>OX424576.1:771690-1485880 GCA_949152435.1 Gastracanthus pulcherrimus
AAAATAAAGTGATAAAAACGGACGAAATGTCACATCCGTGGCATGTGATCTGCGTGGTAAAAATAAATTTGTCCATGTTAAATCCCATAAGGATTTTTTTCTCTATCATAATTACATACTTTGGGATGGTTTTCTTAGCAACGTAATATAAGAATACACTCTTTAGCTAAAGTTAAATTTTGAAAATTTTGTACCCAAATCTAACAATTTCCTGAAAATTACCCATTTAAGAAAATTATTAGCGTCACACTTTTCGATTTGCAGTGTAAATTTGCTAAACTTTTCCAAAGCATGCCGAAGTATGCCATCAATGTACCATCAAAGTCCCAAAATACGATATCTGTGGGCCAAAGTCTGCCATTAGTGTACCAAAATATGCCGTTAGTGTACCGTATATGCCAATTTGACACTTTTGCACATTCTGGCAGACTTTGATAGACCTTGACAGACTTCGACACACAATTTTGTCCACTAGGGTGTCATGACGGTTTTTTATTATTATAGCTGTATGACAAGTTATTCCTATCATTATCAGGAATGTTTTTCGGAAACTGAATTTTAAGAGCGAAACTGACATAAAATATCGACGCCCAATACAAAGAAAAATACGTTTCAAAGTTTCAGACGAAGAATATCGCGATTCAACTTTCGCGGCAAAGACTAACGCGATTGGGGAACCGAAATTAACCAAACTTCGTAAGTTCGTAAAGTAGCTCTTGCACTTGTATTATCCACTAAAAATGTGGTATTATCAGAATGCTATCCGCATGTTTAGAGAGATACACATAGATTTAAAACCTCCCGTATAAAAAAAATTAGTCTGGCACTAGTCTGGGATTAATCTGGCTTAACAAGTCTGGCGAAAGTCTTGCAAAATTCTGGGAGAAGTCTAGCTTAGGCCACTATGCCAGACTCTTTTTGGAATTATGTCAAGATAACTCATTTTTACAAGTAAATAATTAGAGTAGTACATTAATTATTAGTACGGACTAGAATAGTGAAAATACGTACTTTTCGATAAAATAGGAGAAGAGTTTTTTTACACATTGCAATCTTGTTTAAAATATGAATATTTGTAAAAAAGAGACAAAAATTTAGGTTACTTTTGTTTTGCACATTTTGTCTAAAGTCTGGCATAGTGGCCAAAGCCATACTTCTGCCGGATTTCTGTAAGACTTTCGCCAGACTTATTGAGCCAGACTATTGCCAGAGTAATTTTTTTATACGGGCTATTTTACGCATTCGGCGTTACTCTTCGCCGTAAACGCTGAACCGCGATACTCTTCGTAGCGAATTGAAATGCGATATGTCGCTGCACATTTGTTGTACTGACTGATTAAGAGTTTTCTATACGCACAATCTCACACACAGACACTGCACATACGCATATATTAGGTTATTAAAAGAGCAATATGAATTTATTCAATTTATGTATAATAGGTTATTTATATATGTGATACTTAATAACGTTAAATGAATCTTAATGTGTCACAAACAATTTCATATTAGAAGGATTAATGAAGTTTGAGAAAATTGATAAAATTACTTTGTATATTTACATAGTGCATTACATAAATAAACAATGTAAAAGGTATACGTAGTCAAAGTTAACTTGAATAGAAAGGTAGCTCTTATGACGGCAATTACGACATTGTCGATTGAAAGAGCTGAAACTTGCGTAATTTGGATGTACCTGATGGGCAAGAATGGCCGTTATATTTCCGCCTTTGTACGTGATTATTACGCAGCAGCGACTTGGTATAGCTTTACGAGTCGCAAGCACTTAATCGTGAGCGGTATAAATTGGGCGAAATCGTCTTTTTCGAGCAGATGCTTGGGCGAGTGGTCTTAGTTATGCAGGCCAGTTGCCACAGCTCGTTTTCCCGAGGAAGTATAACTGGAGGAGCTCAAATGCGCGGCTTCAAGAGAAGAAAACAGCAGCAGTAGCGGGGAATAAAGATGGCACCGAGCAAGGGTAGGAGTAAGAGTAGGAGTAGGAAGGATGCGAGAGCTGGAAAAGACGATGTCCAAGAGAGAATAGCGGGATATGGCAGAGCGCGGATGGTCCTCCGGTCCTCGAGGCAGTCGAGGCAGTCGAGGCGGTCACCGCGCGCGGCTGCCCAGCAAAACCCGCTGTATAAATGAGGGAGACGAAGCGCCGTTAACGGGCAAAAGAAAATATCGATGACGGTCAGCCTGGAAAATCCGGCGCATCCTGGCAGTAACGAGTCTCGGCATTAAAGAGGAATGATAAGAGGATACAATGCAGCAGCAGTCCCTCTCTCAAAGAGAAACACAGCCACAATATCGCGGCAAAGGAGCCAGCTTGCATCCCGTTCCCTCCTCCTCCTCCTCCTCCACTTGCCGTATATATTATAAATTTCCACATGAGCGGCAAACTGGCCGCGCTTATAAATACGTTATGTAAAAATCTCATGTATATAATATAGTCGAAGAGTGGAGGAGTCGAGCTCGTTGGCTGGGGCTCCCCTTAGCTTCTACTTGCCCTGAGGAGCTTTTGGAATAGCGCGCGGCGGTCCAGTTATTACCGCGGGACAGGACCAGGG
The DNA here is from genome assembly GCA_949152435.1 of Gastracanthus pulcherrimus. Taxonomy (NCBI): domain Eukaryota; kingdom Metazoa; phylum Arthropoda; class Insecta; order Hymenoptera; family Pteromalidae; genus Gastracanthus; species Gastracanthus pulcherrimus. The sequence continues at coordinate 774,258 of OX424576.1, forward strand.
CCAGGGACAGGGACAGAGACAGGGACAGAGACAGGGACAGAGACAGCGACTGCGCTCTAATCCGTGGGCGCCGCTGGCCGACGTTTCTTAATAGTCCGAGTAAACCGCATCCCATAACTGCAGCTCGTGGCTCTATCGCGCCTTCTACGCTCGATCGGCTGTAATTTGAAAAAAGACCAGGGACAAATCATTCGGACAAATCAGCGACTCCAGTGTTTCAATTGATTTTTTTGAATTTGATTGAACAAGGATAGATAATGAGTTTTGCGCTTTTGGAGTTTGGAAACAGGTGTGAGAGCGAAGGTGAAGAGGAAGAAAGTTAAGTTAAAGGAGGATAAGAATGTCGAGTGGAGCGAGGTGTATAAGTGTTGGACTATCTATTCAATTATCACCTTGGTACGGTCGCGTGAGCGGGGCTAAGTGTATGTAACGTACGTTAATCCCATTTCACGACTTCCGGCCATTCTCGGCTTTGAGCGACGTGTCCTGTGACGTCGTCGCTCGTCGCTCGTCGCCCGTCGGCCGCCGGCCGCCGCCCGTCGCTCCGAGCCAGGCCAACTTCACGGATGCGCGAACGCTTTAACGGCCTCCTCGACCGACACGTTTTAATGCCTAAATTATATAGGTAAATTGCTTCCATTCGCGGTGCTTCCACCTACCTTTGCCTGCGCTGCGCCCGCGCCCGCCTGCCCGGATAACGCCAGAGGATTATGATTTTCAATTATTCCCTTGCTGTTTTTCATTTTTATTAAGAGCACATTATTTACAAACACCTCGCTATTAGCTTTTTTCATCAATAAATCCAGCTACATGTTTTCTCAAATTGAAGAACCGAGCATTACTATATGAGCCTGACTGCAGTGTTACAAGTTTGCGCGCGCGATCGCCTGCACACTGCACAGCCCAGGAAACTGCCTCTTTCTTTGGACCTGCCGCTGTTCCGCATGCGTGCGATCGGAGGGGCCGCGAAACCGACGCGCGGAAACCATAAGATAACGCCTGCGGATATTACACGCTTTGCTTTGCTTTAAGGAAGCGGTTAATTACCACGAGATTACACCACCTCATCCCTTTCTTTCATCTTTGGCCCATCCAAAGAGCAGCTTATTTCTCCTACATCTGCAAATCTTCTGTATTCCTTCAATTCTTCATTCGGATTTTTATCACACTATTTCTCTACTTACTAATATATCAAGCGCAGCGCTCGCATTCGTTTCTATAAATAGCTTTGCAAACACTCATTGTAGTGCTTGCTTATGCCCTCGGGAACCCCACGGAGGCCGACAAAGTACTTCATATTTAAAAATATCTCGCTATCCCTATTATATGCGTGAAGATGCTGGATTCAGACGTGGACAAGGGAAAAAGGGGGAGAAAGGGGGAGAAAGGGGGAGAAGGAACTCACAAGGAGAGTGTACCAGCTGCGGAAAGCGGATTTTCATGCGACTTCGGAAGAGATATTTTCTGCTACCTAGAAAAAGAAAATCTGTATGTGGCGCTTCATTGCTAAAATATTTGTGAGTGTAAAACCACTTTTTATTTTTATTGTTTCTGAATGGTATGGATATTTCGAAAAACCCGTACTTATATAGTGAATTTTTATCTTTTGGAAGATAATAATTTTTCGCTTTTCGATTTTTCGAGATCAACATATTTCGAAGATACCCGCACTGCTGCAATTTAACTAACTTGCAATTTGAAACATTATGGACGATTGAAAAGCGCATTAAAAATGATAGATAAATTCAACTTGTTCATGCTTCTTCTTATAAGATATTTATAAATATTCGATTTTTAATATAATTTAGTAAAATTGTTAATTATCCATAACATTACCGACGCTGTGGCGGGGCCCATGAAAGAATTTGCCAGTAGTGATAAGTAAATTATTTTTCGGTGCTGAACCAATAAAGGGATTTATCGTTTTGATAAGAATGGGCCAGTAAATAGAATCGACGTTGGCCGGTGCAATACTTTTTGCCGATATTGAAAGAAAACAAAACATCGCGAAATCGTCCAGCGCACCTTAACCTACTTTTTAGGCTAGTTTTTAATAAAATATTATCTGTAGTTATGATTATTACACTAAGCTTTGAGTGAAGTGTCTCGCGTGGGTCTAAAAATGTATATTTCTTGTAGAATTTTGAATGTATCAAGAAGAAAAGTGTTGTACTGGCCCGTTCTTATCATACCCGTTACATCTCAGTGCTGGACCTCTAACATTTGCAAGTACTGGCAGTGTAGGCAAATAATACTCGAACAGTATTCTGCCGAGAGTAAATTCTTCCATGGGGGTGGCGGAACCACACCTCGGGCGATCGGCGAAGTTAAGCAGCGTTGGGCCAGGTTAGTACTTGGATGGGTGACCGCCAGGGAACTCTGTGGCCAATGCGAAATTTGACATAGACATCTGTTCGGGTCGCTGACGCTTATCGCCAGGTCAGGCATCATTTCATTTTCGTGAGCAACCGCTCCGTCTCCTTGCGAGAGGGAGCCAGGCCGGCTCTCTCACTTATAATCATCCCGCTCGCGCTCGCTCTCTTCCAGTCGGACCTTGCGTGCGAGTAACTGTCGTGCCTCCTGCTCACTCGCCCGTCTTTTCCTATTTCCTTTTTTTAATACACAAGCTCTTTTCTATTAAAGTTATTTTATTAATTTGGACAAAATCAAGAGTCATTGTTAGAAATTTACGACTATAATATACGAGTTTCATTTTAATATTAAATTCAGTTGTCCGTTCATTTCAAAGTCCTATTCACTCCTGCTCCTTACAAAACCACGTCCGCACGTGTCAGCAATTTTATCCTTTGCAATCTTTCGCAAGTTCGAACGCGTTCATCGCTCGATTATTCAGTTAATTATTCAAGATAATAATTATAAAATCGGGAAACGCGCGAACAACGTCCAATTCGAACATGCCAAATGCACCGACCATTCCGGATCTGCTTTACTCCTGATACCATTTGTTTACAAATAAATTTTGGAAAAACTGTAGGAAGGTGCCCAGACGAAAATCAAGCGCCCTAACCACTTAAACGCGCAAACTGTTAGTCGCGAATTGGAGGTTTTAGGTTCTTGCGCGATCATTATGCATATTCTGCATAATGTTAAGTAAATTTTATTGAAATAGAATTCAGCGATTTGTACTCAACCAACTTAAGCAAATTTTGCTAAGAATTTTTTTCCGTGCAAGAGGTTGCAAGTAGATAAACCTAAAAAATAATAATAAATTATTTATAACATTTGATTAAAATAAGCTTTCAAGCAGGTATGAACGAAAAGTAATTTTAAACTTTAAGACCCAAAACTATTTCGTAATTGTTAATAAAGATTATTTCAGTCTACAGACAAATTTTCAGTATAGGTTGCCTGGCATTTTGAAAAGATATTTAATTCTAAAGTTCGCCCGTTTAGCCCGTTTAATATACAGAAAGCGCATTTTTCGCAATTTTAAATGAAAAATTCATGCATTTATACGATACTTTGGTAGAATATTAAAGTATCAAATTAATCCTTAGCTTTCAAAGTTTATGTACATACAATAAAACATAAAAAAATAGAGTTGCCTGGCGTTTTAGAGATATTTACAGAATAATGCATAAAAAGTACTCAAAACAGAGAAACACCTTATATGTTAGAGTCAAATCAATGTCTATATTCAACTTCTCAGAAAAAAATAAGATAAATATGCGTTTGATATAAATGTGACTATTCAAATTCATAATGTTTAAAAAACATAAGTTCCCGGAATTTTTGATACCCCAAACAATTTTTACCCCCCCCCCCCCCCCCTTTAGGAGCAATATAAGATTTTTTATGTTTTTCAAAGAAAAATGTTGTTTACGGTCTTTTGCATTTTTCTCAATCAAATTTGGCTTTACAAACAATTTGCAGCATACCGTTCGAAAGATCAGGAAAAAATCTATCGATTTGTGTGTTGCCAAAATATTTTGTATGTACCGTTAGGGCTTCTACAGAGGTACAAAGACAAAGAAATGTAAAATATCTCAAAAGACTATTCTTAAAATTATTTTTTCCGACGACTTATTACTTGATTTTAGGTCTACTTTAAGCTTGAAATGTTTCTTTCTAGTCTTTTATCCAATTTTAATTTTATTTTTACGAAAAACTGCGAAAAATTACGTTATTTGTTCTCTATGTATACGCCTTATTTGTTAACATTTTGTGTAATACTTCAGTTACGTGCCAAATCCTTTAAAATGAATATGCAAAGTATGTTTTATTTGCAGTACAATACCCGCTCTTTACGATTCCACACTTTATTTTACTCTGATTTGGAACTCTGCTTTCTCAAAGAGATCTTTTTAATTTCAGTAACAATTTCATTGGATTTCATAATTTAATTTGCGAGTTATGGAGGCTAAAATATTACTAATCACACTATATAACAACTGAAAAACGGTATATTTGGAGTGTATTGCGGTGTCAAATTGAACGATTCTATAAGTACATTTTTGCGAAACTAATTCGCTTTATAAATATACACATCTTCATCAAAAAATTTTCAAAAAATCTTAATTTTTAAATTTTGAAAAAATAGTATAAAAAAACATGCATGCAAATTTTGGTCAGGTTTAATCGGGGAATATTCGATGAGCGACCTGTATAAAACATAATTTTTCCCAAATGCTATTTCGTTCCTCAAATAATATAATCTAGTTTAGCATGAAAAAAATGTCAAAAATGTTATCAAAATAATATTAGTGGGCGTAGATATTTATATACTTAATACATTATCACTGTAACTTTGAAAGAAAAAAAATAAAAGTGTTTATAATGTCGTCGTCCAACAAAATGCATTTTTATAACATTTTATTTTTTCTTCTGAAGGAGCGATGCTTCTTGTGACTTGCAAATTATCAGAATTATAGTTCTATATAAAATTAATATTCAATACAAATTTCATTCAATTTCATTATTTAATTTGCGAGTTGTATAGATTAAAAGAGCCTACTAAACACAGGATATAACAAATGAAAAACGGTATATTTCAAATCTTTATGCATTTCAAATTGATGGATTCTATGAGTACTAATTGTAAAAAAAATTTTCTTCTTAAAAGAATTTTCAAAAAACCTCAATTTTCAAATTTTAAAAATTTTGAAAAATGACCGCAAAAATAAATTGAGTCGTTTATTTCCGCTGAAATTTTAAAGCCACCCTCTATAAGAAACAAAGTTAAATCTCAATCCCAGGGCAATCGGCTTAAGACTATTAAAGGTTAAAAATGTTTCTCGGCTGAAATTCTCGTTAATAAAAATTGTCTCCTTGGAAATCTCATCAACTGTTTCCTGATTTAGAGACAAGAAATCCACATCTTGCGTACAAAAAGTGACGAAGGAATGTTTTGCTCGCATAATTTCATCAAGTAAATGACATAGAAAGAATTGGACCTGCCAGGGTGACGGACGTTGGACACGATTTGTGGCCCAAGAGGTAGTAGCGGTCCGCCTCTCCGTCCGAAGCAAATGAATCGACACGATGTCTTCTTTCTCAATAGATAGGAGAACAGTGGTAAGGATTGCATAGGCTACATCTACGCACTAATGCTCATAACCATACAAAATAATAAAAACAATAAGCTCCCTTGCAATCTGTCCCCTCGTCTCCTCATTCACCGGGGCGCCATGCTTGCGCCGATCCGAGAGGCGATCTTATTGTGAAACAGGGCTCCGAGTTCGACGACGGCGGCCCAGTGTTCGAATCCCGTTCAAATCTAATTCGCTTCTCCTTTGGCACTGGCTCAATCGGCGCTATACTACCCGAGGTGACAGTGACCTGGTTCTTATTATATGTTGCAATATTTTAATTATTACTATTATTTGTTTTAATAGTATTATTATATTTAAATTTATTATGAATATTATTAAAATTATTATAATTATTATTGTCATTAATATCGCAGTTACTAGTATGGTAACTATTGTTAATATAGTAAAAAGTGGGCAAGTCTCCCTTGCGCATTAAATGATAAAATGAACCTCCATTTTTTTATCTTTAATGTTTTCCCAGTGAATAAAAATATAAAAAAGTTGTAGGTCAGATTTTGGAAGCTTTAGCTGCTAATCGAATGAGCACTGCCTGCAGCTGCAGCGTTAAGACGGAGTAATGATTACGAGGTTGTTAGTGTTGCATGTAATTTGGATCTTATGGAGGTGCGCCGTGGATTGCCGCAGCCGCTGAAACTCGCGCGATTGTTTTGCAAGGAAAGTACATTCAATCAGCCAGTTAATTATCGTCAGGGCAAAGTTGTGAGTTAAACTTGTAATTGGCTTTCGTCCGATATTCGAAGAAATAGTGCTAAGCCCTCGATCGTTTATTTGCGCGCAGGCGCCTCGCGCTTACATATATCCTACGTGCGTGTACGCGATATTCCAATTACGATCGAGCCAGCGCGCAAATCAGGCTGGTAATTATAAGGCTGATGGCTCCGCAGAGCCAGAAATGCGACAGACGAAGATGAGTATTGCGCGCGAGCGCAATCTCTGCCACGGTCACAAATCACCTGGCCATTCGAAAAGAGAGAAAAAGAGGAGGAGGAGGAGGAGGAGGAGGAGGAGGAGGAGGAGGAGGAGTAAGAATGCGCCGCGGAATTTGAATAGCGCATAAAAATGAGATGTTTAGATGAAAAGAGGGAGATAGCCGAGGGGGTCAAAGCAGCAGCAGCAGTAGCGGCGCCGGCAGCCGGTCATTTAAATTGTAATTTTCACTACCTATTCGAAGGATCGCGTGGCCGTAATGTATGCGCATTTCAAGACCTTTCGTGCACGACACTGTAAGCCGCGAGTAGCCCTGCTACCGCGAGGTGTCTTTCTATTCGCGCTCGGCGAAAAGAGGAAAAAAGACACAGCACTGAGCACTCGGAGTCGGAAAATTAAGCGTAACTGCAGTGTAGAGGCGATCGGCCATTCCACAGGTGAGGTGGCAGCTCTATTCTTAAAGTAGTCCAATGATTGTGAGGCTCAAAAATCTCGCCCAAGGATCGAGTGGATTTCCATTTTGTAAAAAGCCATTATAATGGGGAACTCGCTGAGCCGGCTGAGGTGATACGTGCAGGCGGCAATAAAACGACGTATAAAATAATTGGCTGTAAAGTTCTGGCCGTGTTGGTTCTTATAAGACGCGGAGCAGGAGGAGGAGGGAGCAAGAGAGTGGGGGGCCATAACCGCTTAGTCAGCTCGCTCTCTCTGTCTCCCTTAGCTCGCACGAGCCCCGCAAAGTCGTAAATTTTGCCAAATATTTCATTGTGTGACAATTTTTATGGTAATTGTCATTATAAATTGTACGGGTTTATTTATGCTCGCGACGCGCTGCGGGGTGTGGGGAAAGGAATAAAAGAACGCTTGGCAGGAAATGATTATCTCCCGCGAGCGCGTACTTGTCCCTATGCTAACGAGCTAGTCTTATAAGAAGCTCTGCGCGTAAATCACGGGGCCAATGAGATTTTCGCGGAGGTTACCTCTCCACGCTCCTGCCTCCGCACTCAAATTTCTCTCGTATGCGCCCGGGCCAAGATATTAATTAACCCTTTCGCGAGATACTGCCTTAATTGAACGAAATCTTACCAAGCTCGTGGCATGTGTTCGTGTGTGTGTGTGTGTGTGTCATGTGCCTTATCACGACGTTTTACGAGCAACCTTCAAATTTACCTACCGATAAACATGCATATTTATGGATGCGAGCTGACTTTGAATAAATATTAAAATGCACTTGGAGCTTGATTTACATGAGTCTGCAAAAGCAAGTAAATAGAAAGAAAAAGAGAAAAAGAGAAAGAGAAAAGTCAATTAAAAGGAAAGTAGTGAAATTTGGGGGAGCTTTGAAGGAAGCTTGTAAGCTAAGTAAAGTGGTTTATTTCCGAGTGTAAAAGGAAAAGGAAAGGGAAAAGGAAAAGGAAAATGAAAATGAAAATGTTGGGGCAGGGGGCAGGGGGCAGGGGGCAGGCGAGTAACAAGGAAAGGGAGGGAGAAAGGCATCAAGTTGTGATAGAGGCACTGAAGCGGCGAGGGAGCGAGGCAGCGAGGCAGCAGCGAAGCCCGTCAAGCAAAGCAGAAAACGTAAATCAACGAGTGTATCGTAACAGGGCGGCACAGACTTAGGACTTTAGGAGCGCGAGCCAGCTAAACGTACGACTCGAAGCGCCGGGGACGCGCTCGCACTCGGAGTCTCGGAGTGGGGAGCGGGACGGCTGCTCGTTAAATGATCTCATTAGCACATTCCTGGTCGTTCGCCTTCTCTCCTGCACGTGTCAAGCAAACTCTCTCCTCTCCTCCCGACCCCCTCTCCCCCTTGCCGCTACGTAAATAATCTCTGCTTTCTCATTCCTCGCGTCGCGATTCGCAACTCCAAAATTCACAACTTTTACCCTTTTTTTTCCCTTGTAAAAATGATTAATTCCTATAAGCGCAGGCGGCAGAGGGCGGCAGAGGGCGGCAGAGGGCGGCAAAGGGCACAGGAATGGCACTGCCGAGGGAGAGAAAATAAATAGAATTCTTCGGGATCTGGAATCGCTTTGGCGGACGACGAGTTGCTCCCTGCAAAGCGAGAGAAAGAGAAGCCGGTATCGAATGTATCGTGCACCCTGTCCCAAGCCGTCAGGGAGTTTGCTAGTAGGTATTGAGTTTCAGTAATTGGTTCAGTATTACATTCCTGGTGCACCAGCCATCTTTCCTCCTCTCTCAACTCTGAATTTAATCGTCTAGGCTGCAGCGCCAGCTTCGGGCCCTACTCTTTTTATTTACGCTCTAGGAAATAGAAAACGTTTTCCTTCAAAATCTTTGCTATTTCAATAGTCTTGCATCGAAAAGGGGACTTTAGCCTCGAGACGCGCGAGCCTGCACACACGAGCTCTTCCATTAATTTCGTTTGTCGTATAGACGGTGTCTAATGAACCCTATGATTGAGACGTTACGTCTGTCGAGAGAGTTTCCGGAATACATATAATTAAATAATGAAAGTAGAGAGGGGCAGCATAGTGATTCGATTTAACTTAGCGCTCAGCGTCTTCGGGAGTAAAGGAATATCCGATTATTGACTAGTGGATTATCGGCTGTTTTGCCGTTATCGCGTCTTGGAGGTCGAAATGACGGTGAAGATAGAGGTCTAAATTTTCATTTGGGCAAAGCAAGCCGAGCGAAGCGATTGGAGTAATGATGGTGTTGCTCGCTCGAGGGAGAGAGCTGGAGATGCAATGGAGATGTAATGAAAATGCAATGAAAATGCGCGGCTCTCCATATTCATCGGGCGGTAATAATTTTGGGCGCGGATGAGGCGAGGGTCTTGTGTCGCGCGCCCTAGGTGCACCGGCCCTGCACGAGAGGAGAGGAGAGGAGGGCAGAGCTCGCGGCGCACTTTTCGCGCTCTCCCGCGCTCTCCCGCGCTCTTGATTTAAAATTGATTCATGCAAATTGCTGCTGCACGAGCAATTAACAATTCCTTGTAGAGCGACAAGGCGCGGATGGAAAAGCTAGTGGAGCGGAAAGGCGGAAAGGCGGAAAGGCGGCAAGGAGGCAAGGAGGCAAGGAGAGATACGGGGGAAGGGGCACAGCGCGGCATAGCGGCCCACATAGCTGAGCTGATGAAGGACGAAACACAGAGAATGCGCGATGCTCCGAGAAAATGGAATTAATTTGCTAGGATTAAATCCGCCTAGTGCAGTATAGGAGCGGCAAATGTTCCTTGAGCTTGCGCGCTTACTTGTGTCGCGCCGTCGCGCGCGTGCTTATACTATACTGTGCCTGCCTCTATCTTTCTCTACCTCTCTCTCTGTGAGCCTCTACCTGCGTTTTTGCAATCTACGCATACACGCTTACACTGCTATCGGGGGCTTTCTTAACACTGCAAACGCGGAGCTTCGACTCTTTTTACGTTTAACTCAAATTTAGACTCGCATTGCGAATTCAGTAAATAAGTCAACTTAACGTCCCTTCATTTTCGCTCCCATTAATCGCGAAATTGCTTGAATATTCTACTAGCTGGGACCAGCCGAGTCTACTAGTGGCGGCCGAGCAGCTCTACAAGTTTCGCGCTTATAATGAATAGAACATGGAATTCACCTCGGTGCGGATCGATAATGCAGGCGACAATTTTAAGCTAGTTACGCATAACTAATGCAGCATAAGTATTTGCCAGAATCGTATTATGTAACAGTGAATTATGCTTGCAAAACGATAAGAATAGAAAAGACAATGAGGATGGAGAGAAGAGAAATTAGAAGTAGGTATATTCGTATATTGATGAAGGCTTGGAGGCCGAGCTTAGTGTAGAGCGCGGCGCAAAAACTAAAGAATCATGCACGCTAATTAATGCCGGGAGTTGGTGGTGGGAGTTGTTGGCGCAATCAGAGCGTATGGTCGTATGGTCCTCGAGCGGCTCGAGAAGCGCGTCAAACCGCTCGATCCTAATGAGTGCGGGAACTCGCGATGGCGTTGGGAGCTGCACGCAACATTAACAAAAACTCACAAACGTCAAAATTAATTGTCTTCTCGATCATTTCTCGTATATTCAATTTGCTCTCGTTTGTTTCCAACGAAAAACCCGCGGATCATCTAATGTCCCTTCGAAAGAGGCTTTCGTAGGTGCCGTGCGAGGGGCGAGGTAAGGCAGATACGGCTAAGCATAGCTGCAGTCTAGCGAGCAACAACTTTAACTATGCCGCAGCTCGATCTATATGCACTCTAATGGACTGCATTAAAGAGCTGCGGCGAGCTGCCAGGCGGCTAAGAACGAAGGCTTTGAAAGGGACAAAAGCCCGGCCCGCTAGCGGCCTAATTGAATTTCTTTTTCGACAAATCTCTAGATAAATAAATAAATAATACATGATCTTTATTTCTCTCGCAGTTATTTATTTAGTTTTATTAACTCGCTACCGAGGACACTGTCGCGACGTAAACCACGTGCATCGCTCAATCGCGACCTTCGCCGATCGGTCGGTCTGTTGAGTCACAGAGGAGTGGGCTTCAATTTGCGAATTATTCAGCCGAAGTAGGAAAAGCCCGGAGTATCCTCAGCCAATTATTTACATAATAATACCTCTAATTATTAATGTAATAATCCGTGAGCCAAGAGAGAAGACGTTTGGATGTTCGTACTAAGATAAATAATAATGCTCGATAACGATTAACACGGAAAAAAAGCCGACTATTCCTACAGGAAAGAATGTGGATACTCCAGACTGAGTCATATTAATTTTCCAAACATTCTCGCTTGTATCGCCCCCATGCGTGATCTTGAATATTCTACATACGCGGCTTGGAGACTTGCGCCTGCTTACATCCGCGTAACCTCACATTTCGTGAATTTTTTCAGTTATATATAACTATATATTGTTGAAAAACAATCTACTTGTTTGCTTTCATATATTTATCATTTTTTAAAGTCAATTTTATTGTTAGTTTTCTTCGCATTACAACAAATTTAAGCAGATACACGTGTGTGATGAAGAAAGGTTAGGTTTTTTGGGCTCAAACTTATATTGGGATTTCTACAAACCGAGCCTCTAAGATTAACAGGAATATATTGTTATAACTGCGAATTTATTTATGTTAACAGTGTAACATATTATTCTATATAATTATTACAGATTGACATAACATGATAAATAAATAACCCCGTTTAATAATAAGTCAATTCCTTCAAACTCAAATATCAACTAGAATATATCCGAGGTTAGATTTGTAAAGGCGTCTAATATGATTGTAAAAATAAATTAAATGCGTTGCGAAGCAGGTTTCGCCGTTTGGACATATTTATAATGTTATGTATTATCGTTGTTTTGTACAAAACGGAATTACAAGCCAGGAGAATAATAATATATAAATATATAATATGTAACAACAATAATACATAACATTCTGTAACAATTAGTTAAAATAAATAACAATACAAAGAAGTTATGACATCAATTTTTATTTATACTTAACTTAAAATTTTCAAACCAATTTCAATTATTCGTAACCATATTTCATAATTTTTAAATAAATAGAACTTACAAACATCTGAGAGTTTTTCAAATGTAGGAAGAGGGGTGCAGGTAATGTTGCCACCTTAAGGAACTATCGGGTTCCAAGGCTTCGGAAACTATTGAGACATGTTATTTGAACCTTTAACTCTATAATACCTCATGAGGTTTTTACAAAAAAATGTACTCTCTGAGTTTTAATTAAAGAAGTTCTAAGTAGGTATAAATTGGTCATTTTACCAACAGTGATAGTAAAGTCGCCACCTATCGGTTCTTATGATAAGTGCTTCAAAAAGTCAAAACTAGCCTAGCTGAAACTTCCTGTATGAGTTATTTAACTACATAGTGCCGTAGCGTACACCTTGATCTCGATATTTTGGGTTTAATAGGCCTAGAAATTTTAAAGAGCAACCGCCGTTTTCATCGGTTCGATTGCCTTTTGCATTGCAATACATTCGTATCATCACTTTACCAACCGATAAACGTCAATGAAAGGTGCAATTTTCGCATCGAAAATAAACTCTACGGCAAAGACTGGCAAATGCATCTTAAAGTACGTAATAGTACGGGAGCCGGCTACATAAAAGCTTATCTCACCGAGAGCAAGCAGAAAACATGTTTTAAATAAAAGTTTGGTCATAGACAAACACGGTGCACCATGGGTGCCTACCCGTGTCTTGCCGACACAGAAATAAACAGGTTACTTTCGGTTGTATTTAGAGATTGTTTACTTACCTCATAATACAAATACATTTCAACGGTACCATTATGTAAGGGGGGATAAATTAAATCAAAAAAGATTGGGTTTCCACCCCGCCCCTGCGGACCAACGTGACAGCCTCATAAAAAATAACGTAACTAAAAAACGTAACCTAAGACGTAACTAAATAAAACTGTTTACTTATCTCATCGAGCGCGGGGTTGAATCAAAGTTTAAACGAAAGATCTGAACTCTGAAAGATAATAAGGTAAAAGTACCTATTATGAAACAGTTTTCGGGGTGCATTTTATACTTTTGTAAAATTGAGATTGAATAAGCGTATAACGTTACAACTTCTCGTAGTACGCGAAGGGCTAGACTTTCCTTGAACAGATAATGACTTTAAAATACAAATTAAACGTTAATAATTCATTATATTAATAAAATACTGAAGTGATTCATTGTACGTATTACTGGGTGTTTCATAATTTATGTCCCTATTATGAAACGTAATAAATATGTAAATATTACTTTATTTCACTGCTTTTACTTACAATTGCTATATCTGTCGTAAACAATACGCCTAATATACACGAGTAATAACATCAATATAAGATTGACGTCCTTTTCTAAAAAGTTTTTAGTAACAACAAAATGATCATATTTAGGGGTATGCCTCATAGAATCGACTTCGTAATCTATAAGTTACAGGTTAGGCTGTTAAATTCGGTAAACATGCTTATTTTACTTAGTTTTCATATGTACGGGAGCTATATCATTAAAATATAGTACTTATTGCTTGATAATACAAAAATAATATGTAAATAGCTAAAATTATTAAAAGAAAAGCTCTTGCAAAGGTGTTTCATAAATACGGACGTCCACTAACTCGCGCACCTATTGTGAAACAGCTACATATTTAATAAAAATCGCATCGACATTAAGACACTTTGTAGACAATTCAAATCTACGAACCGAAAGCTACAGATTAAGCTATTGCATATGCTGTCAAGTCATTTATATTTATAAAAATAGTTAAAAAACAATATTGTATAAATCAGCTGCTTCGGCTCCCAAAACCGCCGATCTGTATGGGTTTGGAGTCACGCAAAATTGAATGATTTTTTATAATACTACTTATTGTATAACAATACTCATGTTCGTGTATTTACAGACGAAAACATTCATAATTATCAATAAAAATTTTATATTCACTTCCCTGGTAGAAACGTTCACCAACGATTCGCCAATCGTTGGCCAATTTTACTAAGGTTGGCCAGTAATTTCACCAACCATTCGCCAATGAACCCACTTATTTTGAAACGTTTTCCGCCCGTCGTTGGCCAACGAATGCTGAAAATTTGAAAACGTCGAAAAGTACTAAATACTGCTAGAGCAAGCTACGTAAAGTGGTATGGTATATTGTGCAATCAATAAAAAGTCATTATATGAGCATAATTATATAGTTTACTTCAAAAATTCACATTTAAATATATATACACTTAATTCAAATTTGAGGTTAGGTGTAGTAAATTGATGATTTAGTTTACTACCATAGTGGAAGAAATCTTGTATGCCAAAGTATGGCTGAGTTATCTAAGTTTGCCGAAATTTGCCACAGTTTTCCAAAAGTGTGCCAAAATTTATCATGTGTGCCAAAACGGCCAATTGGAAGACATTTGGCGTACTCTGGCAAACTTTGTCAAAGTCTAGTAAACTTTCGTAAACTTTGGACAACTTTTGACATTGAAACCATTTCCACTAGGGTAATACATTATAATTTACTATTATAATTACGAATTAAGTATAAAATAAAAAATACTTTTTATCAATTTTATAGTATAATATGAAAACATGGGAAGTTGAATGGATAGTAAAAAATTATACCAAAATCAGTAGTTGCGAGAGACATTTGCATGCTACGCAACTGAAGACGCGCTCTTAGTTTGCGCGAGAAGCGCGGGTAGGCACATAACCCTACTTAAAATAAAAATTTAATTATATTTTACAACTTCATGACAGCATATGCGCTATTATTCTTATCCTTCAGTGTTTTATTGTAAAATATACATTTAGTGACGTACATTTAATGATTCAATTTATAATTCGAAAATAAAATTTTAAATTACAAATAGAGTAGTCGTTGGCGAACCGTTGGTCAATTACAGCAGTAAGTATTGGCCAACGTCATTGGCGAACCGTTTACGAACAGGTCATCTCGGTTGGTCTATTTTCTACCAGGGTTATGCATGTTATAATTATTTCTTATTTTATCATTTTTTATACTGTTTCATAAAAGGGACACAGTTAAGAGGGTGTTTCATAATAGGTACTCTTACCTTATCTGTAATGAATAGTTCAGAATTTCTAGTAATACTACGAAAAACTACGATGTGTAAACTTTGTTAGAAACATATTTTGAGATATTAGGAGTCAAAATACACTATTTTTAGAAAAAGTCTGTACGGATGTGTGTGTGCGTGCGTGCGTCCGTGCGCGCACTTGTGTGTGTGTGTGTGTGTGTGTGTGTGTGTGTGTGTTTGTGTGTGCGTGGACGGATGTGCATGAAAAAGCGCTTTTCGTGCATGCATTAGAAAAGAAAAAAAATTAAATAATTGGGAACTAGCAAAACATTCTCGACTGTTAACACTCGCTCGAACATATAGTTTAAAAGGTGAATTAAATGGTTAATTAAATGGTTAAAGATTAATTAAAAAATCTACGTTTTATTGTGTTCTGTAAAAATACATCCTTCCGGGCACGGTGAAAATTTTGAGGAGAACAAATGCCGGAAATCCGACGCCAGAGACTATTATCATGATAAAATTATACAAAAAGAAGAAAAAAGTTATATATACATGTACGTATAATTAAAGCGTATCAACGAATTCCGCCTTGTAAAAAAGAAATGTTTTACAAATATGAAAAAAAAGTTTGCACGAGTCGCAGGGCCAAAAAAAGATGATTATTATACGAGTGTCTTCTTTCTCCCACAGTATCTATATTCGAGAGGGAAATTAGGCAGAGAGAGAGGGAGTTTTATTTTTACATGCGTCGCATACCTGTTGTCTAGTGGCTACCAGCTGCTCCATTTGTATACTCACTTTCTCTTTGAGCAGCCTGTATCTCTCTATCTCTCTTTCTCTGTCTCTATCTTTTTCTCTCTCTCTCTCTCTCTCTCTCTCTCTCTCTCTCTCTCTCTCTCTCTCTCTCTCTCTCACTATATATGTATATATCTTTTAGCACTAAATTGTTGGCAATAGGGAACATGCATAAAAAAATCCATTAGGTCCGTCAGATAAAAGATCGAAAAATATTCGACACGTATTGCTTTCTCAAAGAGAAAACTTTGTGATGGTGAACATTTTTTTGTATTTCTTAACGTATAAACACGTTTTATGTCTTGGGGAGTCCGAATAGACTAATCTTAAAAAATGGCTGCATATGTGTGTGTGTGTGTCTGTATGTGTGTACTTGCGTGCGTGTAGGACAATTTTTTTTGGACAACGATAACTTGAGTAATACTTTATGTAATGCCTTGAAAATTTCAGAGAATATTTGTTAGGTGTCAGATTATTGGCTGAATATTTTTGAGTCGATTTGGTTCATAATCTTCTGAGATATTAGAGATTATTCAATTTAAACAATATATTTTCACCCTGTATCATGACATCTCTAAACTTTATTGTTGTGCTATTTCTTGTAGATATTAAGTATTATTATATATGAGATTGACTATTCTACAATTCTACCCAACTTTAATCAATATATTCGATGAAAAAATCCAAAGTTAATGTTATATTAAAAATATTATTATTTTGTGATTTCTTTAAAAATGATTTAATAATGATATAATTTATTTTGCAATACTGAATTGTATCTATCTGTAATATATCATAAAAAAATCATAATTTGTATACTATTTTTATGGTGGAATTTGTAAACTAGTATATGTTATAT
This sequence comes from Gastracanthus pulcherrimus, assembly GCA_949152435.1. Taxonomy (NCBI): domain Eukaryota; kingdom Metazoa; phylum Arthropoda; class Insecta; order Hymenoptera; family Pteromalidae; genus Gastracanthus; species Gastracanthus pulcherrimus. The sequence goes on from OX424576.1 coordinate 790,898, forward strand.
AGTAGTACAAATTTGAAATGTGCGACTTTACAAAATGATGCGTTTTTGTATCTTATGCATTTTTTGCAATGAAAGAAAAAAACATTAATTCAATATTTTGTAGGTGTAGATTTCATTTGATTTTATAAATAATAGATTTTAGAATCAATGACACATCGCTGACAAAAGATACCCTGATGTACGTTATATACATTAATATGTTTAGTGAAAAATATTCATCTTTCAGTAGGGCACAAATCACTAAATGAAAATAGTTTAAACAAGAAAATAAGCATGATTGGCGGTACTGTGCAGTTCTTCCTTATTTATATAATAATTTTAATTAAATTCAGGAAGCATTTTTTGTTTTTTTTTAATTATATGAATATCAACAAAGTTAGAGCCGGTTGAAATTTCGTGTGACGTCTCGATCCTGTCGCATAGTATATCTATATACAGGGGGGATTGTGACGTCACACGACATTTCAACCTGCTCCATCTCTGTTGATATTCGTTTAATTAAAAAGAAAAAATACGTGTCGAGTATTTTTCGATGTTCTATCTGACGGAGCTAATGGATTTTTTCATGCATGTACCCTATTATGCAGGTGCACTGGGCACTTAACTTCTTCCGACAATAATACAGCATTATACAGCGATATAAATGAAAGAATATTATTCGCTTTGAATTTGGGGCAAACGTATTAGCTGGCGCATATAATGAAGCGCGGTTCTCCGCGAATGAAAAAGGTACGCGCTAAAAGCATTCATAGTGGTCAGAGGAAGAGAGTAGAGAAGAGGCACAAGAAGAGACTCGAAGAGGTTGCTCTCGAGACTAGAGAGGCGTTAGATGAAAATAGCTGTAATCGTAAGCACGGCAGTACTTAACTAAATGAATTCAATATCTCGGAATAAATACATTGATAAATCAGCCACTTTGCTAAAAGCTTACTTTACTTTAGCCGAGAGAGCGAGCTTTCTGCCGCGCCACGCGCAAACAAACGCGCTCTTTCTCTCTCACATTGCACACAAACACACATACACACAGATTGTAAGCGATCGCATCTCTCTGTGTGCCAAGGCTCTGTCGAGGAGCGGGAGGAGGAGGAATAAAAGAGGAGAAGGGGGAGGAGATGAAGAAGAAGCCGTGGGGAGAGGAAATGAGCGCGCGAACATCTGAGCAGCTGAGCCTGCTGCGGGACAGAGACGGACCTATCCGCGAGTAAGACGAAAAAAAGCAAGAGTTTGAGAGGGAGCGCGCGAGAATAAGAGAATAAGAGACTGCATACAGTACATACATATAGAGACCAGTCGGAGATATACTTATGGAAGAGTGCTCCGCTACGTATATAAAGAATAAAGAATCTTGTTTGCTTCTGGCCGAAGGCCGGATATCGAGGAAAAACTATTTGTTTTCTACATTTACAACAGCCTCCTGCCTCCATCCTTGCGTTATACATTGGACAAAAAAAGTCCATTTTCACCGATTGCGCGCTCGGATCAATCCTGCTAATAAAATTAAAAGAAAAAAAGCCGCGTCAGAGACCGAAGCGGGCAAAAAATCGCGAAATTAAATGGATTGGAGTGCAGTAGACGCGCTGCAATCGCAGATTTATATTATCGGAATCCGAAAAAGGAAGTTAATTGATTGGTTAAATAAAATGTTCCCATTCAATTAAATGAAGTAGAGTAGCGCGCGTCGAAAGAGAGAGAGAGAGAGAGAGAGACACTGCGTTGAAAAATGCGGAAGAAAGTGCGCGAGAAGGTATAAGGTAGGTAGGAGCTGCTGAAAGCCGCATTAGCAGCGTTCGGAGGTAGTTTGGAGGGAGGAGCCGGATGTCGCGAGCCGCGGCGGCGGCAGCTGCGGCGAAGGTGCTCTGATTAAAGAAAAATCCGCAACTTGTTGAGCGTCTTAAATATTCATCCGGCGATGTAGCTCCTACTTAATAACCGCTGTTTTCGCCCACTCGAAGCTAAGGAGGCCGGGGGGAGCCGGTTACGCTCGCGTAGTTGTTGCTCTGGGTGCGGCCAATTCAAAGCTTTCCTCGGCGCGAATGAGAGCGCTCTCGGCTAATGAGAGAACGATCGCAATTAGGAATTTACAGGAATTAAGGCACTGTGGAGGCGCGTCGAGCGCAATTGCATTAAAAGAAAGTGCAATCGAAAGGCTTTCCGCCTATAGGAAGTCCGGCGAATCCCGAGCCTGAGCCTGGCAACGGTCCAGCCTAATGGAGACTCTTAGCGTAATTAAAGGTAAACACGTTCGAGGCGTCGGGCTAATCTGAATGCTTATCGAGGCCCGTCGCTGTTGCCACAGCTCCGTGGCTCCGTCACTGTACCTCGGGCATTCATCCTTGGGCGAGCGCGTGGGCGCTCCGACGGGACGGGAGAGAGAGAGAGAGAGAGAGAGAGAGAGAGAGAGAGAGGAGGGAGCCCGGGGAGAGGCCAATGTAGACGCCTATTGTGCAAGCCCCTGCAAACCCCTGCAAGCCCCTGCCCCCTCAATGCCACGCTAATGATAAATCAACACGATATTCCGCTGTAGCTTTAATCCGACCATCGCTCGCATTCCTCCGTGGGACTCTATTTCCTAATATTGCCGGATGAAACATCATTTCATGCCAAGCGATAAACTTTCACTTTAAGAGAAGCGCCGCTGCGGCTTGACATCCAGTTTTAACAGCTGCCGCATCAGCGAATGTATTATATTCTCTCGGAGTCTCGGAGCAAGTGCGCGCACCACACATACACGCTCAACACATTCGAATGGCGCATAATGTAGTGGCCGCCGGGGAAAAAGGCCACTTAACCCCTCGCTCTCCGGAGATTGCCAATTAATTTGTGCCAAAGTAAAGTGCGGCCTTAAGAAAACGCTTCTCCCACTTACACTCTCTACTTTATGCACTCTCTCCTCCCCACCACACGTGAATATTTACTCGCTTTTGTATCTAATGCGGTATACGCATAACAATGAATATTCTGAGATACAGTACATTCACTCACAAGCCTTTGAACTAGATACCTCAACTGCACTCAAACCAAAGTCATTCAGTCTGAGAAGCACGTAAGCTATCCAATAAATTATACTCGGTTCTGTGTCAATCTCTATAAATTAACTAGACACGCCCCCACCCCATCCCCATCACCCGCCCTCTTTTCCTTCACTCACTCTTCTCTTTCAAGCTTTTTTTTCAGGATTGCTGTCTCTTAAATACCTACTTCGACGAATAAAACAATATAGCTAAAAGAAATAATAAAAACACTAAAGCAGTAGCTTTTAAATATTAATTTTTATACAAAAATTTTTCATTTACGTGTATTAGCTTCCTCAAACTAAATTAATTGTTCTAATATCATTTTTTTTGTTCTAATAAATTAATTTTAAATTGTTATTTCTTTTTAATTAGAATCTCAAAAAATGTGTGCTAATTTATCATTGATGGTTTATCGATCAAAAGACAATTTTTCATTAAAAGTGCACATTTAGTTTAAATTACGTTGGGTTCATAATTATTCAAATTTTCCTTTTTTAAAGAGGAATTATGATTTAAATTTACCATAATATGTCTAACATATTCAAAAACTTGAAAAACTAAAACTAAGAAATCGAAAAATCGTTATAAAATAAAAACAATACTCTTTCAAATTAAAAATGAAGCGATCATAGAGCCCCCTTGGCTCAGTGGGTAAGATTCTTGCCTACCGATACAAGACGCTGTAGCAGTCAATGATTCCCGGTGAAAATTCTCGAACTTTTTCTACGAGTTTTTCGTCGGGAAAACATCACCGACTACGTATTGTGATTTGATGCAGGACCTATGCGCTCATATAGCCTCCTCAAAAGTGTCTGAGTAGCTAGTAAGCAGGTGATGCTTACACACACACACTCACACATACACACAAACACACACACACGCATACACACACAGTCGTTTTTTAACATCACAAAGCTTCTTATGAGAAAGCGATAATATAGCTGAATTCAAAGTGTATTTAATTCAAAGAAATATTTTGTAATATGTTTACTTCTGAAACTGCGCTAAATTAAATTAAAAAAGTATTCGTCTATTATATAGTTAAAAAAATTTGCATTAAATCAATTTATTTTAATTATACTATCTAATTGGTATAAATTCGTCCATTAAAAATAGTCTGCAGACTAATTAAGGGCCATTATAAATATTTCTGGAGCATTTAAGAATCCAATAGAAAAAGCTAATATACAAAATTACAAACAAAAAACTACTAATTTTCTAGTTTGTTTTTTTATCCAGAAGACACCTGGATAGAAAAAAAGGATCTTAACTTTTGTTTTAAGTTTAACTATTTTTACAGGCTTGAACATGCGTAATAAATCGCTTGAGATCAAGAAATAAATTTCGTTACATCTTAAATGCTCTAATAACTGGACCATTTATTTAGGATTTTGTTTTTGGTCTAACCACTTACTGGTATAAAAATGGAATCCATTTCCACTAGGGAAACTGCATTTAATTCTAACGAAAATTCATTGCAACATGTATGCATACTATTATACTCCATTAGTGATGCATTATGTAAGTAGGATTCTGAACTGATCAAGAACTATGGTGTTAAAGACGCTCACTAAAACGGGCGTTCTTGATTAGGTATAGAAATTAATAATTTGAATTTAAGAATTTGGCATTTTCACAAATTACATTATTAAAAAAAAAGCTACGGCGTACCGTTGGGATCAGATTTTTCGATACTTTAATTAAGAAATATGCCTTAGGAGGGGAGTTATCAACATCTCAATACAGAACATTTTTAATTAATTAATTCGTAATAATAATTTGGCCGAAATAATGTTTAAGAAGCAAATTTTGTCTGCATTTGCTCATGTAAACGTGTATGTATTTGTGCGTGAGACAAAATTTTACTATACATTTATTTTGAACGGAGACGGTGAAAATTACTAAAAACGCATTCAGGACAGAACAAGAACGTGGTGTTAATAGCAGTCGCTTCTTGCCAAGCTTCTTACCATCGCCGAGTGTGTGTGGTGATGTATACGGGCATGTGTATAAATGTTTCTGCGAAACAGGAACGTGTGTACCAAAAAAATTAACGATAAAGACTTCCTGCCGATCTTCAGAGAAACAGACATCAGAGTGTCTAGCGTAAACCATGAAAAGAATTCCCCGAGTTTTCCAGGTTTTCCAGAACCTTACGGACAAAATTCCAGGCAAGAGGGAAGAAATTTACATTATTGATTATTCAATTTTTATTGCTTGAACCATTTTATTTGTCATAACTGTCATTAGTTTATTTATTTTGATTATAAATTAATTACAGATTATTCTTTTTTATAGTTAACTAGATATTAGTTTAGACTTGAGAATATGTTTCAAACGCACTATTACTGTATGAAAGAATCACAATACTTTTGACAAAGCGTAATAAATTTTCTTGTTGTAATTATGCGATTATATTGATTCACAACCATAAAGTTTAATCTTAACTGTTCTTAAAAAAATTAAGTTTTTAAAGTGCTCGTTAACTCGTTAACGCATGCAACGGTATACATTTTTTATTATTTTTACCTTTCTAGTAGAAAACGTGTAGAAAAGCTTAATAATCTTTACGAAATTTGATACCCTATAGTTTTTAAGCCTGCTCTTTGAGAATCCTCAGGTCGTTTTTTCTTATATCGAAGAATATTATACCAATATGACGGCTTAAATAAAATAATAAAATTTACACATTTTTTAAAATGATTACGTTATCTAATCGGGTCACAACTGTGGATTTGGTGATATACAGTATAGTATTTTCAGATGCCGCTGCAAAAATTTCAAATTTCAATATGGCAGATATAAAATAGTGGCAATAATTTGAAAATATCGCTTTTCCGTATAAAACCGAGTTTATTAGATTTTTTCTGACAACTTTGAAATATAATCGGTTTTGCAGTAGTAGCTGAAGTAAAATTATAGAACAATTATAAATTGAATATTATTGGATCTTATCTTCGAAATATTAGTATATCATAGTTATTTATATTTTACGAGTGTACGGTTACGTATGCGTGAAGAACTTTTAGATGAGGTAACATAATATCATATATTTTCAAATTTACATAATCAATTTTAAGCGCCGCCATTTTGAATCCGCCATATTGAATTTTTAATTTTTTGTATGGCAACTTAAAGTATAAGTCTGTATACCTCAAGATCCACAGTTTCAACCTGATCGGGTAATCTGTTCATTTAAAAAGGTACGATTTTTTAGAAGAAAATGTGAAAATTTGCTTGATTTGTTTTATTTAACCTGCTGTATTGGAAAAATACTTCAATATAACAAAAATTACCGGCGGGTTTGAAAATAGCAGTCTCAAAAACTATAGGATATCAAGTTTTGTAAAGATCAGTCAAAGCTGTTTATGTTCTCTAGAAAGGTGTATGTCATTTCAGGCGGTAATCGGAGGAGGCCGTAACTGTGTACTTAAAAGTTGTCTCTGATTCTTTGTACTATACAGTATTGAGGACAACTTTCAGAGATTCGTAAATATATAAAAATTCAATGAATTAAGTGACGAACCGCAATTTTCGCTTTGTATCGTAGTATAGCTTCCTTTCAAATAAATCATTTGTTTACATTCTTTTTTAATTTTATTTAGCTCTTACAGTAGGTGATAGTTTGTTATCAACAAATTTTTGAAGAACTGTTGATAATTTTTTTTCAGCGATTTATTTTAATAAGATGAATTTTCTCCAATATAACTAATAAATACTTTCATAATAACGGAACAGTCATTTTCAATTTTTAGTGTATCAGTTCTAGGAGCCTCCGTCAATTATTTAAGCAGCATTGATTACTTATTCAATATTAACTTTGTTTGCAGTCGATATATTTGCTACATTTTTGGATAAATTTTAAAAATATTATTTTCATACTGTCAAGCTGAGTCCATAACCGGCGGAAAATAGATTCTAAATAATCTAATAACCCAAAAATAATTTTAATAACGTATAGTATCCAAAATACGCGTTATTTCAGTTAAAAATGTAACCAATACTTCGGATCATAACTCTGCAAGTTTAGAAACTTAAGATACACACAATTATTGCTTTCGATCAACTATTATGTCACACATGATCAGTGATCTCAAACTTTGTGGTGATATCTAATAAATCAACGATAAAAAAATGTTCCGACCGTAATTGAGTGAAACTAAGACCACATACGAATTTTGATAATAGCAATAATAATAATAACACTGTTGTTGAATATAATATTTAGTAAAATTGCATTGAATAGTGTGTGAGTTATACACTACAACAAATTTTACTGAAAGTTGTTGCATCTGAAAAATCACCTTTACTTAAAGTCAGCAATTAAAAATTTTCATTTTACTTATTATAAGTAAAGCTTTACTGATAAGTAAAGCATTACTGATTATAAGAAATTATCTTCTTATTTTCAGTACTACTGTTTCTTAAAAAGTAAAAAGCAGAAAAGAAGGTTATAAAGATAAGAACCGAAATTTCTGTATTTAAGAAAAAAGTTTTAGGTTATGAATGTTTACTTAAATTTCTAAAGGAAATAAGTACTTAATAACTGATTTCTATAAGATATTTTTATTATACAATGTAATTGAAATATATGATCTCAATGACCTTTTTTAATTCAACCTTTAAATTCGCATCAAACCTTTTGTAATGCCGAGAATATGCAACATATGTTATTGTATATACACTGACGCAAAGGGTTGCCAATATTTTTACTGAATACATACTTAATGTAAATATAGTAACTTACAGCAAGTTTGATTCGATTAATGACTACGTTGGGTCTAAGAAGCACTAATTTATCTATTACAGAAATGTTACACCGCATTTTTAAATGTATTTTCCTGACTTCACGTATTGCTAAAGTATCAAAATTATCTATAAAATCAAGTCTTACGGATTTTTGTAGAAATTTTTCCCTATTTCGTATTCGTGACTGTTTCGACAATTTCGCTATGATACAGATTTAATGTCAATCGAGTAACATTTACTTAAATAAATATAAACGAACGCCCTTCAACTTCTATTTTTTTTGTCCAGACAGAATGCAAATAAAATCTAACAAGTAAAATCCCATGGATTTTTTATCGTTATTATTTTTTTAGATCCTAACAAATTGATTATTATTTAACAGATTACTTTCGTATAAAGTATAAATTGGATTATACTAAACATTTACACATTTATGAATGATATTCTTTAAAAGTTGAGACGTTAGTCCCTATTTTCACTTAAGTTGAGTTAAAAGTTCAAGGTCATAAATCTAATTTACGTTAATACTCTCAAGCCTAGTGTTCTCCTTAGAAAAAATACGTTGTTTTCGTTTTTCTTACATTTTTACGTGATAAATTTAAAGTTCTGCAAATAAAATCTATGGATCAGATCAAAGTAGACTATTCTGCATCTCACAAGGGGGACCTAACAATGAGTTATTTTTAACCGCATAGAAGCCGAGAAAACTAAAATAATTTTAAAATATTTATTTGCAAAAAGCATTTAAACAGGACTGAAAGAAATTTGTAAATACTTTTTAGAAGTTTTACTCAACAATTTCTATGTTTAGGCATTAGAGGGTTAAGTTACAAGTTAATAACTTTATAACTTTAAATCTAACTTGTATTTATTTAGCAAGGCCAAGACAAAACCATAACGGGATTAATACAAGAGGAAAATATAATGCCTTGATCAAGACCAAGACAAGACCAAGATAAGACCAAGACGACGCTTCGAAATGTCTCGTCTTGTCTCGTCTTACAACCCTAGGCAGCCCTAGGGGGTAGCGGTCACTGTTAGACCGTGCACTGATAAAACGTGGGCATGCACTGATCACTACTGAGACGGGGGCACTGTTAGGAAAAGTATCCGACACTTGCATCTAATTGAAGAGAGCAGTAAGGTTAGGTCGAGCTATGGAGTGTAAAAAGGAGGTGAGTAAACTCCGCAGACCGGTATGGGCAGCATTGCCAGAAAATAAACGCGCGTAAGAGTTTGAGATTCGATCGCTAGAGACACTATTGTGTAGATAGCATCAAGCAAATAACATAGGAAGGAGTACGTAATAGCAATTACAAATATGGATGAGAAATTATTAAAATATGAGATTTTAACGTGCAAAATATTAATTAAATATCTGAAATACATAAGGTAAAATTCCGTATTTTGGAACACTTTTACTGTGGTCCAAGATTGTCGTCTAATTTACATTATTACAAGTGTTAATATTGGGTATAAAAAGAATATGGTTCGAAGACCTAAGGTTTATACATGAATTTATAACGTGCAAAATGCAAATTAGTTGCAAATTTGAATTATTATAAATAAAAAACTAAAGGAATAGCATGTACGTATCATGGAACGCTGTTTTCACAACTTATCCCCCTGTTCCGAACTTCATGTCCCTATTACGATACGGATAATTACTATATAAATATGACTTTATTTGATAACGCCGATTTTTCAAGTGTTTTAATAACATAAAATGATCATATGTATGGTTAACTATTCCGATGTGCGTTGCCGAATTGACTCGTCTTGTAGGTTAGGTTTCCAAATACAATAAACTAAATCATTGAAACATAACATTTGATACGTTATGAAATAGAAAACAACGTGCTATAAGCTAAAATAATTATAAAAAAAGTCCTTGCAAAGATATTCCATTAATAGGGACTAACATGATTTTATATTCCCATTGTGTAACAGCTAAATATTTAATGAAAATCGCATTAATATTAAAATAACGTGTAAACAATTCAAGTCTATGGACGGAAAGCTACATTTTAAGCTATTACAGGTATTATTGAATCACTTATATTTATAAGTAAAGTGAAAAAACATAGTTATAGTGATCAGCTTTTTCTCAATGTTACTTTTTGTATAATAATACTCATGTATGTATATTTAAAAAGAATACAAGCATAAATATTACTATGATTTTTATAGCCTCATATATAGATTAATAGTATCATTTCTTATTTTATCGTTTTGTTTACTGCTCCACGTAAGGGACACCTTTTTGAAGGTGTTCCATTATAGATACTTTACTTTTCGCACTTTGATGTAACTATAATGTTTTCAATATATAAAATTGAAGTAATTTTCAAGAAGCTGCAGAGTCATATTAGTGCAATTGTTTAAGTGGCTCACTATTATTAAATATATACTGTAAGTTACATAAATAGAACACTTTAAATGGTGAATTAAATAATAGTATATCTTTATATCTTTATATTTATTTTAGTACAAACATAAATTAAAATATAATTAAGAAGTTTACTGTACGCAATTTGCCGAGTGCCATTTACCTTATATTTCGTTGTATTTTATGTTGATTATTTAAGTATTGTACCGTGTTTCATGAAAATAAAGTCTTTTGATTTATTATTATTAAAATAAATTAACTTTATTATGATCGCTCAATCAATTATGCTTATTAGCAAATACCGAAGTTTCGGTCACTTATGACAAATATCACTTTTGACTTTTATAAAGCAGTAAAAATTACATATATAAATATTTTGTACAAAAAAATCGAATTTTGATAAAAAAATATGCTAAAAGAATTGACGCTTTCAAGGTTTTATTATGTTCAAAATACATGCAGTTATGATATGAATGTGGGAATTTGTATATAAAAATTATTGACCGAAGCTATAGTCTGTTTAAGGTGGTTCGCACACGACTCCCGAGACAAATGAGATGTGTACAAAAAAAGTTACGAAAATCTTATTTAATATATGTCAATAATCTTTATTAAATTTATTTATGAATTTTAAGACCATTTAATATTGCTATAATACAAAATAATACGTTGTTTTCGTCACAAATATTATATTTTAACGCTCGCATAACTCACTTTTTCACGCTTTGAGGTTAGAATTTCAGCGTCTTGGTACTTTTTAAGTAAAAATCTTTTCAATAAGTTCGGATCCTCATATTTTTCATAGAAAGTACGGATTTCGTACTTTTATTCGTTGGTTTTTTAGTTTGATCAGACGTATTTGTGTAGAAATATCTTTTCGAGGGGATACATTTCATGTTCATAAAATTGTAAAAAATGGAAGAATTTTGGCACAGGGCGCAAAGGGCAGAAAATAGTAAATAAGTTGTTACAGTCCACCAAGATGCATGCATGTGATCATTATTAGTATTGTAATATTTTTGCAGTCTTTCAGGCTTTATTATAATTTAAAATGCTCACAGCGACATTAACTTTCGGTAAAGCAGAATAAAAGCGACAGCTGTCTGAATTAGAAGGTATTAAGAGGAGGTCAAAGTGAGTCCGTTTTTGCTTGTTGTGCGTTTGAGACCAAGTTGAGTAGAAGAGGCTTTGAAAATGAAAGAGAAGAAAGGACGGAGGAATATTGGCTATTAACTAAACACGAGGACAAGGAATGGGAGGGGAGAGTCCAAGAGTCGGGACATACATCAAGTTCCATCTTTGTAGCGCGCTTCTCGGAAACCACACGGTGAACCTTTTTCATTCCATTCCACTCTCGGTTCGACTCTTTTCCCTCTAATTTTCTGCAGCTTTTGTCAGCTCTGGCCGCCGAGGCGACGTGACTACGGCACTGCAATAGGACGGCGGCGAGGACGGCGACGGAGAAAGAGCGAAACAGAGAGGGGGAGAGGAAGTGCTCGAAATTTGTCTTTTTTGCTAGACAGAATAACTCGGGATTGAATCGTCGCGTCGGAAAATCATCTAGTTCTATAAGGCAAAAGAGGTGGCGCAGTTGACAGTGCAATGCAGTGTAAATAGAAAGGTCTTTAGAGGCATAAGTCGTAGTAGGCAGTGCGCGGCAGAATGTAAGCACGTGGATCGCGGAGTTGGAGCTGAGCGATAGCGCCGGAAATAGCGGAAAGTTCCTATTTGTAGGGGTGAAGATCGAGCGCGTGGCGCGCGACTCCACTTTTCATGCGGCTGGAGAGAAAGAAGGAAAGAAGCGGTGTACGTATGCGGCGCGAGGCTCGTTAAACGCGACTCCTTGGGAAAAGGGAGGAGGGCGGCTGCAGTGCGACTCGCGCGAGGGGGAAAAGCGAAGAAAAAAACATGCCGGCTTCTCGGCATTCTTTTAACTTAATTGGCAAAGTTGAATGAAAAAGCTCGACAACGAGTGGCCGGCGTGCGCCGCGAGTGCAGGCTACGGATTAACGGCGGCGGATGGATCAGAAATTTTCCGTGAAAATAAAGTGCGGCCTCGGCTGAAAAGAGAGGCGAAAGAGAAATAACGATGGAGACAGGGAGGGAGAGAGAACTGCAGGTACGAGCCTTTGTTTGTCGTTCGCTCCAATTACCTCCAACCCGGTAGCTTCATAATTAACTCCCACTCATTTAACAAACTTTACTTTTAATGTTTTAAAAATAGTAATTAGCAGTGGCGGCGAGAGGCGAGAGGCAAGAGGCGAGAGGCGAGAGGCGAGAGGGTTGTGGGGGGTGGGAGCAGCAGCGAAGAATGAGGGAAAGGGAGGGAAAGACGGGGGTGTAATTAACTATCATGCAACCCCTTTCCAACACAGCAGCCGGCGTAGCAAGGAGGTAATTGGACCGGAGTCTTATATACGTGTGTAGGTGCGGAGATGGTTGGAGTTGGAGGGCTTGGAGGGGTGGAGGGCAGGCAGGCAGGCAGGAGGAATAAAGGGTTGCTTAAAATTGCACACAGTGCTGCATTATGGAGCCCGTGACGAGCTCGGCCGAGGAAGGAGGATCGTCGAATGGCGGCATGGAAATCCATTAACCCCCTTCAGTCGCGAATTAATTGCGATCGTCTAAGGGCGAGTCCTTTGAAGGGAGCTGCAAAATAGATGCCCACGTACGCGCTCGCAAGCGAGCCAAGCTATCCTTTGCCGGCGCTTTTCGATTGGACTTCTCGATTAGCTACGTGAGAAAAAAGAAAAGAAGCACGTGCGACACAAAGCCTGCCGGCCCGCCTATCCTTCCCCGAGCTCTATCCGACCGATCGACCAACCGATCGACCGACCGACCGATCGACCGACCGACCGACCGACCGACCGACCGACCGACCAACAACAAATCCAAAAGCGCCTCTAATGAATTTCCTGAAAACGGAGAACCTAATGAAATACTTCCCAGCCTTCATTTAATTAAATTCTTTATTACACTTGCAGTATTTTCATAAATTACACTTTTTAACAATTAAAGCATACAAAGAGCTTACAGTATACGTATTCCACTGGTGTGGACATGGAGAAGGAAATAAAGAAAGAGAAGAACTCTCGCCGAGGTTAATCAGACTTTTAAGGCCTTTGCTAGTAGCTGAGAGGATAGGCTTCTTTGCTGGGACGAGAAACCTCCTCGGTGCCGTCAACTAATCAGAACCAAGAGCTGGCGAATGTGCGTCTACCCTGTACTACTATACTGATAAAGACACTGATAATAATCCACCCTAGCTACACTAATTGCTGTTCTTCTTCGCCATCTATTATAACAACGGTATTCCAAGCGTACACTTTCATTATAATCTTTCTAATTATAATTTCAACTCTTTTTTCCATTGCTTGACAAACTACAATTCCTACCTACCTCTGAAAATGTATGTTATGTATATAAGCTGATAAGATAAAAGATATTATCGATATCTTCGATAATCTAGAGTGATCTTATAGGAAACGCAAAGCATAATTAACGAAATTCATTATCCTAGTGAAAAGCAATTTGAGAACAAGAGCCCGCGGCATCGAGAGAGAGAGAGAGAGAGAGACGGGGCAGCAGTACAGTGTAGCAGCGCCGGCATAGCGATGACGTTGTATTCCTTAATCGCTAAAAACCGTGAAATTTAATTAAATTTTAGAACCACGAAAGAGAAAGAGCCGCAGAGAAAGAGGAACTAAAGGCGCTTTTGGCTAATAACGTGTCGCGCGATCGCCGTTTAAAGGGGCGAAGTACATATAGTTAGATGGCTCAAATAAAGTTAATTTTTTGGACATTTCTCCGAAGAAACTATACATATCATTTATCTGACACTTTCAAAAAATTTCTTGTAATTTATCCATTGTTTACAAAACAAAATATCTAAGGGCTAACACCACTCTAGCGGCCCGAAAAAATGCCTAAGTTGTACGATTTTTTACAAGAGTAGAAGAGATGGGATCAAATTTCTTTTTTGAGGGTTTACTATACTTATATTGAGGTACAGAAATATATTTTTTTTATATATAATACAAAATGGCGACTATACAGCGAATCTCGTGAGAAGCTTTTTTTAAACTGAGAGAAGAGATTACTCGTAAACTATTACATGGACTGAATTGAAATTTTTATTGTAGCTTCACAAATAGATTTTCTAAAGCAGTACGTACCCGTTTTTCGATTAAATGTAATTTTTTTTTTTATAAACAATTTACATAGTTTCTTTTTTCAATAAAAATCGACTTCTTTTTCAGAAGTGCACCATTTCTACAAAAATGGAAAAAAAAACCCTACGTACTTCCAAAGTTAACGTTATATAGATTAAGAATTTCTTTGGTTTTTGTTCCAGGTCTCATACTTTCCGAGAAAAGTGTTCTCCCGTTTGGAGGTTTGGGAAAAAGATTTCTCACGAGATTCGCTGTATAGCCGCCATTTTGTATTTAAATGTAAAAAAAATATATTTTTGTACCTCAATATATGTATAGTAAACCCTCAAAAAAGAAATTTGATCCCTTCTTTCTACTCTTGTAAAAAATCGTACAAATTAGGCATTTTTTCGGGTCGCTAGAGTGGTGTTACCACTTAATATAAATTATCAACTATAGTAGACACACTATTGATTGATCTGTACAGCCTTGCAGTCGTAGATGAAAAATAGCAAGCATTCTAGCGTCTCTAGATCTTGTCTAAGTATTCAAATAATTAAATATTATGTTTCATTTATGTACTCCAATTTACATGTGTATAACCAATTAAATAAATCACAAACAAATTTCAACTACAAATAACAATTAATGGAGATTTCGATATTCTACTGATCTAATCTGAAAAACTAAAAATATTTTCAATAACATTTAATAACATTTTTTCATCTAAGCTATTAATTTACTCACTAACCCGCACAAAAATAAGTAAGATTTTTATCAACGCAGACATGATACGGGCCCTTTTTCATGCCTGTAAACTGGATGGAAAATTACGCACTTCGAGCGTGTTGGATTAAAGTGTTAAGAAATATTCCTGTAGGAAATAAAGAACAGGTGAGAAATGAACATTTCTTACTTGCTTTTCTTTTCGTACCTAAAAAGTTGTGAGAAATAAAAAACAGGTTAGTAATATCCATTTCTCACTTGAAAAGAGTTAAGAAATAGATATTTTTCACCTCTTTTCGGGAAAGAAATGAATATTTTTAAAAATCCCGTAAAACTATTTTTTGTTTAAATTTCGTATTAAATGTATGTATTTCAGGGGGTCCAAAAGTCAATTCCCTGAATTACCGACCGAACCATACATTATTTACATTACAAACAAAATTACGTATATTTGATTAAAACTGAAACTCGCTGGCCCTTGATTGAGTAGTAATACACATCTCTACGAAGTTGCAGGCATCTAAAACAACAGCACCCAAAAAATTTTTGGAATGAAATTTCGATAACATTTTATTCCAATAATTATTTAAGGTGCCGTTGATTTTAACGTCTGAAAATTCGTCTACAAGTGTATTACTACTCAAAGAAGGGTCATCAAGTTTGGGTTTTCTCTAAATATAAGTATTTCTCTAATTATAAATGATTATTCACTACTGGGTCGGTAAAAATGAGGGCGGGAAATTTGAATTCTTAATTGACTTTCGGACCCCCTTAAATAAATAAATGTAATTGAGATTCAATACTCTATATTTTAATTTAATACTCTATATTGCAATTGCACCTATTTAATTCTTTTTTATATTTCTAATTGTGCTGTGCACGACTCAAAATGCACAATTTCCCACCCGATCCACATACATAAAAGAAGGCCAAATCATGCATTTGTTAAAAAAAATATGATGTGTAACACGGGAAGAAAAGCTATTTCAGATTCGGATGAGGTATGCATCACGATTCGCAGTCGAGGGCGCCGAAGCCGAAATATATAGCTCATTTTCTCTCCTCATTGCACAATGTACTATTTCATTCAAGTTAAAATAATATATTGTGAACAAGGGCGAGAAAAAGCCTTTCACCCATGTTGCACACCGTATTTCTTGTGACACATGTAGGTATTGATTTTCGCTGTTTTTCGTATCAATCGAGCAGAACCATGTGGACGATTTTCGACACGGTACAACTGCCGTCTTGTTCTATTAATAATTGTATAGTATACATACACATACATTGATTTAAACACAGGCACGTACGCACGCACGCATGCACGCACACACGCACGCACACACATACACACACATACACACACAGACAGATATACATGCATGCACGTACAGAAATAACTATTATCTACACTATATTAACGGAATACCACTGCCGTACTAACTTTCTGTAAAAATAATTTTTTATGTAATGATTTTTAAAAAAAATTTTAACACCTTCCGGCCTTTCTCTATACATTGACCTTCCATCCTCCCTTTCTTAAAATGTTTCATCTGCATTTATCTACTATCTGCACACCATAATATTAGCGAAGGATCCTTCAACGTGTGTCCGTACGTACGTACGCATACTTTCGAGGCTTTCTACATCATATAAGGCGTGACTCAGATACATTGGATGCTGCAAATGATTTTTAAAATGAAGGCTATTTTTTAAAGTGGGGTACGTACACGTATGCAAGATCATCATCTCAGGCATGGTCCAGAAGTCCCGGATACTATGAATCAATTTGCACTGTTATCGATATTTTTTCAACTATCGATCATTCTTTTCAGTTGGTGTACGTGCACGTGTGCGAGATAATCATCGTGGATGTGGTCCAGATGTCCTAGAAGCTGCGCATGATTTTTCATGATTACCTCAGACATAGTCCAAATGTCCTGGATGCTACGAATAAATTCGCACTATTATCGATATTTTCCAACTATCGATAACTATTTTAAGTGGGTGTACGTGCACGTGTGCGAGATGATCATCTCGGGTGTGGTCCAGATGTCCCGGAGGCTGCGTATGATTTTTCACTATTATCGAAATTTTTTACTACTATCAATAATTTGTTATGGTGGTTGTACGTGCATATGTGCGAGGTGATCATCTCGGGTGTAGTCCAGATGTCCCGGATGCTGCGTATGATTTTTCTTTATTATCGATATTATTTATTGCTTTCGAAGATTATTTCTAGTGGGTGTACGTGCACTTGAAACATTGATTATATAATTTAATTTTTTCACTTAAAACACTTTTTTAATCACTGGCAATATGAAAGTATTCAATTAAATTCTTGAACATTTATTTAAGGCAATAAATACAAGTAGTCCGGCGTGGTACAGTAAAAGAGAATTTCGTAAGTTTTAAGCCGCATTCTTTATCAATAAGGAATCTCAATTGATAGAAACGAAAAGTACGTAGAGCAGGTCGGCCAAGTCCGCAAACCTGTCAAATAAGTTCGTTTCACGTAGACTAGACACAGCTAGATACTGATAGAGAGAGACAGTGATAGGGGGAGAGAGAGAGAGAGAGAGAGAGAGAGAGAGAGAGAGAAAGAGAGACAGAAAAAGAGAGATAAAACTAGAGCCCGTGCAGAATCCCCGTGGCCCTCCAACTAAGAATTCGCATTTGGTTCTTTGCAAGTTTCCGTGCCGGCCAAGCCAAGATAGAAGCAAACATGCATCTTTAATCATTCACGAGGGCCTGTCGGCGGTCGGGCCTTTAAACGTTCCGCCTGAAATTCGTCTGGACGTCTTCACGCCGAACGAAATTTAAATCCTCTTAAATATTGAAAAACCAAGAGAGACACGAGCGAGTCCTACAGCACTGCCATGCCTAATTCATTCCTTGGCTCGATCCTCTTTTCGCTATGACTTGTCACCTCTTGAATGAAACATACGTCTTTTTTTCTTCTTTCTACTTTTTCTGCGACTTGTCGTCTGCTTAGAAAAATTCAATTCTCTTTGTTCATTTGCAAATAAGTTTATTTATATTGTTGTTGCTTCAGTTGTCTAGGTAGTAAATAGCATTTTTTTCTACGTTCCTCTTTAATTTCTTCCTTTTATGCATCAAAATGTGCGATCGATTTTTCAGGTACTTACCAACAACTTTGGGTTTTAAAATTTTGCACACGCATGTATTCTTGATGACAATACAATAATATAAAAAAAAATTTAGTTACATCTCATCTGGACCCAGAAATTTAACAGTATTCATTTTTACGTGTAGGAAGATGATTCATATTTACTAAATAAAATACTGAATTTGTCATTGTGTGTATAATGTATAATATGTATGTATGATCATATTGCTACATTACAAATAATAAAAGGGGCAGGTGCTCATCAAAAGTTATATTTATTTTTTGTAATATAGTAATATAATCTTTAAAAATTTTTAACAAATGGCTTTATCAAGATGAAAATATAATGGAAATAAATTAAAATTATTATTGCTTCCTCATGGACGAAGCTTTGTGATGGTAAAAATAAAGTTTTACTAAAATCATTATAAAATAGTATATTGTGTACTAAGGGCGTCAAGTGGGCTTTTTTAGACCGGGTGTGGAGTTTGCAGTACGAGTTGAAGGCGAGCGAGCACGAGCTGAAGACGAGATCGTTTTGCGAGCCAAAGACGAGTACTGCAATCACACGAGGTTTAAAAGCCCACTAGTCCTTGGTGCATACCATATTTTTTATGACACATGTATGGATTTTTGTAGTAAAAAGTAACAAGTAAGTGAATAGTAGCAGTCAAGTAAATACAAGCAGTCAAGGAAAGCTACTTTTTTGCCCGCTGGTAAGAAAAGAAGCACTTAGGCTCACTTTTTAGATTTAAGAAACCGCGGAAATCGTGCATGTGTTGAATTGATAAAATTTTGAACCAATCAGCTAAAAATTATTACTGTAATTTGAGTAAAAATGTAACTCTTGACAAATATCAATGATAAAGGAAAGTACATATTTTTGAGATATTAATACGAAAATGATATAGCAATTTAAAATAACATATTAAAACAAATAATTTCATATTAGAACAATTTATTAATTTGTGGAATCTAAGAGCCAATGAATTGGTAGCCGTTTTTGACAGTGTAATGAAGAAGGTGATCGCTTATATCTCGAGATCAACGCGGTCAATTTTTGCCAACTGGGGCTCATTTTTTTTGCTTTTTTAATGAAGAATTGGAATTAAAAAGAATTCGTCGACTCGTTTTATAGCGACTTTTTTATTTTATGATATTCTGAAATCAATGAGGAAAATTATTTTGGTATGTTAGAAATAATATGATCGCTTCAGTATAAATACATTTGAAAGAGTATACAATTACCTTTCTTCTCTGACACGAAGTTTTTTATAAGCTATCTTCCTTGTTTTGTTATACACGAAAACGTTTTTTTTTTAAACGGCGGTATTTCGTAATCATATGATGGAAAATCTTTAAAATAAATTGAGCTGGAAAAGGTGGCTTTCTACTATATCTTGGCTGAGCTCTTAGCCCAAACTATGAGGTCTTTTATCTTTTAAAATACTAGAAGTTATACTTTTTTTAATTTTGATTGCTTATATCTCGAGAACGTTACGGTCATTTTCTATTAAACAATCGAATTCTTATTTGCTTTTTTTTATAATCATATGAAATCAGACAAATAAATAATTTGTTAGTGTTACAAAATTTATTGTCATTTGTAAAAAATGTTATTTGATATGTAAAAACTTTGTAAGTTTTTATACAAGTCAAATATTTTTTCATAATATAAATTATACTTTTGGTAAAAAGGTTAGCGGGAAAACATTTACTTTGCCGCCCGCTTCCACATCAGCGGACGGAAAAAACGGTTTTGTAACAAATGTACGATTATCACGTTTTTTCGCCCTTAAAACTGGACCTAAAATGACCGTTTTCCGATTAGCGGAAAAGAAACTACTTTACGTCCTAGGATGTAAAGTGAGAAATGAAAATAAAACTGGCCTAAACTTGATTTAGAAAAGTCAATACATGCGTTACAAAAAATACAGTGTGCACTACGGGCGAAAGGGCTTCTTTGACCTCGTGTGTTTGCAGTACTCACACTCCGTTAAAAAAGGCCTACTTCTCGCCCTTGGTACACAAGATACTATTATCGCCCGCTATGACGAGCGTAAAGTAAATTTTCGATAATAAGCTCTAAGAGAGTTTAGGCGTTCCTAATCATTAGATACCATCCGGATGATACTACATGTTAAGGTGGGCTTAAACATTCTAGTAGGCTGATTTTTAGTTTCATTGCATATATACACGAAAGAAAGTTAAGTTCGAAGCTGTCTAAACACGCGCGCGGTGACGCTACCATAATTTTGCGCGCCCGCACTCCCTCCATGAGCGGACCGCTCTCCCGTTGTAGGTGCAACTTTTTCCCAAACATAGGAGAACCGCGTTTGGGAGAACGATTCTTCCAAAAAGGGCGCAGGATTCTGTCGCAGATGGCCCGCATTTGTGGGATATCGTCGAGAAGTGGGTTACCGTAGCTTTTTGCATAGCAGGAGTACTAGGTCGGATATCGGCTCTTCTAACATTCTTTCCGTGTAAACATAAAAAAAACACGTTATAAATACATGTGTGACAACAAATACGGTGTGCACCATGGGGGAGAGGTCTCTTTCATCCTTGTGTGTTTGCAATACACGTCTTCAGCTCGCAGTACGCACTCGCCTTCCACTCGTATTATAAAGTTCACACGCGGGCGAAATAAGCCTACTTCTCCTCATATATGATACATAATGTACTATTATAATATATTTTCATTCAATATGATACTATCGGTTTTAAATTTGTAAAAAGCGCTCCTTAAAACAAAACGTATCGCAAAATCTGAATACTGTAATTATTATATCAATCCCTTTTCGTAACCCATTTCTTCTCAAGCGGCCATTTTATAGTCGATTGGTTTTTTGCCTAAAACCGCCATTTTGAAATTTTCCAACGCAAATTTCAAAACTCTGACTTCAGAATCGGAAAGAGCGGACAATTTTATTTCATAAAAATGCTATTGGTTATTATTATTTTTTTTTCGACAATTTTTTAGGCGAAAAACCAATCGACTATAAAATGGCCGCTTGGGAAGAAATGGGTTAAGGTGATGCTACAGCCATCTGTCACCGACAAATACGAGAATCCACTTTTCTCATTTCATTTTCAATTTTGAGTAAATATATCTATGGAAAGTTGTTGTTCCAATCAAAAAGAACAACTTTCCATAGATATTTTCTTAAAATTGAAAAATGAATGAAAAAAGTGATTCCCCGTATTTACCAGTAACATGTGGTTTAACATCACCTTAAAGTTGAATAGCAAAGTCACTCGAAAAGAATAGAAATATATACACTCAATGAATTTCGAGTGAAATGTTCACTCATGTTTTTATAAATAACCATGGCAAGAAAAACCGCTGATAAGGAAAAGAATGTTAAATAAAATCAAAAGTTGACCTAAAAAACTTTAATTTAATCTTTGTTTCATACAAAAATATTCACTTATTTCCATGTTATGAATGATCGAAAATGGGGCAGTCAATGGTTTAAGTAGTAAACGCGTACGTGTTAAGACAAAGGCCGATCAAGGGGCGTGAATTCAAATCCCCGTCACTCCGAATTTTTCAGGAATATTTTAAAGAAAATGTCTTAACGCATTTTTCGGTAACGGAGATCGGGCATACAACCTGCTACCTGGGTAAGGGCAGTGATGCCCGTAAATGTGATTTAAAAAAATGCACGAGAACTTAAATATTTTTGACTCATTGAATTCAGCGGTTTTCCATACATTTTTTGATTGTTCAAACTTGCAGAGTTATGGTTTGAAATATATATGTACCATTTCTTACTGAGAAAATGCAAATTTTGAATGTAACAGGTCGTATCTTGACCCTAAAGGCTTATGAGACGAAAGTATGGGTACTACACGGAAAAAACCGCGGGAGCGCCGCTGCGCTAAACATTGGAAGCGAAGTGTAACTTCTAAGGTGGAAGCTCTGCTCGCTCTCTTTGTGCGTCCGGCGGCCCCACAGCAGTGCGGTCGCAGTTCCAAGGGCTACACGAGTCGCACGCTCGCACGTGTTTGGATGCGCTCTACACCCAAAATAATACGGCCGTGCATCTAAAGCGCGGTGGCGCTGCGATACTACCGTTGACACTACCGCGCATCCGAGGGTTTTTCCGTGTAGGCATCATCTGAAGGTAGCACAAACCACGTTCCAAAGCATCATCGAAATTTTTCTTACTCATGGAATTAAGGAGCTACATTTCTTAAAAAAGATTATTTCCACTTGCTAGAGACACACATATCAATAATAATACTATGAACATTCTATAAAAATACTATCTATTATTGATACATGCATGACTAACAATTGAAAATAGTTTTTTTTAAGATATGTAGCTCCTTAATTCCATGAGAACACTTCTGAAGAATAGCCCCAAGCGTTGTTGATCATGCAATATCTACCAAACGATTCGAAAACTCGTGGTGAAAAAGGCTTAAATTCAATAATGAAGATTAGCAAATTCTTAGATTATCATAAAGACCGCATAAAAGGGTCAAAGTCGTGGCAAAATCACATATAACATACATACATAAGATATAAAAACTGGCGTCAATTTTGATTGCGTCAAAATATTTGTACCGTCTATAAAATGGATAATGATTTTTTACAGAATTTAACTCAGGCTTGACCCCTTAAAGCGTTACGTAATATGTGAACGACCCCTAAGATTATGTTTTTAAAAGAATTAGCTTGATACTACTTAAGATCAGTGCAATGTAGGTCCTTAAACAAGATTGTCAGATATAAATTATTTTAGCAATAAAAATTATGAAATGATTAAAAAGTTGTTTACGCGAGCACGTTACAGTAGCGGCAAGATCAACTTCCAAGGGAACCCCAGTTGGGGATCGCTAGTGCAAACAGAAAAATGACCCTATCAATAAATTCGAGTCTCATCGCCTCTCTACTTTCTCTCTCTCTCTCTCTCTCTCTCTCTCTCTCTCTCTCTCTCTCTCTCTCCTACTTCCCTTGCCGAAACAATCAGACAATCTTGCCACGAAACTGATTATTTCCCACATATGCATATATTAAGGGATGCAACAGCGCTTGGCTGTAGCATGTAGCGGAGAAAATCATTCTGTACGATCAGAGTATATCTGCATCGGTGCTAGCACGAGAAATATATTTTATGTAAAAGCATATTCTTTATATGGCTATTGATGCATAAATATTGAATGTTGAGGAGAAGAGAAGGGCAATAAAAGGGTTGGCGTAGGGTTTGAATTAGAAGTTACGAGATGCAGATGGTCGCAGAATGTAAATTCGAGAGGGGCGCCGCGTATAATAATCCGGAATGGAATTTCAGTGGCAAACAATTTTTTTGCCTGCCGGGGCTGCAATCGAGCGTACAAATATAAATAACAAGAATGATAATGAATCAAATCAGCGAGAAAAAGCAATAAGCTATTGCCGGCTGGCGCGAATGATTGCGCGCAGTACAGGCCCGTCCCGTTATGTTGGCCGCTCGTTACGCAGACGCGTCGCGTCGCGGCCGAGCGCTGGAGTCTGGACCAGCCCACGCAATCGAACAACACACACTGCATATTTTTCAATTAATTTAAATTACAAAACATCGCGGTAACGCTCTCGGTTTGGATTGCACGTACTGCACTGACTCTGCTGCAGGCCGTGGCCGCGGGATGGCTGTTGCTGGTGGCTTCGGTGTAGTGCTCAGTGCTCGGTGCACTGCGTGTTGCTGCTGCCGCGTGTACCAGTGCGTGAGTACACGAGCTCGAGCCGGCCCCCGGCTCCTGCTCGATTGCTCATGCCGGCCTGCACGCCAACCGGCCACTGCCGAGGGAAGACCTCGTACATGGCTAATTATTTTTACATGGATTTACGCGCCGCAACGCTCAGACGAAATCACCAGCTACTGGCCATCAGTTTTCATTTTCTTTCCTTCATATGCAACCGAACAGCCAGGCTATTTTGCGCTTGGAAACTAGACAAATTCTATAATAACTGCTGTTTTAATGTTGCGAATTTCTCGTTGCAATGCTTTCTCATAGTAAAATCAAAGTTTTGCTAAAAACATGTTAGAAACATGTTTTGAGACTTTAGAAATAAAAAAACACTATTTTTATAAAATGTCTGGTAGATGTGTGTGTGTGTGTGTGTGTGTGTATGAACTTGGTTCAGCATTACTCAGCATATACACGATAAAACTTAATGTTTCAGGGATCATTTTTTTATTTTTCTTAAAGGAAGGCGTACAATAAAAAGAAAATTTTCTTTTTCGATTCTTATTTTTTAGTTTTACTTTTTCGGGTTTTTTAATATCTAAGAAATAATATCATTGATCCAGCGAAGGCATTTAAAGAAGCATAAAATTACCTGACTTTTCCGATCTGAAAGTTTGGATAAGGTTATTCCCTTCTTTTTTTATACACCAAAACGTCATTTTTGTCTAAACGGTTATATCTAGGAAATATATGACGACAAAATTTGAGATGATTAGGAAAATGGAGAAGAATGTTCAGTAACATTTTTGAGTCTTGATATTTTTTTGTGAAAAAAAGAATAATTTTGTAAAATAAAATCAATTTTCTTTCTCCGACGATAACTGAAGTAAATTGACAGAATTTTATCTGAAACTTTACTAAAAGTTAATTTTTTACTATTTTATAACCTGTATGTTTTTTCAGATCATGAGATAATTTATTTTATGAGATATTGAGGTTATGTGTTTTATGAAAATTTGCTTTGATCGCTTTTATCTTGAGTACGGCGCGATCGTTTTTTATCAGTTAGGTCTCATTTTTATTCGCTTTAAAATGAAGATTCAAAATTAAAAAAAAATTTCAAGATTCATCGACGTGTTTTTGGTCAATAAAAATTTTTCGATTTTTAAGTTTGAGATTTTCTGTTTCTTTTTTTGGTATATTAGAAATATTATGATAAATCTATTGTTAATTCATTAAAATCAGCATACAATTAAATATCTTTTACAACCGTAAATTTTGGATAGGCTCTTTACTTTCCCCTAAAAAATTTTTAGCATAAAAAAAAGTAACTACACGGAGGAAAATGGTCTAGTAAAAATTACTATTTCGTATGGTAATGTCGGGACTTAGTTGCACAATCGTAATAATTACTTCTATTTTAATAGTAAATGCTACATTAATAGCAGTTATTGCGATTTATTTATTAATATGTACTAGCGAGTGTAGGATAATCTGTTAAATAAGTACAGTAAATATAGTGTATAGAATAGTGTTGTTTTAGATGTTTTTCGATTTTTCGATTTTTGAGTTTTTGTTTTTCTGTATGTTTTTTTATGTTAAAAATATTATGATCAATTTAGTGTAATTTTTATAAAATCATATTCATTTTTCACCACAGATTTAAATAATAGGATATTGTGTACCGATGGCTAGAAATAGGCTTTTACTGCCCGTGTGAGTTTGCTGTAAGAGTCGGAGGCGAGTAAGTACGAGTCGAAGGCGAATGCGTTTTGTGAGCCGCAGTAAGTGCCAATGAATTGGCAGCAATTTTTTATATTTTTGTCACGCATGCATGATTTTTATGTTTTTTCATGCCTCTAATGCGGGCACAAAGTGTCCGTATACCCACCAGCGGGCGAAAATAGTATATTACGCATCTAGGGTGGAAAAGTATTGGCTAGTCCATAGGATGTGTAAATTGCCACCCGAGCCGAAGGCTACTTACACGTTCAAGGCTATTTACACGTTCTATGGGGTAGCCATTTTTCCTCCAGTGGTGCTTATATTATTTTTCATCATACCCGGGCCGAAAATGACACATTTCAGTTTCGAAGCCAGGAGGAAATGTGGTACTTTCGGCTGGGGTATGGTGAAAAAAAATGTTCTCAACGCCGGACCGAAAATACCACATTTCCTCTCGACGCTCAAAATGGAATGACCCATGATATAATTTGCCAGCATTGATAGATCGGGCCGATTCTGGTTAAATATTTATGCCAGTAAATTATTTTTCGGTGCTGAACCAATAAAGGGATTACATCGATTTGATAAGAATGGGCCAGTAAAAAGAATCGACCTCGGATCGAAAAATATCGCAGAGTCGGTGCAATTCTTCTTGCCGATATTGAAAGAAAACAAAACATCGTGAAATCGTCAAGCGTAACTTAACCTATATTTTTTAGGATAAATTATATATATATATCTATATATAAATTATAACCTTGAATTATATTTTTAACAGAATATTAATTTAAGGTACGATTACAAAGCTTACGTGAAATCTACAGCCACATAGTAATCTGTCGTTATGATTATTACGCTAAACATTAAATGAAGTGTCTTGCGTGTGTCTAAAAATTTATATTTCATGTGCAATATTGAATATATAGAGAAGAAAAGTGTTGTAGGTACTGGCCCGTTCTTATTATCCCAGTTACATTCCAGTGCTGGCCTCTAAAGTTTGCAAGTACTGGTAGTGTCGACAATTAATACTCGATCAATATTCTGCCAAGAGTAAATTCTTCCATGGGGTGGTATTTTCGGCCCGTTGTGAAAAATAGTATACGCACCATGGGAAGAAACATGGCCACCCCATAGCATGTGATTGCCACCCTCGCCTTTGGCTCCGGTAGCAATTTACACGTGTTCTGAACTGACCAACTCTTTTCCGCCCTAGGTGCGTAATATACTATTTCGTCCACTCTCAGCGACAACTTTTTGCCCGCTGTCACGCTCGCTCTTTAAGTATGACCGGGACAACCCTAAACATGTGGTATCATCTTGATGATATCACATGCTTAGGGGGGACCTAGACACTCTACTAGGCTATTTTTCGAAAATAAGTCCCAAGAGGGTTTAGGGGGGCATAAACACTATGACAGCCTGATATTTTAGTCTAACAGACATGTGACTCAGTCGAAAAACAGCCACATTTGGGTCCACTTTACAGGCAGAGCAAAATGCGAAATCAAAACATGTGTGTCAAAAAGTATGGTGCGTAACGTGGGTGAAAAGGTTTTTTCGCCTGCGAAACTAATTCTTACTTATCTGTTTATCTTCATTTCAACTCTAGTTTTTAACGTGAAATTAGGCTACACCCAAATGTTATTTAAAGATTCGATTTTTTACAGTTTTTTTTATTTTAGTTTAATATTTAATAAATATTTTAAGATTTCGTTGATATAATAACTCAAAAACTTAATGAACTTATTTATTTATTGTAATTAGAACACAAGGATGTCTGTATCACATTTTTTTAATTACATTAATTATAAATTAACTCATTTGTCTCTATAAGATCAATATTATCAGTGGCCAAATCCAGACTTTTGCCAGAGTAATGCTAGACTAATACAAATACTAATGTTAGACTAGTCGCAGACTAATTTTTACAAAGATTGATGAAGAAATTAAAAAGAAACACTAAAATTAAATGATAATTAATTAATATATTTCAGAATTGTCACTTTTAAGAAGGTCATTCAATATTAAAAGTTAAAGCGAGAGGAAGTTAAAGTGCAGATCTAGAGAGTAGAGAGTGCATAACCGTTGTTTGATCTCGCCAATGTGTATACGAAAGACGCTCGTTGGCACTCCCAAGGGATCTATTGACTTTTCGACGGTCGTGAGAGCCTCTTAAGTGCCTTCGAGGTGTCGAAATGCTCTTGAATAAATAGGGCTCGAACTCGAAATCCGGCTTCGAATATTGAATGAGTCCAGCAGAGACTCATGCGTGCACGCGTGTGTACCGTCGCCATTTTTCATCTCGTTTCTCCCAAGTCATTCTCCAAAACATGAGCATCGCTAAATAATTTTCCATCTCCATTGATTCTTCACCTTTTAAGCTCTGGATTGCAATTCGCTTGCACCGATAATCACGCAGTATATGACTATGTATATTGTACACCTACACAGGATTCAATCAGTCTAAGAGTATAAGCCCGAAGGTACCGATTAGCTGTTTAATTGTGTATTGTTATCGTTAACGGGTATCTTTAAAAGAAACTATTATTTTTGTTCTTCCGTTTGAAGCACTGAGTTAACAGGTAATTTGTAGCGAGCAGTTGAAACGCTCCGTATTCATTGTTCTATTTCTGATAATCAATTCGTATCCAATGAACAAATTCGTGCAGTATGTGTGAATATGTGTAAAAATCAGCAGGTCAAGGCAGAAACTAAGATTGACCCTCCCGTAAGTTTTTCGAGTCCGTCCAGCGAAGTTTGGTGCACTGGCCCATAAATCGATGAGCCTTTAACTGGCAGAATCCGTGTGCACGCGTGGGTGTGTGTGTGTGCGTGTGTGCGTGTGTTTGTGCGTCACGCAGCGCAGCTAACCAACCTCGCCCCCTGCATCCAGCAGCAGCAGCAGCAGCAGCGACGGGACGGAAGTCAAAAAATCGTCCTCACAAATCACGAGGCACAATGGGCCGATTGTGTGGCGCGGACTCAAGTATCTCCCTCTCTGTCGCGTGGACAAACAAGCGCGCACGGGAACGGGATCCTAACCCCTAACTAACTATGCGCTCGTGTGCGCGCTACTCGGCTGCACGGGGGGGGGGGGGGAGGGAGAGAGAGAGAGAGAGGTCAGGCAAATCTATTGCCGGAAGTGAATATATTCCCCGCGACTCTGGCCTGGATGTGTGCGCATTTGTCTGGCTCGGTTTGTCCGAGCGTGTATGGAAATTCGAGAACGGCGTATCTCCGGTGTGCCACCGCCGACGCCGACGCCGCTACGACTCTCTACATCCACATATATATACGGGGTTAGTGTAGGCTGCAGTTTGAAAAAGACGCGCGCACCCGCCGACTATTTCATACAACACAGGCAAACAAGGGCCATTGTCGAGCGTCACCGCTCTAATGCCATCGATCAGCGGAAAGCATAACACTTTTATTTCTGCATATTCCGAGTCAAGTTTTTTAAAGTCGATCGTACAGAAAGTTTCGAATGGACGCTGAAGAGGGACGGACGGAGGATCAGCGGGATGGGGTCAGCTTTAGCGCTGGATTTTTATCATCGCGTCGGCGAGCTTTGTCAATTCACCCTGCCGATCAGCCAATTTATGACTGAGGTTTTATGTTTTTTTCATTTTTCAAATCTACACATTCTGTTCGGATGGATCGCAAACAATTTCATAGGAGGGAAAAAAAACAAGTCATTTACAACTTTTATTTATAGCCGTTGATTTCCCTTTTTCCAACCGAAGCCAGTCGCGCTCCGTGAAAAAGCCCTTATATTCCTCAATATGCCATTAACCGACTCTAATCAATACTAATGATTTTCATCTGGTTCTTTTCAATATATGTAAATAAAGTCAACAAAATTATAACTAATTATTTCCCACTATACTCTATTTCAGTTCATTCAAATATTATATTATAGATAAGGTGACTGTATACAATATGACTCGTGTACCCAATCTGTTAACAAGTTCGGCGATGTTATGGACTCAAAATTAACGTGGAAGCTGCAAATTCATGCAGTAAGTAAGAAAGTAAATAGATCACTGATGTATAACATTATATTTTTCGGCCATGAGCCAGCGAGGACTTACGCAAGCAACTGTCAACTACATTGGTATCTCGTGTTGGCCTTCTTAATAAAACCTACAAAATCAACATCATCACTTAAAGCTCTCTCAGACAGGAATTCTATACAAATTTGACCTTAAGAATAATATAATATCCATGTATTTCTTACATTTAAAGGAATGTATACCGTCTAACCATACTCGGGAATCTCTACTTATTTCTCCAAATTTTCTCCGCAATTTTCCCAACTTTCCCTACATAAAAGGTCATTTTTTTTAATTCATGTTTTGGTGAGCTTTAAATAATGATATTGCTTTTATATTACGCTTTCCTTCAACCTATCAAATATTATAAATCTGTAGGCATTCTCCTATCACTATTTAAATGCCATTATTTGAACTTCTAATTCACGTAGTCAAACTCCGCAAATCATATTAAATCTGATAATATATCTTTATTAATTAAGATCTGATAATATATCTTTATTTAATAAAAAATGTTTCAACTATTGTTAAAAATGATTTTTAATATAACATTTTTTCCATTTTAAAGTTATAACAGTTTATAATACATTCTTTTAACCAAACCAAAGTTTTAATAGCTGATATTGAATAGATATGATGACTAAAAGGTCAACGTTTACAATAAATTATTAGCATTTGTCAGGTATGTTTTACATTATATAGCATACAAACAGCTGCTAACTGCTTTAGTGTAATGTTTTCTCAAAAAGATGTAATGCACAATCAATTATTTAATATTTACATTGATAAAAGTGGCTTTCGAAACAATCGACAATATTACGGACAATGTTATAGACTATGGCTAGATTAAAATGGTGCATTGTTGGGTCGAAAACTTAATCAGTCCTATGTACGGAATTATTTCTGATCAAACTACAAAATTTTAATGAAAAATACAAATTGCGTTCAAACATTATAGTGACCACGAAATGTGATCATATGCAATGTATATTCAATATTTAAAATCGTATTTCGTTCACAAAAACAACTTAAAGTAATTGTTAGATATATAAATTGTAAGGAAATTATGCCTTATTTATGAATAAGTACACATTTTTTTTTTACTTTTCTAATGTATAAATTTACAATAAATTTTCGTTCAATTTTTCAAAATTTTCAAAATTCAATATCGCAGTTCTTGAACAAAAACAACTGTAAAGTAACTAAAAGGTACACTAATCGAAAGAAAATTACGTGAGCTTCACAGTTTATGCATATTTTTGACACATCAAACATACAAAATGACAAAAATATTTTTCATTAATTTTTTCAAATTTAAAAAATTTAAAATTATAATTCTTTAACTAAAACAAACTTTGAAGAAATTGTAACATATGCTAATCGAAAGGAAAATATATGAACTTTACGGATATATGCATCTTTTTGATTTATCAAACGTATAAAATGACGAACATAATTCATAATTCTGGACCGATTTACAAATGGACAAATACGTAAGTAAATACACTAAATAGTAATACAACTTAATTAAAAAAATATTGAACCGTCTTAAAAAAATAACGCTTTAAAAAGTAAAGAAATAATATACTTTCTAATAATTGTATTGAGTATTTAACATCCATGGTAGAAAAATAAGCTAGTTGGCTGGCTAAGCTATTAAATTATAGCTAGCTTCTTTAGCTAACAATAAGCTAGATTTTAAGTACGATCTGCGCGGCTATGAACCAGCTAAGAATATAATTTAAACAAATAATAATACACCTAAGCTATTTTCGATTTGCTTATGAACATCATTATGCTTACATCGGGATTATTTAGTCGGAGTAGCCGATGAGTTGCGCTCAGCATTTAAATATTTCAATATTCAATATTTAGATATACGTACTGTTTGAAGATGCTGTCGACGTGTTTGATAATCGTATATCAAATGTATAATATGTAGGCATGATGAGCTACTCGATTAACTATGACGATCTCTAAACAGCATATATACGTATACATAGACACCAAAAATTACGTAGCGCATTATCCCAAACCTTGGCATCAGCCACCTCAACCGCCTTAACTAGATCTTTGATTATGCACTAAAAACTACGGAGCGCGCTACGATGTCTGTAGGGTATGAAATGTAAACAGACATCCAAACCTCCAATACTGATTTCTGAAATTCAAGCTTATAACGTAAAAAATATGTATAAAATAACCCTAAAATGGCTTTTATTATTTACTTTTAAGTAATTTTGATTGATTATTGCCGGTTTAGTATCATTAGCATTATGTAAATGACATTTTAAAACATTTTACCTTGTGTCAAAAATTGTTTACATAGGATACAGCTTAAATCGGGTATCATATTTTAAGTAATTTATTTTTCTTAAAATAAGTAAAATACGCGATTTCGTTACTTGTTTTAAGAACGAAAAAGTTTGAAGATGCAACAAAAATAAGAAATCCTTTTTACTTTCTACCAAAAATCTGGCTAATATCCGGGGATTGTCAAGAATTAATATTACCTAAAATTCTTATATCTCAAATAGTAATAATATTTCCAATGCACGGGGGTTTAAAGCAGTGTCTGAACACACGTTAGGTTCATCCTATTGCTGTTGATCGTGGCATCGGTATTTTTGTATACCTAACGTTTAGCTCTATCTCTCTTTCTCCACATACAGACCTGGTTGTGATCGCAGTTATACGTTTTTGCGACTCAGAATTTCCATCACGGAGCATCTTCTCTCCCTTAGCCGTACGTCTGTCTCTCGCCCACTAGTTCCTCTCACCTTTGGATTTGATTGAATTTTTTTCACAGCGAAGAAATGTTTCCACCAAATGAATCCGTCGAAATATTGCATTCCGACAACAGCGTTTCCAATTTATCGTTTAATAAAAGAGTTCCATATTCCCGCGCGCGCCTTTCTTCTCATTCTTCCACCCTTCCTCGCGTCCCAGCCTCTCTCCATCTCTCCTCTCTCTCTCTCTCTCTCTCTCTCTCTCTCTCTCCTTCCTTATCTCGTCGTCACTTTCTTATGCTCGGCAACGTGACAAATCGCTTTACGTTCGATGCGAGCTGAAAATCGGGGCTGCACAATGGCATCCTCGGCCTCGCCGTACATTCATTCTCCAATTTCACATTTCCATTTATCGCGTATGAATTTTGCTCGCTAATTTTCGCACGCGGACCGCATTATAATTCGAGTTTTTCGCCATAACGTTGCAGTGGAGAAACATTATACAGGTAGCGCGGATCATTGCTGCGCCGCGCGCGTTTTGCGGACTCGTCTGTCGCGCGGCCCGAGCATTTTCTCCGTTTTTTATTTTAATAAAGCTCGTCTGCGCTTTGTGTGCAAGCAAAAACGGGGATTTTCCGGCTGCGCGCCGCGCGTACATCGTGTCAAATAACGAGAATCGGCTAGCCTCGCAAATTTTAATAGCGACGAAATCGCTCTGTGTATTTCGTAAAATTAATAACAGCTGTAACGGGCTTGATATACGTGAGCTACATTAATCCGCCTTGTCAAACAAACGAATCGTCATAATCCTTCTTGCTGATAAATATATGTGAAAATTATGCGATTTATAATTCGTAAGTGTAGTTCGCTGATTAAACAAAGGAAACGAAGCAAAGTACAGGCTAAAGGAGGATAATTTTTTCGCGGTCTCGGGGATGCCGCTCTCCTTCTCGTCTAATGGCTTCCTTGCAATAAGAGTAGTGTCGACTGTCTACTCGTGCTCTCGGCCCCTCTCTCTCTCTCTCTCTCTCTCTTTCTCTTTGCGCGGGTATTCGCAGTTCCAAGCTATATAGCGCAGAGAGGGGCCGTCGGCCTCGGATTCAATTATCCGATATTAAACTGCCCCTAAGCACGTCCGTGTCGAGAGCTTTGGTTGTGTGCGGCTTGAAATGGCTGAGCAGTGAGCCTCCCGCCGCGCTACAAGTATTAGATTGAATGGACTTGCTGTTGTACTTGCTCCGTTGGCCGCTCTCCGCTCTCCGCTCTCCGCTCTCCGCTTTTCGCTTTTCGCTCTCTGCGGAGATACGTACGCCTAGGTAGCTTGGCCGCGCTGTAGCTCGCCGTCCCCTTGGCCCTTACTGCACCAGCGACTCGCTCTTTTGTCTTAACCAGTGCGACAAAGCGCTCGGCTCGGCTCTCTTCTAAACTGCCCGCCGCGCGCAATATGCATAATAGCCGCGCAATGTGCCTAATTGTCGCGGTGTGCTTTTCGCGCTTCCACACCTCCCGCATTCGGTATCGGGATCACGAGGCTCGGACCCTTTGCAGCCTGCGCGCGATAATTAAATTGCGGCTCGCGCACACTGACTAAACAGTCATTATAATGACTAGGTCATAATTGCCTAGCGGACTGGTAACAAACACGTCAGCGGATAATCGCGCGGCCCGCACACAAGTCCGCCTCTCTGCCTATACATACACACCGGGGCGCGCTCGCGTGTGTACACAGCGTTTCGTCCTCTATATTATGCAGCTCCGCGCTGTACACACGCGCACACGCACACAGCCGGGGCCCCCCGTTAATTTACCATTATAATTGATTTGCATATAGATTGAATCTGATAAATCCAAGACTCTCGACGCGCCCTCCAACTTGCACCTATAATCAAGAGATACTCTTTATATCGAATGCTTTCTTTAGAATCCTCCTTGGTGTCTCGCGATCGCGCGGGATTCGACCGGAAGTACGTACCGCGAGTGAAAGTTCATTAGACGGCCTCTCTTGCCTGCATTAATCAAGATTTTAATTACCGCGAGGGGAATACGCGCGTGCGCGGGGGCCGCACTTCGTCTAAAAACTAAACACACCTCGGGCAATTCGCGCGACGCGTCCTTGCCTCTCGCTTCTCCCTCCTCCCTCCTCCCTCCTCCCTCCTCCCTCCTCCCTCCTCCCTCCTCCCTCCTCCCTCCTCCTCGAGCGCGAGCTCTAATTAGAAGCTTGGAGATTCAAAGCCAAGCTCCAAGTGCCGGCTGCGCGATATAGCCTCTCAATGCCAAAGTAACAACGAAACTGCGACTGCATCGAGAAAATTATAGTGCAGGCCGGATCAATCCCTCCTCGACTTCGCGAGTAGAAAGACTTCCCTGTGATAGTATTTATTTTCTGTGTATTTGCCGTATTTGGAAAGAGAGACTGTATTCCATCTCTTTGGCCCTAACTCTGAATATATCGTATGTAGGTATTATCCCGGGCGCTGCTGACTTTCACTCGAGACTCGGGAAGACGCTAAAAGCTTTGCCAGCGTATCGCCGAGATTTTGCTTTTAGCACCATTGAGAATAAATAATCTGTATGGGCCGCAGTTGCCTCTCGAGGCGGATGACGTTAATGCCGATAAACGCCTTTGCCGGCTGTACTTGGCAGTGCGCATGCCTAAGAAAAAGGCGAAATCGCTCGAAAGTACAACGCACCGCTCTATCGTTAAATCCCGAGGCCGCCTGCTGCTATTGACTTTGCGGACAAATTTATCAACATCTCTCTTTTCCAGTGACGGCAGCGTGCTCTGATTTCTGGCAAAACTCCGTGACTAATTTCATCGCTGGCTCGGAAGAAAATATGAAATTATACGTCGAACAAATGCCTTGGATACTTTTAATGTAGAAAATTAATCATCGGATAGTCGGTAATCTGCGAAGAGTGAAGAGATAATCTACGAAGCAAATGGAGCGCGCAAATTGCAGATCCGCCAAAGCAAAACTTGAACTTTCGAGGAATAGTTAAGCACTCGGCGTCTTGGTATTTTGTGCAGACGCCGCAGCTATTTCACGGTTCCTTACCCTTTCCATCCTGTCGCTCTCTATGGCGTTCATTAGGCGGGCTAAATCTCCCAAATTGAATCAATTATTATGCTAATACCGAGCCTTCAAAAAGCCTCTTGCTCCCTCGAGGCTCCCCGCGCCTGGGGAACTTTGGATTTCATCATCGAAATTTCCCTCGCGCGCGCCCTTGTTTATTCGAATCCTCTTTTTCGAAGCGATTAAAATAAGCCCAAGTCGCAGTTTGTTTCCTATCGAAGAATAATAATCGAGGACATCGATCGGCTTGATAGATTCGGTACGTGCAGTTAATGGCGCTTGATTGGCTCGTTTGAATTTTACACGGAGAGTCTCGGTATCTCTGTCTTATAGTGCGTTGCGAGTGCCGCAGAGTCAAAAGAGCCGGAAGGTGGTAGCGGGACTCCGGAGCTCCCTGCAACTCTGTATACGAGCGCAGAGAGTGCGCACGTTATCAAACAGCCAAACTACACAACTCCGACTGGATGTGACTATACACAGCTATTGGCTTAGGCTTTGCTCTTATCTGCTAGATAAGGACCTGCCAACCCTTATAAATGCTTCCATTATGCGTCTCCACCTCCTCCTCCTCGGCTATATCGTTTCCCTCTCTCTCTCTCTCTCTCTCTCTCTCTCTCTCTCTCCCTTTTCCACCTTTAATGTATACCGGTATCGCCGCCGCCGTCGTCCGCGTCCCCCGAGTGGCATCTGATAAGACCGCGAAATTAATGTAACGGTTCCTCTAATAACCCCACGTGATAAATGGAGGGCTACAGCGCAGCGACTTTGTTGGGGCTCGAATACTCGAATACTCGAATACTCGAATAGTAGAATACGCGCGCACGCAAGCTCATTATTTTTAATAGTGCTTCTTTGGTGTGTAATACGCATGTAAATGCTGGCGGCAGGTGAATCGAGAAGAGAGAAAGAGAGAGAGAGAGAAGAGGTAATTGCCGCTCGTTCGGTCCCGCGGAATAGCAGCTTCAGCGCTATTGTTATTCAGTGTCAATTTTGCCGGAGCTTTACTCTTGCTCATCCTCGTTATTATTCGGCTTTGATATTTGGCGGGCAGATATAAACGGATGTAAAGAGAGCAAACAAGCGACTCGACAAGCGCATAATGGCGTTACTTAGCGGCTTTGTCGCCGCTCTCGCTCGCGGCCGCTTATACTCGTACATACCTACAATCGAGATCGGACACTTTTTTCTGCCGCTCGCTGCTGCGGGCCTATTAAACTCGGCCGAGACGAGGACAGACTGCATTATGTGCGTTATATCGGGATATCTGGAGCGCCGAGAGCCTCCTGCACGATTGCTATCGTTCACCTCTACACTGCTGCTACTCGACGTCTTATCGGAGGATACCGCGCCCGCGCTCACCTCTAATTGCTCCATTGTCTCTCTCGATGCAGCTCCTTACTCTTTGCGCACCTTCCAAGCCTCCTTAACGATTCGTCTTCTTCATATTTCCAGCGCCGCCTTTATTTGACGTTTTCAACGAGTTCAAACATTACAAGGATTAAATCCCGCTGAACTACCTGCTTTCCTTTCGAGCGCTCGATTTTACTAAAATACGCACGAATAACAATAGCGAGAGATCGCGCCGATAGCTCCACTGCCTGGACTTCCGATCGGGATATTGAATTCGTGACATTTGTGCTTTGACGTATCGCACGAGCAAGCGAATGATACGATCGAGCAAGCCGCGGAGCCCGTTTATGCTCACCGAGCGAGGAAGTCATTTTTTACCCTAACAAATAGGCTTTTGTGGTTTGGCGCATTTTGTCCGACAGAGCCCAAGGGGATTCGGAAGTTGTGCCCCCTGATGTACACCTTGTAGCCTGCGCACCGACACAACTTTTCAAGCCTATTTTACTTACCAAGGATACGCGGCGATCATTGCCGATACAGAATGCTAAAGCGGACAACTGCATCTACATAACTACACCGCATTCTGTGTACTTCCTGCGGATGAAACAGGGGAAATTCGAAAGTTTGCGCGATAGCACGCAGTCACGTGCGCGCAAACTCCAAATCCCTCGAATCCGGATCAATATATGCTCGCGCGGTAATGCAATTATTACTCTTGCGATCCAGCGCAGCGGCGTATTATCGAGCCGTCAGCTGTCTCCTCGAAAGACGACTCGCGAGCTGCATAATAGATACACCCTGAATAAGTAATCGGACCGGGCGAACTCGATGCGGAGGGAGAGATCACGGCCAAGTGCCGTGTTAGCTGCCAGTTTGGCCTCGACGGACCATGGAATCTCTCCGCCTCCGCCCGGGCGAAAACGAGCCGCAAGCTCGATTGCTTCTTTGCCGCGCGCTGCCGCGCTGCACCGCGGAAAAATCAAGCGGCCAAAAAACTTGATTATCGCCGGCACTTTGCCGCTACTACGCCACTCATCTGTGCGCTGCCCATCAAGAGGCAGACATTGACACGCGGAGAAGCGAGGGAATGGGATGAAAAAAAAACCAACAACGAGATACACGTCGATGTGTTTTGCCCCGCGAGAGAAAACGGGCTTTTGCGCACAACTGGGCTTATTCGAGAAAGTAAGAAAATTTGCGTGCGCGCGAGAGCGAGTTGTCGTAGACGAGGGCGCAAGGGCGCGAAGAGGGAAGAGCAATGTTCGCTAATGGCTCCGGTGGAACGCCGAGCCCTGCAGCAGGCAGCTGCATCGATCGATTTATCGATACACAGGTAGGAGTATCTACTCCAGCAGGCCTGGCTAATTACGTTTATTACCCCTCGGTTGTGTGTTTGCATCGTACACATTTACCTTGTGAGGGCTTGCAGGCTCCCATTCTTTGCTTCGAGCGCGGCATAAAGCACTCGAACTTCTCTCTTCTACTCGAGTTTCCTTTTACTCTCCTCGTGCCAATCTTTAATCTCGACTTTACTACAACAATAATTGTAGTAGTTTCGGTTGGATTGTTTGATCTCGCGTGCCGTTCGAGGATATCGCTGCAGCGAGGTACACGATAGAGAAAGACGCGAAGTGAAGGCATGCCAGTCGCGGCGGAGCTAGAGGGAAATGAGAATGAATGTAATAATATATTTAATATTCGCCGGGTCTCTCGCTTGCTCCTTCACTCTCGGTATTACAAGCCAACCAATATTCTCGCCCCCGTTTTAACCCCCTCGGCTCCTTTCCCACCGGCTCATCCTCCTCTCGTCTCCTCTCTCCCTCCTTCTCTCTGGCCTCCGGTGTGTAACGTTCAAAGTATACCGACATTATTTCCGCTCTAACCGACGCGACGCGGCTCTCTCCTGCTCTCTCCTGCTCTCTCCTGCTCTCTCCTGGTCGTTGAGCAAGCTTTAGAAAGAGGGGAAAAAACCAAGAGGGATTTACATTTTGGAATGTTCAATAAGCTTTCGTGCGTGCGGGTATGGGTGTTGAGCGGCGGCGGTGGCGGCGGTGCGCGTATCGTGCAAGGCCTAAAAGCGTTGTCATCGAGATGTGCAGTTTGCGACAGCGACACAGCGTCCTGCGTCGCTCGGGGACGGCTCGGACATTCGGCTGGTCAAATGGAGGAAAATTAAATTTGCCGCCGAGGCCGTGGTTTGTCCGGCGGAGGGCGAACGCGCGCACCCGTACGCCCGACCTGCATAAGATTCAATATGCTCGCATGCACATTGCCCAGGATGCACGATGCACGACGCACCGCAGCGGATACGCGTGTACGCGTGTACAAGCCGCAACACGCTCTGTAATATCTGGCGTTAAAAGCTGCCGCCTTTGCAGCTTGCTGCGCGAGTCCCGGTCCTCGGGGGGATCCGACGCTACCCGACAACCAGACTATTCCACTTTACATCAAATACGCGCCGTGCAGCGCGACTTTTAGCTCCCCCCCCCCCCCCCCCCCCCGCGTATAAACTAATATTGCGCCGATAGCTGCGAACCGGCGCGGCTGGCGGCGGATTACTTGAAAATTTCATTCCCTCGCGCGCAGCTGTCTTGAAAATTCCTGCCAGCGAGGCAATCGGTTTAAGTGGCCGTGGCACGATCCTCGGCATTGATACACGATGCTTTTCCAATGACTTATTTCCGAAGGCTCGAGCCAGCTGGCCGTGCAAATACGCAGGAGGAAAAGAGATGGATAAAAGAGAGAATGTCCGCATAGTTATTGGCTTATCGTGTTTATGATTAGCGCAAAAACGTGGGCAGCGGCGACGCGTGGAGCGCGCGCGCTCAAAAAGGAAAAAGGAGAAGAAAGGGGCCCGGCGCGCGCCGCCGAGTCTTGATTTACGCGAGTGGGGCGTGCCCGGCGCACGGAAGCTACGATTACTTTATTAATCCCCGTCAGAGTGACGCGGAGCCGCCTGCTACTGCGCGCCTAAATATAACAATCAAGAATACTTCATTACCGCCGCGACTTTTATACCAATTAGCTTGGACCGTATGAATAAAACGTTGGCTGCACGCGAGCAAGCTCGTAAAAAATCCTTCCTTTCTCTCCGTGCCGGTGAGAAAAAATAGCTCGCTCGTATTATGTTGCGATGCCGCGGTCTTCGGTCGAAATGAACCGAGGGCTGAAAAATGGGAAAATGGGGAAAAAATGATTTCCCGCATCGCGGTTATCCGCGGACTCTCGGTGTAGCTGAGCTTCTCTTTCCAGGCTCTCGCTCTCTCGTGCGCCGACCAGTCGCGCGTCCTCCTCTCTTTTACGAGTTTTATTCATAGCGTCGCCTCGCTAATAAAAAAGTGGCGCGCAGAGACATTAAACTCCTCATAGAAACAGGAGTGAGCGCGAGTGCGTGTATACACCTGTACTCGTTAACAAGGTATACATTATATTGCGTAAAAAAAGGGCGGAGCGAGAGAAAGGCAGCGGCGCAGCGGTGAGATATACGTGAGTCGGCTGCTCGATCGTAAAAAGCCGGCTTTTTTCGTCTCTCCCTGCGGCCACGTCTGTGTTTTTGCGAAGCCAAAGTCACGCGCACGCACTCGTGGATAGGGTAGAGCGGACGACTGGCCTGCGCGCCGATCAGCCGCGCGAGAAGAGTACCTAAGTGTATGTGCAGTTATCCGCTGCAGCCAACCTCTTGAATCCTAACCGAGCAGAAGGGGGCGCCTGTTTTACGAGCGGCTCGCTCGATTTTTCCCCTTTCGCTTCGATTTACGATACGCCAAAGAGAAATTATTGATCGCCCATTGCCGGCCGGCTCTCGAGCGCGTGCGCCTCTTATTTGACTAACGCGTCTCTTTTTATACTTCCCCCGTCCCGCTGTACCTTATAGAGGCTACACGTACCTCCTTGCGAGAATAATAAATAAAGAGCTAAGGCCTTCAAAGGCCTAATGGAGCGCTTGTTGATACACCATCGGTGCGATCGTTCAAGCTGCGTCACTCGCTGGCTTTCGATCTTCCAGAGGAAATATTTGCCTTTGCGTAACGCGCGACCTCCAACCGAATCACAATACGTAAATCCGGCCGCAGTTGTCTGGTGCGCCTTTCTATCCAGTGCCGTCGACCCCGTCGTCGTTTATCGGCCCTCTATACACCAACCTACCGACCAATTGCCGACTCATGACTATGCTAATGAGACGGATAAATAATTCACCGACTGCTGCCGCTCGATACTCGATTCTCGATCATTCTTTTAACACTCAATGGAATCGAGACTTACCCAAGAATATAACATTTCTGTCTTTTTCTATTGAGATAATAAATTAAAGCTCAAATCGATGTGTTGTACTGTATTTCAAAGAAACACATTTTATTGAGAAAAGCACGTTCGTTTTAATGATACTTGCTCGGGCTCTAAGAAGATATTATTTGCAAGCTGTTTGCAGCGATACCGTCTCTTCCATCTTTTATTGGATCATTTCTTGCACTTACAATGAGAATAAATAGTTTAGCAGTATGCCAAAAGAACCAGCGAGATGGCACGCTTAATATTCCGAACGGATTTAAGCTTTTTAGAATCAAATTAGTTTCTATCCGATAGAAATAATATAATATTACATTACCACGATACCGTGGTACATCATCATTCCGAGACTTATAATGCCGAGTTATATTGGTCTCCAGTGATTTTCAACTCTTAGACCTTCGCTTCAATAACTTTTAAACTTTTAAATATAGTCATGTTCAGAATTCCTGTCATATTTTACAACTAAATTTAATTATATTTCAATTTATAATCTTCAATTGTTCTTAGCCCTGTAAAATCCCGCGAGGCTGAGGTATTCAATACAATTTCGTATATTACGTTACAAACTCGTTATATTACAGGATTACGAAAATAATCAAAATAATGAAAAACAATGTTATTGGCTAAGACATATTTCTAAACACTTTTCTGGAGTTTCCTAATGAAATTGATTGTTATTTTTTTTTGCTTGACTTTACTTAAGATGTGTTGTTTAATAGTAGCAATGGAATGCGCCATTGATTTAAGAATTTAACAACATTTGTTTATCGCAATTCAAGTATGAAGGTGTAAAAGTAAATATACATTTTATTAAATTAAACATATACGTTATATATAAATATTAATACAAGTATAAACAATTTTTCTCGATTGAAACTTTTAAAGAATGCTATTTTATAATTGAATGTGACATCTACTATCAAAATAAGTTATTATTTTTTAAAAGACATTGATTAAATTGATATAGTTTTATACATTCAAATGTTCTTGTTTGTTATGCTTAATCTTAAGATTGTGTCTATTCGGACACATTTTTGCAAGCGAAAACGGCACACAAGGTACGCGAAGCCCGCGAAATCTTTCGCTCAAAATCCAAAGTTCAGCCCACGTTTCGTGTATGAAAACCTGAAAATTCTTCGCGTGTGAGAAAGAATTTTCCGACTGCTAAGTACGCAAAGCACGCGCAATCGATATTCGAAGCATGCGAAATCGATACGCGAAGCACGCGAAATTGATACGCGAAGTACGCAAAAACGGTACGCGAAGTACGCGAAAAGAGTACACGAAGTAGGCGAAAACGATGTGCGAATTACGCAAAATGAATACGAAAGTACGCGAAAAACAATACACGAAATCGATGAATCGCTGTAGGTGAATAGATCAGATTATCGGATCAGTGGGGAAAGCTAGATACTAGAAACTACAGAGCGCACTACCTAGATGCCGTCATCGGTTACCATAACGTAGATACTAAAAACTACGGAGCTCACTACCTAGACCTCTTCATCGGCCACTATACATTACAACGTAGACACCTTCTGGGAGCAGTACGTAAAGCTAGATATTACAAATTAATTATGGAGAGCACTACCTAGACTTCGACATCGGCCACCACAACCACCTGGACATCTTCTCGGACCAGCAAGTTAGTATCCAGCTTTATGTACTGGTCTGAGAAGGTGCCCAGGTCGTTATGCTGACCGATGACGGTATCTAGCTAGTGCGCTCCGTACTTTTTAGTATCTAGCTTTCCCCACTGATCCGAGAACCTGATTTATTCACCTACAGCGATTCATCGACTTCGAGTATTGTTTTCCGCGTACGGTTTTCATGTAATTCGCGTATCGTTTTCGCCTACTTCGTGTCCTCTTTTCGCGTACTTCGCGTACTTCGCGTACCGTTTTCGCGTACTTCACGTATCGATTTCGCGTGCTTTGCCGATCGATTTCGCGTGTTTCGCGTATCGATTTGGCGTGCTTCGCGTATCGATTTCGCGTACCGATTGCGCGTGCTTCGTGTATCGATTTGAGCGTGCTTCGCGTACTTAGCAGTCGGAAAGTTCTTTCTCGCACGCGAAGAATTTTCCGGGTTTTCCTACGCGAAAAGTGGGCGGAGCTTTGGGTTTTGAGCGAAAGAATTCGCGTACTTCGCGTACTTCGCGTACTTCGCGTGCCGTTTTCCCGCACGAAAATGTGTTCGTACAGACACTCTCTAAGCTTAATAGACACGGAGCGGTCTCCTGTTAAGAACTGTATAACTCCGTTATTT
Organism: Gastracanthus pulcherrimus; assembly: GCA_949152435.1. Lineage (NCBI taxonomy): Eukaryota > Metazoa > Arthropoda > Insecta > Hymenoptera > Pteromalidae > Gastracanthus > Gastracanthus pulcherrimus. The sequence continues at coordinate 834,224 of OX424576.1, forward strand.
ATTCGTGTCAGTGAAATGTCTTTTCAGGTACAGTGTCGATGACTTTGCTATTATGAAATAGCAACGACTCTCGATTAAATCACAAACTTCTGTTTTATAATTATTGGAATGTTTGTAAGATGTTTATATGAACATTGTTAGTAGCAATCATTTAAATTTCGTTTAATAGTTTTCTTTCTAACTATTTAAACGATTAAAAAACTAGGGGACAATAAAAGAAGTCTAAGCATATTTAATTTATTTATATTTTTAATTAGAAAGAAAGTTTAAGTCAGTGGTAGACTTGTTCATGCAAGAGCGACGGCGATTATCGTTCCAAACTCCCATTAGAAGTCGTTAAGGTAGTATTGGGTCGATGCATCTTCCTGGATTGCTTTAGGGTTCTAACTTTCTTTTCTTTTTCTGTAAAATTTTCTATTTCAAGTTGTGTCTTTTAAAATAACTATAGCATGTGAGCTTTGATTAAACTTCAAAATGATTTAGAATTTTATTTTTAATTCTGTATAGAGATTTACAAAATCAAAAGTACTATCTGAAAAGTAAAGGGACGGAGCCAATTACTCACAGTACTGGGAGGTTAATTGATTGTAATTATCCCGTTAATTTATATTTCTCTTATACATAGGTTTAAATGGACTTATGTCTGTTATGCCTTTTCACCACAGAAAAGTCCACTAATATTTCTTGAGGTTCAAAAATGTGATGATTTAAACTAATTCGAATGAATAAAAGAAGGTTTCTTTGATTATTCCGCTAATTTGAGAGGGAAAAATGTCCGATTCAAAAATAATGAAAGGCTGAGCGAAAAATATAAATGTGCCCAAAAGTTATGGTGAATATAATTTTTTGATCACAAACATGTGCGCACGTCCGTATGCACGCCCTTCTTTTCGATTATTTCGTTATTTTTCGTCATAATTTATGCATTGTATTACTAGCGATCGCTAACGACACTTATACGGAAATATAATCTTTTTGTATTGAATCAGAGGAATCTGAGTAGAGATATCAGCCTCCCCGTACTTTGTATGGTGCTGTATTCACAGGGCAAAAAATTATATAAAATAAATTCAAATTGATGATTTTGAAAATTATTTACCTCAATTAATAATTCATGTTAAAAAATAATAAAAAAGCGAAGGTTTGAAATAAGAAATTTAATAACAGAAACTATTTTATAACCTATAAAACGGTCTCAATTTTTTTTCGTATATTTCATTATTTTTGCAACAAGAAAAAATTAGAATATTAAATTATGATTTGGCACACATTTCAATTTTTTAAATTTGTAAGTATTAGGTGCATATTTTTACCTCGAGACTTTTGCTCGCAAGAAAAATGTATTAAGTGTTTAATACCTTGGTGGCAGGCTACTGTTCCTGGTGTAGGTTTCCATGTCCTCGTCATGGTTTCCCTCACACTATTGTACCAAGCGTATGCGGGAACAGTAGCTGGTTAGGAACGAGGGCTAATGTAGAACTCTACCGTAAAAGTGACGCTCGACTACTCTGGAACGCGGTAGTCCTAAGCTTCTCGGGAAAAACAATGGAAAGACAGGAAGAAGAGGGGGGTTAGGAATGAACACTATCACGCAGGGGGTGGTAAGAATGTCCGATAAAGAAACATACAGCTTATTCGGGTTGGAAAAAAAAAAGAAAAAGTACGAGTTTTATACTTTATGAAACTATACATTTTTTTAAATGATCAGAAACACAGTATTTTTGCTTCCTTAAAGTGGAAACTTTGTAATAGTAAAAAGAATTCGGATAAACATGTTTTTGAACATCTATAATCAAAATACACTATTATTAGAAAATGCCCGTGTGGATGTGTGTGCAGATGTGCGTGTGTGTGTGTTTGACAGTGTGTGTACGTATGTGTATGTGTGTGTGCGTATATATACCGTCGTTTTTCGAAATATACACGGTAAAAATGAATGTTTCTGGGCTCATCTTTTTTGTTTTTCTTCACGACATGGAGACAAAAATAATTTTTTTTGTTTTTGATGCGTTTTTTTAATAGTTTCTTGATTTTTGAGTTTTAGTTTTTCGTGTTCTTCTTGTATGTTAGAAATAATGTTATTGATTTATTGAAAATTACTTTGAAAGAGCATAAAATTACCTATCTTTTACAACCCGAAATTATGGATAAGGAATTTATTTTATTTTGTGTTACACGTAAACGTCAGTTTCTGTAAACGGTGATTCCTCTAAAATATATGATGCGAAGTTTTCGAAAAAAATGGAGATGATCAGGACAATGGAGAAGATTATTCTGTAAAGTTTTGGAGTCAATTCATTTTTTTGCACTTTGATAGTTCAACTTACTTTTTAAACAAAAATTTGTTGATAGTTCAACTTACTTTTTAAACAAAAATATTTTTATAAAATTTTTGTTCGAAAATCACCAGAGAGCCATCTTAAAGTTACTAACTTGTCGTATTTTTCAAAAAATTGCCATCGCACATTTCTGAGATATAAGTTTTCTTTATGATTTTTTGCATAAATATACGCATTAAAGTCTAATTTCCCCTTTAACGTCACTTTATTTAGGTAAATCGTTATCAGAATATAAAATTCAGGCAAAATTAATTAATTCTTTAAATTTGTTCAAAATATTTTTATTTTGAGAAATTGGGGGGTCTGACAAACTTCATTAATTTTTCTCAAATATGTATGACTTTTCTTATTATGCAACAAATGTTTACGGATTTTGACAAATTTACTTCTCCAGAAAAATAAGAAAAACGATCTTTTTTATGCATTTGTCGTTTTAGAGGAATAGAAAACCATCTGTCAACAAGAAGAAGTATAGAAAAGATGAAGAGAGGTCAAGTTGGACAGAGAGAGAGAGAGAGAGAGAGAGAGAGAGAGAGAGTCGAAAAAGCAACAACGCAGGTTTGTATGTGCTTGGAAAGTACGGCTTGATAAAAATGCGGGCCAGAATGAGACAAGTCCAAACGCCAGCAGAAGCAGAAGGAAGAACAACTATCAGCCGTCCCCGGGCTATTTCTCCGAGACAATAACTTTTTTATCTCCTAGCTTACGCATTCGCTTCTTTTTTTCTACGCTACTCCCGAAAGGAATTCCCCAGGTCCTACTTTTGTGGTTCGTTGTAGATTAATCTTCCATGAAGGCACTCGTCAATCAAAAACTCACTCTTTCAAGAAACGAACGGTACAGTTCTTTGCCTAGAAAAGACACAGCTAAATATTTTCTTATTGTTTCTATTCTCTGAATTTTCATTTCTTTTCCTGCAAACTGCAGTACTTTCCTAGTAAGGTACAAGAAAACAAAAGAAAAATAAAAACAAAAAGAACTTGAAAAAGAAAAAATAAATGGAAACGTCAGCGGAAATCAATATTATATGTAAATGGAGATTATGGAGTAGTAAAGAAGGGGTTGGGTTGGGTTTGGGAAGGGGAATAGAGGCTCGACAGCGTTCCTTGAAGCAGTGCCTCGCCGTCTTTAGAAGGGTTGTAGAACATTTCCACTAAAATATAAAGTGGCTTTCGGGGGTGGCATAGCAATGGGTAAGTGTGGGGGGGGGGGGGTGGGGAAGGGGGGTTGGTTGCCTATGGCATGCATTCAGCAAGGGACACGACGTAAAGATAGGTGGGGGTGTTATTGATCGACTCGAGAGAGGGGCAGTAAAGCCTCTCTCGAGCTGCGTGCATGCACGTACGTCGTACATACATGCACGCGGTGTGCGCCTCTATACGTATGGCTATGCGGATATACACGCGGCAATGCTGCGTAAAACTGCACACTCGCGCCCTCGCCACTTTGCCTATACTCGCGGCCGTTTGTCATATGCAACTATGCAAATGTATACAAGCAGTTTATAGTACGATGACTCGTAATGCCGAACGATTACGCGATGGATCACGGAGCATTGTTGTACTCGCTCTGCGCGCAGCCATTTCATTACACTTTTATTCATATAAGGCGAGTGATAAATTTTCCGACTCTTGGGATAAAAATGTAATCAAAGTCGCTTTAGAGAGGTCATTAATTAAGCGAGGGCCTTTTTAATTTGGAGCCCTCGTCATCTTGGCCTCTTATCTCGAAGGCTGCATCGTGAGCGAAGAGCTTCGCGGCCCACCAGGGCAATGTGAAGGGAATTTTTTGCGAAGCTGATAGCTCGACGACGAGGCGAGAGTCTGGAATGGCGTAATGAAATTGCACTCATCGTGTGAAATTTAATATTAATATGAGAGAGGGGGGAGAGGGAGGGCGCGTCTAACCGACTTGAAAACAAGTGTCGCTTATATTGTCGAAAATCATTATGTCAAATAGCAAACTGCTTGAGGAATTTTGGAAGCCTGTGTTCCGTTAAAATTCAGCAACGTCCTTATATCAAAGCTTCAAATTAGTCGTTTACATTGCGAAGGAGGGCAATGGCTGCAGAGTAGAAGGAAGGAGCAGAAAGAGAGAGTCTGTGTTTCCTTGAGCAGAGGAGAAAAAACATTGAAATTCAAGAGTATACGTTGGGAGTCGATGAGTCAGAGTTGCGGCCGGCGGAGTCGAGTGTCCTTCGATGGACGAGATTCGCGCGCGAATTCAGGCGTCTGCAGCCTGCAGCAGCAGCAGCAGCAGCAGCTCGTACCTATAGCTCGGTGGCTACGAGCGAGTGAGGTGAATATGAGAGGTAAGGTGCTCTCGCACGGGCATATTCCTTCCTCTCGCTTGCGCGCTCTACCTATTCGCACGGTCACGGACTCGACGCGGACTTTGCGTGTTTATAGTCCTGTGCCACCTCCTCACGCGAGCTGCGCTCCTAATCGCGCCAGGACACGTTTTGCCGACCGGCACCTCGTACGCTTTGCACCAAAAACTCCAAGCTTAATCATTTACAAAATTACAATATTCAAAATCAATTTCAACATTATTCGCACTGGCCGCCTGCGTCTACATTCAGTAGTAGCTATGAGCTAGCAACAGATAAAGCTGTTTTTCAAATAAGGGTATAGGGGAGGGTGAGGCACTACGAGCACCCGACAATTTCGATGCGTGTACATCATTCATTTCTTGTTTAGAATTAACAAAAAAAATACTAACCTACTCTTATTTTGATGAAGAATAAAGTCTACTAGATAAAAATTTGTTTTAATTATATATATCCTGCATAAAAGTTACATATGTTGCTTAAACTTCCCGTTTTGCCCCACCAGCGAGGCACAATTGGCACGCCCCGTGCCAATTTTTAATTATGAATTATGAAGCATACAAAGCACATTAAATGAATATTTTTTATATAAGTTTCATTAAAGCTTCTTGTATAAGTTTATTAAAAGTTTACAAGTGTTATAACAATGAATAGTATGAATTAATACTTTCTTGTCTTTTAATAGTGCATGAATAGGTCCTTTTCGAGCTTTTCCCAGAGACCTATTTTTTCGTAACAACTTCTGAAAGAATTACAAGAAGGGAAATCGAAACTTTTGATATTTTGGTCTATCCCAATGTATGTGTGTATGAGAGTGTGCGTGCGTGCGTGTGTGTGTATGTATTTGAAAACAAATTTTTGCGTTTGAAATCTTGTTCATGGAAGTAACCTATTTATAAATCTAACCTTTTACATACTAAGCAGATTAATGCGCTACACGCGTCGTCTCTTCCTGTTCTTTCCTTGTTTTTGATATAAAATACTAACCATTTCTTATTTTTAAATCATTTAAAAACACAATAAGATTGAGGCCTAGAGATTTATAATCGATAGGAGAACGTGTGAAAACAATACCATTGTTTAAAGCTAATCAAACATGAGTTTAAAAAAAATATTTGAACCATTAAATGTGGAGAAAGTTGAGAAAAACGCGATAAAAATTCGGAAAATTAAGGAGAAATGTACGAGTATGGTTAGACTTTATACATTTTTAAGACAAATCAATAGATATTATTTTATTCAGCTTTCCCCGCACTTAAGGTGCTTCGAACGCGAATCAAAGTACTTCAGAATCAAATAAAACTTATACAGGTAATTAATGAACATGAAATGTATCCACTAAAATATTTTATACTAGGTTGCCGAATAAATTTTAGAGAACATATCACTTGAAAATCGTCTATTTTACATACGTCTTTTGGAAGTCGACGCGACTGTGAGTAGTAATATTAAGATCTTTGTTCACAAAAACTTCAGATCAAACTAAAAATCTAAGGTATAAAAGTACGAAATCCGTACTTTCTAATGATTCAACGAAAAATATGAGGAGCTGAATTTATTAAGGTGGGAAGGTACTCAGAAGCTTAAATAAATCAATTTTTTTATTCTCACAGCTTATTTTATTAATTATTTTATTTCTCAGCACCGTTTCGATAAAATTTCGCAAACAAAAATTGAGTATATGTAAATTTTTACAATCTTTATTACAAAAAATATTTGGATAGTCGAAAACCGTCATTTTCTAACCTAAAAAATACAAAGCAAAAAAAAACACGACAAATCGTCATATTTTTGAAAATATGATGAGTACAGGCTCGAAATTTTAGGATATTAAATAGTATATTACGATGATTTTTCATGTTCTTAAATTTTTTATGTCCGCAATCCTTACGTAATATGAATTATAGGAAATAGATATTAATATATTTTTCGTACGCAATATTTTTATGCGCATTTCCTATAATATAAAGCAGATGATTGATAATCACGTTACGTAGTTTTAACTTTAGTATTAAGCAATATGCTTAAGAAGAAGAGGTTAAACAATGATTTCATAGCCAAATAAGTAAATCAAAGGGTCCTCACATAAAAAATGAAAATGATTTTCAATTGTAAAATAATATAAAAAATCACATGAAATTTTAACACATTTTCTCACTTGATTTATTACCTAAAGTATTTTTAATAAAAAATCATATTATCCGTGAATCTATTAAAAAATACATTTGTAGTTAGGAAGCCCCGAATCTGCAAGAGTTACAAACACTTTAAATCAGAATTTCGATAATTTTCTATGTAGACAAGGGTGATTTTCACGAAATTGTCCTTTTTGATGTCCCATCTTACAAATGCTATTGAAAATTGTTTTTACAATTCAAATCATGTGATTATGGAATTATTATATATTTTACTAAAAAATCCATGATATTAAATAACATATTCAGCATAATAAAGTAGCGTAAGCAGGAAAAATATACCTCAAATGTCCCCCCGAGGCAAGTTTTTAGTTTCATGTTACGCAGTAAATTAAATATTGCTGTCTTTATGTACAATTAGGGTAATTTTAAAATTGTGCAACTTATAGTACAGATTAATATGAAAATTTTGTTCGTGATCAGAATTTGTAAAAGTTTAATTTACTAGTTTAAAATATCACTCAATCAGTGTCTCAGTGTCTCCTCCGTGGCAACAAACATGCACGTCTATCTGCTCAAAAATAACGTTCAAGTCCACAAATACAATGTATTATAATCAAACATTAATCCTCTGGCGCAGTATCCCGAGATATCTCGTCCAATCGAGGTCTTTACCGTATCCAGGAGGACGAGATATCTCATCCTGACATTTTTGGCCATAACTTTTGACTGGTACACTTTTAGAGTACCTACGACCACGCAAATTAAAGTTGACAACTTACTCTTTATGATAAGCTTGGTTCGACCTTCAATTTTTACGCGACCCCAAAAACATAAAGAGAGATGTTATCCAATTTCCGAACATGTAAAAAAGAAATATGCATTCGGGAACGGAAATGTCGGGTAAAGCGCTTACACAGGGGGGTTAACAAATGTATAATATGCATTTATAAAATTTCAGATATATAAGCTCTGGCTTGCGTAATAAAAGTACTTTGATACCACGGAGGGGACATCAAAAAGGAGAGAGTCGTGAAATTCACCCATAAGTGAGTATTTAATTACGTGACTTTTTCAAATTTTTTTCAGAAGAGGTGTGTGGATAGTAATATACGTGGATAGTAGAGTGTGTCGATAATGGGATGCATGGATAGTGGGGTGCATGGTAGTACGGTCAGTGTGTGTATATATAAGAAACAAATAATTAATGGGTTTCTCTTCATACTCTGACACACCCTCATATTATATTTTACTCTGTTTTTCTCTCTCATATTCACTTTTGCACTTATTACTCTATCATTCACGCACGCTCTCACTCAATCATATACGCATCGACTCACTCACACAATCATTGACATACGCATTAATTTGCTAGCTTCCTCACGTTCTAACTCATGCACTCAGTCAATCACACACTTACATACGCCCTCATTCTTGCATTCACGCACTCACTTGCTCACTCACCTACTAACGTATGCATTTACTCATATACAATCTAATACACTCACATGCGCACCCACTCACTCTCATATTCGATTACTTCATCGCGTACTTACTCACTAAATCACACACTCCTTCACTGACATACTTAGGCATGCAATCTCTCATTTACTTATTGACGTTTTACTTAATCAAACAATCACTTACCCAACTGCTCACTCACTCACGTGAGTTCAGTTGTTTACGTGCATTCGCTCTCTCATTCACTTTATCACATATTTACACATTCGCTGAGGTTGTTCCTCACACACTCAATCACGCACTATCGCCCACTTCCCCTTCTTTTTCCCCCTTTATTTTCTCTCATTAATATACTTATCGATTTATTGCTTTACACGACTATTTCGATCGTCGTAAAAATCAAGCATAATAACTACACATACAAACACATAATTATGTATTTAGACATGTGTACCATACTTAAGTTCCAACTACATTAATTTTGTCAGCTCACCCCCATCTACCCTCAGTCCTTCCCGTCTTTTTTCTAATTTTGTACTTTTCCGATTTATTGCGTTACACGACTCTTTCGCTAGTCGTACAAATCAAACATAATAACTACACATACAAACACATAATTATGTATTTAGACATGTATACTAGACATAAGTGCAGCCTACTTTAATTTTATCAGCTCGCACCTTCTCCCCCTCATTATTTCTCCCATTTTTTCTAATTTTGTACTTCTCCGATTTATTGCGTTACACGACTTTTTCGCTAGTCGTACAAGTCAAGCATAATAACTACACATTCAAACACATAATTATGTATTTAGACATGTGTACTATGCATAAGTGCCACATACTTTAATTTTATCACCTCATCAACTTCCCTCCTATTTTTTTCCCTCTTTTCTCTTATTATGTATTTTCCGATTTATTGCTTTACAAGCAGCTATCACTTTTTCATATAGGATTTTTTTATTGTGGTGACCGAAGCTAGGTGTACGAAAAACCGTATTTTTATCAACTTTTAGTCTATTTTGCTGTGCAAAGAGTGTATTAACCTTTAGATTGTTTTCAAATTCTCAAGTTTTCAAGCCCATCCCCCTTCCCCGCACTGTTCCCGCATTCGCTCAAGTTACGCGCTAGAAATTTGTAATTTTCTCTCCTACTTTCAGGCATGAAAAAAGGCCTATTTCATGCCTGTGTTGAGAAAAATAATATCATTAATATAGTAGAAATGCATTAGAAAGAGCATAAAATTATCTATCTTTTCCGATACAAAATTTTAAGTACGCTACTTTCTTTTTTCTGTTATACGCGAAAACGTCCTGTTTTGTTTAACCTGTGATATCTGGAAAATATAACATGGAAATTTTTTGTAATAATTTGAGTTGATTAGGAAAATTGATAAGAATATTTTGTAAATCTTTCAAACCTTTATCCTTTTCCTTGTTCAAGAAAAAAAAATTTTGTAAAAAAATCGTTTTCTTTTTAGCTGAGGATAACTTGAGTAAAACGTCATTATCCCTTCTGAAAATTTCCAAAAAGGTAGCTTTTTATAATCTCTTGAGACTGTTAGAAGCTTAGATTATAACGACCTTTACATTCCAAGTTATTTGAGGTTATGTTTTATTTTTATTTTTATTTTGATCGTTTATATCTCGAGAATGGCACGGTCATTTTTTGCAAACCAGGGATCATTTTTTTCATTTTTTAATGGTGATTCTGAATTGAAAATAAATTTTGAGATTCATCGATCCGTTTTTAATGTACAATAATTTTTTTATTTTACGATGTCTTGATATCGATAAGGTAAATTATTTTTGCCTTTTAGAAATAATATGATTATTTAATTCTTTCTTTCTTTGTATTTAATGGCCAGGTGTCCCCTCCTTTTTAGGACTCAGATATGTCACAATGCATATGTGTTTTTTTATTTTACATTTGTATTTTATATACTTGTTTGTTGTGTTGAACGATGTCGAACGAGCGAGACCGATAACCTGTTTACTAGCGTCTCAGACACTTTTGAGGAGGCTATATGGGCACATACGTCCTGCATCAAAGCACAATGCGTAGTCGGAGATCTTTTCCCGACGAAAAACTCGAAGAATAAATTCTCGAGAATTTTCACCGGGAATCAAACCCCCGACTGCTTGAGCGTCTTGCATCGGTAGTCAAGCGTCTTACCTACTGAGCCAAGAGGGGCTCTATGATCGTTTCATTTTGCATTTGAGAGTATAAAATTACTTATATAGGGTGATATTTCTGTTTTTCTTTTATAACTTTTCCATTGATATTTCAAAATATTGATTGAAAGATTAATGAAATAATGTATATCAGTATTTTTATGTTTTATTTCTTATAAATCTGGGTAAAAATGATACGTATGAACGATTGAATTACACGCTAAACCCGTTGGAGTGAAATTTAACTCATTCGAAGTGAAACTCTACTCGAAGAATGAGTGAAATAAATCACTAATTAGAGTAGATTTTTAACTCTAAAAATAGAGTGCAAATCTTTCACTTTTAAGTTGAGTGAAAGCTTCCTCTATAAAACAGGAAATTTTTAATAATTATAAACCCAACGCGCCTACAACAGTGCTCTAAGGAGACGTAGAAAAATGTAATTTAAACTAAATGTGTACTTTTAATAAAAAAATATCTTTTGATAAACCATCAATCATAAATCAGCACACATATTTTGAGATTCTTATTTAAAAAAGATAAATCGATTTAAAATTAATTTTTTGGAACAAAAAATTTTATATTAGAAGAATTAATTTAGTTTGAGAAAGCTAAGTGCCAATGAATTGGCAGCGGTTTGTTTAAATGTTTGATTACATATTTATTGAGTATTTTTTTTAATTTTTTATCAAGATTTGAAATAAAAAGAATTTTTAAGATTCATCGATTCGGTTTTGCTTCATAACGTTTTTCTATTTCTATGACTTTTTTGTAATACATGAATACATTTTTTGTTCATAAAATCAAACAAAATTACATAATGACAAAAAAAATTCATTTGTAAAAGTCGCATGCATTTGTCAAATGAAAAAATGTTACTTAATATGTAAAAACTTTGCAAGTTTTGTATATAATTTAAATACTTTCTCATCTGTCTCCTTATTCCGGAGAGACGTGCGATAGAAAAAACGCTGGTTTCATAAAAGACCCCCATTGCACACGTCATGTTAAAATATAAAAGAGACCGTTCAAGAATTGTTGGTTTCTTCAAGAAGTATTTTATTTACTAATTCATTAAGTTGAACCGTTAATTCTATAAAGTTACGCTCTATGCATTTTCAAAGTTGTTTGCAATTTATTAATCGTTTATAAACTATAGCTTAAGTCAACCTTTCTCCTAAGTAAATCATCATAATCACGACAAATTGCAATGTGCAACTTTCAAACAATTTTTAATAGTCAAAATAATTTAAATATAATTAATTCATTTTGCAACATGCAAATAAATAAAAGAATTTTCTTATAAAAGAATTTAAATTAATAAAAGAATTTTCTTATGAAAAAACAGATTTCTCAAAAAGTTTAAGCATTTACTTTTTAAATCAATTCAATTCCCTGTTAGAAATCAATCTAATTCTGACCCAGTAATCGGACATTAATAGCTATAAATAGCAATTAATTGTCAATTAATGGCTCGGAATGCGACTGAATTCTGCAAGAGTTATAGCAGCACAGATATCGAGGCAGGCTCAGAAACCTGTACAGGCACTCTGCTTTAAAAAGGAAAAGAAAAATAAGTTTAAATTTATTTTAGAAAGAAAAAGAAATTAAGTTTCGTAAAAAGCGCGTACTAAGTTGTAATTTATAATGCCCTCTAATGTTAATTGTTTAAAACGTCTGGATATAACTTTATTGAAACTTCGAATTTTTACATCTACACTGAGAAAACCCGTATCGTAAAATATTACAATATTGATATCGTAAAAATCTGCTAACATCATTTTTTTTGAAAATGATGTATCTTTGCACAAAAATACATCATTTAAAAAAAAAATGTTCATACTCTTATTATACACAACTAAAAAAACGTTATAATAAATTTTTCGATTTTTAGGTAAAAAATCATTGGAGGGCCAATTTAAAAGATTATATATTCAATACTGGCCCAATAATTATATTATATTTTTCTCACCAAAAATTGTGTCAAAGTATTATATCAAATTTTTAACTTTTTTCAACTTTGTTCTGATTGTCCAGTGTTTGTTTATAATTTTATACAATAAAAACATAAATTATTTTAAGGCAAATTATTCAAAGTTTCTGAGCATAATGTGTTAATAATTGGCAAAAACAAGCATTCTTGCAAATAATAATAACGAAATTAGGAATTACTTTTTGTATAACCCATTTGCTCTAATTTTATAAATAGAACTGGAAATAATTTGTTTATACGCTTAAAGATGGTGAATACATCATGTTTTTAATAAATATAAAGTAGGTATCTTAAAACATAGTATGTACATAATAATGAGAAAAACGTTCCCTACTTTTTATTTGGTGCGATTATGCCGAAAAGACAAACTTTTTATCGTTAAGTCTAATGAGCTGAAATTTTAAAGGCACATAAAACACATTTAGTAGGTACTATACCTATTTTTAGTTTATTCTACTTTCGTAATACAAAATTCGTAATAGCTTTCATTCGATTTAATTTATTAATTAATAAAATGAGTTGCGAAGAGAAAAATTAAAATGTAGTCAACAGTTTTTGTTCTATGAATACCAAGGAACATTTCTTAAAGTTTTAGTTTTACATGCTGTAATGTAAAGCATTATATGACCGGATATAAGTTAGTTAAAACTTCGAGTTTTGATATCGGATAGGAAACACATTTTTATAATAAGAAAAATTAAGAAAATATATAAAAATATTTTATATTTTGGCTAAAATGCACCAGAATTCTACCAGAATGAATCCTGAAAGTTTGAAATTAATTCATCAAATACTGTAACACAAGGAGTAATTTGAATATTAAAAATATAAATCACTAGATAACAACACTTTTATAATAAAAATCAAAATTGGCTTTTACCCAATGGTAAGAAAAATATTTTTTAATATACACTTTTTTTAAGAATTTTGCACCGACTAATTTATAAGCTAATTTTCGAAGGATTAATTAAAGTTTTGAGCGTTTATTAAAAACTCGTTATTTCTACATCATTTTCAAACTATAAAGAATAACAAAATCGGTTACGTGAATAGTTTTATTACTTTTTATTTTGACAATAATACGAAATGTAAACAAATTTGTGACAATTTATGATTCAATTCTGAATCATGTCGCAGCTAACCTGTTAAATGTATCGCTTAATTTCAAATTGTTAAGGCATTTCATATTCTATTTCATAAATGAATGAGTTATTCACAATTTTTAAGCAATTTAGGGTTATAATTAGAAGTACACTCGGCTCTTATTAGACATTCACTTTAAAGAGCTTTATTCTTTTTTTTTATTTGATTATAACTGTTACGTATAAAGAATATAACTCTACATAAATAAAGTATGGGCTATATATTATAAAAATAAAGAATGTGAACACATTTTATAATAAACAAAAATATGTGCCTATTTTGTTCCAACCTAGCTCCAACATTGGAGCGTAATGGAAGTTTTGAATTCATGTAATTTTCTATTTATTTATATTTATTATAAAAGTTTCAGTGAAGTTTGAGTGAAATATATTTTTTAAACAAGTTGTACTTACAACAATATCTTTCTACGTGAAAAGCTTATAAAAAATTGTCATTGTAACGAAATCTTTTTGAGAAAGCAAAAGAGAATAATAGAGAAGAATACCGATTTTTAGTTAACAGTATATTCGTGTAGATCATGGTATAGTTTCTTTGTAAACATTTGGAATTTTTCCGATATCTTCAAAATTGAAAAAGATAAAGGTAAATCTTTCGAAACGATGTGCCCTTTAATAAGGTATAACTTTCACAAATGAAGTTATTTTATTGAAACTCAAAATGTAATACATGTAGGCTTAGGTCTTTTACCATTTGCACAAATGCCGATGAAAAAATAATAAAAAATGTTGTATTCTCCCCATTAATAGAAAAATTGAAATTTGCTCAAGGTAAAACAATAAAAGAGCTTGAAATGATCGAAGCAGCTTTATATAATAGCAAGTATAAGAAAAAGAGTAGAGGAGCAGGAAGCAATGAAAGCATAGCGGAAGCAAGGAAACCGGGAGAGGAGAAAGTAAGGAAATAAAGTTGAACCCTTTCTTAGCGCCTCGGGGGTGGACTACTAACGCGACGGCGGCGGCGGTGACGGCGGCGGCAGCAGCAGCGAGTTTTACGAGAGCGCTCACCACGCCGGCACGACTTATTAGATTAATTAACGTAATCCTAATAGGATCTCATCTTGAGTCACAATACAAGCAGGTCGTTGCCTCCCTCTCTCTCTCTCTCCCCTCTCGGAGCCGAGCAAGCTCGGGAGGAGGGGAGAGAGAGAGAGAGAGAGAGAGAGAGAGAGAGACAACAAGCTTCGCGTGCTCCTGTATTCTGCGGACGCCAATACTGGATATAGTCTGTCTCGAGCAGTATACACGTGTCTCGTCCTCGCGTGCACACTTCCGCTCCCTCTCTCTCTCTCTCTCTCGTTGCGTACACTCTATGTGCACACGTGGGGTGTACTGCACACAGTGCTGTCTATTACTGACGAGATAGCTTGAACAATGGCTTCCATTAACGGGCATAGACTGCCTCCCGTTAATGGGCAGATTGTGTGCCAAGTCATTTAAACGGCCAAACTTGAGCTCGGCCCTCTCCTGCTAGCTACGACAGCGACATTCTCCTGCGCCCGCAACTCTACTCATTCAGCGCTGCGGCGGTCTTTTCATTCCCGTCCACGTGCGCACCGGCGCGCATCCTCGCCAATCGCTATTCATCCGGCCTAAGCCAAAACCCTCTCGTTGTACAAAAATCATGAAATTTTACTACTTACTCGTGTATACATTTGTATTCTACTCGCAGCCTCAGTGTGACAGGTGCTGCTCCGCCACGTGCTTCGCGCACCTCAGCAGTTTCCAACGATAACGATTACAGCTTACTTTCATTTATCTAACTACCGATACTTTCAATCAACTAGCAATTCAATCCTCTGTCTTTCACTTGCTTTTTTTACACTAATCAACTAATCAACTAATCAACTAATCAACTAATCAACTCATCAACTAATCAATGGAATGCTTCTCCTTGGGCATAACTAAACTCGGGCGAGAAAACAAGACTTAAAATTAGAGTAATGATTGTAAGTGGAGATGAAATGTCGACTAATAGGAGTAACATAATGAAGGTTTTTGTAGCAGAAGCCGAGTGCAGTCATAACGATAATCGAGCGCAAGCCCGCTCGGAGATGTTTTTGCGCTCGAGGCGAGAGAGACAGCCGCGACATACACAGGGCACGGTGGATGCGCGACGCTTGCCGGCGGCAGACTGGACTCCGAAGTTTGAAGAGCCGCTGGCGGCTGGGCCACCAAAGTTAGCGGGCGTGCGCGGCGCGCGCAGAGCCTCGCACCAGCAACACCGAGCGGCCCTACCAGTCACCTGCGCCTTCCCCTCGACCCCTCGCCCACTCGCCCCTCGCCCCCTCGCCCCCTCGCCCCCTCGCCCCCTCGCCCCTTGTCTTGGCGAATCGAGGCGCGAAGCGCGCGCTCACCTCTTTCCGCGACCCCCTCTGTTTTTCCCCGGCTTAACTTAACTTCAATGTCATTGCGATGCTTTCATTTTTCCCCAACGAGAAATAGAATTTCACCTTGCTGCGAAAACGTGCAAGGTGTTGAATGCTGTAACGGGGCCCGCGCCGCCATCTAGCGAGGTCGCGCGAAGCGCTCGACTCGGCCCGAGGGAAAAATAAGCGCCAGGACACGTGCGCGCACTCGTGTTTACCCTTTACTTATACCGATGAGACAAAATTATTATCGACATTCATTGATCCTTTCTTTCAAATGACTAGTATCCTTAAAAATAGAACAAAAATCCACAGCCGGTGAATAATTAAATAAAAAACATATGCTATGTAGGAGGAGAACATTGATGCCAAAGGTGTAATATAATGCAGTGATGCCTTGGGGTTTGAGGCGTAGGAGTGAAAGGCAAGGCGCGCGCGTGCATCGCAGAGCAGCACTTGCCAGTTGCTGCAGTCGCGCGCGCGAAACCGGCACTGATGACGCGAGACGAGCGCCACGGAGGGAGAGGGAAAAGCGCAGGCGCACTTGTCCTACGCCACGCCCTCGCAAGCTCTCGCGAGGAGGAGCGAATCGCGAGACCGCGCGGAAAGTCACTCGCGATTGGAGACTCTTTCACCTGCGCGCTCGTCCCCACCCTCCCGTTACTTCTTCTCTCTCTCTCGCTCTCTCGCTCTCTCGCTCTCTATTTATGCACCTGCGTGACGTCAGTAATAAGCGTCGAGCAGGCCAACCCCCCGCATACGTGCGCACGTACTGGCATCTTCGGCAGCGCGATCGTCTCTCCAGCCTCTGGCCGGGAGCCGAAAGATCGGTACCGCACCAGTTCGCTATCCTCTTCCTCATTTGTGCCTACTCAACTGTTCAAGTTTAAAGAGCTAGGGAGAGTGAGGAAAATGAGGAAATTAGGCAGAAAAAGTAGTTGGGAAATGAGAAGAGCCCCCGCGAGCTAAAGCGCTGGCCCGGCATCTTGTTGACCGGAAGAGTTTTCGCATCTATTGTGTTGGCTGTAGGGAGGAATTAATTAGCCACGTAGAGGAAGCCTCCGTGGAGCTCTTTGATGTCGGGCTGACGGGCTTCCGGCGCGGGCGCCCTCGCCTCGACTTTGTCCAGCTCCTACGAACAATCGAGCAAGAAGCTCCACTTATGTCCCAATCACTTATCCAAAAAACCTGCTTTTCTACCGTTAATGCAGCGAAACTGGAAACCGTAATTCACGGTACAGCAGACTATTGTGCATGTAACGATTAAGTATTTGGTATTCATCACGACGAAGCGAATCTCTCAATTAAGCTGGTTCTTTCTTGAGAATCGAAATTAAAAAAAATGTATACAATAATTTTGCTTCCTTCTAAAGGAATGTGTGTGTATGGATGTATATTACCGTATCTCGAGTAATCCACGATACAAATTAATGTTTTAGGGCTCATCTTCTTGTTTTCCTTCAAGGAAGACGGCTCAAAAATAATTTTTCTTTGGTTTTCGGATACGTATTCGAGTGTTTAGCTGTTTGACGATTTTTGAGTATTAATTTTTCGGGTTTTTTAATTCCTTAGAAAAAATATCATCAAACCAGCGAAAAGGCATTCGAAAGAGCATAAAATTACCTAACTTTTCCGACCTGAAAGGTTGGATAAGGTCATTGTTTGGCCCTTTATTTCTTATACACGAGAACGTCATTTGTTGTTTAAATGATGATATTTCGAAAACATGTGACGAAAAGATTTTGAAAAAATTTGAGATCATTAGGAATATGGAGAGGAATGTTCAGTACAATTTTTGAGCCGTTGCCGAGAAAAAAATCATTTTGTAAAGAAAATTGATTTTCTATTTCGAACGATAACTTGAGTAAAATGACATTATTCTTTTTGAAAATTTCCAGAAAGGTAGCTTTTAACTATCTCTTGGCTAAGTTATTTGCCCAGATCATGAGGACTTTTATTTTTCATGATATTTGAGGTTATGTAATTTTCAACTTTTTCTTGATCGCGTATAAGTCGAGAACGTCGCGGTCAGGTTTTGCCAACTGGGGCTCATTTTTTTCATTTCCTAATAAGGATTAAGAATTAAAAAGAAATTTTAAGATTCATCGATTCGTTTTACAATGATTTGTCTATTATACGTTATTCTGAAATCAATGAGGTATATTATTTTGGTATGTAGAAATAATATGATCGCTTCAGTGTAAATGCATTTGAGAGAGAATAAAATTATCTATCTTCCCCGACGCAAAATTTTCTATACGCTATCTGTCTTCTTTTATTATACACGAAAACGTCATTTTTTGTTTAAATGGCGACATCTCGGAAACAGATGATGGGTAAATATGTAAAATAAATTGAGCTGAAAAATATATAACTTTCCACTATCTCTTGGCTGAGCTTTTTGCCAAGACTGTACGGTCTCTTATGTTTCAAGATATTTAAGGTTATATTTTTTTGGCTGTTTTTGATACTTTATTATCATAGAAATAAGTTACCATTCAAGTTATAACGTGAAATTTTTTTTATTTTGTTCCATGTCCAAAATTACGCATGTAATTTTGCACGCAGAATAGCGTAAAGAAAAAAAGGTGTTGCCGGAAACACGCTGTGGGCGACAATTTTCTTTATGGAAAAATTAAAATAAAAATTTTTTTGATACTTCAAGACATGTATTTAATTATATGTATACCATTGTTTACTCTTATTAATAAACTTTTTTTTCTTATTAAAAAAATGTGGAATATGCATATGATTTTATGCCTGCTACTGTGGCCATATCCCTTAATTTTATTGCTTATATCTGGAAGATGTCGCGGTCATTTTCTATTAAACAAACCAATATTTAATTGTTATTTTGATAAACATACGGAATCATAAAAAAAATTAAAGATTCCTGGATTAGTTTTTGTTTTATAATGATTTTTCTATTTTAATATTTTGAAAACGATAATGCAATCTATGATCAGAAGCTTATATTTTTTTGTAATTTATCTTTTGACAACAATTGATGATAAAAAGCAATTTAAAATCATGTATTAGAATAAAGAAATACATATTGAAACAATTTATTCAGTTTGAGGAAGCTAAGTACCAATGAATTGGCAGCGGTTTTTTACATGTTACAATATCACATACGTTATAATATGAAAGAAGGGTACTTTAAGTGACAAAAAAATGTATCTGCTCAGTGCAGTCAAGTGAATTTCACTCAACTGGAGTTTAGTGATATCTGTTTGATAAACTGAGCCGAATATATCTAATAACTCAACCAGTAAAGTAAAATTAAGTTAGTGATTGAGAACAATTTATTTAGTAGTTGAATAAGATTTACTCAACTGTTGCAGGTAAATCCAACTCAACCAGTCCAGCTCATCTTTTTAAACATATTCTACTTGACTACTGAGCTATATATATTAAGTATTTTCTTCCGTGTATTTTTAAATAAAAATTAATCCCACGTCATATCGACGCCCAATACGAAGAAAAATGCATTTGAATTAGCTAACAAGACTAACGCATTTCAACGTTCGCGACGAAGAGTATCGTATTTGAGCGTTTGCTACGAAGAGTATCGCAGCACGAAGGTTTGCGACGAAGACTATCGCGCTTCAAAAGTTGGCGACGGACACTAACGCTGTTCAGAGCTTTCGAACGAAGACTATCGCAGTTCAGAATCTTTGGACGAAAACTATCAATATAAAGCTTTTTACGGAGAATATCAATTTTTTTAGAACGTAAGTATATCATTTATTATTAAGGTAAACAATGCCCTTTGTCTCTTTTACCTCTATTTTCTATTGTTATCATCTAGTTGGTTTTTTGAGTTTTTCTTCTCTATTCGCGTAGTAATATTTTCAAACGAATGTATAAAATGTCGATAATATTTGTCAATCAAATAGCTCTACTTTGTCATAGTTTTGTCAAAAAGCTCTGAATCGTCCGAAACTCTGAACCGCGATAGTCTTCATCGCTAAAATCTGAATTGCGTTAGTCTTCGTCGTAAACCTCTGAACCGAGAAGCTCTTCGTCTTTCGTCGCAAACGCTGAATTGCGATATTCGTCGCCGTAAAGTTTAAAACGCGTTTTTCTTCGTATTGGGCGTCGATACGTTACTTGTTTTTTAGATGAATTTGAATATATTTTATCAAAATATAGAATAGAAAATTACTTTTTTAAATTATAAGTTAATAAGGTCCCATTGAAAGACTTATTACTTAATGTACTGCAAGGTTTCGAGAGACAAAATGATCGGATTGGGGGTTTTGACAATTTTATTGTGTTTAAAATACTTATATTTACGCTATCAATTACACATTTAATAATTTTAGAAGAATAATTAATTATTATAATTATAACATTTGTATAAATTAATCTTTTTTCAATTTCTAACGCTGGTAGCATATGCATATGTATTTTGAACACAATGATTACCCGTATTTGAAAGTTGCATGAAAAAAACAACATTTCAAGCCATTAGGTCCGTTTGATAGAATATTGAAAAATATTCGACACGTATTTTTTCTTTTTGGAATTAGGCGATTATTGACCAAAATACAGAGGGTTAACAATCCGTGCATAACCGTGACGTCACACGGCTTTTTAACCTGCTGAATCTTGGTTAGTAATCGCCTAATTCAAATAAGAAAAAATACGTGTCGAATATTTTTCGATATTCTATCAAACGAACTTAATGGTTTGGACATTTATTTTCATACAGCTTCCCAATTTTAACATTTTGACTTTTAAAACCTTACGATACATTAACAAATGACATCCCGTGTAAAAAATAAAGTCTAGGACAAGTCTGACTCAGAAAGTCTTGCGAAAGTCTGGCTGCGAAGACTATGCCAGTATGACCCCCTCCCAGTATGACCACCCATGGCTATTGGGTTCATACTGCTAGATGGCAGTACTTTGTATGCTGGATTAGATGCATGCCATAGTTCTATTAAATTTAAATATTATCGGAGGTTCTTGTTTTTAAATCACAACTCCGACGATTCCCACGAGAATAATGAAAAAGCCATTAATTTCAGTGTCAAAAGTTATTTCCCGAGGGTTGAATATATACCCAATATATAAGCTAATTAAATACCAATTGTTTCATATAACATACTATTTTATAACTTTTACCTATCTTTGAAGCACAATTTTTAAGCATTTAGAGCAAAAATACTCTTCTATAAAAGTTAGGTGGTCATACTGGGAGACACTTTTTGAAAAACTCAAAACCGTTATTAATTAATTTTCGTTATTAATTAATACTTAACTCAGATTATTAACTTTGACCAAAACTAATTTACTACGTGAAGAAGGTCCATTCATACAACTAATTTGAGTTTGAACTTTTCATTTCCACGTTGGTTCACAAAAGTTACAACTAAAATAGCTATGGGTGGTTATTCTGTGGTACTCTCCCTATAAGTAATTGGAATACATACTTATTGTTATTATTGGCCAGAATCGCAAGAAATAATAATTTTCGATTAAACTGTGGAATATTTTTCGTAAATATTGCTATCTTCTACAAAATTTAAGTATTTGTAAAAAAGAGAGACAAATATTTAAGTTACTGCAGACTTGACAGAGTGAAATTAAAAAGAAATGATTTTTTTCAGTTGTATTTTGATAAAATACATTGAAATTTGTTAAAGAAACACTTAATACATCATGTAGGATTTACCTTTTTACGGTTTTCTTAAGCTGCTGCACATATAATATAACGCCTGGGGAGAAAATAATAAAATAGGGAATTTGGTCAAGTTTTGTTATTTTCAGGAAGGAAATGATTGATGGTCGCCGCTGAACAAGTCGGAAAGAAAGAGAAAGAAGACGAGTATAGATGCGAGAGATAAGGTAATGATATGGCGCGTGCGAGCTCGAGGACTGCAAGGAACTGCACAGTACACAGTACACACTCATTGGTTGCGAGTTTTTAAATCAATAGAATAAATAGTTGGGGCCTGCGGCGGCTCAGTCGGTAGAGTGTCGGATTCCCACGCCGGTGACCCGGGTTCGAATCCTAGTCTCTGCCGATTGATACAAGCACCTCTGTAAAAATTACATGTGCTTTGTTTACAAACACACCGCAGACCCCCGTCGTCGATTAGCACCACATGGAAGCACAAACATGGCGACGTTAAATAATAAAAAAAAAAAAGAAAAAAAAAAGAATAAATAGTTAGCTCGGCTAAGCCATGTTCGCAAACAAACTGACTATGCTACGGCTAGCAGTCGTTCAGCGTAAACTCGAAGTATGCATAAAAATCGACCGATTCACGATTTGATAAAACAGGTAATATATTTTGATAAATTGTTGCATGCTCTCTTCGACAATGCGGTACCTAAAATATTTCTCGTCTCACAAATATAAAAATGAAGAACATCGTTGAATTATCTTTCTTCTAGTAAATGAATAATAGCTGGAGATTAAGGTTGAAGAGTTTGAAATTTAGCTGGATCGATTTTGGGCTAGGATCGTTTATTTGAATGTAAAATTGGGGAAACCAAGTAAGTCGTGCATAGAGCAAAAGGGGGTTAGAGAAAGGAGCGGAGAGGGCAGGGGGCAGTGTCTTTCTGCCGATCTGCTGTGTGCTTAAAAGTGTAAAACACGTTGCCGAATGCTTTTGTTCGAAAACAAAGGGGCTTGCTTGCGCATCGCTTGGCTTCCGCGGGGAAATCCTAGCAGCGCAGGAGCACAAGAGAGAGAGCCACTGCACGTACGGAAATGCTAAGCTCGCGATGTCACGAGCAGGAAAAGTTTACCGCGACAAAAGCTACGGTGGCTGCGAGCTAACTATTATACGCGCGGGTCTCCATTTTTCACAAATTCCAGAAATCTGCGCAGCCATCGCTTTGGAGCTGTGAACGCGCGAGTAGCTGCAGCTCGGAAATTACAAGAGAGAAAGAGAGCGATTCGTAATTCGTGTTCGCGTTCGCGTTCGTGTTCGCTCAGCTCGCGAAGAACTTGCGAGCCGACGGATTATTCAGAGACGAGAGTTGAAAAAATATTTTTTTTAATCTGCAAAAAAGCTGCATGGATAGCCACGCCAGCCGTGGCTTTTTTTCTTCTTTTCGTTAAAGAGCAGCTTTTAGTATAAGAACTAGCATACACCTGTGTAAGCGAGATTTATTCGCACATATAGACACCGAGCTTTCAGAGTATTTTTTTGCGCGCGCTCTCTGCGTAGCAAAAAGAACAATGGCATTCGTAACGAGATAAGGGTGCTGCCGGTGTCGAGCAACGCTAAACGACACGCGCAGAAATAATTCCCTCGGGCTTCCTTCCAAGTCACCGGGAAAATAATTACCCTGCTCAAATATTCCTATGGGTCTTGGTCAAGATTTGCATAAGAATGGCCTGAAAAAATCATTTCTCAAACAGTAATTGTCTGGGGCAGCTCTCAAGCAGGAAGTTGCCTGCTTCAAAGCCTCTCGACAAAGCCGTAATAGTCGTAGTAAAAGTCAAGCTCATTTTTAAATCCCTAAAATAGTTAGCATTGGCCGATTTAAATTCATGCCGATATTTCGGTTTACTGCAACGAGTCGAGAAGCGTAGGCTGCAAATATCGAGAAGGACCCTCGAACAATGTAGCTCTCGAGTGCACTTCGGTTTCGCATCACAGCAACTTCTCGACTCCCAAACGGATTTTACGCGCGAGATAAACGCTTCGGAGCGCTTATAAAATACTTGTAAAGTAGGATTTATCTCCGCGCAATAAGCCAGTTGATTGGCGATGATATTTGCCTTGGAGGTGAAAATGATTATCGCTTGAATGGCAGTAGTAGGGCGGAATGCCTCGGCTTTTAGAGCAAGGGATTACAAAGAAAGCACGTGAAACGCAAAGGTTCCTGCAGCTGCGCGATGCATGCGTGAGCTTCAGCTATGTTTTTGAGCTTCGCTTGCCGAGAACAACGATCCAAGCATTCAGCCTTTCTCCCGCATTTTTCTCTCCTGACTTGTACAGGCCAAGTTTTCTGCTTTTATGCGACCGGAAATGCGACAGCGGGAGACACGCTCATTGGCCTCATCCGCGAGGCGAACTCGATCTCCCTCTCTGTTTCTCTCTCCCTCTTGTACGATTGAATGCCAGCCAAACAAGGGGAACGGCAAAGAAACGCGAATAATCCTTACCGGTGAAACGGAGGACGAATAAACAGGCCGAATCGTCTAACCGAGCGCACTCGTTTTCTCGAGTCCCGGGTATAAAAAAACAAACGAGGATTCGAAAAAAATATACGCGAGTGCTCGAAAAGCTCGACACAAGTACGGGGAAAAAGCCGGGTTGAAAAAAAAATAATATTCCTGAAATTCTCGGTGCTGCTGCTGCTGCTGCTGCTGCTGCTGCTGCTGCTGCTCGAGTTAAACAACGGAGGGGAAAAGCTCAAAAGCCGTAGCGCGCACATTTTCTACATTTAATTCGCTCGGCGGACGCTCCGATCCGGGGATTAACGTCGCGAACTATCGCAAATGTGTATGAATGTATCGAGAGACGAGGGAAAATCGCGCGCGGGCAAGTTGCTCCGCGAGGGGGCGAGGCTCCAGAGTGGACTCGAGGAGGATAATGGACTTGAAAGTCCGAAGCTTAAAACGAAAAATCCGAGACCCTCCAGCAAGATCTGCAAATCTACATACATACCCATTCGACTATATTTCAGGCTTATTTCCGTCACATAAAATACGCTGACAAATATCTACATATTACCCTACCACCGGTAGGTCAATTAAATACATTTTTCGACGAATAACTCATGCTTGATTGTTTAAATAATCGGCCACTGCAGTACTTCCGTAAAGCCGAAACAATAAAACTTTTCGGGCAATGTGCCATGTGCGTGCAGGTAAAGGCGGTTCGAAACGTATTAGATGTAAAATAGCGTAACGAGTGTCCGGGCATTGAAGGGCCCTCGTGCAAACAGAAAATCCGGCTAAAATCTCGCAGTATGAATGAAATCTCGACTAGGAAAGCTGGGGCGCGGTGCAGAGAGAGAGAGAGAGAGAGAGAGAGAGAGAGAGAGAGAGAGAGAGAGAAAAGCCGTGTAGCAGTTGTATATAGTATAGTCGAGCGCATTATGCGCCGCGCTTACGGCCAGCGCGGCCATTATAATTCCGCACGTCCGCGCGCTGAAAATTCAGCTCGCACGACGGGGCTAATATCGCGACTCGCGAGGGGAACGAGGGGATAAAGAGCGGGCGCAAAGGAGGAGGCAAGAGAGCGCGCCGTCCAGATTTTATTTCATTTATATTCGGGGCAAAAAGCTCGAGGCGCCAATGCGACTAGCTACGTTCGTACGAGTCGGTTGGCCATACTTTTGTCATTTTTTCAAATTAAAACCTATAAGTAAATTGGCCTTTCTTGCGTTAGCTCCAAAGGTAATCAAAGTTGTACGTAATAAGATTCGATGCACGAGGGGAAATATAATATCTGATCTCGCGATCTCGCGGCTACGAGGCTCTAATTCGGCGAGGCAGCGCTCGCTCGGAGACTAATCTGATTCACGAAATGAAGGGAAGGAAGGTTTGCCGGTTATTATACATCCGAGTTTGCGGATTCGCGCGTTACCGCTCTGCCTTGCTCTGCCTTGCTCTGCCTTTCTCCCCCTTTCTTGACATTACACGCGAGGATGATCGTCTGCGGCAGATCGGAATCTTTGCGCCACTAGGCACATTGTGCTTGCGCGTCCAACTACTTGTCCGAGTGCATAATATCGACACGTGGATCGCGGCTTCACAGAGTCCAGAAAGCCCTCGTAATTATCCGGCCAATTGTCAGAAATTCGCGCACGGCTGATCGCGCGACAATGATAAGCCTCTGCAGGCTGTGCGCGCTCCAACGCATTCGCCCATTGTGGCTCCACTAGAATCTGCATCCGAGTAATAATTAACGGACACGGAGACTCGCGAGCCTCCAGCCGCAGGAGAAATAAGAAAATAAGCAATTTTAAAAGCGTCATTGTTATTCGCGCGATAAAATGCAAAATGCAGCAATATAATTTGCAAAGGTATTAAGTTGGCATAGCTCGGCGAGTAAAATACGCGAGAGCTGGCATTTCCGAAGACTCGGCCATTAATGTCAGCTGCGTTGTACATGTTTATGTGGCTCGGCTGTAGATTTGCGATGCTCTGCGAGCTGCACTTGCTGGCCCGCGTTTCTCGAGGAAGTCGCAGACGCACCGCGCAAAGACACGGGGAGATCGGTATTATGTCGTTCGCAACGTCTATTAACTGCAGCTCTCTACGCCTTCTTTGATCCCAATTCACCCGGACACTTTCTAAGTAGAAATAGCCATTCATGGCGGGCTCATTTTCCTATACTTTCAAATAATCTACCTACGCTTTTTTATCATTACTTGCGATTACTCAAATAATATCCGCTACATCTTGATTTTGCATACCTCTGCCGAAAACCTTCATATCTTCATTTAAAACGCACAACGTGGACTAGTTCTTTTCAAGTTTAAACAATTCTTTGTATCGTAAGTCTAGCTATAAATTAAGTCTTCAGCCGGGATTCCGAAATTACACAATATACTATTAGATATATTTAGGCATATTTTAAGAAGTAGAAAACATTTTTTTTATTTCAAAATGGTCGCTTATAATTCAGACATTACTATAGATTTCACTGTGACCATGCAGGAGTCAGAAATCGGTGTAAAATAAAAATTTTGATCTAAAATAGTTTGTACCTGATTCGTACAACCATTTATGGTTGACATTTCCCACCATAGTTTTTTTTAAGCAACTATTATACCAATCAAATCGTCTCGAGACACACTACCTACAGAAATCTGAATAAATCTAATTTTTTAAATGTCTAATCTTTATCTAAAGGATAAAGACTTAAAAATTATAACGTATATTTTTCTCGCTGTTAGTAATTACCTGGAATTTTTGCATTAAATTTGAGTAATTCCTGTCCGCTTACAAATTCTTTTAAATAACGCTGCTAAGTGGTTTTTCAGAATAATTTCTCAAAAAGAGGTCACGAGTCAAAGAATTTTTCAATTAAATCGAATCGATTTCATTAAATCGCATGAAAATAAAACGAGTTTAAGGAACATGTATGTACTTTTATAGCACTGGGTGGCTTAAATCCGCACTTAAGTCACGCCTATCCGTGACTTAAGTAGTCCATTATTGCACCGTGCCAAGACCGTGCTGATTTAGGCAAGCAGTGCTATAAAATAGTATACGATACTCGTGTACAAGTATAAGTCGTCCTTCATAGTACGGCGTTTAGAGCCGGCGTTTTTAACCTCACGCCGTGCAATAATGGGCCACTTAAGTCACACGTATCATAATGTACTATTTATAGACTATGAGTACAAAATGCTAAAAAATATAAATAGTATAGAGCCTACGTGTGATCCTTGGGGTACGCCCGAGAGAACACGACAAAGGTTGAAAAATGGATGAGCCTAGATTGAATTACTGATTGAATTTTATTAGTTAAATATGATTTGATTCAAGAGAAAAGTTGGCATCTCATTCCATAATTCCACAGTTTATCAAGCAAGGTGTCGTGATGTATTGTGTCAAAGGCGTTGGAAAAGTTTGTGTAGATAGAGTTCACCTGCTACAAGTTTCCCAAATCCTCCGATATAAAGGCGACTGGCATGGGAATTCGATACTCTACCGAGTACCTCTTCAAAAGAGAAAGATAAAGCCTAAAAAATTTTACTGAATATTCTTCTTCATATTCCTAATCATCTCAATTTTTTTTTTCAAAAATCTTCTTGCTTACATTTCACAGATATAAGCGTTTGAAACAGAAATTACGATTTCGTGTACAACAAAACAAGAGAAACAGATTATTACAAATTTCGGGTCGGAAAAAGTAGGTAATTTTATGCTCTTTCAAATGCATACAAAAACATATCAAAAGCTAGCTCGTAAAAAAAAATACAAAGATAATTGATAATATATAATATTATGCTGTCATTAAACCTCCTCACCCGGCCACGTGGATGACTTCGTTAAGATACGAATCTTGCGAATGACTTCGTTAAGATACGAGGAGGATGGTTATACTGTTTATTGTGTATATATATACACACACACACAATATATGTATATGTGTGTATATATTTACGTGTTCTCTACCAACTTTGTTTAAAATATGTAAAAAATGTTAAATACAAAAGTTGTATTTTTGCGAGATCTACAATTTTACCGTGGAATATGTTTGCGTATAATATGTTGTAATTCAATTGTGGCCTAAAAATTGATGTTTGATATCTTTCTTGCGCTTTATTATTCGATTTTCTTGACAATTGACGTTTTTATAAAAAATGTTTAATACAAAACAGTTGTATTTTTTCGAGATCTACAATTTTACCGTAGAAAAATTAATAAAAACATTAAATTTATTCAAGATACAGCTACAATTCGAAATTTCAATATATTCAATACTTACACTGTATGGTAATACGCTGAACGAATATGGCTTAAAATAGATACGTTTACTTATTATGAGACAAGTAAGCTCTTTAAATTTCAGCCGGTTTGACCGCGGTTTTGCTGAGTTAATCGAGGAACTTGATTACATCCATACATACATTTAAAATAGTGCTTGAAATGTGTTCCTATAGTGTTAAAACATATATACATGTTTTTATGCAATAATTTGTTAAACAAATATCGAAGTGTTTTAAATATCTTCGACAATGAATAAAATAAATGATTTTTCTGAATCAAAAATTGAAAACAAAATTATCAAAAACTTAAGAGAATAATGTGCACATCGAATATTTTTTACATTTTATTGATAATAACTTAAGAACATTTTAAATAGGAAAATTTGCAATTTATTTATTTGTTTTTTCCAAGACTAGTGTGACACTCTTGACTTTTTATGAAATTCATAATTTTTATATTTAATGCATAGAGCTTTTCTAATAATGTATGATAAATTCAACTATTTTCCATTTTGCCATACTAATATGGCACTTATTACATTATTTCCGAAATATCCCAGGTGACAAGACTAGTATAGTAATTTTTCCTGCCGAAATTTGTAAATACTACAACAAAAATTCTATTAGTGTAGATTGTAGGAAATATACCACTATTTAATAAATTATTAAAAAGTAACAGCAAAGGTTCTACTAGCGATTGCTAACAACGTTTTACATTTGCGGTATCTTATCTGGCTTAGGATTAGCGTTACAATCGGACAAGGCCTGTATATGAAGCAGAAACAAAACCTAACTTAGTTAATACATTTACTCTATGTAATCTAGGTGTTAATTTATTATACATTGAGCTGAAATAGTTTGCAAATGGTAAAAAACATGTTAAGAGGTATAAGCTTAAAAATAATTTGTTAATCTCCGTACTGTACATATAAGAAAATATGTTTGTAATTCAATTGATATATCTGACAATTATGTTAAAGCTCTCTTCGCGAAAAAATATTGCTTTGAATATTCCGTACACATTTTTCAATAATTAACCGAATTAACAAAAATGTACAAAATGTTATCTGTTTGTAACGTAGATATTTGAAAAATAAATATATATAGTCTTAAAATATAGATCATTATAAGTCGATTCATATATTTATGAATTACTCTAAAGTATATTTGGAGAAAGAAATACGATTTAAGTCTTGCATATGAAAATTTGCAAGTATATTTGGTATGTTCCAATATAGAAGTCATTAAATGTTACGGCTGATTGTACAAACTTATTGATAATATGATTAGTTTTTAAATATTTTATGAAATCAAAAAAGAATTTTTGGAAAATAAACAGATTCAAAATTAATTAAAGTTATAAGATTTGCTCACACTGGCAACGCTTCTATTTAGTAAGTTAATTTTAGCATTACCGTATTTAGTGCAAATTTCCATTTTAAGATTCTCCGACTCGATTTTTCAGGACCTCTATTTGAGAAAGCAGTTAGAATAGTTTTTTTTCCATATTTTCAATACAAACTTTTTTCTTTTATTTAAACATTTGGTTTCGAAACTGATCTTTTTATCGATATAAGCCCTTAACATAATTCCCTAGCTCCAAAATCTAATCAGTTCTAAATTAAAACGTACATAATACATCTACAAAATTTTAAGTCGAAACATGCTTCCTTGCAAGAGTTATGGTGGACACAATTCTGGTTTCATTCATACGTACCTACACATACACACATGTTCATACATACATACCTATACCTAAATACAGACAGGCATTTTTAAAAAATATACTTTTCTGACTCAGGTAACTCGAAGAAAATGAAATTATCAACATCTCGAGATATGCTGATCTACATCTCGATGTGTACGCTCATGCACACACACATGCGCACACGCACACACAAACATACACAAACACGCATCCTATCTCTTTAAATGTACTTGAGAACACATAACAGGGCTCATCAGTCTTTAAGTGCTATAATTCATCAAATAGAAGATGTTCCTTTAGTATTGAGAGTCTAAATATTCGTCTACTCTACATAGATCCCGTTTAATGTGCAATTGGTTATTTGTGTGCATGTAAAATTTCCGTATTTATCAGCGTCAACGGAATATTTGGACTTATAAATTATAAGTAAAATAAGTGGTTTTTAAAATTATAGGAAAATAGGATGATATCGATGTTAGGAAATAAAACGGAGGTGTAATCGCGCAAGGATCCCGGGGCTTTGGTGCGAAGTCGGCGACGCCCGTAATCGCGGCTGGGCACGGGCGGCTGCAGTATATATCCCGCTCTCAGATATATATCAGCTCTTCGCAGCCGCAGCATCAGACGTGGTGGGGCGCTTCGCGCAAAGTTCCCGGATTTGCACGGAGCGATAAAAGAGCGCTCGCGCGCTCAGTTTCCGCAGGATATCCCGAGGCTGCCGAACATTCTCCTATACGACACGTAGCGTACATACCTACACAAAGCCCAGCTCTCTCGGTTATTTGATGCAAGGGAGTGTGTAGGTATTATTAGTCGAGACGGCCGAGAGAGCGCGGGTAGAGTCGCGAGTGGGTAATAAGCACCTGCCCAGCTGCGCAGAGCAGAGACTTGATTCATTTGGAGGATAAGTAGAGAGCACGCCGCTACGTCTTCGCCTTCGCCATCGCCATCGCCTTGGGCTTTTCGGGCTCGCATCGAGCTCTCTGTCTCCCTCCCCCACTGCACCAGCTAGCGACCTAACCCAAGCAATGCAAAAAGAAGAAAATCCAACGAGCAGCAAGTACAGGATTTTCAATATTTATACGTTGTAACCGTGGCATCAGTGAAGGAGAGAGCGTTCCTGGACCGACGCGAGATACCGCATATAGAAAAAAGCCGAATGATAAAACATGGCTAAAAGTCAGCCGGGGACTGACTATGAGTTTTATTATTTGCGATAGATGCGGTAAAAGCCAGAGCGAGCCCGGGCAACTTGACGTGAAACGCGGCGAAAGTTGACAGAGCCTCGGATCCGCAAAGTTTTGACGGTAGACTCAGAGCTGTTTCGCGGGATAGACGGGCCAGCTGGGCTGTGCCTATGAATTACTCATGAATTCGCTCTATTTGCAGGCTACTGCTGTCGAGCAATGACTTTTCTCAGGGGCTTTATTTTCTAAGCGCGCACGCCTTCCTCAAATTCCTCAAATTTCCTCAAATTTCCTCAAATTTCCTCAAATTCAACAAACCACAATTCTCTATAATTGATGAAATTTTAATTTTCAACATTTTGCGCGGCCAATAAAGCTGGAAAAACACGCCATCTGTCCATATAGCCAAAGTTCCGATCTTTCCGCGGGATCCCCCGGAATTTGGAGCGTTTTATGCTCTACTCGTGTAAATCCGGCACTAGTTACGGCGCGCCGCTTTACTTCCTCGCACGAGAGCGAAACAAAAACGAGAGAGGTAAAAAAAAGAGCGAGGCCAAATCTGCAAAAGGACAGACTACGCGTCGGTACAGAGGCTGATCGCGCGCAAAACGTGAGCTCGGGATAACAACGCTCGTCCATGTAGACTGTACAGTGTAGACTGTAGCGCGCCGAGTATACAGTGCTCGGAAAAATAAAATTTGAGGAGCCGCGCACATTATGCTGGCAATTGAAGCGGCGCTCCGAGAGAAACGGCGAAAAATGGAGAGACAGAGAGAGAGAGAGAGAGAGAGCCACGTCTCGCACTCATTCGCGTAGAGTATAGCGAATCGTGGCACGTATTCGTGTACGTACGTACGTACGTACGTAAAACAAGGTAGCTGCGAGCGAGTGCGCAAATATACGACTCATCGTCCTTTTACGGGGCTGGAAAGGAGATTGCGCGAATATGGAATGCGCGCCGCGCGAGCAAAAGTTTTGCTGCCGGCTGCTGCGGAGAGGAACGTTAAAACATTGGCGTTAAATGTTCCGTGGTCCTCGGCGGAGCTCGCGGAATATATAAACAAAGAGAAGCGTTGGCCCAACGCCGGCCGCCGCGAATTTCCTCCGCGATGTGCTGTTTTATTTGGGCAATAAACTTCCGATTAGACGCCTAGGCTAAACGCAAAGCTCTCGACAAGTAACACGGGAATGCCGCAGCAAAACGCGATGTTACGTCGTTAAAACGCAGCTTTCCTTTTCCTTTTCCTCTTCCTCTTCCTTTTCCTTTTCCTTTTCCTTTTCTGACGTTTCTACCCTACCAGCACCGCAGCTGCGCTCCAATTTATGTCGCCGCTAACATTTTTGCAAATGGAACATATTTTATTGTCCTCAAGACTTTAACTTTTACGTTATATAAGAACATATATAGCACATTTTGCATACAATTAATTATATAAAATGTAACTTAGGCTGCTCCTACAGTCAAAATGGATGAACAAATCTAGTTATTTTTATTTGTTAAATACCTAAACTCAGCTTCCCCAGCAGGGACACCTATTTTAAATTTTAGTGAATGAGTTTTCAATCATTTCAGGAATTCCAAATTTTAAATCCTGAGATTTAAAGTCAGATTTAAAAATTAATATCTTCAAACAATTTCTGCGAAGTTGCATTAAGGTACTTCAAATGTTGACACTGGAATTGATTTTTTTAAATATGCCGCCATTTTGTAATTTCTTCAGTTTTTTTTTAATTTTTAGTGCCTCTCTCCCCCTGTATAAATATATTTTTAACTTATTGATTGCTTTTCAGACCTCATGTAGGCTAGGCTGCTCAATGTGTGGTTCAGCAGTGTGGATTTCGTTATAGTCTAAAGCGATTTGTTGTTCGTGTGCGTTTAGGAGCTCATCGAAACAGTTTTCTCACCTATTTAGTAACCCATCTGTGTCCATTGTAAGGTTCCCATGATAGTTTTACTTTGGGACCCTTTCATTATTAAGTTTATACCTGTATACATTTCCCGAATATTATTTCTATTACCGTTTTATTGTATTGCTGAGACTTTATTATCTTCCCACTTTCGTTTTTATTCCAAAAAATTCGTTTGGCTTGTTCCCTTATATTACGGTACTGCGCGGAGGTGATCTCATTCGTGGTGTTAAGGCTAAGCATTCTTGCTTTTTGCCGATTTTTATTGCACTCCTCGCATTCCTCGTCAAACCGCGGTTTTTGTTTGTTCTTTTTCCTCTGACCCAACACCGTCATAGCAGCTTCCCTTATAGAACTTTTGATATTTTCCGAGGTACTTTCGATGTCATTCCTTCCGAGTTGCCTAATCTATTGCTATCCAGTACATCTATTCCAGTTTATTTGAAAGCTCCTCCCTACATCTAGTTTTAGTTAGCTGTTCATTTAACTTTTCAAAATTAAATTCCTCTATTTGGCATGTTTTATTCTTATTTTTGCTTACTAGTAAACGAGCCCTAATCTTGGCTATAACAAGAAAATGGTCGGAATCGAAATCCGCTTAATGGTAAGTTTGGACGTCAAGAATGTCAGCTTGCCGCCTTTGGTCAATTAAAACCTGGTCGATCTGGTTAAGTGTGCGGCCACCGGGACTTCTCCAGGTTACTTTGTGTATATTTAAGTGAATTACACATGTGCTTTTAACTATAAGATTCTTAGACGCGGCCAAAATTAATTAATCTCACTCCATTACGTAAACGTCACGTAAACTTTCTTTTCCTATGGTCGATCTAAAATTTTCCTCTTTTGCAATTTTCGCGTTAAACTCTCTTAGCAATATTTTTACGTCATGAGTTGAAAATCTATCAAACACCTACTCTAGGTTGTGTAGAAGGAGTCTTTGATTGTATCGTCCGTATACTCCGTTGGGCAGTGAACATTAATATAGTACTTCTCGACTCTGGTGGGTGCGTTGGCTTTTTAGCGGGGGCATCTTTATGGGACGCTTTTCGCCCGAGCGAAGCGAGGGATGAAAGTCACATGCGCTAAAAATCAATTTACCCACCAGTGTCGAACAATACTTTATACCACGAAAGCTTAAAAATCCTGTCAAAGTTGCGATTTTGAGGTTAGAGTGGTATAAAATACGTATTTGTATCATCGACGTGCGCCTTACTCTATTACTTACTAAGAAGGCCGTCCTTAGCTGCCATTCTTTTTTCAATCCGCTATAGAAAAATGTGTATCTGTTAATATGCTCTTCCTTCGTGCCTCCTGGTCGCCTGACCTCTTGCAAAGCTGCTATATCTAATTTATACCTTTCTGCTTCTCAGGTTAGTATCTATCCTTGCCAGTCCTGAGCTAATTTAACTCTTATAATAATCGTATTGAAATTTTAATTTAAATCTTATAATAATCGTATTGGAATTTTTGTACATGTGTACGTTTTATTATCTAATGATTAAATAATTAATAAAATGATTAATTAAAAAACCAATTGGTTTACCAATTACGCATATATAATGTGCTTACAATAAACATTATGATTTAAGTTTTAACATCGCATTAGGTTATCTTCTTCCTTATTAACCACTTTATTCGTTAATATTACTGTTTATTAATTTATTGTGCTTTTGTTAATAAGCATTGTACGATCATAATGGAAAAAGTGGTCGATATTGAAATCCCTAACCTCAAAAAATTTGAAATTTTTTAATATAATAATAATGCGTTTGAAAATGTAATTTTAGTTAGCACGAATATATTGTTTTAATAAACAACTTGTATGAAGACTCTTAAATTTATTTTCAAATTTATTATTATTAACCAAATGCCACGACTAAAATAAAAAAAAATAATCCGCGCGAAGCACGGCTGAGATATCGCTAGTCTTTTTAAAACTGAAAAAAAACTTTTAAAGGTCAAATAGTCACAGCAATATAGTATTTTAAAAAAGTTTTATATTGTTTTTTTTTAACATGCATTGATAGAGCTGAAGTTAAGAGATTCATAACATTGTAAAATAGTAAATTGTGCAACAAGGGGAGAAAAAACCCTTTCTCTCCTTGTTACACGCTGTATTTTTTTTTAACAAATTCATGTAAGGCCACTTTTGTGCATGTAAAGCCAATGGAGAATGTATGCATGTGCGCGCGCGTGTGTGTGTGTGTGTGTGTGTGTGGTCGCGTGTGTGTATGCGTACGTGCATGTTTGTGTGTGTGGTTGTGTCTGTGTGTTTTAAACACTTTTTTAACAAGTCGTTTTTAGAAAAGCGGCTTACTATGTCCTTCAAATTTGAATAAGCATAATCTAGTTCAAATTTCAAAAGATTCGATTGTACAATATTTAATTGTCACATAAAAAGTTAATTTATTTATGCTTTTTGATTTAAGGTGATGTTAAACCCACTTATGAAGTACAATTATGAGGACCGACTTTCTTCTATTAATTTTCAGTTATTAGTATATATCTCTCTGGAATGTTGTTGTCCTAATTAAAATCAACAACTTTTCGGAGAGACATTTTCGTAAAATTAAAAAGTAAATGAAAAAAGTGGTTCCTCGTATTTGCCGATAACGCGAGGGTTTAGCATTATCTTATAAAGTAACTTAGTTACAGTCCAGACATAATGTTTTCATCGGACATCGACGTATAAATAAAAGCAGTTTTTAAGGTTAGAGTATAGGATATCGTCTTTTCAACTTTTACTTCATTCACTGACATTTTGTCCATCAGAGGTACTGACAATACGCATGTTAACATGTTTTAAAAAAACTGTTATATTTTTGTGTACCGTACAAAAATAGCTTTCTTTTGTAATTATACACTAAATTACATATAATTATATAGAAATATATATCTCTTTAGCTTCTCCTCAGTCCCTCCTCAGCTCCTCCTCAGCTCTTTATCATCCCCTCCTATGTTATTCGTATGTACGCCCAACGGTAAAAATAAATTTGAATTTGTATTGGCATTTTATTTTATGTTAACGGGGATTTTTAAAGGTTAGATATTAGGAGGTACATAGAACTTTTGTAATCCTAGATAACAAATAGAGAAATAAGCCCACCATATTCAAAGTTATTTTTACCGTTGGTTGTGCGTTATTTACGTTATTTATCTATGACGTAATAATACAAGTATAGTTGGGTTCTTGGGTTATCGGGCTACTATCTTCCCTTCCTTACAGAAAACTTTTATATGTTCCAATTATGAGCATCTTGTATGTGTGTCGATTTCCTACACCTTAATTCTTAATTCAGATAAATAGATACAGCATTTATTTATTGTCCATGTTACTCCACTCATTTAAGGATCTCGTTGTTTACGAAATCCTTTAAAAAGCTTATTTTGAAATTTTTTGAAATATACAATGGATTACCACTTAAACAATATATTAGATTATATAAAATTAATGCCAAAGAGTATTTATTTTCAGGAGACATAATTATTATAAGCACTAAAAAATATAGAGGGCATTATATGAACTTAACTCGGACACCCAATAACCTCACAGAAAAAATATGTTTTTTAACTTTTTAGAATTTGGGACATTTTACCTTACGTGTGTCAATACAAAATGTTTCTTTATGAGCGGCAACATGAACTTTTCTATAATAATATGCATGCGTACCATTGAATGGATAGCTTTTGTATTTTTACCGTTGGGGATATACATATGAATTCACATTATTTTCCCACATTTTACGGTTTTACTAATTACGTAAAAATATTTGTGATGTAAAAGGCGGGGGTTATCGCACGAAGCGCGCAAGGAGAGGGGCTGAAGCCACCCTAGTGATTTTATATAAAATTATTTTTACTCGGGTATTAATAATTTATCTATAGTATTAAATATGCCTTCCAATTAAAATGTATACGTAAGCTAAAATATTAATTATTCACTGAATTGTTATTATTTTCAAAACATTAAATCTAAAGCTGTTCTTTAAAAGAAAAGCAGGTTCGAGCGAAATACAACATTCTACAATACATTCTTTTTTGTGTAATATTTATTAGTCCAAATTTAAAAAGTTGTTGAGAATCCCCTACATAGATACAGATATTGTCTAAAAAAATTATGCATACATATAAATTACAGGTGCAGCGATGATAGACGTTTGTGCACTGAAAACTCACCAAAAAATGTACCAATGCAATGCTTTCTCTTTGAGAAAGCAATATAGTCGCTGATAGATCAAACAAACGTCGGATTGGATTATTTTTATCGTTGTTAATGGCAGCGGCCCAGCCAGGTTTCATTTCACAAAGCTTCGTGCTAAAATCAATTTTCCAGTGTGAATTCTCCATCTCTCTATCTCTCTCGCCCCTCTCTGGTGTTCGCAAGCTCTTTGTCGCACTCATACACCGATCGAACAATTTGATATCCGTTTCATCTCTATCCCTCGCGTTCTTTCCAGTCCCCCCTCGCCATAGCTCTCTGTTTCTCTTCCCTCTTTGCCGCGCTCAATCTATCTATCTCAACAGTCCATCGGCTGCAGATGTGCATTGATATGATGCAGTCGTGTGCGCACTTAAAGCGGAAATGTTTTCCAAGTGAGTTCGTGCTCACGGCATGCCTACTCACTAATGCGTTAGAACAGCATAGAATCTTTGGCTTCCGAATGTACGGCTATACGGCTATGTATAATAAGCTTGACTAGAATAATGAAAGTAAAAAAGCGGAAGTGACTCGAATCCTTATTGACAATAACTTGAATTGTAATGTGTTATTATTGAATTTTGATTTACCTTGGTATATATGCTAATGAAGGTAAAGTAGTGGAAAGAGCGTGGTAGGCGAGTAGGTAGCGGCCCAGGCATAACACACTTATGAATTATTAATTGAAAAGCAGACGGGCGAGGCCGTGCAGTGGGCATTAATGCTAAGCTCGGTGTCGAGTGAAAAGCCGGCCGTCCGAGCGAGAGCGAGAAAGAGTCGAGACGTAGAGAGGGAGGACGGGGGCCGGGGGAGCTTTCGTGCTAAACGTATATGTATCGGGCAAATGATCTTTTTCTTGCATCCGCGCCGTCAGCTCGTCTTTGTATTCATACATGACATATTCAGTGTGTCAAGCAGGAACGTTCGAGCTTTAGAATTTAATGAGGGAGCTCCAATTGTATTATTCTTTGGAAAAACAGTCGCACACGTAATAGCTGTTAGCTGCTAGCTGCTAGCTGGCAAAAAGAAAGGAAAAGAAAGGAAAAGAAAGGAAAAGAAAGGAACAAGAAGGAAACAAGTGCGTCTAATTAAATTTACCTGAACAGTGCGAGGACTAGGCGTAAATTACATACTAGTGCGCGTATATTCGCAAACGTACTAATTGCACCAAGAACACCTGCTCTTCTTCGCATCCAAGTAGCTACAGTGTACACGCTGCAGCGAGCGCGCTCTGCTCCTCTCATTTAACGAATAATGGCCCAATTACAAAATAATGATACAGCCATTTCTCGTATGAGCGCCTCACTACAATTTCGCACCGGCCTCTCATTACCTTAAATAAAATTATCCCTCCACTTGCGTGTTTACTGCATAATCTATAATATGTTATTTCATATTATTATTTATCTACCGATAAATCAGAACATTTGAATAAGACCCTATTATTAAAATATGTAAGTCGCTTGATTGCGCGTATAAATATTGCAAAACGGAAAGGATTGTACATCAAATAGAGAGTTGCAAATGTCAAAGTCGATATTTGAAGGAGAAGAAGCGAAGAAGAGGTGCGCGCTCTGAGACAGTGCACAGGGCAAATAGTCCTGAATTGGAAAGAGAGGTCCCTTTTTGTCAGCCTCGACGGACAGCGCGTACCTTATATTATACGAGGAAAGAATTGAAAAAGGAAGAAAGATTATTTTAAACGCCCTGCGGCCGCGCGCGAGTACAACTCCGTAAGGGAGAGCAAACATTGACATGGCGCAATCATTTACGCGGGATCTCCAACGTTCCATTAGCCTGTGGCGCGATAAGAGTGAATGTTTATATACGACCCGTGCCCGGGTTCCCTGCGGAAAGCCCATCCCGCCCATGCCAATCGGAAATATACTCCAAAATAGTATTCGCATTTTATCTACAAAACTCCTTTTTTCCTTTATTATCATCCTTTATTGTACTTTATTTCTAATCCTCTACTTCTTTTACTCTTGCTTGAGTAGTTATATTAGCCTTATACCTATGGCTGACGTGTATATGTATCTCTTTCTCTGAGCTCACCACTTAGAGGCACTTAACTTGTTTGCTGAAAATATTAAGCACCGGCAAATATCACGCAATAGAACGGATTCGTGTCAAGTGAGTTTGCGATGCGAGCCAAAGACCCTTTGTGTGCTCGAACATCATCCTTTTAACTTTGACTCTCCGAAAGATTGTTTGAGGGCGCTCGCCAACTTTATTGACAATTTGCGTAGCTAAATAAAAGAGTATCTTTCTTGCATCGCGCGCTCTTCGCTTTTTTAATTTCTATTCATTACCGCAACGTTCCATTTGGCAAAAGGCGCGCGGGCGGGAAATTCGCCGGCATTCGAAGAGCGAAGGTAATCCTTACATCCGCGACATAGCTAGTGTAGTCTTTCTCTCCCTATCCTTTCTCGCTTTCGTCCTCGCTTTCGTCCTCGCTTTCGTCCTCGCGCTCGTCTCCAGGGGACAATTCGCCCTCGCGTAAGCCGCTTAGCGCCGCCGTATTGACATATAATATTCCTCGCAAGAACATGGAGATATCATTCGTGAGTGTGTAGCCCTCTTCCCATCCCGGAATACACGCACCTTGGATACACACACCGCAGCGCTAAGCATATTCCGAGTTTATTTAAAGTATCATCCCCGTATTCGCGGATCTAGCGCGCGTAATCTCGCGAACGATAAGGCGACGTGGTCTTTCTCGCGCGTCCGACCTATAGCCGAGCTTAAGCTACAGCGGATCGTATCTTTGCCGTAAGCGACATAAGCGGAATCGAGACAGGTGTCCGAGTGAGCAGTAGAGAGCACGGGACGAGCCCCCGAGTACCGCTTGCCGCTTGCCGCGGGAATTATGCGCGGCACGTCCGTCCGTTTGTCCGATTCATTTCGGCCGAGTGGCCAACTGCCTCCTGCCCGCACGAGCCAGCCCTGCCCCCCAATCTGGACTTCCGACAGCTCGGAGGCCAACACTGCTTTCTGCCTCTCGGCTCTCTTCTACTCGAGTCGCAAATCGCGCAGACGTTGTTCAAACGCTCTGCTCGCCTTACTCTTTTATCGATTTTATATATTTTATATATTTTATAGGCAATCTTAACCTTATCAAACCTGTCTTCGACCCTCTCCCTTTGCCCATATGCTACAGACCATGCGTATATTTTCATATGCAGCGTACTCGTCAAATGTGCTCCTTTTGTTGCCCAGAGAAATGACCTTTGAATGATGAAAATTAAATTCATTTACAGTGAATTCCGACTATGTAGAACCATGTGTAATATATTTTATAATTAATTTTATATATAGAACTGTTATTTCTCGGAATTTTCATCGCATTGCGCCGCTCTTGCTTTACCCAAAAATGAAGGTAAATTTAATTATAGCAAGTATAATATTTTGATATTAAATAAATGCAGAGGTATTGCTTTTAAATACGCCAAAACTAATTAAAATAGCTTGTCCCGCAAGCGTCGAAATCATAAAATGTTAAATAACCTGCACATGTGGAAGAATGTACGAATATCGTTATGCTACACTGGCTAATTACGCTACAATGCTGATTCGGGACTGATGCTGCTACGAAAAAAACAGAGAAATTATGAAAATTCCGCTTTTAACCAAAGAATTACTGCAATAATAATATAATATTTATATATGGAGTAACGCCACCCGGGAGGCTTTAAAATGAACCAAAGTTTGGTCAAAGGAATCGTCTTTTATTTCGCATGTCAATTTGAGGACACAATTTC
This sequence comes from Gastracanthus pulcherrimus, assembly GCA_949152435.1. NCBI lineage: Eukaryota > Metazoa > Arthropoda > Insecta > Hymenoptera > Pteromalidae > Gastracanthus > Gastracanthus pulcherrimus. Next base: position 875,365 of record OX424576.1, read on the forward strand.
TCGGCCACTGGTCATCGTAGAACAAAACAAAAAAAAACATTATCTACAGTATAAATCCTAATGAAGTACCCATCCTTTTTAGGATATATTTTTTTTTTGTAAATTGGCAGCTATTTTTTGAAAAGGTTAATTTTTTTAATAAATGCTAATTGCAAGACGTTTTCAATGATTTAAAAAAAGCATGGTACTTTAGTGCAGTATCGTATCCACAACTTTAAATAAGTATATTTGAGAAAAACGCGTTTAAATTTTTCGTAACTCGGTAGCGCGCTGGTTAACGCTTAGAAGCCTCTAAAAGCTATGAAATAATTCGAATTTCGAGTTAACACTTCCAACATCATAGTTCTGTGTATATATAATGAAAATTATCGAAGTAAGCAAAAAGAAACGGATAATTAAAACGTCCAAGGTGGCGTTACGCCTTAATAAGCCTATATATATTAGATTAATTGCCAATTTCGCAGAATTAGAGTTGTGATGCAGGGACTGTATAGTTGTTGAGAAGTATTCTTATAAAATTGGTGTCGGTGCGTATAGTTCGAGGCTAAATCCGTACTGATATATGAAGAATTGAAAGTTAAAAAGCTCATACACAGAAACGCACACTGCAATCAAGTGGTATGCAGTTAATCTTCTCGGTCAGTAATTTCAAAAGTGGATGAAAACACAGAGTCAATATGCATGCATATACGAAATTGAAATTATTTAATGAAATCGTATTGGTTGTCCGTAACGGGCGTTTTTTTTCGGCAAACAAAAAGCACGTGGCAGTTGGTATATGAAGCCTGTTAGAGAAATATAGAGAAATATGAACAGTCGGATCAAAGACTCGACACGATCCTTCGAATTTTTTCGTACAATAATTAAAAACCAATCGAGCCCATTACGTGTCTCGCGTAGCCATGCGTAAAACTGCACTGCTCGTTTGATTTCACAAATATTCTGGATAGCAAAAAATGTGGAAACATTCAATTTCCTTTCTGGCCCGTACAAAGCACCGCTGTATGGCTGTATGTTTGACCAGGTGCATCGGACTAGTTTCATGATTGCATTTGCCGAAATATTAAAAAATATTGTTAAAAAAATACATAACTCGATTTAAGCATAAAAAATATATGCTTGCGCGGGCGCGCGCGCTCACAGCCAAAGGTTGCACGCATTAAAAGCCTTACTGCAGTCAATAAAGCGATATTACTTGGTAACGTTTTATTTCTGCCATGATATTTCACACGAAAATCGTCCCTTTTTTCGTAATTGCGTGCTACAAAAGATTTATTTGCCCGTTTTTTAAGGCTTTCGTTATTTTTTCGATCAGCGTGAAATCCATTCTAACAACTACTCGGTATGATTGAAAATAAATCAAAAAAATCAATTAGTAATTTAGCGAAAAAAAGTTAAAAGCGACGACGGCTCTGGCGCTAGCTCACGGGCCATTAGTGTAATTGCAATTTATTTAGCAATTACTTTAATTAGCAAGTAGTCGAGCTTAATGAGGTTGGTCGAGGTGTACGTTAGAAGGGCTTGAGAGAATGGTGAAACGCAAGAAGAGAAAGAAGAAGGAGAGAAGTAACGGAATTAAGTAATGAATTAGCCTCGGGGGATAAGACGGAAAAACAAGCGGATGTAAGCAGGGAGGAGACTTGGGGGTGGCGAGCGGCCAGCTGCCGAGCGATTAAACTAAGTGGACTAAGAATATAAGTGAGTAAGTGAGTAAGTAAGTAAGTAAGTAAGTAAGTAAGTAAGTAAGTAAGCAAGCAAGCAAGTAACAAAGATATGTAATCTTTTTACACTGTACAAGAAGCTATCTCCTGTAATTTTGGAAAAACATTGTCAAAATTTGTTTATCGTTTATTAGAATGAAAGTCTTGCTGCAGACACTCCTTGGGGGAGATAAATCGAGGGTGCGGATGAGCGTGGGTGAGCGTTCCCCGCGCGCGGCTCTCGCAACCCCCGTGCGGTCAACGCTATTATCCCGCTACCTCCCTGACCAGACGAGGCTTCACTTTCAATATTACAACATTTAAAATACCTCTTATTATTCTTCCGCTCTCTAATTTAATTCCCCTCTATTTTTAAATAATAAAGCCAAAAGAAGAAAACACACGCATCAGCCGAACGCCCCGTGTTCATCTATTTTTCAAGCGAGCCGCATCAAAAGCGAAAGCTGCCGCGCGCAAGAAAACTTTAAGAATATGCAGATAGTCTTTTATATTTAATACCGCGAGCGCATCAAATCTACATGCTGAATAAGCTGCTGCTGTCTATCCTGGCTCGAGCGTCGCACCTCTCGTAATTCGCAGCAGCACCGCTAATTTTCCGCATTTTACCTGCAAATTCTTGACTCCGCATTTGGCTACGTACGGAGGAGAAATTCGTCACGAGGCAGAGCAGTCGCGAAGGTTCGCACATAACGATATAACATAATTCGCGCGTGCGGCCGCGGCCGGACAATTGGCAGTAATTAAAGAGGGCCGGAGCTGGAGGGAAATTAAGTTGGCTCGCCGCGGCTGGAAGGCAAATGGCCGTTTACACGGGTCCAGCGCGCGTCCCTCGTCTCTGCGCCTCGTTCTCCCTTTCTTTCTTCTTCTCGCGCGTCTCCGAGCTGCTTGTTTCCCATATCCCCGGCCTGACAATAAAACGAATTTGCATGCGAAACAACTCGGCGCGAGCAAAGCTCGTATACTCGACTCTCCCGACGCGTAAATTTCCCAGCCTCGACAAATTGTTTCCGGCCAAAATCATCAATGTCTGCTCGGCTCAGTTGCACTCGGTTTTGTTCCCTCTTTAATCAATGTTACTTTTAGCCGAGCAGTTATCGCGCTGCTATAAATGAAGAAGGTACGTCCTTGTTAGACGGCGGTGAGCCGTGCAAGTGCAAGCGTCGACTGATAGCTCCATTAACGCGTTGACACGCGGAATAAGGCAATTTGAGGAGGATAAGCGTTATTTAAAATTCGAGCGAGGCTCGCGAAGCGGTGCGCAGAATCGCGGTGGAGGCAGCCGGTGCAGAACGAAATAGGACAACATATCGATCGGCTCAGCAGTCATCTGAATAAAATAATTTGCGAGCCGGGCGCGAGCGCGGCGGAGGCTCTTGGCTCGCATTGGCTCTCGCGGTCGAGCTAACAAACCGTGGCAATTAACAATCAATCACACGTGTCTCTCGCGTCATTGAAATGACGTCAAACGGTCAAACATTGTATTTGTGTAATTGTCCGTTTATTTCCGCTTGCGCCTCTGTCATATCCGACAAATTGCGGCGGCGTCGGCGGCGCGGCTCGACGTTTTCCCGTCAATCGCGAACGAATCGTCGCTGGTCATATTAATTAGCGGTGCAGGAGCGCTCGGCCAGCCCTCCAGGGAATCGTTACCGTTAATTGCGACTGTCTAGCTCATGATCGTCCTCCGCTCCGTGTAGCCTCGGTCCAGGCGCGGCGGCCCGCTGGGGACGCTCTCTGCCAAGCGCTCACGCGCGGATATCTTTCAGATTCAGAAAGGGTTAAACGACTCGGCTACATTGATAATTCACTTTACGCCAATTAGCCACGCTCGATCATTCGAAACACTCGCTCTCGCTCTCGCTCCACTACCTCCGACGACTCTCCAAAAGAAATGACGATCTTATTTTTTCCCGACTAATCTCAACGCTACATTCTTATCAATTTCTGATCGAACGCTATCAAATTATCATTGCAGCAATTTCAAATCCAGTAATTATTATTCCTTTTCTGTTTGCACTGTTTTGAGAGCTGCGCGACTCGGCTATTTGGCGCAATTTCGTGTAATTTCGTGTAATTTCGTGTAATTTCGTGTAATTTCACGTAATTTGAGGAAATTTGCATGTAATGAGGCCTACGTTCGCTACAGGCGAAGGAAAAACGGTATTAAAAGGTGAGGTACGTTTGCGCGAGCGACGCGGCGTGCCAAGATCGCGGCGATAAGAGGCGCGAGCGGCCTTCATATATCCATCGCCGATTCCATCGAGCTGTTGTACCTCTTGCCCACACTCCCACACTCCAACTACTAGCTATACGTGCAGTACTGCTGCCTTTAGAGGCTAAACGTACCCTCGCACATGCACCTGCCCGCGGCTCATTACACTCACGCTATTTGCTTACCTTCTATTGTCCTCTGCATTCTTATCTTTCTTATACCTAGACACATCTATTACTTAATATGCACTCATTTTTATACCTAACCCGTTTCCCTACTACTATTCTATTCACTCCTGTCAAATTCATGCAATTTCAATCTCACTATTCCTTTATTTTTAAAAATTTATTTTCTAACATAACGCCCTAGAAATAGGTTTTCATTCAAAATATTGACGGTTGAAACTAATCATACATCAAATAAACATAAGTGTTACGAATAGGTGAAGCTAAACCCTCCCGGTACCGGAGATTTACTCTTTAAATTTTTTGGAGTGAATAACTCACTCTTTTGTAAACGTGACTTTTTCACTCTATTTACAGTGAAAGAATACGCGTAAAGAAAGAATAATTACTTACATCGTTGTTTTACGTTTTAGAAACGTTTTGATGAATGGATACAGTTTACTGGAAAGGATGCAATTAAGAAATAAATTTAAAAAATTGTTGGTTGGATTTGAGAACCCGGATCCTCTAGGTTCTGGGGCTGTCACTTCAGCGCTAGACCACCGTTGCGTCTGAATTCCAGTGCACTGATTTCTCCAGAGTATTCGAATTCGTAGATGAACTTTTATTTAATACTAAAATCAGTTTAAGCCATAATAACTTAGAGCTAATAAATAGTTATTGTTAATAAAATGATACAAAAATTATATTTAATATGAAATTCAGCATTATTATGGTAACTTGAATATTGGGCTGAAAAGTCTAATATTTCTTTTACTACATTATCTCCATTTATGCATTTTTAAGAAAAGTTTAAGATGTTTTAAATACTAAAATTTTAAAATTAATAAAATTTTTGCAATTTATTTTTTCTCTATAATAAATATTTATAAAAAACGACATTATATCCCTTTACCAGAAATGCTCAGTTGATTTTTCAAGAGGTATCATTAACTTTCTTCAAAAATGGGTCAAAAAATGTTAAGAGGATGATGTGGGTTGCCATACACATTGCTTACTACGGAAAATATTTAAAACCGTTTTCTGGTTCGAAATAATACAGGAGTCTTTTGAAACTGCCAAAACAAAACATTGCTTATACAATATACAAATTTGCAGGACATAGTAGTAATTTTTATTTACAAAATTTGTAAAATTTCTAATATCTGTATAAAATAGAAAAATCAATAATTCAGATTCCTGTAATAAATTCTATTTCTTTAAGTGGTTCAATATTCTCTTTGAATTTGTAAAAAATATATCTGGTTAAATTTTTAAGAGATTTTAAATAAAAGCTACCTTTCACCTCTAGATAAAATAATTAACCACATATGTTGTATATTTTTTAACCCATTTTTTGTACAATTAGAAATGAAATTTTTTGAAAATTTAATTGAAGATTCCTGGTACAAATAATGTTTTAAAAGTATAATGTCGTAATACGAAACTTTGATTAATTCATAGGTTTTATAATATAAATTTCACTCCAACCTAGTGTGAAAGTTAGAGTGAATCCTTAGTCACTCTCTAATTTAGAGTCGTAATATTCACTTATTAGACTGGAGTGACCAAATTCACTCTTTTAGAGTGAAAATTCTCTTATTTGGAGTGGAACCCTCGTTCGCTTAACATTTAGAGCGAAAATTTCACTCCATAAAATTTAAAGAGTAGCCGAGAAAACTATTTTCGTTTAATTTTGAATTTTGATAAATTATCTCTCTGAAAAGTTGTTGTTATTTTTCATTGGGACAACAACTTTCCAGAAAGATATTTACGTAAAATTTAAAGTTAAATAAAAAAAGTAGTTCCTCGTAATTGTCGGCAGCGGGTAGGTATAGCATATTTTCATATATTTTCATAAGGTATATGATACTTTCACTCTAGAAAATACAGTTATATTTATTCGCTATAATTTTCTCTCTAGTAGTTAGAGTGAAATAACTACGCTAACGAATTTTATTATATTTATCGCAAATTTGAACCTCATTAATGAAAATTAACTTCGAAAGACACGCAAGTAAGTAGTTGGTACATGTGGTGCTAACAGTCGCATCGTTCGCGTCAATCCCGCGCATTTGCACGTGTTCTGTGATGTCAGTTGTGAGTCGGCAAAAAAAAATGGATGAATAATCTTCAATCTATCGACGATGAATAGATAGTACCAAACTTAATGGTGTCAACTTAACCTTTAAATGTCATAGGTAGAAACGCTTTTTTTACAAATATTATAGTGCAGTATGTGTGTGCATCTGTGTAAATGAGTAGCGATAAACAACTAAAAAATCCACAATTAAAAAACATAGAACACAAAAAAGTTTTATTGTTACTACGAAATTAGTAACAAAAATCGTGTTTTTGCGATACTTTGAGATTATATATATACTATTACCATTAGAACTCATTTAGTAACATTCATACGAAAATAATAGTTACAACCCGATAAATACAAAAAAAATAATATTTTGATCATGAAATTTGAAACAAAAATAATGGCTTTAGCGATATTTTGAGGTTAGATTGACACTGTTATGGTTGGTTCTCATCTAGTAACATTCTTTGATGCAGCAACATTAATTATAAACCCAGAAAATACCAAAAATATTTACATATTTTGACTACGTAATTTTCAAAGAAGATATGGTTTTCAATATTTTGAGGTGAGGTTGACACTACTACATTTAGTATTTATTTAGTAACATTTTCCAATTTCCAAAGAGGTGTTTATCAATATTTTTAGGTTAGGTTGATACTGTTACAATAAGCAGTTATCTAGTAACACTCTATAATGCAAAAACCATAATTACAATACAGAATACAAGAAAATATATATCGTAACCACGAAATTTGCAAAGAAAACAGCGTTTCTACGATATTTTGAGGTTAGGTTGATAACATTACGATTAGTACTCACCTCCTCTTAAAACTGTAATCCTACTAAATTTTCAACCACTATTCTTAGTCATATACTGAAAAATCTATATAAAAAAGTCGAAAACTAAAATTAAAAAAAAAAAATTAAAAAAATAATGCCCTGAAAGTTTGTTTTAATTGTATTATTTAATTTGAAGATACTTTAAATTTCTATTATTATAGCTTAGAAATATTTGAAAGTTCCTATTGGAACGTAAAAACACTTTAAAATATTTATATAATGAAACATGCGGAAAAATTAATTTTATTTAAATAAACTACTGCGACTTTATTTTGTGTATTTTGACGCTTGCAATATTTTAAACTTAAAAAGTAAAAAATAGGTTAGTTTTTCGGCGATGTTCATCGGGTGAGTATTCACTCTAAAATAGGGTGAGATTCCACTCTACTACAAAGAGCTCAGCCAATAGATGTAATGAAAAAAAATGAGATAATACTAGCTCGCCACGTGGTCTGAAGGCTGCGGTCTGCAGGCCGAGGGGCTCGCAGCTCTGGCGCTTCAGAGCGAGCGTCCGCGACTTGCATCGCTCATATAAGGGACGACCGTCGACGCTCGCGCTTCACGCTCGCCTATCATATTTACTGATCCCTGTTGGTTTGACATATTTAATAGTAAAAACAAGTTATTCTTGGTATAAGATAATTGCTCATGGTATAAGATAACTATTCATTGTAAAGGATAATTATTCATGGTATAAGTTATTAGTTTTTACGATAAAAATTTATATTGTAAAAATTAAAAAAAAAATTAAATTCAATCAAGGTACAGCTAAAAATCAATTTTTTATGCCTTTTTAGCGCTTTATTTTTCATTTTTTTCCAATGAACTCGGTTTTAGTGACGTTTCTGTAAATAGTGTTATGTACGAAATAGATGTATCTTCTCGAGATCTACAACTTTACCCTGGAAAATTTAGTCAAAATATTTATGCCTGTTTTACGTTTTACTTTTCGTTTTTTCTCAGTGACCTCGACATTAGTAATATTTTTGCAAAAAATGTTACATGCAAAAAAGTTATGTTTTTCGAGATCTACAACTTTTCTGTAGAAAAATTTGTGAGAAAGTGAAATTTACTCAAGATACAGCTAAAATCCGATGTTTTTAATAGTCAAATAATATCTATAAAAGTGGCTCTATTTGGAATATACACATATATCCAATTAATTACACTTTTTGCTTTTACGAAAATATAAGGCGCTTCCTGAGAACGGTCGTGCCTAAAAATGAAAGTAACCCAGCAACATTTTACTTTCTGGAAAGTAAAAGATAAAATACTGCTAATTTACTCTAGTAATCGTTTGAAATAGAAAATTGATTTTTTTCTCGGAAATAGAAAAGGATAAAGACCTAGAAATTGTACTGAATATTCTAATCGATATTCCTAATAAACTTCTTAATTAACTTAAGTAACTCCTTAACTTCCTAAATTATCTTTTTGTATATAACAATACGCTTGGCAAGTATCGGGCGCGTAAAACACTCACGCCGCGTACCAGATTTTTTTTTAATTTTTAAGATTATGCGTGCAGCGAGTCGTAACCAAACTAACGTAAAACATGCCTTTTACAATTCGCGATTTAACCAATCCAGAATGTCATATTTAGAGACTTTCAATACGGGAATTCTTGTACATCGCTTTAACATTATACAGTATATCTATATATACATACCACATACAGATATACATCACAGGTTAAAACGAGGAACAATATAGGAGCGGAATCCCCATATAAAAAAGTTTTTAAATACTTGTTGAAGTTCAAGCTTTTATTATTGTAATCATTATATTACATAGATGACACTCTAGATTCGTTAAAGAGCTAATTGGAAAAGACAAACAAAAGTTTTACTTTTGTTTGGGTACGAGTTGCTGTTCGCACAATACCAAGATTGAAAAAACTCTATGCCAGGCGGTGCTGTCCTCAGTACTAATATAAATAAAATGACCCCTGAAGAACATCCAGACACACTCACGCACACGCACACGCACACTGTTATGCCTCAAAACATGTATCTACAATGATTTCAGCCACGATTTTATAATTATTTTTTAAGATATTAACAGTAATATTAGTTTCTATTATTTATTATTCTCCGGCTCTGTCTATACAACATGCCAAACCTATGCGTCTGCGCTTTGCCACACACTGTATATCTATAGATATTGTATATACAGATATTATACATCAACACGGGAGAAATACAGGCATTTTAATTGCATTGCGATTTTTTCTCGATCGACTCTACTTTCGTTGTATATAGATGTGTATAAAATGTCATTCAAGATAACCTCGTCGTATAATGTTCATATACATGAAACGCGTAGTTACAATTATATTATTATAATTGTAATTCAATGGCATACATATCAGTAATTGTATATTGTACAGTAGAGGTATGATAAGATATTGTTTTTACAATGCACGCCTTTTCGACCGTTCCTCTTGGTTGACTGATTCGCAGAATCGCAGCTACATTCTTTGCTATAGCTATTGTTGTTTTGACTTGCTATAGGTTAGGTACCCGTAGTCCGCGCGCGAACGCCCTCCCGACTTGACAAAAGTGGCATTTTAATATTACTTTATTTTTATATCTTGCCAGATCAACGTTTGTTTATAACCTCAAATCTACAAATTTCATTTAATGATAACTAAGGTAGCGTACCTGCGTACCTTTATATTACATCAGGCAGGCAACAATCTTTTTAAGCAAAATATTATATTATGTATGACACCGTAACAAGTCACTTGGGCGATTAGCCGAATTACGAAGAATGAAAGAGAATCAGAGGGAAAACTTACAGATGTTCGCGTAGCTCCGGTCGTGCAGCTCGCCATGCTACCTACTTATACGAAGGCTCCAGGTCTTCCACGTGGACGGTGTTCGTTGATTTCGCCCGGAACTCATCGCGGTGGCCTGCGCAATATGTACATATGGACGACTGGACTACGCGGGAGTGCAAGCGAGACTGGCTGACTCGCTCGCGCGGCGCGCTCCTTGTCCTTGGCCCATACAACATCATTGCAGAAGTTTCACGCGTGCAGCCGCACGTTTTACTGCAGGTCAGAACCGCCTCTCCCCCCCCCCCCCTCTCTGTCTCTCTACATTTTATTACTGTTTACTTTTTTCGTCGTACGGAAAACAGACGCTTTGCGCCCGCTTTTAGGCATGTAAAAATGCGAAAATCGTGCATGTACGACAAGAATATAATCTATTTTCTTGTATTTTAATTTGCTTAACGACGATGAAGTGACTGAGAAATTCAGGGGGCTGAGTCGTCTCTGATTCCGCGACCCCTGATGGAATAATTTAAAATTTTTTACAAAACTAAGTACCTTCTATGTACGATATTGAGAGCGATTTTCTGAATACTGCGCGTAATAGCTAGTTATAATATTGTAGTACAGTAGTACTAATTGTGTTAAAATGCATCATACACTTGTTTATACGGAAAGATTACTACCTAGCATTAATAGAATTCGCAGGTGCACCAAGTTGTTATTATCCGTTATCATTGGGAAGCGATTAAGCGAATTATATTTATAATGATGTACTTATGAAGCACCGTAATAATCGATTATGTACTTAGTCCAGTTGAGCCGCGGACGTGCAATACACATTGAATTATGATGCGCGGAAATAGATAAATATTTAAAATAGAAAGATACGTGATTTCCAAATTCAATATGACTCTTTACCCGATTTGTATAAAAGTAAAATGTAAAAATAAAGTGAAAATGTTGATGAGGTGACAAATTTAAGTTAATTTTGGTATAAACGTCTGATATTTTTGAATACTCACAAGAAACTTTGATGAAAGTTAAGCGATGGGTGGCGCTGCCCCGGTAGATGAAATAGGAACCCTCGAGAGTCCCAAAATTTGCAGATTAAGATTGTGTAAATAAAACATGTACCTAATCTTAATAAAAATGAGTTTTTAATAAATTTAACATAGTTTTTGAAATGCTCGGATAATGGATTCAGAAAATATGTTGAATTGATATATATCGCAACACGAAGAGAATGATTTAATTAGTATGCAAAATAAGAAGAAAATCATTCCTTAAGTTATAAATTCCATCAGCAATATCCTATATAAAAAGTGGTGGCTGTTTGAAACGCAATAAATCGGGAAAGTAGAAAATAAGAAATAATAAGGGAAATAAGGAAGAGGGGAGGTGGGGTGAGGTGATAAAATTAAAGTAGGCAGCATTTATGTACAATACGCATGTCTATAAATATATAATTATGTTTGTGTGTGTAGTTATTATGTTTGATTGTTACGACTATCGAAAAAGTCCTGTAACGCAATACATCGGAAAAGTACAAAATTAGAAAAAGTCATTATATTTAAAATATCGGCACTTATGTATAGTATACATATCTAAATTAGTGTTTACGTATTTGTATGTATAGTTATTAAGCTTGATTTGTAAGACTATCAAAGTAGTCATGTACTCCTATCCTATCCTATATAAAAAAAATGATGGCTGTTTGTAACGCAATGAATAGGAAAAGTATATAATGAGAAAAAACGGGATAAAAAAGTGCGTTGGAGGCCCGATGGGGTAATTAAATTAAAGATGATAGCACTTATGTATATTATACATGTCTAAATACATATATATATATATATATATATATATATATATATGTGTGTATGTATGTGTATAGTTTTTGTGCTTGATTTGTAAGACTATTGAAATAATCGTGTAATGCAATAAATCGGGAATTGAGTGCATGTGTGAGTAATAATGTCAGAGAATGTGTAAGTAAGTATGTGATTAAGTGAGTAAGAGAGCGAGAGAACTCTAGTTCTTAAGTGAGTGAGCAGTTTAGTAACTAAGTGCTTGAATAAGTAAACAAGTCAATAAGTAAGTGAGAGATACCATGCGTAAGTACGTCAGTGAAGGTGTGAGTGATGTAGTGAGTAAGTAGGGCGTGTCTAAGCGTATGATAGAGTGAGTGCATATGTTAGGACGTGAGTGCACAAGTGAGTGCGTATGCGAATGATTGTGTGAGTGAGTCAATGCGTATATAATTGAGTGAGAGCGTGCGTGAATGATAAAGTAACGAAAGTACGAAAGTGAATATGAGAGAGAAAAAGAGAGTAATATATATAATATGAGAGAGTGTGAGAGTATGAAGATAATAATAAACGTTGTAATAATAAATAAATTAGACTCAATTGATCTCCATGAACCATGTATTTTTTGACTCCCCTCTTCAAAGGCTACAACAATTTTATGAAATCATCATTTAATTTTTTCTTCTTAAGCATATTGTTTAATACTTAAGTTAAAACTACATGACATAATTGGCAATATACTGCTTTATATTATAAGAAATGCGTATAAAAATATTGTGTACAAAAAAGTATATTTGTAAAAAAAGTATATAAAAACTAAAAATTGTTACTTTTGCATGCATAAAGTACATGTTAAAACCTTTCATTTTCCACCGGTTGTATTAAAAAATTCCTAGAGGCACAGACGTGATAGTAAATCCAAAATGCTGCATTAACTATTTTGCAACAGGGCGCCATTTTGAAATTTGGAAGTCCCACCGTTTAGATCTTTTTAGGCACACCTAGAGGCATCTTTCGTTACATTATTAACAATATTGAACATTTTTTACATATTTCTTTTAGGCTCTAACATTTTTGAATATTTCCCCTTCTACGGCTATTATGAAATACTAAAATTGATTTTTTAACTTTCAAACCTGCTAATCCGATGCAAAATTCAATTTTAAACAACTTTATTAGAGTGACTTTATTCCGTTACTTATATATTTAACGAGTTACTTCAAGAAATGTAAACAAAGGGTATTTTGGGATGACATTTGGCATAAATAAACGCATTTCCGGTCCAGATCCATGCTCGACAATTTAGGATGATATTCTAGAGATCAGAGACTATCTTTTGACTCCTCGATTGTATTCTTAGGTTGCAGTTGGGATACGACGACTTTTTGGCGTCCCGACTAAGAATGGGTACCTTGTATGTACTTTCGACGTACTATTTTGATGATTGAAAAATCTCCTTTTTTATTTAGATCATTACAAATGATAAAGGAATGATCAATCACAACAAAAATGTGATAAAAGAGACAAGTGAAGACGATAATCTGACGGAATAGATAATTATGCAGCTTAAGCAATGTTGCATTACGAAATACCCCAACATAGCGGATCTCCCGTAGGTTCCCGGCCTAATTAATTCTCAGCGACCTAAAATAGAAAACAGCTATAAAACATAAACGTACCTACTTATTGACCAGCCAATAAAACTTGTTTTGGTCTCCACACGGCACAGAAGAAACATAATAAGCCCTAAAAATTTGTTATAAAAAAGATCTTTTTTCTCGAAAACAAGAAAACAGAGACTGTATATTTTACTTGGTGCTATTATAACAAAAAATATAAATAATGAATCAATAGTAAAAGAGTGATATTATCCGACGTTATTGTCAATACAAATGAAAAAAAACCGTTGCCAATACATTGGCACTTAGCTTCCTCAAACTAAACTAATTGTTCAAATATAAAATTTTTTTTTTCATAAATTAATTTTAAATTGCTATATCTCTTTTTAATTAGAATCTCAAAAAATGTGTGCTGATATATCATTGATAGTTTATCACAAGATAATTTTTTATTAAAAGTACACATTTAGTTTTAAATTACATTTTTGCACGTCTTCTTAAAGATACTTAACTAAAGGAAGCTTAAATTAGAGTGATTTATATCACTTCAACGGGTTTAGCGTGTAATTAATTCATTTATACGTATCATTTTTACCCAGATTTATAAGAAATAAAACAATCAATATTTCAAAATATCAATGGAAAAGTTATAAAAAAAATACAGAAATATCACCGTTTATCAAAAATTTTATACTTTTTCAAATGCAAAATGAAGCGATCAAAGAGTCCCCCTTCTCGAGAATCTTTTCTTGAGTTTTTCGTCAGGAAAAGATCTCCGACATCGCATTGTGCTTTAGACGCTAGTAATCAGGTGATGGGTTTCATATCCATTTACAAAAACACATATCCACGCATGGCCATTAAATACAAAGAAAGAAAGAATTAAACAATCATATTATTTCTAAAATAGAAAAATAGTTTGCCTTATCGATCCTCAAAATTTCTTCTCAATTCAGAATCTTCATTAAAGAACGAAATAATGAGCCCTGGTTTGCAAAAAATGACAGCGCTGTTCTCGAGATATAAACTTTAAAAAAAATTATAAAAATATAACCTCAAATAACTCAGAATGTAAAGGTTGTTATAATCTAGGCTTCTAACAGTCTCAAGAGATAGTAAAAAGCTACCTCTCTGGAAATTTTCAGAAGTAATAATAACGTTTTACTCAAGTTATCCTCCGCCAAAAAAGAAACGATTTTTTGTACAAAATTATTTTTTTCTCGAGAAAGGAAAGAAATAAAGGCTTGAAAGTTTTACAAAATATTCTTATCCATATTCCTAATCACCTAAAAATTTTTTAAAAATCTCCATGTTATATTTCCCAGATATCACCGTTTAAACAAAACACGACGGTTTCGTGTATAACAGAAAAAAGAAAATAACTTATTTATAATTTCGGGTCGGAAAAGATAGGTAATTTTTGCTCTATCAAATGCAAAAAGATGAATCGATGATATTATTTCAAACATACAAAAAGACTCGAAAGACTAAAAACAAAAATCGAAAACCCTGTAAAAAACAAATAACATCAAAAAACAAAAAAAAAATTTCACAGCCTTCTTTTCAAAAAATAATTATTGAGCCCTGAAACATTAATTTTGACCGTGAATGTTGACAGTAATCTTCATCCACATCCATCCGCACACACACACACATATCCATTCAGACTTTCTCTAAAAATAGTATATATTAAATCCGAATGTCTCAAAACATATTTCTAACATGTATTTAGCAAAACTTTTTTTTTACCATCAGAAAGCTTCCTCTTTGAAGCAAAATACAATTTTACACAAATCTTAAAAGTTTGGCGGATTTACTCATATAGTTGCGGCGTAGCAGCTTCCGCAAACACTTAATTCGAGCTTTAGATATGCAAATCATGCCGTGCATATAACACTGTGCGTAACTAAGCCTGCCAACGGTGTCCTTAAGACGTATTTATCACTGCTTCCTTCCCCTTATATGTAGCCTACCTAAATATCATTTCTTCTCCGTATTTATTTATCTCTAAATTTATTTAATAATCTATATAATTGTTGAAAATTATATAAATAATCACCTAATTTTTGTAATAATATTAAACTACGTTAGCTTTTCTGCAGATGATAGACATCCCATGTCGGACCCTATATAGAACCCATTTGAGATCTCACGCGGCACGTTGTAAACAAATTTACAATCCTTTAATCTTTTAAATTTCTTAAAACCGTTTAAAATGTATGATGGAGCCCCATTTGGATAATCCATCCGGATTACATTTTTAAGGATATTACTAGATTTAAGAAACATGTAAATGTGTTTCTAAGGTTATTTCCCATTTGAAATGCTACACGAGTCCCACTTGCTTTTGCAATCAATATAATCATACACTACAAAATTGACCGATCTTAAATTTTAAGATGCAACAAATTTAAGATCGGTCAATGTGCACATGTAAAACATCAAAGTACAAGAATCAATGATTATACTATAAAAAAAATTAATTAATCGATACATTGGTATCTAACTGTAGGAAAATATAAAAAAGAACGGAGTAAAGCGTTGTTGTCTGTTGTGGTGTATGTCGCAGGGGTGGCGCAGCGTCTTAATTCCGTCTGATACAGTCGGGTATATACATGTTTGAGGGCGTGGGCGGCGCGTCGTCGTCTCGGGGGCAACAATGGGGCACCCGCCGGCACACCGCATCGAGGCAGCCAGCCATACAACTGCCATACAACTGCCATACAACTGCCATACAACTGCCATACAACTGGCAAGTGCGAGTCCTTAATTCTCGGTCTTTTCGCACATTCTGGCAGCGCTAAGGAAACAAGCTCGACGAGAATGCGGTTTGGGGCCAATGTAAATTTTCCCGGCGGCCTGGCAAATTTCGACGCTCAGCCCAAACGAGCATCAAGCAACTCACACGCAAGATTTGCTGCTCGCGACGAGAAGACGAGAATGCCGTGTCTCCGTATCAGAACTTCCTTCCGCCAGACAGCCAGTGTTTGTCTATAGCTTTGCACGACCACGCGCGCTTCCGACATTTCATTGGAACCATAAATATTAATGCACAGACTGCACTCGCTTGGCTCGTTACACCCTCGCACACTCTATACCTACATGAGCCGTTCGCTCAAAGAAACGAACAACGATCGATTTCAACATTCAGCATTCTATTGTAAACTCTAATGTCTTACTGTTTGACACTTTTTACATATATTTTAAAAATATACTATTTACTCATCATTTAAATCTAGTAAAGAATCTTTTATAATCATTAAAATACGAAAGAAAGGTAGTAATAATAATAGTTTTAAACGAAGGTAATTTTTACATTCTTGTAATGGCAATATATCATATTTCAAGAGTTCTATTAGTTTATAATTAATTTTAGATGTTCGGGGTATCAATGGCTAATATTAATTTTAAAATATAAAAAATATATTAGCTTCCAAAATAGTTTATTGAACAATTTATAATAAGAAAAGAGAAATAATAAAATGAAAAATATAAAGTAAAATGTGATGGTAAATTAAATAAATCAAGTTATTCGCTTTCATTGTCGAATTTCTCATTCGAAGCTTGAGTCACCGTTTGCTACATTTTTGCAGACTTTTTGTATTGTTGACAGACAATCTGTATTGTTGTAAAATTGTCGATTGGTAAATTGAAGAAACAGCATTAAAAATAAAAGACCCTTTTCTAAGCCGCAGTGATACTAACTGCAAACAGCTTTTGTAGACCAACTGATATTTTCTCGAAATAGTCGCGTTAGTTTTTAAATTAAAATTTTACACCGCTGCAATAGATTTTGTTGCTTTTAATCCCAATTTAGCATACTTCTGAATAGCAAAAGTAGTACATGTCTGTTTACCTTTTTTTCAAAAACACGTACTGAAACGCGTATCAACATCAGCTGTAGTGCGGGGACTTGCAACGCGTTGTGTCAAGTTCATTGAAGTGTCCAAACTGTCCAAAACCATTTAATACTTCACAGGTATACTTTTAGGATCAATATCTACGCATTGGAACCAAATCTGGAAAAACGACCTAAGTCGACTTAGGTCATTCTTTGAGCGAACGGCTCGTATACTGCACGTGTGTTCCCGAAGCTCTTACCGATAGTACACTTAAAGAGGAATATAAAACCACATTAACCCTGTAAGGATCAAATTTTGATTTTTATTTGAAAATTTTGAAATACTTTTAAATGTGTTTAGCCCTTATTAGACAGATTTTCGCAATCGATTTTTTTTTCAACTTTTCAGTATGTTACATAGAAAATGTAAAGAAATATAAATAATTGTTTGGGACATCTCAGATTCACCGAGCCTTGCAGGGTTAATGCGATAAAGTATGTTGTGGCAAATTAATCAATTCCATACGACTCAATATCTTAATGAAGAAGTTATAGGTACAGAATTGAAAAAAGTCTAAAGAGAGAAATTGTAAGCCAAGATCGCACTTATTTAGAAGCACATAATTGACCGTGTGACGACTGACGACATCTAGCGACGGATGTAGAAACAGCGGTTATATATATTTCGCTTCCATTTCTTTGCTGAATGCTTATACGATCCTTTTGTCACATAACACGCCATCTAACAAGTGCGTGTAGATGAAAACTTGAATGACTCACGATATGCAGTGTGAATTCCGAATTCTGTACGAGTATAAATAAATAAATGTCCCTGCAGAGTATACGTATAGATAGCAAGGTGTAAGCGCACGGGAGTGTAAAGGGAAGGCGCTTGTCAGGCGTGGCGGGTTTAAAAAGATAAAATCGCTCATCCATATTTTCCGAAGTCGAAGGTGGAGTATAGTCGTGGCGGAGAACGGTAGTGGTATTTTCAATTAGGGGAATGAAAGGCCGCGGGATGAGGGTCGTCGATACCTCGAGGGAGAGCAGTCGAAAGGCGCTTATTTGCACGGCGCGCAAATAGCCGCGGATATCGAAGCCAACTGAAGCGAAGAATTGATAAATTAGTTATTCCGTCAGTCGTCGGTCGTCAGTCGGTTTGCCTCCTCCAGCTCCCAAGGACGTATTTGATCTGCGAGCTTGCCGCGCTATCCTCTCTCGTGCTCGAGA
The DNA here is from genome assembly GCA_949152435.1 of Gastracanthus pulcherrimus. Classification (NCBI taxonomy): domain Eukaryota; kingdom Metazoa; phylum Arthropoda; class Insecta; order Hymenoptera; family Pteromalidae; genus Gastracanthus; species Gastracanthus pulcherrimus. The sequence continues at coordinate 893,671 of OX424576.1, forward strand.
GACCTTTGACTTTCTCTCTGTTTATACACCTATGCACGCGTGTGTCCGCACATTCAACGCCTCGAAGCGCTTTTGCCCTCTACCGCACGCGTCTAAGCGTCTGCGCTCCGCTCCGCGATATCGCATGCTCTTTTCGATCAATCCTCGGATCGATTCTCAAGTTAGCTTAAAAAAGTACGCAATCGCGAGGATAATTCCAAGATAGCGTAGGAGCTTGGAGCAGAACTTTGTCTAGTACTCGTATTTGCCTTTGAAGGCTGGCACGTGCTCTCGCAGCTGGGCTCCGGGCTGGCACTTGGAGCTTTTTATTCGCTCGGAAATCGGACAATGCGGCAATTTGCCGAATTTCCCGGCTAAAAATGAGATGTGGCCATGTACAATAGCCCTCCATTAGCCGATAGCTGCAAGTTGCAAGTCGATTTTGGTGCGATCACGCGGGCGCGTATATAAACGCCGCTGAAAGCCCGGCAAACGAGCTACGGAAAAATAAAATTGCTCGTTCTCTGCGCTTCATTTTAAGCGGGGACGCGCAAGACGCGTGCGCCACAGGTAATAGACGCATAATCCGTCCTGTGATTGTAGGCATGGCAATCGCGGCCGATTGTAGCTCTGAAGGCCCGCTAACTATCTCAAACTAACCCCATTCAAACCGCGAGCTATCCTCTACCTGGGCCGCCTATACAGATACACTCCCAACCAACACCTATACATGTATAGCTATATCTAGCTATATATAGTACATATAGCAGCTACTGCACGTACGCAGCTGTACTGCAGCCTCGCCTTCATTAGCTGCAATTACCATGAGCGGAGTTGCACCTTTTTCACCTTCGCTTATCGCTATTAGCGACCAGCTGAGATCCATAATCGCAGGGTGCATTACCTTGTCTCAATTGATATTCGCGTGAAACTACGTGATAAAGTTCCAAGCAACAGCGTGATTAGTATTTAATTGGATTTGTTTGAGTGTTTGGAGAGGTGAAAAATGAGATGGGTAGTGGAGTGGAGTGGCGAAGGCGCAAGCAAGCCCAGCTAGCTGCGAAGGGCGAAAATCCACTATCGTCGTGTTAATAAGAACGTTTGACGTTTGCAGGGTTGCGCGCGTTAACAAACCGGTTAATATCCTGAGGGCCAGAGGTCGCATGCTCGCACATCTCATCCTCGGCGCTTCCGCTTTACGCTGCTGGGATGCACACTGCACACACAAGACAGACGAATCATCAAAGCTTGAAAACCGAACAAACTCAGTTAGAGAACTGTCCTGTTCCTCTCTCGCTCTCCCTCAAGCCTTCCAGCTTCAATATCCTCTTCTGCCTCGTCTCTCTGCGCTCTACACTCTGCACTCTGCGCTCTACACTCTACACTCTGCACTCTGCACTCTGCACTCTGCACTCTGCACTCTGCACTCTGCACTGTGTCTATGCTTTCTCTCTGTACATTCTCCACTGCTCGGACGATTTTGCTTTTCACGCTACAGAACGAGGCTACTGGAGCGAATCTACCGTCTATACTCATTAAAACACGTCTATAGGCGATCATTTATGTATTATTTATTTACAATTGAAACTGACATTTTTTACATTTTTTTATGCTCTGTGTACACTATACACACACTATTTTACTCTAGAAACGCACCCGGGTAAAAATGGATTTCAGGCAGGTTCGTGAGTTATCATCAATCCCCATGCATGTTTGTGCATGATCATGCGAGATTACGCTCATAATCTTTTGGATTTTGCCATGTTTGTACATACATGCCCATGCATTGTTATGCCCGAAACTTGACCGGGGATTCATACGCATGATCATAGATATCCATGCGTGTTTATGAAAGTTCATGAATAATTGGCATAGCGCGTTTCTTACACATAAGAATTATACACGTAATTATTATACACAATTTAGCATTGGTCAAATTATAATATAGATATATTTGACCAATGCTAAATTGTGCACAATAATTACGTGTACAATTCTTATGTGTAAGAAATGCACTATGCTGAATAATTAAGCGCGCTCGTGCATAATTGTTCATAATTGCAATTAATATTATAAATTTAATTATTTTCTTATTTATTTAAGTTTTATACCTATAAAAAGGTTTATAATACTGAAAGAATGTACATAATATTTTATAAATAAATTATTATCTATTTAAGGCTTTTATACATAATTTGATAAATACTATTATGTAAATGTGTTATTTAATTATTATGCAAAACTGTTAAAAATAAAAAGTTTTATATAATGCAGGTTAATACCGATAGATACAGTATAACTTTATTAAGAATTTTATAAAAGTTTAATAAATAGAACTTTATATTGAAATAAAAATTCGAAAAATTCATCGCTTATCGGCCAACGTGTCGATTCTACTTTACTTACAGTACATAATCAAAGTAGATCTTCTAAAACAGTAAATCAAATTTTAATTGTTAATTTTTAAATACTACTAACTACATACGAAATTAGGCCTTAAAGTTTACAGATAACTAATATTCCACCGATTGTCATCAGGTTGCTGTGAATGTTATGAATATGTGTTTTCTTTTTTTTTCGATTTTTCGATTTTAATTTTTCATGTTTTTCTATATGTTTAAGATAATATGATTTAATCAGTGTAAATGCATTTGAAAGAACGTAAAATTATGTATCTTGTTCCATCTGAAATTGTGGGTAAGCTAATTTCGTTCTGTTATTATACACGAAAATGTAATTTTTGTAATGGTTATATCACTGAACTGTATCATGGAAATTCATTGAAAAAATTAATGGTTATTACGTTTGTTTATTTCCAAGAAGAAAATAATTTTCTAAAACATTCGACTTTCTATGGCCAACGATTACTGATCTAAAACTGCAGCAATTGGTCTAAAACTTTGCTGAGAAGTAGTGTTTTAATAATGTAAACTGAGTTTTTTGCCTTCCAAAGGTTTTTTCGTATCCAATATATAACGCTATGTATTTTTAGAAATATTCCTTATCTCTTTTTTAGGCATTGGTGTCTCATAATATGCCAGAGTTTGTTAGAGTGTCCAAAGTCTGAAGAACGTGTCAAAATGGCTGTGTTGTCACTCATATGGCAAATTTTGGCACACATATGGCAAATTTTAGCATATTTTTAGCACAATCTAACGCAGTCAGAAATAATTCAGCATACTCTAGCAAACTTTAGCATATTATGGCAAACTTTAGCATATTATGGCAAAATTTGGCAAATTGTGACAAACTTTAACAAATTTTGCCAAATTTAGGCAAGCTTTGGCAAAATTTGGCAAAGTTGAGCGTACTTTGACAAACTTTGGCATATTCTGGCGAACTATGGTAAATTATGGCCAATTTTGGTAAACTTTGGCACACTTTGTCAATCTGGCATAAACAATTTTCACATTGAAGTATATATTCTGATTTAACACATTTTCACTAGGGTTCAGAAGGGTTTGACCTTTTTTCACCAAACAAGGCTTATTTGTTTCGGTATTAGACACGGATTTGAAATTAAAAAAAAACAAATCACAAGACTCGAAATTTTTTCTAATGAATGCTTTTTTTAATTGAATATTACTTATGAACTTGAACTTTTAACGTTTAAATGAATAAGTTAAAAAAACGTTTTTATAACGTGTTAAAATGGTGCGAAATGTCCGCATTTTGGTTTAATATACCAGCTTTAAAAACGTTTGAAAAATAACGACATAGAATATATCGAAAAAAAATGTTTAAATAGAGCTTTATGTTACTAAGATTACTAATTTTGAAGCTACCATCTACATAATACTTCCAAGACTGTTAATCTTAGTATAATTAAATTCTATTTAAACAATTTTGTTCGATATATTGGTAGAAATCTTATCGTGGCGCCCACATTCGCCATAACGGCCTTTATAGGCAAACTAGATAGTACTAGAGTGTACAAAACTCGATAAATCCACACAGATCTACATAGTTTTCTCAATAATAATATGTACGTATAAAATCTGCGAGGTTATATGTCATTTATTGAACAGAGCTTTTATTGTAAAAATTAATGTTAAAAAAAGTTTAACATGCGAATTTTCAATTATAATACTAAGGTCTATAGTTCTATTCATACTATTTACATATAAAAGTAGTCAGAAAGCATATCTAACTTAAGAAATGAAAATTTAGATACAATGTTCCTTGCATATGAAAAACAGTGATCACAAAATAATATTATTGATTGATGTAGTTGTTTCTTGAAAAGTAATGTATAAATAATAATAATTGTACAAATATGTACTTTATGACATGTTTTATTTAAAAACTAGAATTTTAATTTCAGAACTACAAATAATTTTGTATCCATATGTGAGTTTTTATAATACATAAACTGCTCATCCGTGGCAACATTTTCAAAGACAAACACATTAGTCGAACACATGTAGACGATAATTTTCTTTATAAGTAACAAATTACTATGTTTTAACTGGCCATAGATGTCAAATGAAAGTGTTTGATTATAAATTAATCACAGTAGGAAATACAAAAATAGAACATATATATAATAACTCAAATACATTATTTATTTTTAAAAATAGAAAATTAATCAGTTGATAATAAATGTGTGTGAAAATAGTTTTCCTTACATAAACCATACAGATTTTGAAACCAAGCCTGTATTTAGGATGGAATATAATCAAATGTAAGGAAACTAATTTTACATAAACAAAATAAATATATGCACTAATACTTCATATAATTCTTTGGATATTCAGATTATTTTCTTATTTTGATTGTTTAATATATGTGTGTAACATAATATCGTTATTGAGTTCTTAAATACGAAAACTCGATGTATCTAAAATTTGATAACCTTACACTTTAGAAGTTATTTACATTTACTTACATTGGTAATAGGTTAACAATAACAAGTAAATACCTTTAAATCAAAATAATACATAATAGATTATGCTTCTGTTTCTTAAAACATAACCTTTAAGTGGTTGTTATTGTCATAATTTTGCTTATCTAGTTTTATCTGGGCAAATAATATGGGAAACTAGAAGGGTCGACCGTTACACGCCTTTATAGTAACTATCTAGTTTGCCTACATAGATCTACACAGCGCGAGATTATTCTACATAGATCTATAAAGTGGACGGGATAAGTTTCTACCAGGGCTATGTCGTTATTTTTCAAATCTTTTTCAAACGCTTTTAAAGCGTTTTAACCCGTTTAAATTGTTGCCGTTTAAACATTTGCAAAATGTTTTTAAAACTTTTTAAAACGTTTTTAAAGCTTTTATACTAATCCAAAATTTGGACATTTCGCACCTTTTTAACACATTATAAAGACGTTTTTTTTTAACTTATTCATTTAAACTTTAAAAGGTGTTTGATCTAACCTTTTTAAAATGGTTTAGAAACATTATGTGCTATCAGGTTTGAATATACACATCCAAACTCTTAAAACTTTTATTTTAACATACTAAAAAAAGAATCAGTGAAGCAAGAAATGCGCAATGGTAATGTGAAAACTGAAATTGCGCTGGGCTATCGCACCCCATGGATGTATGTTGAAGGACAGCTTGAAATTAACTATTTTTTAGCGAACATTTTTTAGATTTTCATTCTTTTTTGTTATACGCCGAACAAGGTTTTTGAACAGGTTATGTTGTATTAAGTAATTTAAATTAAATTTTTAGAACAAATAATTTCATATTGGAATGATTCATTAAATTTATAGAAGCTATTAGTACAATGAATTGGCAGCGGTTTTTAAGAAACTGATTTTAATCTTATTTTAAAAGAATTTCTTACAAGTTACTTACATTTAAAAAAATGTATTTTGCAAGCAATTAATTTAAGAAATATTTGTGCGTACATGTATGCCGTATTCAGAAATGAATTCATCTTCGTAATCTTCGTACATTTGATTTATGGATAATGAACGTTTACTGCTTGTTAAAAATGTATATAATATTTATTTTTTACATAAGGTAGTATTTATAATACTAGTTATATATAATATATAGTACAAAACATTCAATATTTTTGATATTTAAAATATTTCTTTAGTATAAAAAAGTTAACTGAAGTTTTTAATTTCAGTCTTTGCAGCAAGTAAACAAATAACATGTACAAATCGGCAACTACTACCAAATTTATTAACCTATGGAATACGAGAACTGCAACTCTCGACGAGAAGCAATAACTAAACCTATGCGTCTCAATTAAGTACTAATAATAACATAAGATATAAAAATAGAGAGCTCACGTTAAAAAATGGTTCGACTTTCGGCAATCTTCCAAGACATTTCAAGAGCTTTACATAATATCTTCAAGAGTAATTATTAGTCTGCGTCATCAGCTGGTAGATCTTGAGTTATCTACAATGACAAATGAATAATACAATGTTTACATTAATTGAAACAATCCGAAAAACAATAAAATAAACGTATACCAACACTTGTATGTGAATGTGGAATACTATTTGTTGAAGGTCTAGTTTTAACAGCTTTAAACGTAACGCGTGACGTTTGCGCATCAGATGGACCTTCACGTCGCCAGCTACAAACTTCATTGTATATTACAGGTTCCGGAAGCCATCTGAGTAAATTGAAAATTTGCGCAGAATAAATATAGAAATATGATTTAAGTTCAAGTTAATGTGAATAAAAATTTTAAAAAATTCCTATTCGGACGTTACCTATGAATCACAGGAGATAGTAAATCCTTGTTGATAGACGAAGGATTAGTTGGCCCGGATATCCAACTAACTGCAGCTCCGACGAGAATAACGACGATAGTGCCAAGGCCGGAAAACCAGTGGTACGATAGCCGGTAAAGTGGAAAAATGTTATCCTCGCTATATATCCATAAATTTGCTCAAATCATTAACATGCTACTCATCAGGCCTTTATTTACAATGTATTTAAAGAATCTCACTTTGGATGTATAAACTGTTGTAAAAAGCTCTTGGAAATATTGGCCGGGCAATGATCAAACGGCACAGGAAGTTTTTTCGGAACTATAAAGCCGGATCCGATAGCCGCATTTGCACCAAGACTCGCCCAGCCTGCGATCACAAATCCTATAACGGCACCCACAAATGCACCCTATCCAGTAACAGAGAAAATTCGCATGCTTTTAATTCACTGACTGTCGCAATGTTGTTAAGCGATGTGGAATCTGAAAGGAATTTAATGACGATATCTTTATAATTTTATGATCCCGTCACCCTTATGATTTCGTTCACTCCGTTATCGTTAATTATTATCAACATGAGCTCTTAGACATGATAAATATATAACAAACAACAATATTAACCCTTTTCATCGTTAAATCATGAGAATACAGTTACCTTAGAGTTTGTCCAAGGAAACAGCATACCAAGAGTAAAAACTCCAAACGACACTCCAGCTGCGATAGCAGCTAAACTGTTCGTCACCTGAAACCGTACGTATGCGTGTAAGATTTCTTATCCATATGAATTTATTAGCTGTATAGTATATATAAGGAGAACGGAAATTACAGATAAAACTCCTCCTAATTTTTCCACGAGAAATACTAAAGCTAGTGCAAGCAAACCGAGAACAACGACAACACTTTTAACAAATATATTAGCCCATTTCTCGTTGGGCTTCAATTTAAAACATCCTTTGACAAAATCTTCTAGAAGTACAACTGCCGTGGAGTTCAGTCCGACAGATAAGGAACTAGAAATACAAAATTGTATAGGAGAAATAAAAGGTTTTGAGATGTTGAAATTGATGGTATTATTACCTAAGAGCTGCCCCGAAAATGCCCGCAATAAAGAGTCCAGGAATGCCGTGTAGTTTGCCGGCTATTTCCATGACGAAGGCCGGCAAGAGTTGATCGTCAGCAACAATGACGCCGGTGGCTCTTGGATCGCACTTGGGAGGCGCCCACCAGGCTAAGAGAACCAATCCGCACCAGCAGCACAGCGAGATAAATATTATTGTACCGAGGGTAAAAAGCCCTACTGCTCTAAAGTCAGAATAATATAAAAGCGCATCAATAGAGCAATCACATTCCTACACTTGTACGTATAATACATTATACATGCGTTCAATATCAAGCAATCCGTTAGACTTACTGCTTGCAAATTTTAGTGCTCGCGAGTGACTGATATCGCTGAACCATTGTTTGATTAACGGCAATATAGGCAGTGCAATAAAGCCAGGATCCGATTAAAACTGTCCATACCGTGTGCCTGGTGTACGGAGACGAGTCAAAGCTATATCAAGCCAAACGTTCAATTTATTTCAAGGACAAACATCACTGGCTATACTTCAAGCGTTGCATTTTACTAACTTTAAAAATTCGATTCGCTTCGCATCGACAGCCTTTTGCCAAATGGCGGACGGTCCACCAACTTGATAAGTCCCCAAGCCCGTTACCGCTATCACAGCCGCTACCATTACGCCGACTTGTAGTGCATCGGTCCAAACGACAGCTCTCAAACCGCCCTACAATTTCAACAAATAATGATCATTGTTTATAAATATTTATAGCTATTCAATCAAGTGTACGGTTATAGAGGAGAACGGAGCCAATTGACACACTTTTGGAAAATGAGTTATATTTCACGTATAAACGAGGAGATGATCAGGGTCCTGAATTTTTCTCAAACTTTAAGGATCTATTCCTGGTACCTTCCAATGGACAGATTTTTACAATGGACTCTATATTACGAGGTGGTAGTTAAATACATTAACATTAGAAATATATCTCATAAATGATTTTTTTACCTGTATCTCGTTATATAGGGTCCATTCATACAAACTGCGGGTGTCGGGCTTCATTTTAAGGTATCAGAAACAGATCCTTAAAGTTTCATGAAACTTCAGCATCCACATCCCTGATCAGCTTCTTGTAAGTAAACTGATCGAAATAATAAGTATATTGCTCTTGATAAGGTCTTAATTCTCGTCTACTATTCTTTGAACTATAATAGTCGGTTAAGTTGGCGCACTCTGACTTTATTGTATCAATGGCCCTTACGAAGACTAGCACTGTTCATGAGTTTCCCGCGAAGACTAGCACGTTTCGCCATCTTCCGCCGCCTACATTATTTATGCAACGTTATTTCAACAAAAAAGACAATGTAATTCAAGAATTTAATTATAATATTAATCAAAATTACATAGGCCAACCTGTCTCAAGACAATAGGTAAATAGTATAAAGGAATATTGGCTTCCCCGCACTCTTCTCTATTTGTTTCTAATCACTCGTATCGATAACCGATTTAAATAACTTGCAAAAACTCAAACCGAGTTTATCAATTAAACACTATAAAAACATTAACCCGTAGAAGGCGCGTGGGTGCGAATGCGCCCCTGCAACATTTTTAAATATACATAGGAGAAAAGATGCACCAGCATTACATTAAATATATCCATTATCTGTAGCGTCAGATAGCAATGTGACGGTCACAGTTCCACAAAATTCTCCGAGAGGCAAACATCGAAAAAAAATGCCAAATTGCACCCGTGTGTCCATAGCATGGGTACATGAATGGAGTGTGCTCGCTACATGTTTAATTGTTTAATAATCCCTCTATCAATTATGCGTATGTAATAAAATTTGTATTTGCAAATGATTATTTTACTTAGTTTAGTGTACTCACCATGACAGTGTAGAAAACGCATGTGAGGCATACGACACATCCAATCAAATGGATGTTAATACCGCTTACTGAAATTTATAGATAGATATGATTTATAACTTGACATTTTTAATGACTTGCAATTTTTATTTAAAAAAATACCTTGATTAAGAGCTAATGCAGGAACATAAACAACAATTGATTGGTACATCACCTGAAGAATAATTGCAGTTAAACATAAATACTTGTTCACTTAAGACACTTTTTTAACGATTAGAATGTTAATATAAGTAGAAGGTTTAATCTTTTCAATTGTTTCAACATTGCTTAATCATGCAAGAAAATCTAATTTACATTTGACGTTCACATAGTCAATAAATATATTTTTAATTTAATTCAGTATTGTACACTTTGTAACAAAATTTATACATTACCACGTCAATAACAAAGATGAGAGATATTAATATTCTCACGCCTCTATTAAATCGCAATTCAAGGTACTGAAAAAAAAATAATATACTTAGTAGTTTAATTATTTTATCACAATTTTATATTAAATTCTATCAATATAGTGAATAAAAACCTCATAAGCCGAATTCAACTTCAGTGTGGTAAAGACCGGGAGGTAAACATTAGCAACAACAATTCCCGAAAAAATTATTGAAATTATCGTGATCCAGTATTGTGTACCAAAATTATAAATTTCTGAAGGTGTTCCAAGAATTGTGACGCCAGATATAAAGCTACAAGATAAACGAGAATGTATTTTTTGTTAATCTTGTGAGACCAAATTTGGTATATGGGTGATTCTGCCGTAACTGTCCCAGATGGCGTCCAGACCTAGCATACGAGTGTATGAATGAAAAAAAATGCTTTGCCGACCCTAATGTGTGTATAATGTTGTCAACTTTCTTGGATAAAAAGCAGGAACCGATTGGTTGATTGTTTTTTAGAATAAATCAATAAAAAAGAGTCAAAAAGTCAGTTCCGTTCCACGTGAAAAAAAACCGAATATTTCAAATCTCCATATACACGTTTCAAATTGTAAGGTTCATTATGTATATTTTCATTAGTGTTAAGGCCAAATTCAACTAACAACTATTAAAATCGCATGCATACGTTTCGTTCAACGATTTGCACCAAAATGTTGATAATAGCATTAATCGCTTTGAGAAACATTCTATTTTTAATTTTGTAACGTACACAAATTTCAGTCAGTTCCGTCCCCTCTGTAAACCACTATTTAAATTCTGTTTATTGGTCAACAAAATGCATTTTCTCATAGTATTTGGTGGACATAAGAATTATCTATGCCGAAAAATTTTAATAACAAATATACGAGACTTTACGAGCATTTTTAACGTGGGATGTCAGTTCATTTTGATAGGAATACTTTTTAATGCATCCCATTCAAGTATTTTGTTTTAAATGTTGTTATGAGTGGAAAAAATCCTGAAACTGAATTTTCGGATACTTTTGAAGCAAAAGTGGGACAGTCCCGGCCGAATCACCCGTACAGTAGATTATTCATTGCAAAAGCATTTTTTATTACCTTGCCACCAATGAAGCAGCAACAGGAAACAGCTGCAGATCGTTGCCGCCAAGTAAATACTCCTCTGTATTTGCATTTCGATGTTTTCTATAATGCCAGAGTCCAGCCCCGGCCGAAACTAACAACAAGAGGGTAAAGACCACCCAGTCGACCCAATGAAAATACCATCTTTCTTCGTTCGGCAGCATATTAAGTTTTCAACCAAAGATCCACTAAAACGTATTTTGAACTTTTAAAAAAATAGCGACTGGCTGTGTATTATTAGGAATGGTAAAAATATAAAAAGTATGTCACGAGCCGAGTAAAAAAGTATATTGAATAATTCATGGGCTCGGGGTAAGAGGCGTAAGAGGCGCGTGCATGCATTAACTCGCGCGGGGACCGCTGCACTCGGTCGAAAAATAATGTTATTACTTGTATCGTGAGCGGCATGAATAGACAATTGACGATGAGTGCAGCCACAGATTATTATTAAAAAGCTGCCTTGCTATTAAGCGGATGTATGTATGTATGTATGTACGTATGTATGTATGTATGTAGAAGTGGAGACGGAGCTGGAGGAATGCGGCGGCCGTACGAGTGGCTCGTTAATTCAACTCGGAGAGCTGGCGGCAGCTCGTTCGTTCTGTCAACGAAGCGGAATTAGAAACACGTGCTGTTTCGATTGGACACCGTGCACCGTCTATATCTATAGCCGATCGAGACTTTTGTATTCGACATGCGAGCGAGGCAGGCCAGTGGGCGAGCTATTTGTTTAAGCGCTTCACCGCGAGACCGCTGCACGAGTCGACGAATCCGAGTGCTCGAAAACAAACAGCCACCGTCCCGGTCGAGCGCGGCGCACGGGCCGTAGCAATTAAAATCCCCAGCTCTCTTCTGCAATAATACAAAGAAGTACCCAAGTACACGCGGCACATCCTCGACGTTCGGCAGCAGCAAGCCAGCCACCGGCGGCACAACTCGCCTGCGCTTTATAAATAACGACACTCTTATATTTAGTCCGGTTGAGTAGCGGAGCGCGGCACAACTGAACTCAGAACTGCCAGTAGCCGCTTGCAGTTCTCGCACTTCGCACTTCTCGCGGGCGAAAATTCCGCGGCGGCAACTCGACTGACGACTGCGACGAGTCTCGATCCGAGCGAATTTCGCGGCCGTTGGATCGCTGTCCTATTAAGCCGCCAACCTTGATCGTCGTTGGGACCTCGACCCTCTTATCGCTCTCCGACTATACTTTTTCGCCGCTCCTTGCCTTCACGCACGTGTTTTATACTCGAGTATGACCTTCTGCTCCGCTTTCTCGCGACGAGCGTTTAAATCTTGCTAGCACAACTCGTTTGAATGATGGCCCCGTTCGAGTCTGCCCCTGCTGCTGCTGCTGCTGCTGCTGCTGCTGCTGCTGCTGCTGCACGGGCCAATTGTAAACATAACAAATCTACATCGTTCACTGACTAAATATCGAATCGTAGCTACATACATACACACGTGTAAGGCTAGAGAGCGTCACGCGTGGAGGTACTTCCGCGTTTAGTCTCTCGTCTCGTTTCGCGCAAGAATGTGCCTTCAGTCGAACCAGCCGCGGAGCGCGCGTGGAAACTGGAGACTGGTAACTGCGAGTACAAGCGGAGAGGCGAGACGTTTCGGGTCTGAATTCTTGAGCGTTGAGAAGCACACGCGAGATAGATTGTTGTATATCAGCCTCTCTGTGCCTCTAATCAGACTGACAGCGCTGTTCTCCACAAGTTCTTCGCAGTCACTTTCAACGTGTAGATACTATCACTATAGTGTGTCTGACCGGTTTCGATTTGCTCCTGTCTGGCTCTGGCTTACCCGTGCGCCTGGCTCGACCCATACTTAAGCCCGAACGGGCTTTCTTAACAATTTTACTAACCAAAACAAACTTTTACCGTATCAACAAATACTATATTCCTATGATAGACTTTGATAAAATTGCAAAGGACTGTAACGTCATTCAAATCTAACGATCCTCTATAGTAAGCATGAACGCTACCATAAACGCTATACCAATTGATCTAATGCTTTTACGTAAATCTAGTCCATAAGGCAAGCAGATAAAATTGTTTGTTTTACGAAGACTGATAGAGAGCGATATAGACATTTTTTTACAAATTATAATTTGCGTGAATCATTTTATATGTAATACATTTTAGCCAATTAAGAAACAAAATACATAGTCTTATTTTTCAAAAATTTTATTTTTAATCAAGTCCAAAAACGTATATTCTGCTCTAGGTATACCATACATTGATATAGTATTCAAAAAGTACTTCACAAATCGAAAAGCTCAAATGTGCATGTAATACTTACAATATTTACCATGCATACATATAGTACAATGGCATTCATTTGAGCTTCATATAATATGTTACTCGCAATAAATCCGTCTCTCAGCATATTTTTATAATTATACAAATCTTATATCGTACAAATTTTATTGTAAATGCTATTAATATCTTCATATAAATTATAAATAATTTATTAGCATTACAAAAATTCTACCTTCGACTTCTTCAAATAAAACTTATGAGATGATTGTTGTTTATTTGAAAATAGATGATTTTCTTAGCTTCTTATTCCGTCAAAAATGTAAGAATAATATTATCAGAATATTTTAAACTATTTAGATTACATTATAACACTGATTAATAAATGTAAACAAAAGTAAAACACAAGTAATTGTAGAGTAAAAATACAGTACACACAATACTTTCCTCTCACAATTATGAATCGCATATTATTGCAGTGCATAATATATGCAAATTGATTAAAAAAGGCATATATATATATATATATATATATATATATATATATATATATATATATATATAATATCTGCCTCTTTTCATTATGAGCATAAACAACTGAAAATTAATTTACTACTAAATACACAACATTCTGAAAATGATATCTGCACTTAATGGTTTTCTTATACTTTTCTGGCTGCCGACCAATAATTACCATGATTTCTCTCAGGGTGTCAAATTAAAGAAATAAAGAAATATTTTTGTTATGCGGAATGTACAATTTTGAATCGGCATTCACGCACTCTTCATATAAACGAAACAGGCATACATTCTTAAACTATCGTTTTGACGCACGAGATTTTTTCTTTTCAACAAATATGTCGGCACATTTGATCACTTGTACGCACCGGTGTTATGACACCATTTGGTAACTACCTACGTAAGACAACAGTCAATAAACGTATTTGCACTTATACTGGATTAGAAAACACAGTACTATGTTTAAATGCGTCAATGATATTACAATCACAGTTTACGATATTTTCCTTCGCCAAATAACCATCGACACGTCCTATCCACTAAAAATGCCAGTACAAAATTAGCGACTAGTCCTTGAACAAGCATTTTTCGAAACTGCAAAAATTAATTTTAATGAGTATTTGTATTGTACGTAGTTTTTATAATGCAACAATATTGTGAAATAACTTACATCGCTTGGAAAATCGACAATTTCAAACTGCAAAGCAATATCGGGTACTATTCCAAGAGCCAGTGCAAAAATAGCTGCAGTACTACTCAGTAGACTGTACAAAAGTAGTTTATTTTCTAACAGACCTTCCATGAATGGCTGACCCTATAAGATATTATCAGTTTAGAGTTTTTTTCAAAAATACTTTATTTTAACTCTTTAATGGCTCTGGGAAACCCATGAATTTTTATAAGCTGGAAAAATGCTGAGATTCTACACTTATATTTAAATAAATCTTGATACTTTTCTACCAAAAGAAATGTTATCAAGATAAATACACATGTATATATAAGTTTTTAGAAAATACTTATGATTATATATGGTTGTCTCTAAAAAATATGTGTTTACTCAAAACATTACAAGAAATCATTTTTATTATGAACTGCATGTATGTATGTCTAAATTTTATCAGCTCATAATTCTGAATTTGAATTTTCATCCGCCATTTTAGAGCTCAATCAATTACTCAAAAACATGTTAAAATAACATACTTAGTAACTCTGTTCTTAGTAGTGGGGACCTTCATGAATAAAACAAGCATAGTTTTGTATCAATATATCATATGTCCTAGAGCCTTTAAAGGGTTAAATTATACATATTATATAAAACAGTTTCCATGGTAAGCCTAAACATGATTCAACCCAAAGGTACTGGCACTGTAAATTTTCTTTCTGGAATCGATTGTGCATTGTTTCTAGATTAGAAAGATTTAGAAACCAAAAATTTTAAAATCTGTGGAGCATTTTTTGAGATGTTGCGCACTTTTGTTCAATATATTGGAACCGCCATTTTGAATTTTGAAAATTTGATAACGGTATCGTAATCAACGACTTCAAAAACCTTTATTTAGGTTTTTTCACGTATGACTTCACGACCCCACGTGATCGAACGCTGGAAGTACAACATTCAAAATTGCGTTGATTTCTTTTTATTAATATAAAATCAGCGTAATCATTTCTGAGTATCAAAATATATGCCAAAAATACCTCTTTTGCTAAGCTACATGAACAATGAATGCTAAGCATACTTGATTCGCTACCTAAAAATATTGTTTATTTATGATCAAAGCATGAGCGGTCAAAAACTGCTCCCGTATAATTGCGATTAACTTAGCTAAGATATGATTTCATTGTATTTGAATACGGGTGAAATATACTAACGAGTTTAGTATTCAATATAGTATAAATAATACATTTTTTATAATAGAGAGATTGCCTGAAATAGTCAATTTTATCCATTTTTATGGGTTAAATCGTAACGTATTTTTACAATTTTATTAGTTTGACTGACAATTTATAATAATAACAATACAAAATGTAAAAGTTTATTATATGCAATTATTTTCCTGCATGTTTTATTGAATTGAATATATGTAAGATACATTTTCTCTTTGCTACACTTTTTCCAAAAATATTTCTTTTTAAATAACCATCTTAGATTTTTAACTTAATAACATAAGCAAGAAAATAATTGCATGTGATATATACTTAAATTTTATAATGTTATTGATACAAATTATCAGTAAAAACAATAAAATTGCAAAAATACTTACGATTTAATCTAAAAAAATAAATAAAATGGGCTATTCAAGCAAACTCTTTATTACAAAAAATGTATTATCTGTACAATATTGAATACTAATTTCGTTAGCATATTTCACCATTATTCAACTACGATTAAATCATATTCTAGATAATTTAATCGCAATTATACGGTAACAGTTTTGACCGATCATTCGATCACAAATAAACAATATCTTTAAGTATCAAATAAGTGTACTTAACATTAATTAGGTAGTTTAGCAAAAGAGGTATTTTTGGTATATTTTTTAAAATTCAGAAATAATTGAGCTCATTTTATATGGATAAAAAGCAATCAACGCAATTTTGAATGTTGTACTACCAGTGTTCGGTCACATAGGGTCGTTACGTCAGACGTGAAAAAGCCTAATATACAAATTTTTATGAAGAACCGTCGATTCAAAGAATTTGTACATCAAAGAGTTTAACAACAAAATTGGCAAGCGGAAATTTTTCGAACCGTCCGTTCTTCATGAAAATTTGTATATAATGTTTTTAAAATTCAAAATGGCGGTTCCAACATATTGATCAAAAGTGCCATTTCTCAAAAACTGCCCCGCCAATTTTTCTTTATTTTGGTTGGTAAATAATCTAGAAATAATACATAATTGATTCCAGAATGAAAATTTAGAGTGCAAGTACCTTCGGATTGAATCGTGCTAAGGCTCACCATGTTTCATGCTACGAAATAAATAATAGTTTTTATTTTCATTCCTAAAGAAAGTATTAATTAAACAGAATTTTTGAAAAATATTTTTTTAATTTTGATATTTTATACTAACCCTATAGTTAACAGCAAATGTTGACACCTGAAGAGTCATAGATACTATATAAACCGTACTATTTATCAAATTCATTTCGAAAGGTTCCCCTTCTTCTTCTGAACTAGAAGTATCTGTGGAATTGGAATTTGTCGCTAATATTGAAGACAACTTATCGTCTCTAAAACAACAGAATAAAATAAATGCAGTTAGATTTCCCTAATCAATACTTGGTCGAATAAAATTTTAGAAAATTTAGTAACTGAATTACTTAGGTGATCTGATTGCAGCTTCTCTGACGAGATAAATTAGACAACAGAAATGGACCGCAAATTGAAGTAGAACCGTTAGGACGGTATATAAATTGAAAATATTTGGCAATGGTCGTTGTTTTGATAATGTCTTCAAAGGCTTAGATCGTGATATGAATAGAAAGCAAATAGCAAGCAAAATACCCTGCAATGTAGCCTGAGCATCGCTTAACTTTATTCCATCTAAGTAGAGAACCGACTGACTGTATGCTAAAATCAAAGCATTTAATGCTAAAATTTTAAACATCTGAAGTGTAGTAACCAGTGTACAGCGACCTTGCTTGATGACGTGACAAACTGAAAAGAAAGTTTAATTTCCGTTAAGAGCCCTTAAGAAAAAACTTTGATAAAAAATTTTAATTACTGCATTGGATTGAAGAATATCGGCTGGTGAATGGTGCAGCAATTGAAGCATCACCGAGTTTGACAACCACAGATTGTTCTTGCTCCTCTAAATCTTTCATTAGTTTTTCAATCTTGCTTTTAGCATTATTCAGTTGTTGTTGACGAGGATTTAATCTTGGACCATTGATAGCTGGCAGTGGTGGTTCAATTGTTGTAGGACTAGTTTTCGGTATATTTTCGCGTTTTGGTGGACTCGAAAGTATAGCGACACCTATAATGTAATTGTCAATAGTCATAAACATGATATCACAAAATATCGTAGATATGACTACTACAGTAACTTACCAACTTGAGCATGTTTAAGTGCTCCAACATCATTTGTTCCATCACCACACATAAGGGTTGTATATCCTATTTCTTGTAACATAGTGATGATGTACTCCTTTTGTTTTGGAGCGCAACGAGCGAACACAACGATATGTGGTAATATCTTGTATAGGTAATCCTTTTTATAATCTCTAAGATAACTTAAGCCCTGTCATGGAGAATTATTGTAATTTAGTAAGGCTTGAATGAACAAAAATCAAATGATCAATAAGAATTTGTACCTCTCCCGTGATGCATAATGCATATTGTTCCCAAATATTAGTCTTCTCTAAATCATCCTTAAGTGTCAATTGAACTTTTCCATCAACGCTCTCCCAACACCATGACGTATTTTTCAAATTCGTTAAGATTAATGTTACGGGTTTCTTTGTAAAATGCAGTTCACGTGCAACGTGGCACGCTGTAAGTGGATTATCACCTGTAATCATCACGACCTAAAAATTTATTTTACGTAAGTATGAATTCAACTTGAATTTTAAAAAATTATATAATTAAATAATTACCGAATGCGAAGCATTCAAAATTTCCTTTATAACGCTTTTCGAATCTGCTTTAAGAGGACAGCTAATAATGACGAACCCAACAAATGACAGTTCACTTTCTAGATCATCACGAGAAAAATTCCGCAAATCTTGAAGTGTCGTTGAGTTTGGAAGTTTGCGGTATCCTAATGCAAGAACTCGTGCACCTCGTCGAGATAAAGATAAATAGACGTCATCATAGTTTTCGGGGACTGACGAAAACTACAAAAGATATTGGTAATTTAATTCATGAAATTTCACTTATCACTAATACATTTGTATCGTATGAAATAGTTTAAAATTTACCATGTTTTTAAGTGTTTCTGGAGCACCTTTGACAGTTACAATATAGGTAGCATCAGTACCAGATGTATATCCAGCGACAACACACATCCTTTTTAACGAGGATGAAAAATGATGTCTTTGGAAAATTTTAAGACCTGGTGATTTACCTTTTACAGGAATAACTGCTTCACCTTATAATTAAAAACGAAGTTTTAAAACCCATTTTATTTATTTACATATTTTTTTTTAATAAAACTTTTTTTATGTTACCTTTAGTAAGATTCCAATTGACTGCTTTCAATGTAGCTTTCTCTAATGGATCCCCTACAATGCTATTATCCAACTGCACCAAAGAATGGCAGGTAGCCAATACTTGAATGCTTTCCATTGGTGCATCGGAGATTTGAACAACTTCAGACTTACCACTAAAAATGTTACAAATGTAATATTTCTTTTAACAATCACAATCTATTTATTAAAAGTACCTACTTGACTCCTGCTACACCTTCAACAACTAAATTATCACTAGTTAAGGTGCCAGTCTTATCAAAACAACAAATCTCAACCTTTCCCGCAAAAGGGATTCTAAATGGTTCTGTGCAATAAACTCCTAAAATAATATAAAAGATATTTGGTTAATTTTTGAATGTTACATTTTTTCAGGACGATAAATTCAAACTTATATATATTACCTAATTTAGATAAAGCTAAGAGTGAAGTATTAACTGCTAGTGATAATTCTATAGGTAACTCGGGTGGCACAACAGATGTCAAAATTAATGTACACTCTAGGAACAACTTGTATTTACTCCTCTCTGGGTCTTCGCTTCCTGTAATTCAATAAATAATTAATTGGTTAAATGCTTCTTTTAATTAAATCAAGTTACATATTGAAATGTACCTTTGATCCAGACATATGCCGCAGCAGCAATTGCAAAGATAAGAAGAAATAGAATAAATCCAAAAGTTTCTAAATTATTTGCTGTAACACGTTTCACTCCAAATAGAATGGTTCTTAAAAGCTTTCCCTGAGATGTAGAGAATCCTGTCCTCAACACATATGCAACGCAACCATTGTCTGTTGCTAAAAATAAATAATAATGTTATACACCTGACATATGGCAGCACTAAAAAATTCATACATTTACATTATGCATACCTCTCAAACCAGAAGTGTTCTTGGTTGGGGGTGTATGTTGAACTACTTTTGTGCCACCATACAATACATGGAGTTTGTCATCTTCTTCAATATTTATAATCCTATTTTCATCAAGATCTTCAATTGGTTCCTTCATTTGAGGAACAGACTCTCCTACAACAAAAGAGAAAATAAGTACAACCTCTATAGAAACTACTGCTTGCTAACATATGTATGCAAAAGTATTATTAACCTGTTAACATGCTTTCATCTACAACACAAGGTCCTCGTAGAAGAAGCATATCGCATGGTACAAGATTGTCATTTTGAGATCTTGTTATTGAAACAATATCACCAGGAACTAGTTGATCGGTAAATATTAATCTCCAACGCCTATTTCTATAAACCTTTGAATAAATATTAGTATTTAGTTAATAATTAAAAAACATAAAAATAAATACAAATGAATAGTGTACCATTATCATGTAAGGTCTGTTCCCCATTTTCCTTATTTCAGCCATGTTTCTCAGTTGCTGTTGTACTAACGTACATTCAAACATGACGAGCATAAAAAGTGTAAAAAAACTGTAATACCAGTACTTATCTAGACACCACAAAGCCATGCAAAAGACTTGAAACACAAAGAACGGTGCAATAGCTCGTTCCTTGAAGAGTTCCCAAAACTCTGGCACCACCATATCGAGGCTTTTAACAAAAAGGATAATAATGAAGGTAGCTAATAGGTAGTGGATAAGTTGTAAAGAAAAAAGGGTTAAACATACTTATTCTGTCCATATTTGTCTTCAGCCTCTTTGATTTCATTGTCATCGGCGTAGCCCTTCCATTGACTATAATGTTTAACGGAATGATCGACAGGGAAGCGTAGCCCGTGAAACTGTTTGTGGGAAGGATCCCAAATATATTTGGTCTTCTGAAAGATGAACCAGGGCTCCTGATTGCCGGAGCTGTGCAGTCCGACGAGCTCCGTGCTGCCGTTGTTGGGTACTGGCTTGACCTTAGCTATGGACGCTTTGTAAGGGTCGCTGGTCTGAAAGATCAAGATGTGTAAGAACGAATGAGGTGGCAGATTCGTGGCAGAAACACGTGATTCCAAAGTACGGCACGAGGTGGCATATTGCGACTCACGGAGCTGCAGTTGAGGAAGGTGTGCACGTGCACGGACCACTGGCAGCAGAGGCAGACGAAGATCTGCAGCACGCCGATGGCGGCGATGCCGACGAGGCCGGGCTCGTAGTAGTCCTGCAGCCCGTAGACGAAGATCCAGCCGTAGAGCCAGACGAACTCGGTCAGCACGAACGGCAGGACGTAGCCGTTGAACAGGAGCTTGCGCGGGTTGTGCAGGCTGACGCTCTGGACGAGCTCGTCGCCGCGCGCCGACATGCACCTCTTGCTCGCCATTCTTACTTCCTTCTGCGCTGCCTCCCAGCTAACCTAACAATCACCGAGTACAAGCTGGATCGTCTCGGCCCACTCGCTCAACACTCGACTCTCTGTTTACGATTTGGAACTTGCGCCACTTTTACCAACGAAGCTCATCGATTATGCTTCTGTCATACTCGAGACAGGGAAAAAATGCCTTTTTTTAAGTTTAAGCCAGGTAAGCTGCAGGTAAGCTGCAGGGGCCATTGGCGCTTCTTCTCACTTCTTTTCGAGCTCGAGCTGCTCTCGAGACTCCTGCGAGCTGCGGGCTGCGGGCACGAGCACGAGTCGCGTCGTTGCGACTCGCCAGTCGCCACTCGCCACTCACCTAGCCTTATCGAAGTTTGTAAACAGCGCTCCCTGCTGCCATCTACTCTCCCGGTCCCTCACCTACTCACCTAACTATACTTGCCGCTGCTAACAAGCCTGCGAACAGTCTCTACTTTGCCAGCTCAATGTCTCAATCTCGCTGATCTTTTTATCGCTTTTTTCCTTAATAGCGACATTGAACGTTTCCGTTTTACGCAATTACCTACTAACGTACAATGCAATTCTTGCAATTGCATTCAATTCGATTCCGCATTTTCCGCTCAAGTAAACCCATACATATTCATATTCATTTACAGCTATAGGGGAGACTGGGGTATAACGCCATACAAATTAGAAAAAGCATAATTTAAAAAAGACTAAAGTAGCATTTACTTACTATCCACTTCCAAAATGTTATCCTATTTCGAGATTAGTCTTTAATATTTATTTCCAATAGTAAAATGCACTTTTAAATTACATCGAAAATAGCGATTTAATAAATAGTTTGGGTATAGTGGGCCAGCGTAATTTTACGCTCTTGCTGTTAAATTACGGCTACCGAACTACCGTAACAGGGAAGTACAATGTTTCTTTATGCTTAATCAATCGCGATATTACATCGAGATACCTTACAACAACTCATAAATAAAGAGAAACTACATCCGCTAGGCATGAAAATTTTTGTCATTTTTATAGCTCTAAAACGACTTAAAATTTCTGTATTATATCTGCTACCATTTCAATTCTTCAAATTATGTTTTTTTATAAATAAACATGTCCAAATAAACCGTTTTTATGTGCTAAAAATGGTGGCCGTTATGTCTTATTTCCAATAATTAACATTTCGTATCGTAACTTTTTATAAGAATTTTTTGTAAAAATTTGTTTGCTTGGAGAATTATACCCATACAAAGAAAATTAACCCACACTATGACCGCGAGTAGATTAAGACGCGGATCAAAAAATTTCGTCCCTCTTCTACAGGAAATATAGCTAGTGACCCGTTATACCCCAGTCTCCCCTATATAGTCGTACAGAGGCAAGAAAAATCATATAAAACTAGTGCAAACTCAATAAAGGATATAACAATTTTGTTGTTACAAACATGAAAGCTGGAAAAAACTAAATCTCGTAAATTTATTCACAGAAAGATCACAAGACATATTTTATGCAAAATTATATGAGAGAGAGAGAGAGAGAGAGAGAGAGAGACACTACATAATTTAAATACAGTTCAAATGTTTGCTTTCATTTTCCGTCATGCATGCATAAGCACACACTTGTCAAGTCGTAACACGTTACAATGTTACATGACATTTTTGAATTTTTCTACCAGACCCCAATAAAAGAAAGAAAAATGAATTGCGAGTGAATAAAAAAGATATGAATCCGCATTTAATTTTCATATTTAATATTTAGAGCCAAAAATCGCATGAATGCTATATTTAATCTTCTTCTATTTGAAGATATTATTATATCTTTAAAAAACAATGGTTGCGATTGATAATAGGGATGCCTAGCTATTCTTGAAAGTGTCGATAGCATGTCTAACCTGGTAAATATAATATATTAGGCTATAATTGATATAATTGATCAATTTAACGATTATATAATGGATTGTGTATACGATATACTGTATAAGCATCTCCAGTAAAATTGTAACCATCCTAATTATTAAGGTTTGATTGCGTTTTTCTTATTTGCCCTGTATTGGCACTTTTGTAGATGGAATTACAGGATGCAAGAGGAGACAGATCGGAGAATGTTGCATCGGAGCGGAAAGGGTGTCGAGAGCGAGATAGCATAAAACGTTGGGGTATATGAACACACCAGAGGTGTTTGTCAAGGTTTTATATAAATATGCAAATGTTGCGGTCTCATTGTAGGCTCTTGGTGTCAGCACTGATCGCGCGACCGAAAGAAAATGCCGTGAAGCTGGTGCAGCTGCAGCAGGGGATAGGAAGCTGCGATAGTTTATAGAAAAAGTGTGCGCGGTGCTTGGGTGTATGAGCCGCAGCTGCGACACAAGACACAAGGTATAAATACACGCGCACACACCGAGGTGGGCCTCATTCGCGTACATTATACGTGTAGAGAGTGTGTGTGCGTGTAGTGAAAGTGTCTATCCGTTAACCCCACCCTGGGCGGATCGCGGCAGATCGCGGATCGGGGATCGGGGATCGAGGATCGGGGGCCAGGCCGTGGCTCGTGGCCGACGGCTCGCAGCTCACGGCTCGCGGCTCACGGCTCACGGCTCGTGCACTTGTTCGGCGAGGCTCCCCCGTATAGTCTTAGGAAGAATCGCGCCGGACACCGGACGGACGCGAGCGCGAGCGCGCGCACCATCTCGCTGTACTTACCTATATATACCTATATACACGTGCCACTGCTGTCGTTGCTGCATTTGCGGATCGCCTTCTTATTCGCCGCAACATGATCACTCTTCATCTTTATCATTGCGCTATTGTGTTGTATGCGCCGCAAAGCAACTTTCATTTAAACAGTTGATATTGCGTTAGAATTAAGTGCCTTACAACTTCGCTCACTGCAATCATGAAGTTTCGTGTGTGTGTCCGATGCCGAGGTGAAACTCACTAATGCTATCCGCCTCTTTCGAAAATTCGACTTCAGAATACTCAGTTTTAGCGTTAAGGAGTCTACTTGTATTTATTTATCCTTATTTCACGCCTCAGAATGTGGAGGTACTTATTGTTTTCAACGTTAATGGTAAGTCAAATTTTATCAATCATCGCGCTCATTCGACTTCTTAAGAGTTCCTAATGTTTAATTAGGTGTAAAAGTCCAAGTGTAAAAGTATACACGTACGGTGACGCGTGTCGAAAATGGTGAAAAAGTTCCTTTTGCGTTCATTCACGAATGACGAATGATCTGCACACTCCGAATTTCAAATCATCGCACGCGCGTGAAAGTGAGCATACACTATACGTATACATAATCCTCTAGCCTCGGAGCTGCGGCTGCGGCTAGGATTTAAAATGAAACGTAAAAAAGAAAAAGAAAAAAGCACGAGGGCCCATCTCTTTCGGATAAAGGAGCTACACAATTTTATGTGCCGAGTGAAAGAAAGAGAAAGAGCTCATTGGCCATAAATTAGGTTTGTCTCCAAAATAACTCGTTCTCGTTCGTTCTTCGTTGTCAGTAAAGCACACAGCAAAAGAAGAAGCTTAATGAGCTCAATCCGACGACTTGACATGCCGCGACTTTCTCATATATTTTTCTCTCTCTTTCTCTCTCTTTCGCTCTCAGCTGTCGATGGGCTGCTAAGAATCTATACACGCAGCTCTTAAATTATTTTATCAGCACGGTAGCGGTAAAGTGCCCGCGAGCACAAAGAAGCGAACGAAGGAGGAGCGCCGCCGCCGCCGCCGCCGCTAATTCATTAGAGAATCCGAAATGTGTCATGCACTTCACTACCGTGGATCTGAGAACTCATAATTTTTCTTCAGCAGCCAAATTTCTCTTTTAAAGCCGCAATAAAAACAACAAATTTAACTATGGAAAAAACGCCAACTTATCTTACTTATAACCCTCTTGCAAAAAAGAAAGTGCCTAAAAAGAAGTATATAGGTCAGCTGCCATTGTTCTTTGCATAAGCAATTTTTCAATGGATTTCGCTTATATTATCTTTTCTAATGTAGCCACGCGCACGGCGCACTCAAATCGAAAGTTCGATTATCCAAATGTCGCGCTTAAGAAATGCCGGCATAATGATTGCAATCATAAAACTCTTGGCTTAGAAGGTTCTCGATTCTATTATGTGT
Organism: Gastracanthus pulcherrimus; assembly: GCA_949152435.1. NCBI lineage: Eukaryota > Metazoa > Arthropoda > Insecta > Hymenoptera > Pteromalidae > Gastracanthus > Gastracanthus pulcherrimus. The sequence continues at coordinate 919,184 of OX424576.1, forward strand.
CAAAAGATTGATTATATTGAAAAAGAACTTTGACTCCAGCCGCTTCTTATTAAATCTCTTTTTCTAGATATCAATTAAAGGGTACGTGAATGAACCGTGTTCCAAGTATGGCTGTCCTCTTGCACCGCCAATTCACGAACCATTCGTACCGGCGCCACCAGGTCACACGCCAACATGTGCAAAGCCAGGACTGACGTTTTGCGAATCTTTAGACCGATATCCACAGTAAGATTTATTTATTCAATATTTATAACACATACGTTTTACATTATTGCATCAACTCCTAAAATATTGAGCGCTGCCCTTCAAAACTGCGTCAATATAATCTCAAACGTTTTAATGCTCATTGGATAATTTTAGGGTGATTATGTCATAAGGGACCTCACAATACTCTACATTAGAAAGTTCAAACTTTTTCTACGCAATTTTAATGAATCGATCCAAAACTTTAAGAGAACGTTTATCATACGTATATGACCTTGGATTGATTGAGAACAATTTTAAAATATGATAAACATACACATGGTATTAGTTGTCTTATATTTAGGCTCAAAGTTAATATATTTCAAATATTTTTAAAATTTTCACAATCAGTACGAGGTTATACAGGAGATAAACGGTCTCTAAAAGTTTTAGATCGATTTATTAGAACTTGACTCCAAAAAAGCGTGGTAAGTAAACGTCGTTGTTAAAGAGTTGATTTTTCTAATTCAGAGTATGGCGAGCTCCCCTAATGATATAATTACCTTAATTAAATTCTGTCGTACATAAAGTATTATATTTTGTCTTTCCTCCTAAAAGAAACAGTTTTATAAAAAATCACTATGAAATCTCTTATATTAAACTATTATAATTCTTAAATTCCAATATGAAGTTTAATTTTTACAATATCAATTGGTGTCGAAATCTATAATTGTATATAAACAACATTAAAAAGAGACTACGAGATATTCTCTCCTCTGTTCACCCTAAGAAGTATTATTTTTCCGATCTTGTAATATACTGTTTTAAATGTATGTAAATAATAGTACATTATGCAACAAGGGAATAGTCAGCTTTATTCCCGTGTTGCATGTAGAATTTTATTTTCGACCTAACTGTGACCACTCTGTTGACTTGAAAAGTCGGACCCACAGAAAGCACTAGAATTTATTGAAAATTTATATTAATATAGAAAGAAAAAGTTCAAAATTGAAAGAAGGAAATAGAGCCGGCAAAACTGAAAAAATTCGCGGGAAATAAAGTATAAGACGGAATCAAATGTCACTTTCGTCCGGCTTTTCAGGTCAATAAAGTGGCCTTTATAGTTAAGTCGGGAATAAATATTTTTCTATAATTTGCTTGGCTTGTTTAGTAACATAATTTATATATATTGTTTACTTCTCTAGTTCTCTCTAGGCAGGAATAAACGTTGTACAAGGCAAAAACATGCAATTTGCATTCTGCACTAAAATTTCTTGCATAAAGTTTGTTGCATTGCGAGTTAATGCACTCCTTTAAATTTTTGTTTATCTTATAGACTTTTGTAAAATCTTTAATAAGTCAGAAAAATGAAAAATATCAAGGTATCGTATTGGCTCGTGTTGAATCTATTCTATTAAGTATCTTCTATATAAACTAACTATAATTATATAACTTGTAAAGTTTTGCTTACTATCGATTTTATGTAAAAATATAAACATAAAAATAAATATCTTGTACATAAAAATAAATATCATGGACATAAAAATCATTATTTAAGCTTTATCTAGAGTGCTTCTTTGGCAACTAGACGCCCAAAAATTTGTTTAGGCAAGATCTCACATATTAACAGTATCGTACAATTTCATAAGGGAAATTATCGCATTTACGCAGTTTACAATACCCATAGTCAGTATAACTAAAATGTTTAAAGTTACATTTTAATTATTTTGAAATTTCTTTCCCTCGAGTGAAAGTAATACATGTAATAAAAATTCCCTGAAAGTTTTCGATCGATTAGGTCGATAGATAATAATTACTCTTATTAAATTTAGATTTAATGCAGGCTGAATGCCTTCACTGATAATTTTTTTAATTAATTTAATTAATTTTTTGACATGATATAAACAAACGTGTCATAAAAAAAATTTTGACCAAAAATCGAAAAAAAATATTGTGGTTTTCTTTAAGCTTTACAATTGTGAAATCTTTTCGAAACCTGATATAATAAAATACGTCCAGAATGATAACAGCTTATAGTTATACAAAGGAAATAATTAACATTATTTCCGATGTGCGATTAAATATTTAAATGCGTTTTTCTCGAAATTTATTTTTCTAATTTAAAAAAGTCGCTCAAGCATTTAGAATGGATGCACCTAGCTGTATCTCACAGCAATTATTCCTGTAAGCATTAAAGAAGTTAGCATTGTTTTTTCAAGGGATGCGTACCATACACATTTTTTCCGATCAAATGAGGCGATTAGTTGCCAAGGGGTACAAGTTACTTTTTGTATGAATTTTATGCATTTGCTTTGTACTTATTCATTTCAATGAGGTAGGTAGTCACAAACATGTTATGCTACACATCCTGTAGACTGATAAAACTATTATATCGTAAAATAATATATTTTTAAAATGATATATTTTTATATTAGGTTAAATACAATTTTTTGATTCTACGATATTCAAAATTTAGCAATTTACGAAATCAATATTGTAATATTTTACTATATGAGGTTTTTCAGTGGAAAAGCATTGGTAACAAAATAGTATATTATGTATGAAGGGAGGAAAGTAGGCAATTACGAGTGCGCATTGCAGGCCTAGGTCAGCGCTGCAATCAGCATGAGCTTTAACCGTCTTCCGCCCGTGGTGCACTCGCTACTTTTTGTCCTACCTGTCCTGAAAGGATGATTTTTCACATTTCAGATATCTTGCAAAATACTACTTCTTGTTAGAAGCCTTTAAGGAAAATTATCAATTTTTAAGATCTCAGATAAAAACTATATCATTATCTCAGAGGATCTAAGAAAATGTTAGTATTTAGCAGAAAATCTAAAAAGTGCTAGTTTTTTATCAAAAGCATCTGTAAAGAACTATGTATTTTTGAGAAATCTGAAATGTGCTAGTTTTCGTAAGGGCCATCGATATGAAATGGGTGGAAAGTGCGTTACTTTACCGCCCTAGGACTGTATATACCCACTTTCTGCCCACATCACATGCAAGAAAAAGTATATTACGCATGTAGGGAGGTAAAGAATTGGCGAGTCCATAGCACGTGTAAAATGCAAACACGTGTTATGTGGTCTCCATTTTACTTCCCATGGTGCGTATACTATTTTTCCTCACACCAGCACCGAAAATACACATTTCTCTCCAGGTGCCAGCGAGGAAAAGTGGTACTTTCGGCAAACAAACGCCTCAAATCTGTAGGGGAGAGTACCCCAGTATGACCACCCATAGCTATTTTAGCTGTAACTTTTGTGTACCAAATCTGTACCAAAGTGAACATAAAAATTTCAAACTGGAATTAGTTGTATGAATGGACAGTTTTGACGTAGTAAATTAGTTTTGGTCAAAGTTAATAATCTGAGTTAATTAATAACGAAAACTGAGGGTGTTGAGTTTTTGAAAAAGTGTCTCCCAGTATGACCCACTTAACCACTTAACGTTTATAGAAGATTATTTTTGCTTTATATGCTTAAAAATTGTGCTTCAAAGACAAGTTAATGTTATAAAATATTATGTTGTTTAAATCTATTTAATTTAAATCATATCATATATGAAGTAATTAGTATCTAATTAGCTATATATTGGGCATGTATTTAATATTAACGGCTTTTTCGTTATTCGCGAGAAAATCTTCGGAGTTGTGATATAAAAACAAGAACCTCCGATAATATTTATTAGATAGAAAACTATAATATGCTCCTAACCCAGCATATAAAGTATTGCCATCTAGTGGTATGAGCCCAATACGGTACCGAAAACGGTATTCTTGTTAAATATTGATTAAAAATGGAAGTATATTTTTTCCTAGCTGTTAATAAAAGAAAAGTAAAACGGCTTTGTTAATTTTAAAATGTTCCTATCGTCTACCTTAAATAGTTTATTCAATAACAACAAGCTCTAAATATAATTTTTAGCGGTATTACAATAAAATTTTTAATTTATGTTATCATGGAAAAATCAGTATCCCCATACGTATTATTTTTCTTCATACACATTATTTTGTCGATAAGGCATGGTTATTTTGAATTTTATAATTCAAAAATACTTATATATTTAGATAAAACCGTAACTCGTTTGTCCTTCATTGAATAGTAATAGACCTACGTACACTCGACGAACACATGTTCGGATCGAACGTCTTTAAAATGCTACAATGAGATTGACCGATTCCCAGGAATTAACCTATAAGATGGCACGATTTCAAAGCATTCGATTCGAATATGTGTCCATCGAGTACACAAAGTATCAGGTCTGAAAAACAACGACACTCTAAAAAATTATTCAAATGAATGTTGACAACATCAATTCCACGTCTTATTCGGGTACAGTTCTTTATGATGTAATTTTTCGGACCGCTATAGGTATTCTTATATTAAAATTTTTTAACTCTAATCAATCAATATAATACGTTCGTTTTCGATGTGTCAAAGTAAACTGCTTTATATGTTATAAGGACTGCTTTATAGGTTAGAAAGTAAAAAATTTTAATCTTACATTTTAGCGTTCTGACAAATTACATTATATAAGAGATTGTACGTATTAATTAAAATTTTTCCTACAGTTAAATATGCGAGTAAAATTTATATGAGAAAATTTTCGCATATAGATTTAAAAAAAAGTAGTTGTCAAAAGTTGGTGAACCCTACTGAGTTTTTTTAGAGAAATAAAATTTATAATTTAAACTGAGAATATGCAGAAAAAACGGTCTTGGGGTATTGAAAAGTGTAAAGAAAATAGTAGAACACAATGCAGCTATTAGTGCAACAAAGAGATATTACGCACACACTAAGAAGACTTATTTGGATGACATATACTTAGTTTTATTTTTTGTGGGTTAAAATTTGTTTCCATTATTCGCATCCAAGTTATATATATTTTTTTAATTATGTTTTTATACATAACAATAAAATAAGAACAATAGTTAATAAAAAATCTTGTAGAAGAAGATAAATAATTAAAGCTCTTTAACTAAAATATGGTTCTATAGATATCAAATCATTCTTGTGATAACCACAAAGTTTTCCCTATGAATGTCACTAGCATGTCACATCATACTGTAAGCTAATAAAATTAACAATATATTGTTCCCAATTACAGTGAAATCACTAAACTGAATAGGCAAACTAGTTTTTATTTATCAGATTTAATTTAAAAAAGGCTTTGCGGTGACTTCCGAAAAACTAAAATGATGTAAAAATTCGGGTATGTAAATGAGTGTAATAATATAGAAAATAATGTAGGTAAATGTCGCGAAGTAAAGAATATAAGTTTCAGTCATAAAACTGGTTAAGAACAATTACGTAAAGCATAGCAAGACATTGAATGATCACTCTGCCGTGACCATGGCCTTGCCACGGTCATATCTAGCTTGAAAGATATTTATCAGGAGCATTGCTGCTAAGTAAATATCAAACAGGGACAACAACATATATGTAGTTTAACATGGGCAAATCTCTAGAGTGTTTGATTTTAATTTTTCCATTATACACATTTAATCGAATGTACACCTTACAAAACGATTGTCAATGTTAAAGATAAACGGTGGGATCTATTTATATAAATAACGTCTATCTGAATTCTGAAGTAGAAGAAGAATATTAAGATAAAATAAACCAAACAGTAAAACTCTTTAAAAATATACATTACTCTAATGAAATAGATAATATTTAAACTTTTTTAGAAAATTTAATTATAAAGACTCTAGGGTTCTTTATTGGTTAATTAATAAAATAAATTATTCGAGTGATCTCCACAAATATTTAGCATCTTTAGTTTAAATAGCTGATATTCCGTTAGTATTTTTGACTAATCTCATAAGAGATAAAATTGCATTATAGATATAGAACTACAACAAAATAAATTTTATAGAATTTTATAGAAAATAGAAAAGATAAACACATGTCAAAGAATCTATGTCCTCCCATACCGATGCGAAAACGGTAGGGGTTCTATAATAATTGATGTGGATCATATTTTTATAAGTACTAACTATAGTGTCTATGTGGTACGTATATTATTTTTCCTCTTTTTACGTTAGCTAAAAACCTTGCATTTATTTTAAATTAATTTGTAACATAAAAATATAGGATTAGATATACAGAACCATAACGGAATAAGATCATTTTCGAAATTCCGTAATTGTCTATAAAAGTGTTCAAACGGATTGTAAATCACGTAATTATTTATCCGTTTTAAACTATGCAATCAATAAATAGTATATTCAAGTATTAATTGCAAAGTTAAAATTTATAAAATATAATTTTTTTATGTCACTAATGCGGAAATATTTGCAAGTGTGTGCAAAATTTCTAAAATGGACTTATTTCGTTATGGTTCTGAACGCTCAATATACAAAATCATTATAATTCAATAAATCAAGTATAGTTTCAAAAATAAATGGAATGGTTGTACATTATTATTCATAATCAATGGGTTCTCTAAGTGTGCCAGCCAATAATTATGTTCAAAATGAATCACGCTTTTACTGATGATCTTTGAAAATGCATAAAATTATGCTACAAGCGGCACGTTTATCGGCCACGAATAGGTTGATTCGTTATGCCACAATATCATTTTTCTGCTAAAAATACTTAAAGACACGACAGTCATTTTTTAAAACTGTAATTTCAAAAAATCTCTTTTTTACAATATAGAGTTAAATATTTTATGATACTCATTATCACACTACAGACATGCGTATCTGGGCTCGATTGACTTCACTTCCAGACTATTTGAAAAGAAGACATGTTACAGAAGGCATCTACTTAATAATTTTGACGGCTTTTATTATCATGCGTAGGTAGTTCTACTATCAGTTTAAAAATGACAGTCTCCTGGCTGTTTTAGTTAATATCTTTAAGAAAAAAAATCGCCTAATATTCGGACCAATTTAAAATTTCTCTCTCCTATTTTTACAAAAATAGTTTCTTTTTGTTAATAATAAATCAAAAAAAAATTTTTTTATAAATATGTTTGCAGTACTGCCTGTAGTAAAACGTAACATGATTATTACTAATCACAAAAATTAGACACTAATCAGCTACGTATTTACCAAAATTTTATTTTTTATCAGACCTTGCCGCTCGAACCTCCTTAACTATTCAGTGATGAAATGACATAGGTTGCGTTTAATAAAAATGATTCGGTTAATTATAATGTTAGGTAATAGGAAGAAAAACACGGTTATTTCTCCTTATATTCTCTAGCCCAATTTCCGAAGCTTGCCGTTTCGTTAAAAATAATCCTGCTTGATTGAAAAAATTAAGGCATTTACCTTGATGATTCAGGAACACGCTCGTGCAGGAATTTAAAAAAAAATAAAGAATTTGTTAAAAACAAAATAAAATGTATCTCGGAAATGAAAAGTCGCAGGGAGGTCGGACCAGGCTTATAATATTGCTAATTATTAAAAAAAATTTAAGTTTCGAGAATAATTAAAAAAAATTATAATTTTTAAGTAAGAGTAGTTCAAAGTTTAAGGAAATAAACAGTGCTTGATATGTTTAAGAAAATCGTCGTAAATCTTCAACATTTATAAACATATTGAAGAGCGAAGACCTGATCGAACGAGATCTGCATATGAGAAACACTCAACTTTGACCCTCGCTGAGTCACACTCTCAGCTTTGTTTCCGAATTCGGAAAATTTATGACCAGCTACTGTAACGTAGGATAAAAGGCTTAAAATTTAAATGACTGTTACTTACGATATTAAATGGTTTTAATATTATTTGTCTTGTTTTATAATTATATGATTTTTTTACAATTTTATAAGCTTGGTTCAACCTCTCTGCAACTTTTTATTGACGAGATACATAAAGAAGGCAACAAAACCCGTGTTTGTCTTGCTATTACCTAACATTATAATTAGACTAATCATCTTTATTAAGGTAGGACTCTGGTGCTTTTTGGTCAATATATCAACAACATTTTTATTTAAGTTTTTTAATCTTTGTAATTGTAAGAATGTTTTGAAACCTATCATATATCAAAACTTGTTGTTTTAGCAATGTTATACACATTTCAGTAAAACAATTTACATTAGGTAACATACAAAATTGAATCTTTAAACGAGGTTTTCTCGCAACTAATTTGATTAGTTGATTGGTAATTGATTAATAATTGATTGATTTAATTTTCTAACTTTAAAAAGTGACTTGAGCTTGAGGTTTTTATGAATCTTTTTGAAACTTTTCGTATAACATACACTGTTGACTACATTTAAATTTTTTTCCTCTTATCTCATTTTACCCATTAGTTATCAAGCGATTTTTTAAGCATTTTCATAAGTCAAATAAAAAGTCAATTGTTTTGAAGAAGTAGAAGAAGATTTTTTAAATTCTGTCAACGGTTTATTTTGTTGGCCAATCAAGGAAGGGACTCAATTTTTTCAGAGATTTTTATCAAAATCCTATGCGCAAGTGACACTTTGAAAACTGGTAATTTTCGTTTAAAATAATTGTGTTTTATCAATAACTCTGCAAATAATCGATATCTTGAGCTAAAAATTGATATAGGACCTATTAATATCATCTTACAAAAGCCGTCAAAATCTCAGCTCATAAGACTGAACAATAAAGAAAGTTTGTCTTTTCACCATAGTCCTACCTTAAACGCAACCTATAAATAATGTGGATTTATTGTTCGTGTAATACCTGTAACATAGATTGAATTGTTGGTAATGGGGAATCGCCTGAACTTTAAAGAAGACGAAAGTGAGTTTTTAGGTGTAAATTATTGAATTAAACATCAAACAGCTTTGCTCGTCGTCTCTCACCTCGGTGAAAGTTGCAGAATCGATTCGAGGCTTGCGAAAATTTTAGTATTATCTCTTAATTTTATGATACCACAATTTTATAATGAACTACCTCTTGGGCCGAGACGATTCTATAATTCCTAAATTGACATTTGATATTGCATAACTTTTTCTCAAACTCTTATTCCATCTTCAATTTACATTTATATCCGAGTTCTACTTTTAGGCCTTCATGCATGTTGAGCTTCTCTGACCGCTAAAATGCACTTGGTTAATGTGATAACATTTGGATTTTTTAATATACTACTTTTTGGACATTTTAGAAAAAATTAAGAGATGATCATCAGCTCTTTTATTTTAGAAATGATAAATATTTGATAAAGAGGCCATTGACTCACGGATGTGAATAAATTATCATAATAAATGAGCTCCTGAACAGAGATATCTATCTTCTCGCGTTACAAGAAAATTGAAATAATTATTGGTTAATTTACTCCAGTAATGATAAAATTAAGTGTGAAATAGATGCTAATAAAACAAATATAGTAATTATGTATTAAATCTTTTTCAGGCAACTTATCAAGTTCCTAATTGACAAGCGCACTGTGGATTTCGAAAAATTTCTCCGAGACGAATCTCCCGAAGATTTTAATGCATACAGGTAATGATGAACTATCTATTGTGTGAGTGTGACGTTTAATAGTAATTAATAATTATGAGCATTTTCCTTTTTCAGAAAAAAGCCTGACTATGAGTATGGATACGATTATCCGAAGCCCAAGGTTCCTCTAGAGCTTTACCCACAGACTTCGTTACATGCGCAACCCCCTACGTTGCATTATGATGTGCCATTAAACGCTACCCATAACAGGTAACGTTAAATTTAATCAAACCTATAGATAGATAGATTGCACTTGGATAATGTTTTTTATTTGTGCTAAGAAATCGATAAAAATAAATTTGATCATCTTAACCCTTGATAGATATCTACCTACGGAAAATGTAAATTCGTTTATTTCGCAAAGCGCATCATTAAGTTTTGGATATCAGCAGAGTAGTCAGCCGCATGCACAATACCAGAATATCGAACATTTCAATCCGAATCTCAGTCGAGGGTCATGGCCCCACAGGTAATAAAGACATAAAATATTTATAAATCTACGTTACAAAGGATATATCAAAGAAGAAGTAACTGTTTATTAGAAAGTTTCTTAGCTTCTTCTAGCTAGTCGTTATAAGTCATAAATTTGAGTTGTATTATTGTATCGTCATGTGGTCTTTTAGAATTTCTCGAGGAGTTGGCGTGGGCCAAGAGCAAGCAGGTCGCACGCGATACCAAAATCCGCTGCTCGAATTCGCAACGCTCACGAGAAATCGGGCCAAGAGACAATCGAATTCAAATGTTGTCTCAATATGCCCGACGCGCTCGCAGTTCGTCGTGCCCAAAGCTGCACTCAACAATCAAGGAAATTGGATGTATGTCGTTAATCTCGAGGAGCAAGCTAAATACTCACAGCTTGTGAAAAGTGAAGTTTGCATGTAAGAGCTAGAAAAGCCAAGATTTTTTAATGAAAATATTTCGCTCCTCCGAGCTGGGTGCATCGATTGATTTTCGGCGTTGGTTTTTCTCTCTTTTTCAGGAGCAACACGTGCGATGGTCTGTGCTCTTTGCCGCTGGGCTACACAAGCAAATGCCAGCAGCAATACGTGCAGAAGAGATTGGTAGCCTTGGAGGGGAGTGGCAATCGTCTCTACACCGACGTTTTCTGGTTTCCACACGGCTGCATGTGTCAGGTCACGCTGGATTACTAAAACCTAAAACGAACTGCCTGCAGCGTGCATGCGAACGCGACGCGCTCATTTCCGTCATTTTCTTCTGCCGCTGCACGACAAAAAGAAAAATATATTTTCGCGTATGTTTCTGGCGGAAAAACGCTATTTTGTTTTTCTACGGATCGCTAACTGCCCGCGATCCTATGAAGAACGAAATCAGACTTTTTTCGAGTGCGTTACATTTTTACAATTTTCTCATATGTTACTGATAATCATATATGTATATCTTTTTCTTCTTCTAAGCTTTTTTATAAAGGAAATCTCCCGATTTTATTCCTTTCTCTATATATAAACGCATCAGTAGTCAAGGATGCTGTTTTCTGGTTTGTAGAAAATTATGCATATTTTTTATAACTTATCTTCAGAACTATATCAAAGTAATTCCACCGTGGATTTCGTTTTCGGAACACTGTACGTGACATTACTAACTTGATATATGTTAAAGAAATATTCTATGCAGATGCGGAAAGCATCGGGACGTTCGTCCGAACGTCGGCAATTGAATCGAGACCAGTGACTGAGCTTGAATACCAATGACTCGTCGAATGGCACAAAAAATGAAAAATGAACGAACTGAAATGCCGAAGTAGGATCAGTCTTATTTTGCGTCTATAGGGTCGCAAAGTGCCATGCCAAGACATTTGTAAACAAAAATTTTTAGCGTTATTCGGAGGTTACGATGATTCGACAGGTTTCGAATCAATCGGGTTGCATGTGATTTTTAATAACGAGCCAAATTATTTACAGTAGTAGAGCATTATGAAGGTGATTGTGTACTGTCCAGTGTATTTATTTAATTTTTTAATAAATATAAAAATACAAAACCCTGTTGTTAAAATCAAATCCTTTTTCATCGATAAGTTCAATTTTATTATTGTAATTTCAACATTGTTCAATACTAATAGGTAATAATTAATGATAATTATTCTTCTTAAAAACATTTATATTTTGTATTAAAAACGTGTAAAGCATATGAAGATTAAATGCCTTTATATGAAAATGTATTATCATGTGGGTAAAATGAAATTCAAAATCCTACCAACAGATGTCGGTAATGCAGCTACAGATTCACTTTTACGGTTAATTCTGAGACTGCATAAATATTCTAATTAAAAATGAGCTTCAAATCATTGATTCAACAATTGATAAAATAGAACAAAACCACTAACAATTCATTGACTCTTAACTTTTTCAAATTTGCTCGATACTTTATTACTGTAATACTTTTCGATTAGTCGTTCTAGTATGATATTATTTAATCAAATAAATTATTTTTAAATTGCTTATATTTTTTCAAAAGTTTTTTTATAATTAGTTTCTAAGATAATATACTCTATTAAAAAAAAATAAATGTAATTCTGTCTATAACACATAATGGCAATCGTTAACCCGCCAATAGGCGCACGTTTCTGCTCTTTTAATTTGAATAAGTGAATATTCACTGTTTCACAGTGAAAGTCACTGATTCCAATTAAGAGAGTGTCCTTATTTTACGCACATTTTCAACATTGTTTTCAGTATGTTTTAATAACTTTTTGAAGCTTAAAAAAAACATGAAGGTTTCATGATAAAAACAGTTTATTTTTACCAAGGAAACGTCGCGTAAAATAGGGTGGGCGCCTCGGAGGCGCGGACGTGCGAGTTCGCGGGTTAATCCAAAAATGTTTTCCTAAAAATAATAGCTAATTTGAAGCTTTTTGATTTGCAATATTTGCATTGAATTGATTAAAGTACATTGTAAATTACAAGCTTATGTTCATAAACTAAATAATTGATTAACAATTTGTATTAATTAGAGAAAACGCTATTAAAATCAAAAATAAATAGATGAATATTAAAAATTTTATTTGATTTTGAATTTGTTTTATAATACGAAAAATAATTGCCCTTGGTTAACCAAAGAATACATTATAAAAATCGACTTTATGAGCAGGGCAAAGTACTCACGCAAATAATAGTAAACGCTAGTTTTATGGAGATTTACTGGTAATCGTTAAATATAGAAAATTAATGTTTTTCTACAGTTCTGAGGAAAAGTACTCAAATGTGGAACAAAATTATTTACATTCGCTTTAAAATCTAAGAACAATGTTTTTTCAAAACTTTTGTACGGCTTACGTTTACTACACGACTTACAAATATATCCTAAAAATAAGTAAATCTGTTGGCTCCCGAAAAAACGACTTAAGTCAATTTTTTTGAAAATTGCGTTTTGAAAGATTTTGGTATCGTTACCCTAGTATTTTTTCAGATAAAAATGCGAATAGTCAGGAAAATAAGTGAATATATCTACTATTTATAATTTTTTAAAACAATAGGTAAAGTGCAAAATAGAAACTTGAAACCTTAATGTCTCAAAAACATAAAATGTGGACAGTGGCTCAATTGGGTTAAAAATATTTGAATAGATCGTAGTATATTTCATTTGTAAACTTTTGGAATTTTATTTATATCTTGAAAATTGAAAGAGATATGACACTTCAAAGATTTTGGTAACGTCATCATACGGTGGCACCTTTGATGTCGTTATGATCGTGACGTCATAAAGAAACTTTAGAACGCTATAGCGTTCTCAAATATTGTTCAATTATAAAAATTCAAAATGCATTATACATCGGCTTATGATTTCTACTAACTAGATCCATTCCGACTGACATTTTTTTATAACCGAATTATTTAATAAGTAAGCAAATCTGAACTTCAAATAAGTGCTGCATATTCACTTATTCTAAGTGATTTTTATTTATTCAGATTTAGTAAGGTATATTTGTACGCATGCTTTTCTTGTGAAATTCAGTACAGGTACCTAAATGTGATCTAACTCCGTTAAATATACACATGTTCTAAAAAATGACGAATTTTCAATTTCTTTTGGTTAAAAAACAATGAATTTTTGTATGATCCTATTTTAAAAGATAATTTATTTGTTCTAGTTTTGCTGACTTATCTTTAATATAAAAATAACTACTAATTAGCGATATTGCGTATCAACCTCAAAAAATGCTACCCATACTCATTTGAGAACTGACTTGAATTCGATCACAATATCCTTTGTTAATAGCCTTAAATTTGTTTAATGATTTTCCATAATAAGTTTCCTAAGTCCAGTATAAAGATATCCTTAAGACAACATAAGCGACCGTTTCAAATGTGTTTTTTAATAATAACAAAAATAATTTTGTTTCCACGTCACTAAAAAACAAAGAAAATGAGCCCTAAAACATATAATATGTCCAACCCTGTCTAGAAATAAGCGGGATTTTTTACCAGAAGATTACCACCAGGGGTAGTAATTACTCAATAAAGGTAATTTTTGTGCAATAATTCCGTAATAATAATTTGGTCGTAAAAAAGGTTTGCCTATAAATGAACTTTTATCACTATTTTTTCCATGCTTAACCCTCAGGCGCAGATCCCGAGATATATCGTCCAAAGCAGGTCTTTACCGTAGCCAGGAAGACGAGATATCTCGACCTGACATTTTTAGCCATAACATTTGACTGGTACACTTTCAGAGTACCTACGACCACGCAAATTAAAGCTGACAACTTACTCTTTATGATAAGCTTGGTTCGACTTTCGATTTTTACGCGTCCCCGAAAACATAAAGAGAGATGTTATCCAATTTCCGAATATATAAAAAAGCAATATGCATTCGGGAACGGAAAAGTCGGGTAAAACGCTTACGTAAGGGGGTTAATATAGTATAAAGAGTCGAGAAAGAAACATTTTTTCTACACGTTTTAACATTTATAACAACAATTTCCTTCTGTAAAGTGGAAAACATGAGAAAATGATTTTTTAAAATCTTTACTACTGAATGTCTGATAGAATGACGATACGTTGACTTATTTAATGGAAAATGCCCTTCTATAAGATTCTTTTCACTTCCCCGGATGAATTTTGTTTTAATTTTGATATTTTGAGAAGCTCTAAAGAATGTCCAAATTTAATCATGATAATAGAAAACGCAAAAGAAATATATGTAAAAATATTTAGATTTGAATAGGTCGTATTATATCGAAGGGTGTTAATGTGTACAGATGAAGGGATTAAAGTCCTTAAAGCATGAAATAAAGAGGCTGGATTTTGCAGAGGCAGAGGCAGAGGCAGAGGCGGGGGCAGTGGGGGAAGGAGGATATAAAAGGAGGCGAGGTCAGGCACGCGCTGCCGCGAGTTCGCGGGCGTTCTCGCATCGGGTCGAATGGTTTGTTTTAAAATGTTCGAAGTCGCGGGGAAGCACGAGTCCGTTTCCTAGCTGGTAGAGTAGCGCGCAGGGCGAAGGCTCTCGTGCGCGCGTGCACGCAGCGGGCGGAGCGGTGCTCGACAAGTACTGCAGTTGTATAGATTGTCGGCGCGCCCCGCAGCAGAAGGTGCACTTGTATGTACGTACGTGTCGCATTCAGTCGAGCATCCCTCCCCCACCTGCAGCTCGCGCAGGAGGGCTGCGCGGAGAGAAAGGGCTGGATTTCTAGGCACGTACGTGCATCAGCTATGCAGAGGAGAGGAAAAAAGCGGGTAGCGGAAGAAAAAGCTGCTGCTGCTGCTCGCATCAAAGCCAGAGCGAGACGGAAGGCAGGAGTTGGAAATTGAAAAACCGACAAAGACGCCCAGCGCGTAAGAAGGAGAGAGAGGAAGAGAGAAGCGAAAAATACCAACTCACACGAGCGCACGCACTTATATTCTGCCCCGCGCGTAATCCAAGAGCAGAGTACATGGACTTGGCGGAGGTGTACATAGAGCTCGCGTACCGCCGGGCTACTTGAGGGCTTTCCATTATATACATGCACGCACCCCGCAAGGCTGCAAGGCTGCAAGGCTGCAAGGCTGCAAGGCTCCGCGAGGCTGCAAAGAGCTCCGCGCGGAAATGGATGGAGGCGGCCCGAGCGCGAGCGACGAGGATGCGACGCAGTATTGCGTATGGCAAGTTGAGGGAGCCAGAGAAAAGAGTAAAGAGAGGGAGAGCAGGCCTCAGCTCCTCGAACATGTATACTATATACATGTGTTCCCTCGCACGCGCGCGCACTGCTAATAGGCCAAGCTACCTGCGCACGTACGCACGCACGCACGCACGCACGCACGCACGCACGCACGCAATTATATCCTACCGCGGAGCCCTGACTCCTCGAGCATCGCCACTCCCTCTCTCAAAACGAATTTCGAGTGCTGGCTCATTTTTTCTTCCTTTATAATCTCTTTACTTCTCCTTTACTCCTTATTTGCCCTCGCACTCGCAGCTTCTAGCTTATTTTCGCGGTAGAAAACAATTTGGAGCTTTGAAATAAATATAAAAATACGATTGAACGTTATTCCGATGTGTCTCGTGCTTGCTGCTGCGCAGGCGGTACTTTTTTTACGACCATGTGCCTAGACATTATGCGTCGGGATAAAGTCACGAGCAGTAATTATGAGCTATAGTAGGGGAGAGAGAGAGGATATAATTGTGATTGATGGGGAGACGGGTGAGATCAGCGGAGGCAGGGAGATGACTTCCTTTTAATCTCGGCTCTAACCCTCTCGCACGACGTCCATTCCCGGCGTGCACTCGCACATCTCTACCGCTGCTGGCCGCCGCTACTGCTGCGCTGCTACTGCTGCCTACGCGTCGATCGATTGATTTTATACTTTTCGCCCGGCACGTTTCTTTCACTTACCATTCCTCTGCGGACTGCGCTTCAATCTACCACATTCACCTACTGCCTACTCTATACACTGCCTACTTCTTACACTCGTTACGGGAGTATCTACTGTAAACCGCCGAAACTACCTAACAATTACGAGGACCCACTTTCTTCCGTAAAACTTTTCATTTTTACTAAATATCTCTCTCATATATTGCTGTCCCAATCATCAACAACAACTCACTTCAGACATATATTTCATCAAAATTAAAAATTAATCCAAATAAACTTGAATTAACTATTATTTTCATTTAAGTACTATAGACAGTCCAAGTCGCTTCCTCAAAAAATATATACTTTCCAGGTGACTCAATAATCAGAAACCAAAAGACCCAAATTTTTCTTCATTATTACAAGTGTTATATTCTCGCCCGAACCAAATATAACTTCATATCTTCGCTCCTTTTTCTACATTTGTTAACACCCTCCGACTTGACATTTTTTTACTCAAGAGGATAGCATTGATTCAGACGAGAATAACACTCATACTAATCAAGAAAATGTGTGTTTTTTTAGTTTCGAATTGTTGTGTCTCCCCGAATCACCTGCGCTAGCTCTTTTTGAAAAGGTAATTCGATCGCCTGTTCACTATGATTTATTTAACGAACACTGAAATAATGAACAATTTCAATTAAATCGTCCAATTCTAATAAAATTCATATTATTTTAACGCGTTACTGCAGTAAAATACTGCCTTATAGCTGCAATACAATAAGTCAATATTGGTATTTGTTATCAGCGTATTCCGAAAGAAAATAGCTAGAAATAGATTTTCTTTGTGATCTTTCTCGTTTGGATAATCTCACACACTCACACCCGTTAAACTCTGCAAATCTGGTAGAATAGATGAATATTCACTTGGAATAATTATCGAAGCTAAAGGAAGAATAAGTGAGTATTCAATTGTTGTAAGAAATGTTCTCTTATTGAAATTTGTTGTAGAAAAATCGTTCCTGCATATCCGAATGAAAGTACCTGTATCAATGATGGTAAATGATAATAGAATATATGATAAAGCGCGTATATAGTCGGTTAGGGCAATGTTACGAGAGTGGAGAATTGACCCATTTTCGGTAGTTCCGGTTTAGTAGGCTGCAGAGAGGTGCGGAAAGGAGACGTCACGCGAGGCAACGGTCGTGCGGATGTACTTTCGGGGAGTAGGGTCAAGTTTGCGTCACGTCCCCGGTGGCCCGATTTTCGTAAACCCTTTCGGCTCAGCGAGGATTTTCGGGCTTTCTCGTGTGTTTTGCTCAGGGAGGTTTTCACGGAGCGTGTAGGCGCAACACCCAACAACGCGTATACCTATAGGGCGCAAGGGGGCCAGCGGCTCCCTCGTCATTTCTCGCTTCGAGCCTCCCGCTGCGCGCCATTAGCGTCTTACCAGTTGTGAGAGAGAGAGAGAATCGCAAGCTACAGCGGCTACTGACCTCTCCGCGCCAATTGCGACCTGCAACCGTCTTACACCCATATACTTCCTGCACCGCTACATGTTTATTCGTTACCCTGGACTAGATACTTGCGTTTATCTCCGTGATTTGTGAAAATGATCGTTTGACGGCTGAGGGGAAGATCGAAGGAGGGGACGGGTTGACCCGGTGAGAGGAGTCGCTGCAGCTAGAATTTCCAGGTCCCTCGAGCGCGAGCTAGCTGGCTCTCTCCCTCTCTGCAGTCTCGCGCGGCGAGCTCGTAAAGAGCGAGGGAGGAATCGGCCCCCGCCCCCGCCCGCGCGCGCGCGCCACAGATCGCACGTGTTTTCACGAGGAGCCAAGTGCCGCGCGCGTGCCACGAGCCACGGCTTCCCTCTTTGCCTCTGCTTTATTCCTCCGACTCTCGACCCGGCTCTCTGCACTCTACATTCTGCGTACACAAGAAACTCACTTTTTTACTCTCTTCCCTTCCCTCGCTCGCAACGCCGTAATATAGTGCGCGTTTCGACTGTCGTTCGCAGCTTAACCCAAATATTCAAACGCGAGGGACGACTCGTCTTTCCTTTCGTTCCACTGCCAGCTCTCCCTATATACCACCTGTATTACTATTCTATCTGGCAATCACCTTCGATACTTCAACACCAACGAACGATGCATTTCCTCGGCTCTTAAATTACGGCACAAATTATTTATTTCACTATTTATAAATCAGATAAAGAGTGACGGGATTTATAAAATAATGGAAAATTTTGAACGACATTCAATACATTTGGAAAATGGACTTGTTTTGTTATGGCGCTTCTGAATGTTTCGTATTGCATGGAAAGGAAAGAAACATTAGGGACGAGCTTTTCAATTGGCAATAAATATTTGGTAGATTTCGTATAAAAATAGCTCCAAATAATATAAGTGCGAGAAGAAGAATTTTCGTAAAGTTTCGAGGCGGCGCCACGCTTAGTGGGAAAAAATATACACGCGTAACGCTCCACTCTGGCTGCGGTGCGTGTGCAACTTTTGCGGGACATCGATCGATGCCTCTCTCGCTTCTCCGGCGCTCTTATTTTCCTTGCCGAGTACTTTGCCGTCGCTCGACACTACATATCGAAGGAGCTCGTTAGCAGCAAAGGTCTCGAAATTTGTACTTTTGAGAAGCGAGTAAAATAATGAAAAAATTCCATCTTGTAAAATAAAAGAAAGAAAGAAGAGGTGGCGCGAGTAAAAAGAAAATGATGCGTGCGCGAGAGCAAAAGAGAGCAAAAGAGAAAAAAAGAGAAAAAAAGAGAGAAAAAGAGAAAAATAGTAGAGATAGATTTAGGGGAAGGAAGGAAGGTAAAGCGAGACGGGTATAGAGCTGGGAGCAAGCAGCGAGTCCGCAAGGGGAGGGTAGAGAGACGATTATCAAGGCGGATCGCTGCTCGCTGCTCGCTCGTTCGGTCGCTCGCTCTCGGTGCGTGAGCGCGTGCTGCCGTGGTGCCGTGGTGCGTAGCTCGCACCGTTGCCATAGCGACGGTAGGCTGCGCCAGTGCTACGCATTGATCGCAGACTCCCGGTGCGTCGAGACGGCACAAAGTGCGAGAGAGACGGCCGCAGCCTGCCTGCCTACAAATACACTGCTACGCTGCTACACTGCTACACTGCTACTGCACGCACGCACACGCACCTATACGCGTATACCGAGCGGCCCTCGAAAAAAGCAAAAGAGAGAAAGGGAAACACGCGTCGAGTCCTCCAGTCTCTCTCAGCCCTGCGAGGTTTGCAAGATCGCGAGCTGCTACTGCTGCTACCGTGCACCGTTTTCGCTCTTTCTTCCTTTCTTCTCCTTTATCAACTCTAGCCCCACCAGACCTTGCGTTTTATTACGAAAAATACAAATTTTCACATTTCTCTCCTCGACAAAAATATTTCCTCTTTTTGACAATTACCGTCTCCTTCTGCGTCTCCCTCCCGATCTCGATTTGTCACGAGCCCGCCAACAGCATTAAATCTAATAGCATATCTTCATGGGCCTCGTGCAGCCGAAATCGATCGAACGATAAAACTCCAACCCCCTGAAAGACAGTAGCGTCAAGTCCGCTCACGCGAGTAATGACTTTTCGCTGCGCTCGGCGACTCGGCTCCTTCGACTTCGGATTCCTATTTTACGAATGGAAAAAGACTTGCGCGGCCAAAAGTCTCCCAGTAGGTACCTCGTGTAGCTACTTTTTGTACGGGGATTTGGGGAGAGAAAATCGCTCGAGAGAAGTCCGCGTTGCGAGCTCGGTATGAAAATGCACAAGTGTCATCGTAAATCGTGCGCTGGCTTCTAAATTCGAATTCGAAAGCCGGTCTCGAATTCGCCACAATAGGTTCTCCCGCTCTCCGGCTTGACCGGCAGCTCGCCGGCAGATCTTGCCGCGCCGAGTCCTGCGGGACGCTGCGGATATACACGTTCTCCCTCTCGCTCATTCTCTCTTTCCTTCTCACACGCACGCACGCGCACACAATAGAGGAGCATGCTTTCTTCGGACGTAACTGCGCGCTAATGTTGTTTGACCAGCGGCTCGAGTGCACATGTACCTGGCTCTCATCGAGACGCTTGCATTATTCCACACTGGGACCTTTCCTCTTGCACGCGGGGAACACTACTTTTATACAACAAAAAGTGAACCATCCAACTCGAACGTACGCCTTATATATGCCTATATATTCACATGACTCAAGCGACATCCTTGCTCTTGGCTCAAATGACACTGGGCTTTTCCTTACATTGGAAACTATTCTGCTGATTCATTCTCACATGCTCACATGTATTACATGCTTCCGGCTCGACAAATCTATCACTAGTAGACTCTTTCCCTTATCATCATCGTTCCTTTGAATATTTTTCTCTACTTACATTACTTGATAAACATATTTCAATTTCAAACTCAAACGTCAACTTGCGTGTACGTAGTATATGTATATAGATATTTTGTAGGAGATCGTGTCAAAATTTCCCATTTTCATACTAAACTAGGAATTTTCATATCAAAGTACCTATGAAAAATGCATACTGACAAGGTGATAATGAATCCAGTTGCATGCAAATATACTAGGGTCTGAAAGTAAGAAATTAAAAAAATCCATCCAAAAAAATAATTAAATCAAGAAATGTTTTTTTCAATTTATAAATCAGTTTTTTTCATTAATGTTTCTTTCTAAATATCAGTCATTTATGTTTAGAAAAAATTCAGAGCGTATGAAAGTTGTTTACATTTTACGTATTCGATAACAACCGATACAAGATAATTATTGTTAATTGATTTTCTCTTATTTTATATACTTAATTCAGCACCATTTTTTGGTATTATAAATAAATTTCTTACTAACATATTCTAATTAGATAATAAATCTATGTATAAATCAATAGTAAAATCGTTTCTTGTTATTAGTACAGGGAGTTTCTCACTTTATTTTAAGAAAAGCGTTTGTAATTAAGAAAATGTTGTTGTTATTTGAAGGAGATAGCTTTTTCCAATCCATAAGGGTTTATTTATAAATGCGAATTTCTCAGATGTAAAAATTATCAGTAAACATCTTTGTAGTTTCTGATTCATCAACATTAATTGCAGATAGGTATATTAAATGAAAATGTCTGTTGAAGAGGGCCGTAGCAGTGTCAGAGCCAGCGTAGCGTAAAAAGCGTTGATTCAAATCTGAGTATACGCGCCGTATGAAATTTCAGTCGTTCTCGCGAGAGGGTGCAATAATTTTCAATTTGGTCCGGCGAGAGAATTAATTTGGGAGCGCGCTCGGGTCATTGGATAGGGCAGCAGCGGCAGCAGCGGCAGCAGCGGCAGCAGCGGCAGCGACAGCAGCTAGGCTGCGGTATCTATGTAGCGACAGCCGCCGGCCGCCGCCACGTCTATGCCGATCGTGGGAAGTGCGCGCGTGTGCGTGCAGCGCATATACGTATACGGTATATACTCTGTACCGCTGCAGAGCTGCAGAGCTGCAGAGAGAGCGAGCCACGAAATGGGCCAAATGGCAAGCGTTTCCGTGGGAGCAATAACTCACTGCCTAAACTTCCTCCGCATCTGCGCCCGCTCGGCGACCGGCGTCCACGTTTTCCCGCCAGCTCGGAACTACTTTGAGCTACGCGCTTCCTCGCCGTCGCAGCTCTTCTCCGAATGCTCCGAAAACCGAACTCGAGACGCGTACTCGCGATAAACCTCGCGATAAGAGACAAAAAATTAAAACTCATATAATACATAAGCCTCTTAAGGGGCCGAATTCTCGGTATTATGCAGAAGAGATGAAAAATTGTGAAAAACTTGACCAATGCAAATAAAATATACATGTATTGAGATGACGGTGTGCGGGACCACCAGTGACGTACATATAATGCACAACTGCGGGCAGCCGCACACTGGCAGCGAAGCGGCGCAGCGCGAGGTTCGATGCTGCACTCCGCAGCCAGGGATATTATAAAGGATCGATGGGCGGGAAAATGCTCGGGCGCAAAAAAAGCCTAGAGGCCGCACCAAATTTTCAGCTGAGGCCCAGCTGTCGTTTGCCGGCGAGAGTCGAAAGCCTCTCTCTCGCTCGCTCTCCCTCCTGCTCTTTTTTCTTTCCGAGAGAGGAAAATGCAGACGCACGCTCGAGCCGAGAACGGCTGCCCGCGCTTCTCCGAGGCCCGGGCTAGCTTTTCAAAAATACTTCCTGTGGATCAGAAACTACTAACTGCCCATTTTATATATTCATGACAATTATTTTTAACATTCATTTATTCTTCACTTCTAATGCAAATTTATAATATTCTGGAGACTCTAGAGGAATGCTACAGTTAGACGAGGGAAATTTACGTTTTCGCAAAACTTAAGGCACTAGCTCGGTAATGCGATTAAATCCCCGCGCAATTGAATAACCAATGGGCGTTGATAACGAAATCAATATCTGCAGCTCTGATGCATAGCCGTTGGTCATCCTCCCGTCGTGTTGCTGCGGCCACTATGCATAATTGCTTCTCGCCTTAATATTAACCAGCCAAAATTGACACGCACACAGCTATAGTTTAAGAAGATCAAATCGTCGAATCTTAAAAACGAACATAAATGTCTAATGCCTCACTTAAACTTTTCCTTTAAAGTTATAAGTCACTCTACATTTTTTTAGACGCAATATAATACCTCATGAGTAATTTAAAAATAAATTTCAATGCCAATTTTCTTATTTATAAAGCTCACAAGAGTCTTTATTTGCATGATCAAAATTTCATAAATAAGACTTACTATAAGTTCAAGTCTTGGAGGTTCAAGGAGAATGCACACCCTGTGAGAAACAATTTTTTATCAAACTTCATGAGGTGGTTTCTGGTACCACCAAATGAAGCCTATCTCCAGTTATCTTGTTCAATGGGCTCCTGATTTGGAGATATGAGGTATTTTTAAGTAAAATACCTCATATCTAGAAAACAAGGACCCATTGGAAAAGATTATAATGTGCTAGGCTTCATTTTTAGGTACCAGAAATTAACGGCTTAGGTAGTACTACCGATAAGAGATTGATGGTACATAAAAATCTGAAATATAGCGTATGAGTAGATTTTAGTTAAAAAATGACTCAGTTAAATTCTAGTGAATTTTTGGGGTGTGAAAAAAGTTATAAACATTTTAATTTTCATAAATCGTACATCTTTCTCTTCAACTCTTGTTGTATATATATATATATATATATATATATATATATATAATAACACTTACGGTTCAGAATTCACACAAATTTGGCAAATTATTAGTTAAAAAACTAAAGAATAATTTGAGTGACAGTAAATAAGGATTTGGAGCATGTGAGCGTAGTAATAAATAAATGAAAATAAAAAAAAAGTTTCATTTATCCTCAAAAAATGAGTCCAATTAGCTTCCATGTGAAGCATTTTATTGATAAGTATGATAAATAGAATTGCTCAATGAGAATGTATAATCATAATTTGGTGTAAGTTGATTTATGCAACTTCTGTTATTAAGTTTATCTCGCGAATAAACAAGAAATAAAAGTGTTCTTATTTTAACTAGCTACCTACCGGTAGTATATACCTTAAAGATAATAAATTTAAAAGAAAAAAATAGAAGCGACTTCAAATAAACGCTCTAAAAAGTAAAAAATAATAGTTACAGTAAACAAGAGATTAAGAAAACAACAGGCTTACGATAAAATGTTTATTATCTTTATTGAATAAAGTCAACATTTTGGTCATTTGAATACAAAATACAATTATTTGAAGTTGGCGCCAGAATCAACATTTGCTTTCAATTACAACATTTTATGATTGAATATAGTTTATTATAGCATGAATTATAATTTATGTAGTACAAGTTAGGTAATTTTGTAAAATTTTTGGCACCGACTCCAAATAGTTGTTTTTTTTTAATTCAAATGATCAAAAGTTGACTTTATTCAATAAAAATAATTAATAACCATTTGATCATTAGCCTATTGTTTTCTCAATCTCCTTTTTACAGTAACTATTACTTTTTACTTTTTAGAGTGTTTTTTCTAAGTCGGTTATATTTTATTAAACATTTTTATTTAACTCTTTTTAGTGTACTCAATCATATGTATGTGTATGAGCGTGTGTGCGTGTGCATGTGAGTGCATGTGAGTGTACGTGTGTATGTGCGTGTGCGACAGATTTTATAACCACAAAATAAGTAAAATATTAACTTTTGCTCGGCGACGGTGATAAACACCTCGTGAATTCGTAAACCTTATTTGCGTGTGTAGAAAATATCATCGAAAATGATCTCTACGTGTACGCAATCGCCGATGACGGTGTCCTAGGAAAATCAAATCCTGGCTCCGTAAGCAGTATTTATGTTTAACTTATTCACAGATAGTGAATGACATTTGTAGTTGATAAACCCGAAAACCATCCATAAAAATCAAATATTTCCAGTGTAAAAATAAAATTACACATAATTTATGTAGCTGGAGTCAACGTAAAAATGAAGTAATATAACTGTTTTAATTTAAAATTATTATTTGCATGCACATAATACATGAAGATGCTCAAATCCTGTCTACACAAACATGTTTTTTTCACTTGTTAACTAATGGATTCTAATTTATTCGCAGTTAGCGAATATAGAATTTAGTTTATAAACCATACAAACAATTATTAGAATCAAACATCAAATGAAAACCGAAGAAATTCCCTAGGATACCGCCATCGGGGACCGCGTACACCTGAAGATCATTTTCGACGATAACTTTTACACAAACAAATAAGGTTTACGAATTCGCGAAGTGTCGACCTCTAAATTATCAGT
The DNA here is from genome assembly GCA_949152435.1 of Gastracanthus pulcherrimus. Classification (NCBI taxonomy): domain Eukaryota; kingdom Metazoa; phylum Arthropoda; class Insecta; order Hymenoptera; family Pteromalidae; genus Gastracanthus; species Gastracanthus pulcherrimus. Next base: position 944,360 of record OX424576.1, read on the forward strand.
CCTTTACTTTTCCCCTGAGTCATTTTGTTTGTTATACGTTTAAGTGAAAATATTGTATGTAACACTATTATTACACCTAAATAAACAAATAATTATTTAAATTAATTCGTTCTTTATTATTGTTCAGGTAAAAAAGATATTTTTTAAAAAGCATAAACATTCAGAATAGAATTTTTTTTAATGAATATAACATTAAGAATACATTTATGATTACTGATACGTTTTCAACATTTTTATATTTATTTTAGCGGCTGCTATAAATTTGTTTTTTATAAAATATAAAATTATTTAAAAGGTAACTCTTTTAACTCTTCATGATTATTTAAAGGGGGACCCTACCATTTTTCCTACAGTTTCTCCTTGCTTATGAATTTTTTAAAATTGTCACATATGTTTATATAACCAAAAATGATAGTTATTTAAAATATTAACATATATATATATATATATATATATATATATATATATATATATTGATATATATATATATATATATATATATATATATATATATATATATATATATATATATATATATATATATTGATATACAACGAAAAATTCATGATTTTTTAGTCAAAATGAGGTAGATTGCTAACCTTTCTGGTGCACACAGAAATTTTTATACAGTCTAGAAAAATTCCTACTTACTTTTTATACCATATGAAAAGTATTTGTGCATTCTCATCAAAATTGAATATAAGTAACCATAATTAAAAATGAGATCATTTTATCTAAATTGAAACACAGTGTTTTTACGTAATTTATAGCTTTTTTTCATAAATAATTATTTTTCATTTGATTTAGATCAATACACAGCACCTTGGCGATTCACAAATTTCTTTATAATGCTAAAAAGAATATGTCATATTAATTTCAAAAAGTTTCGCCAAAAAATAATGCACTTGGAATGTTTTGAATAAAGAAAACGAAAACTGCAAAAAATCTATTTGTTAAAATAAGTATTTAAATGTATAATCGTACTTTAAAATGTCATATTCAAACTGAAAATTTGAAGAAAATAAAAAATGCAATACGTTTGTGTAAAAAACAATTTAGAAAGAAAGATTAAAAAAATCGATTTTTTAGCAAAATATGGTAGAGAAAAAAAAATTTGTTTTGAAAGTGTGCTTATTGGGTAAATGTTTGCTCATTTTGAGGTTACGAAATCTGTAGATTAGATATATTCTGAAAAGAAGGTTGGTATGAACCTGATTTTAAGACAATTGATCGTCTGAAATTCAGATCTCTAGTTCACGTTGCGCATTTCAGATAAGGCAAATCTTAAAATTGTTGCATTGCCATTTCAGATCAAATTTGATCTTAATGAGGTTCAGGGGTATCACTGCGGGTGCGGTAGGAAGGAGAGTCCCCCCTCTTTCCCCCAGTGCCGCTCCGTTCCCCACGCACCTCCTCGCACAGCTTACAAACTTGACTTTTTGTTTACGTTTTCATTCAAGACTCGGAATTAAATGCGGTAATACGCGTTCATATTTTGCACGCAGCTTCGTAATGAGTTACTTGATAACGTACATAGTTTTTTATTTCATTCTCTGTTTTTTTACATACTTTTTTGCGCACCCTACGTAAATCTGTTTTAATAGCCGAGTTCCATAAGAGCCCATGTATAACGAGCAAACTTCTAAGTCGAATATCTTAAATATATTATTGATAATAAATATTGAAAAAATTCGGTGAACTTCTTGATTCGCTAAACAATGATATACGTGAGTTTCATTACGTTCTCTGATTTTTTGTAAAACTCCCGAACCTCCTTAAAGTCAGATTTACTTTTTGTAGTATATCGCAGGCTAACTCTCTATCTAATGTAAAAATAATTTTTGCAATGTGTCCAACACATAACAGTTCTTGAGTAATCGGTGAACATACTTAAACGAATAAGTAAGACACACTCATCTATGAATAGGAAACGATTTTTGGCTTATATTGGCCTTGCACTGGTCCAGTACCTTTCGAAAGTCTTCTGAAGCCACTGCAGGGTGAGCCTCCATTGAATGCAAAAAGAATTTTTTAAATCGGTCCAACCATCCCTGAGTAATCGGTGAACATACTTAAACAAATAAGCAAGACATCCTGGAATCATTGATGAATGCAAAATGTTTTTTTGCTTGTACTAGCGCTATACTGGTCCGATACCTATCGAAAGTTTTATGGAACCATCGTGGGGTGATCCTCTATCGAATGCAAAAAGAATTTTATAAATCGGTCCAACCTTTCCTAAGTAATAGGTGAACATACATAAAAGAAAATTGAATAAAACATACGAGTCAAACATAGAACCTCCGTCTTTTTGAAGTCGGTTAAAAAATCGTTTCTTACAAGGTGTGCACTGTGCACTCTTCTTGTTAGTCGATTAATACAAACTTTATTGATAAAATGTAATTTTCATGTTTTTTGTGAACAGTGGTAATACATATAATAAACATCCTCTGAAAGTTTTAGACAAGCAGTAAGTAAACTTGATGCAAAATCTTTGGTGTTGAACGTTTTGAAGAAAATTTGCAACTCTACAAATTGCGTAAAAAATGTTGAACAACGCGTAAAAGTATGCATTGTACATGGTTGCATTGAAGGAAGTGTGGATGCTCGTCAAGCGGCAAGATCGAAATCGCAATGTTGGAGGCTTTCGTTCCAGGTAGCACGTTTTTTCAGCTCTTGGCCTCTTGCTCGAAAGGAGAGGGAGTATCGAGAAAAGCCAGGCTGCAGTCGAGAAAGGGAGAGAGTGAGAAAGGCATACATCGCCGCCGTTGGACAATGGAGACGGTCTGATTGGTGCGTGGCCACGCGCCAGAATACTACCCTAGAGACGGCAGATGTTTCTAACGAGCGGCCATGTACAACAGTGGCAGAGCGCGCGGCTCGAAAGAATTCGCCGCCCGCTCGCGCGCTTGCTCCAAAGTATCGATCGCGATAAGCCGATCGTTACTTAAAAGATAACTTCTAACGATTCGACTTGCGACCTTACCAATCTCTCTATAGGACTACGTGTTATTTCCAGGGCCATTACTCGAGGAAGTCTCCGGTTTGTTTCGATGTACAGCCGGTAAACGTATAATGCTCCCGGTCCCTTTTGATCCCGAGAAATTATTCCGATTTTCTTAAAACCTTCTGACTTAATGCCTCGCTCTAGCCTGATACCTTATTGATGAAAAGTCTTTAAAGATCACTTTATTTACAATAAACGAAGAACGGAAAATTGACAATAAAATTCGTTTAAAATATAGGAAAAAATGTTGACATTGAACATTTTTGTTTTCACACCAGAATGCCATTTGGTGGATCACTTTCGTTTTTGAAAATGAAGCACAGACTGGTCGAATAAATTAATACATACTAAAATCAACAATTTTAAAATGAGATAAAGCCATTTATCAAAGAAACTGCATTCCGATGCATAGTTCTTGCAAAAAAACTAAACAAAAACTTGATTTGGAATATTTTGGCACCTTAGCGCCCTTCATTTATTGAAGATAAAGTGATCTGATGTAAAAAGGAGAGTTCACTCTGCTAAGCAGTTTTCACAAAAATAGAACGAAACTTCTAACTGAAGGATTTTGATATAGGTAAAGCAGAGCTATAAGAGCAGGCCAGCAGTGAATTTGCGCCGACGAGATGTACATGCGATTCATGCAATTACTATGGAAGGGAGTAGAATGAAGTGTTGATGAAAAAAATGGCCGGTCAATGGCAATGCACCTTACGAGCTGGAGTGGTCCCAGCAAGTATTAGTGCGAGGGGGTCATGTATATGGTATAGTGTAATAGTAAGTGGGAGAGTCGATGCTGCGGCATCCGGGCATCCCTCGGCGCTTACATGCTTTTTACACCGGCGCACGCAGTGTAAGGAAGTAGGTACCCATATAACGCAAGAGACGGCGCGCGGCGAGGGTGCGACCGCTTTTTCGGTATTATGAACAAGAGCGAGAGGGAGCCGCGATTCTAGGTGTTCTGGCTGATTTGGGCCCCGGCCCTGTGGGGTCGTGCACCCCAGATTCGAGGCGGCACGCGCACAGCCTCTCGACTGCTCAATGTTCTCGAATCCCCGAGTGACTGCAGCCGAAATCGCCGAAAGGGCTAGGGCTGTACACTCGATGCTCTTTTCTTCTCTCTCTCTCTCTCTCTCTCTCTCTCTCTCTCTCTCTCTCTCTTTTCTCCACACCGGGGCGCATGCCGCTAAATACAGACGAACATTGCAGCTTTACGTGTTATATTGGGAGAACAGCTCGCAAGAAGAAAATTCTGCAATCGCTCATAGACGAAAGCGTACTTACTTTGGCAGATCGAAGGATTTCTTCCGAGAATACGAGGGCCAGCGGCGGAGGCAGAAGAAGGAAAGCGAGCGAGACAGAGAGACCCAGGTGAACGGCCTAACGACTGGGAGGACGATTTTTCATTTTTCGATGCCACGAGACCCCCGACAATGGACGCGTGTCACGAGGCTGCAGCTGCTTGCCACTGTTTGTCGCGCACACATGGCGACCGAAACCTCGTGTGCCTGCCAGCCAACCAGCCAACCAGCCAACCAGCCAACCAGCCAGCCAGCGGCACAAGATCTCCGAGCGAGATCAAAGCTTTAGCGCAGCCCCGTATATACATACATCTACCGCGCACCGGTTATTGCATTTGCACGTGCGCGCTTTCTCTATCTCTCTTTCTTACACTCTATCTTTGCTGCTGCACGCTCACTCTGCACGCAAGTAGAGAATTGCGCCGATATCCTTACATTACGAGGATCACGTGCGTTTATCGACTTTTTCCTTTCGCAACACTATTTTATTCCGTAATTCCTACCAATCTACCACTTCGTATTGTCTTACTTTTGCTTCTGCAGTTCTCTTTCTTTTCGTGTATAATTCAAACATATATTTCAAGAAAAAAAGTAACATTAGAGAAATAGTATTATCTTGCGCAGCGTCTGGTAATTCATCAAACGGGGATGAAGCTGAAGAAAATTAAATGGTATTTTTCATTAAATAGGAACAGCTGCATCCACATGGACCTTTCGAGCGAGAGCTGAAAGCGGCGGCTGAGAGATCGATACATTCTAAAGGATCCGTAGGACAGATAATATCTTTGCCTCTTTGGCCGAGAGCTGTAGCTCCGTCTCGCTTCCTCCTCTACAGAAATACGTAATCCCTCTGTTTCTCAGCGACTATAGCTATACAGATGAGATTCTTCGAAGCCAAAACGTCAGGTATGAGGACGATTTCGAGTCCAAAGTTCCGAATAGCCTTTGCTCAGGGTTTCTCAGCTCTCAGCTCTCTCGCTGCATAAATTCTACTTTGACTTTCAACTTTTACGATATATTATTGTATGGAAGCCCATTGCGGATTTGAATCCGTAAGCCCCAATCTAATGTGCATTGTATAATATCTATACTTATATTACTTGCGCTAATCGCTGATTGTCCAAAATAATTAATGGGGATGGTCAAGGTTTGTCGCTATCGTATAAACTAAGAGAGAGAGAGAGAGAGAGAGAGAAAGCGAGCGAGCGCGTTGCATTAGTAAAAGCGCAGAAAAGAGGAGGAGAAAGAGCGAGGCAGACTGTCAACTTTTGGGTGGAGTCTTGATGTATACGACGTAAATCAAAAGCTCCGCGCCTCCCTTCATCTTTTCTCGTTTCCTTCGGGTCGCAGCGATACGATGCAATCCCCCATTTTCCGGCCTCGATGTCGACTAGCAAAAGCATAAAAAGTCGACTTTCGAAATTAATGACTTTATTTTAAAAGTTAACGGACTTTATCGCGCTATATATTGCCGGCTTTTAAAATTTCCAGTACGCTAGCCGCAATAATAATAAAAGTTGAAGCTTTATATACAGCCATCGCATTACAACGTTATATGTATTATCTCCGAAAAAGTTGCGTAAAAGAAGAGAGAGATGAAATTGGTTCTAGGTTTAGTAGGCAGTAGGAAGTAAATAAAGATGGAAGTAATAAACGATGAGGTTTGGGAGTTTTGTGAAACTGAGAACCTCTGTGCCAGCTCTGCAAGCAATGCGACAATAGCCGTGGCGAGCATGCCGAGGACTGAAGAGTGATGTGCGGGCATAGGTTCATTCCGCACTACCTGGTCTCGATAAACTGATTTATTTCGGCGTTATTGTGCCTCGAATGCCGCTAGCATCTGTCCGGATTTCGTTGCGGAAGATCCGTCACCTACCTCGGCTATATTATTACCTAGAGGCGCGGCACGTCGCGTTATGACGTAATGAAATTTTGCGTTCCGCCCGATAATAGGATACAATGCTTCCTTTCCTGCCCGCTTATACGGCTAAAATGCGATCGCACTTTCGAGTTTCGAATCCAATGTCGCGCTACAATGCGCCGTTAAAATTCGACTCGCTTTCAATGATGTACGAACTTTTGTCGAATTCATATAGGTAATATGCGAATCGTATACGTATACCTACGAGTGCAGCGTAGCTGTCTATGGCCAAGGGGAGTAAGTTCATTGAAGTTCATTTATTGGATCATCGTGTGCTTTAAATTTTTCACAGATTTCGATATAGTAGTGAATTGTTGGAAGAAGAAAAAAACACTGAAATGCGTTAGCAAGATGCTGTTTTAAAGAGAATAAGTTAATTATTAATAATATTTTTAATCTCTACCTAAAATCATACCCCACTCCCGACGCATTTTCTAGGGTTGCATAATACGCGAATTTCAATTTCTTAACATTAATTAGTATTTTAGTATACTGATATCATTCTATTAATCACTTATTGAGAAATGTGTAAAAATGGGCCAAAATTAAAATTCCAAAAATAGATTTGTTCATTGAACGGCTCTTTTCGAAGAAATTTTACATTCAGTCGTAGAGATCAATTTATATATATAGCCTTTTACCACCCTCAACATTTCTTCGACTAGCAATAACGTCTCTTCATATGTAGTAGTAGTAGTAGTAAGGTAAGTACACTTTATTACACACGCAATTGCATACAACATGCATGTTTTGCTTCTTGTACCGTGTATCGATTGTGCCTTTTAATTTTGCAGCAGATTTGCCGCAGTCTCGCGACAACTAAAGTAAAGACAAAGGATACGCAGAAATTGCAATACAAATACAGAAGAAGACTCCCATTTTCTGTCAGAATGCTCAGGCTAAATGTAGCAAAGAAGTGCAGACAAGGAATTGGAATATCCACGTCCGCGTACAGCAAAATTGCGGCTAATTACGAGGCAGCTAAATTGCGAAGTAATAAATGCAGTAGAATTACAGCATCGAAAATGCAGACCAAATTTCACATACTGCAAAATATCATAAGTTTATTCTGCGATTTGGCTGCAGGTACGAATTTGCACTTTATTTCTGGTATGTACTGCATACTCAACCGCTGGACCACACTTTACTTGCCGCAAGTCTAGTGTAATTCCTGTGCTAATTGACTGCCTCCAAAAGTTTCTTTGCAATTAGATTTTATATAGAGGAGAGTCGCCCAGAATGGGACACCGATTTCAATACTTTACAAGTAGGATATGCGGCGGCGATTTGGGATTTTGAACTTAAGCATGAAAGAAGTCTATTTACAAAATTCAGACATATCGGCAGATAATACAACAAATTAGACGACTTCATAATTATGTTCAATCGAAAATAGACGTTGCTTTATGGCAATTTTTGGGAGACTCGTTAAATAACAAGATAAACAATAAATATATATGACATAAAAGTTTCCTGGACTCGTAATAAACAACGTTTTTTAGGTTTAATCCAGGCCTGTCCCCTTAAACGTAGTATAATAATATTGTTATAAAAACAAAATTAGAATAACAAATGTAACTGTACTCTACAGATTCACTTATTTTGTTATTTCTTCTGAAATAATGGGTACTTGTTCAAATTTAATCATATTTTATTTGAAAACTCAATTACCAAAAAATGATAGATTGCGGTCCGCATTAAAATAATAAGGAAAATCGTGCATTATATTAATATTCTGACTATATGACAAACATCATGTTATGTGGATCAATTTTAAATAATTATTATAAAAATATAATATTATCATTTAAGATGAGCCATCCTGAAGGATGGTGACCCAAAGTCGGCGACACTTATATTTGTCTTGTGTGTAGAATTGGAATTACCGAATTGGGTTTAAACATAAATTTTCTTTCTTCGGTGGTGTCTACGAAACGGTTAGAGGATCGAAGCCGATTTCCGATTCTGTTTGAATTTCTTCAAAAAAGCCTAATACAAAAAAGTTATAGCTTATTTACGTTCCTTCGAATGACGTCAGACCGTAGTTACTTCAAATATGTCGCGTCTACGGTCTGACGTCACGAGGATTTTCGGAGCGCTATGTCTTCTTTAATTTTCGATATTTTGCAAAAATTCAAACAGTTCACAAAGAAAGTATGCTATAATCTGTCAAAATTAAATATACAAAAAATCATGTTAAAACCGAATTGTTTAATTATAATCTAACTTTTCTTATATTGTTTCACGAATAAAACCTTTGAAACAAACAAAGATTTTATCTAGGATTTTAAACACAGAAAACCCAAACTATCCCACACTGGGCGACTCTCCCCTATCATATCGCTATATATCGGTATGCTGAACGGAATTCATCTGAACCAGGTTAAGTCAATGCCAGATCTTGGTGCAATTTTTATGTATCTTTTTCTTTTAGTGCTTAAGTTGATTTTGTTGCTGCGAGAACTCTTAAATCGGTTGGGTTTATGCAAAAACCTACTGTTGATTTTCGCAGAAAGGTGTTCGTATTGCATCTTATAAAACTGTATACATCAACATAATATGAGCAAAACAAAAAGCTATCTCAGAAAATTCTTGAAATCGCGTGAAAAATGATTAATTGAACCAATAATTTATCTCTTTTAGTTTTGCAATTGTAAGAATAACAAAAAAAAAGAAAGTGTACATTTTACGAAAAAATTAATTTTTCTTTTTTATTGTTATCACAAAATTTAAATCAAGAAATTATTGATTAATGTAGCCGATATTCGCTCGATTTTTGAGTTCGTCTGTTCTTCAAACATTTTCTACGATAATCTCTTTTTCGTTCAATCGCCGATAAATATATATACGAAGTCTGTCCCAAAAGTATCCGACCTACGTTCATATCTTCGCGCGGAGAGACTCAGGCGACCTCTGGAGGGTACGAACGCCACCAGCAACTCCTAACCTTCTCGTCAGTAGCCTGAGATACCGATGAATCGCCTTAGTTCCCGCGCAGCGTGTATTTGTTTACAACGACTTTTTTGCGTCCGTCGCAATTTGCTTATTGCTAAAAATGGCAGAACGAACCGAACAGCGAATTTGCATAAAATTTTGCTTTAATCTCGGTAAAAGTTATGCGGAAACTATTGAAATGTTACAAAAGGCCTTTAAAGATGAGTGTATGGGCAAAACACAAATAAAAGAATGGTATAGGCGGTTCAAAAGTGGCCGCACATCTGTTGACAGTGATCCTCGTTCTGGTCGACCTTCGACGGGAACATCGTCGGATAATGTCGAGCGTCTGCGTGTCACAGTTGAACAAGATCGTCGTTTGACTGTGAGAGAACTGGAAGATGAACTTGGAATACCAAAAAGTACTGTTTGGCGAATTTTAACCGAGAATTTGGGAAACCGGTGACTGGCTTCTTCATCACGACAATGCTCCAGCGCACGCATCAAACCTTGTGCAGTAGTATTTATTGAAACACAGTGTTGCGCAGCTCCGCCAACCTCCATACAGTCCTGATATAGCTCCCTGCGACTTTTGGCTGTTTCCTCGATTGAAAATGCCGCTTAAAGGACATCGATTCGACAATAAACAGACTGTTGAAACTAATGCGACGAATGCACTAAAGGCGATTCCGAAGTCTGACTTTCAAGAGTGCTTTAATAAGTGGAAACATCGATATGAGCGTCTTGTTCAATCAAACGGGGACTACTTTGAAGGATGCCACCCCCCGGATGACGAAGAATAAATCAAGCGCCGAGAAATCGAGGTAGGTCGGATACTTTTGGGACAGACCTCGTATATATAATGTACTATGATTTTCTTTTCGCAGATAAAATCGCAAATAATAATCTTGACAGTGTAGACGTAAAAGATCTTTTTGAAATCTTCTTTAACATACAGCTGTTACTTGACTGCAGCAAGACTTTATTGCATAAAATATAAAATTGGCGTATTTAAAAAATAAGTTCACTCATTTGTCACAACGTTTTTGCTGCATTACATGTAAATATATATTATATGAATATCAGTAATAGTATATTGTAAATAAAATAAAATAAATAAAATAAAAATTTCCTAAATTATCTAACGCAGTCCACTGCCGGCAAAAATATAATCAAAATAGAAAGCAGTAAACGCCTGGTATACTGTAATTTCTCTGAATTTCAGAAAATTGAAATCAATATTGCGATAATTTGCTATCTACCTGGGTTATTGTAGAATTCGTCTGAAAATTGGTTTAACTCTTTGTTTATTATACTGAAAAAAAAATTGCTTGATTTAAGTAAATATGTTATCATGAAATCAATTTACTTGACTTAAGGTGGCCCTATAGTATAATTTGACGAAAAATTCGATTTTTTTTATTTCATTTTCTGATAGTATTTTGCCATAAAAATAATTTTAATGAGCTTAATAGTTATTTATACGTATTTTTCTTCCGACCTTTATTGTACCCAATCCAGCATCCTTCACTAACCGAATCCAAACCCATGTTCAAATCTACTCTATACTATGCAGACAAAATTTAGAAAACAAAGAATTATTAAAAACGAATTTTGATCGATTTCTGCAATAGAAAAATTGTTATAAAATCATCAGAAAATTATTAATTTTTTTTACAAAAGTGCGGTTTTTTCCATTTATGGTTTTCCAATGTTCAGCAGTCTTAGTTTCAGCTTTTAATGTAGGTGGCATAAATTACTGGCGTAGCGTATAAGATATGCAGCGATTGTACTATAATGCGATTATCTTGTAATATTTATATAAGACTTAGGTATCTAATTGTCATCTAATTTTCAGATAACAAAGTAAGTATTGTTTGATCAATAAATATTTATTGGAATCTTATAAATATATTTATGATAAAAGAGTGATCAACATAGAAAAATAGCAAAAATCAATGAATTATCTACTTCATAAATAAAAATATTTTTTAAAATGTCTAAATTGACTATTTTTATAGAAAATATTTATTTGATACCAAATTAGTTTGTTTAATTTAAGTAAGTAATAACTTCAGTCAAATAAATATATATTTAATATAAAAGAAATTTTATTTACTTTAAGATCATATCACATTCATTCAAATAAATAGTTATTTTAATCAACTAATTAATTATTTGATACTAAATTATGTTTGTTCAGTTTAAGTAAATAATTACTTTAAATTATTACTTATTATAATTACTTTAACTAAATTAATTTTTCTTTACTTCTAATAAAAAACATCATTTTTTTGAATCAATTAAAATTTGTTCGATTTTAACAATTTTTCTTTTCAGTGTAATAAATGTACATACATACATATTTTGTTCTTTTAATTTAGCAAGTCCAAAAGCATTGAAATTTGTGAAACTTCCGGATTCGAAAATTTCCATCGTTATAAAGATTTGTCTTAATGAGAGGAAAATGATGTGCAAAAATAGAGATATAATAAAAAGGAGTTTCTCAAACAAAGGGTCAAGAAGGCAAAGAAGAAGAGTCATCGCTTTGTGCGAAGTTTTTGGAGCTTTGGAAAGTGGCGTGTTTGAAAGCGCGTGTCCTGCGGCTCGAGCGCACACGAGGAAAAAGGATGACGGTCCATCCTTATCCGTACGCGCAGTCGTTTAGGGTTCGCTCGGGACATAAGAAATTCAGCATTCGAGCCTCTGAAGGGTAGCTTCTACATTTGAAGCAGCGAGAGGTGAGGAGGGGGGCAGGCTAACCACCTTGTGAGAGAGCGACAATAAAAAGAAGCTAAAAAAGTTGCTGCTTTCTTGAGCGATGGAATCGCGGCCTCGCGCGCACCGTCCTCCCTTATCATCGACGAATCATCGCTTTTTCTCTCTCTCTCTCTCTCTTAGTTCTGTAGCGCTTCTCGTCGAGGTCCAAAAAGGAAGGGACATGCAGATCGAGCACGGATACCCGCGTCGACCCTGATAAGCTTCGATTCGCTATATAGCAATTGGGATCAGTTCTGTGCGAGTGTGCGCTTCGCGTTTATATAGCAACTTATCTGCTTTCGGATGTGCAGTCAAAGACTGTAGGAGAGCAAGTTGGATTAGAAAGGAGAGACATCCCTCGCAGCTCTTTTTCGATATCTCGAGACCCCTCAGCTCCGTGCGGCTTATTATTAAATTTCGCTTGCTCCTTATCATTCTGACATTTTGCATCGGTAGATACTCGACTACTCCAGAATAAAGAGAATTGAATAGACAAAAGCTTATATTCATTTTATACTTGCTATGTTTTATATACATATATACATACATTCATTTTATAATGAATAGGTCAAAGTTTCAAAATTAATATGGGCATGAAATCAGGAGATCATATAATTTTAGCAGAAAATTAGTTGCTTGTATGTATTTGTACATATTAATTCGCTTTTGCAGCAACTCAGCCGGAGGCTCAACCTCAATGTCACGAAACTGCCCGAAGAATAATCCAAGCCTCTAGTGAAGTATCTGCACTGTCTTACCTACATTTCTTATTGACTTCTCCTTTTTGTTAATACACAATAATTATTTCACAGCAAATTTCATCGATATACATATTCTACAAAACATTGTTTATCAATTTTAAGTACAGTATAAACTGAAATATCAAACTAGATTCCTTAATGTATAAAATAACAAATGATAAATACATATTTGTAAAATAGAGACAATGAGAGAGAGAGAAAATAAAAAAGAATTTGTAATTAATAATCAACACATTGTTAGCACGGCATAGCGATTTTAACCCTTGATCATTCTCTTGTCGAATGCATTCTTCTTTGACATTGGGGCACGATATCAATTGAAATGTTTCGTTGATCCGCGCGCGCAAGTATATGAACAATATAACGCAAGTACATATTGTTACAAGGAGTGGGCGGACATGTGATGTCGCTCGACTGTACTGAAAGTATGCAGATGGTTCAACACGATATTAGTCTGATTTCGCGTATGAAAGATATCCAAGCACCGAATCATGCATCGCACAGATTCTTTGCTAACATTGTTGTTCCATTCTCTCTTTTATAAAATTTTAATACAATTTTTTTAATATCATCAAGTTATGCACGTGCTACATTTGATGAAATATTTATGTAAGAATAGAAGAAGGAAAATCTGAGGGATGGTGGCTGCAAGTAAGAATAAAGTCGCGTGAGAGAGAGAGAGAGAGAGAGAGAGAGAGAGAGAGTAAAAAATTGCTCACTCGTCCAGAAGATCATTAATGCAGCTTGCTCCGCGTACATCAGGATGTAGGTAAGTAAAGAACTGTGGAGCGTGATGCATCTCCTGTCATCCGACTGGCGAAGCAGAGCTTCTGTGTGCGTGCGTGCGTGCGTGTGCTGTGCGCCGTTCGTCAACCCTCGACTATAGAAGAGTACGCATTAATTTATATCTGCGTACGCCTGGCATTGTTATGATAATGAGCTGCCCAACCACGGCCAGGCTTAGATATTCCGGCTAGCATCACGTTTTGCGTCTCGCGCGCATCTTATAATACGCGATGCGATGCCTCGATCTCTACATGTGTGTCCGCAGACGCACGTACACATGCCTAACGCGCTCCTCCTTTTTCATAAGTACCTATAGCTTGGACCGCCAGCTATATAGAGCAAATACGCATTCAAAACATCGCAAAACAATGCCAATCTCAAAGCCGACGTGAAAACTCTTGGATATATTTTAATATGTACACTGTACACGCAAAGGACCAAGATCTACTTAAGAATTAACATACTTTTTATTCTTCATAGCACAAAACTTCAAACGTGTTACCAATTCAAATTATCTACTACCAAATATATAAAAATAATACAAATTATTTTCAGTTTATACACGACAATATTAGGCACTGCATGAAATATTTATATAAATACTTTAAGTACACAAATTTACATCATACATTTATGAATACACAAATTTATGTTATAAATATTGCAGAATTAATTTTTAAGATGTACTGTATAATGTATGCCAATCTGAAAGAGGATGCGGTTTTTTACACTTTTGTACTAAATTAAAATACGTTATTTTGGGTCCTGATATCGCAAAAAAAAATAAATGACGGGGTTTCCAAATCTTTTCTATCTTGATATAGGGGCCAAATTATAAAGAAAAACGCGTTTGAACAATGAAAATTGGCAATGTGACTATGGTCTTTTGGTAAATTAGATGTTTTCTATATATAGCAAAAAATAGGGTTTTATTGTGCGGTTAATAACTAGGCACACAAAGGTGGAAACATTTTTTCTAAAACGAATATTAGAACTAGAAAGACCTTTAAACTAAAAGACCTTTAATTTGAGTTTTTGTTCGTTGAAAATTGATGCTCCGGTGCAAAGTTATGTCCAATTGAAAATAAAGTAATAATTCGTCGAAAATCTCAGATTCAGCAACATAAATGGAAAATCCGTCCATTTTTACCCTATTTTCAACGAATTATTACCCTATTTTAAATTGGTCATAACTTTGCACCGGAACACCCATTTTCAACGAATAGAAACTCAAATTAAAGGTCTTTTCTTCTACTATTATATACTTTGTGGGACATAAATTTTCCACCTTTGTGTCTACAGTTATTAACTGTGCAGTAAAACCCTTTTTTTGGTATATATAAAAAACACCTAATTTGCCAGAAAAACGTAGTCACATGGCCAATTTTCATTGATCAAACGCGTTTTTCTTCATAATTTGGTCCCTAAAATAAGATAGAAAAGGTTGGAAAACCCCAGCATTCAAATTTCTTTTGCGATTTCTGGACCCAAAAAAGTGTATTTTTTTAGATTTCGTCATATAGACAGACTGTCATGTATATTTTAAGAAGTTTATTTAACCTTTTAAGTCCCAGTGAGTTCTCCCAAACAAAAACTTTTTTATCGTTTTTCTTAAATGTTCATGTGATAAATATGTTCATCAAATCAAAATAGACCATTCAGTTCTCATAATGGGAAGAAATTCATTTCTAACCATAGAGTAGATTAAGAGAATCGATAAAAACATTTTTAACTTTATTACACATTAAAATTTTAAGACAATCATCCCTGTATCTAAATTTGTTCAAAATTGTTAAACAACTATTACCGTTACGGACCCAGGTCCTGATCAGAACCCAATTCCTGATCATTTTCTTACATAAAATATTACTTTAAACTTGTTGCAAAAACTTTTTTGAAGATTTCAGATATAACTATCTACTATTGAGATTTTCTTGTTCAAAGTCTAAAAAGTTTAGTGGTAATTGGCTTTTATGGAAATCAGAGCTGATCAGGAATTGCTCTTAGCTGATCAGGAACTGGGTCCGTGACGGTACTATGCATATAGGACTTGGAGGGTTACACATACAATTGGAATGTAAGGTATTGAGTTATACGGGAGAATTGTGCGGTATGAACAATTCTGCGCTTTCAGCATCCAATGATATACAATAACTATTTACCTTGTGAATTAGTTATATAATGTTGCTTTATTTGACAAAATTGGCAATCGGTATTTAAAATTTACTGCTTTAAAAGTTGTCGTACATTATAAAAAAAAAATTAAATCGGCAGTACTGTGTGAGCGAGGTCTTTGTTATGTAAACTAGCTTTCAAAAGTACTACAAGTACCATTAATAAACATCTGGAGCTGAAAAACTGACTAAAAATTATGGTAATAGTTCATGCTAGACGGTAATTTTTTATTTATGTCCAAAATCGGAGCTTTTATAGGCTTGCTGCTAATTAAGTATGTTAATTGAATTTGAGTATAAACCATTATTTTATTTAAAAAAGGTCGTTGAAGAAACAAATCATTTATTGGTATTTTAATTTTGGTCCACTCAATCAAAAGTTACAGTCAAAATAGCTATGGATATTCATACTGTATGATCGTCGCCTGCGTTCATTTATGCCTATAATAACAATGTATTTTCCAAGTTGTTTTTCGCATTATAATTTTCTGTTTATATATATTTTCTGTAATTATGCGGGATAGTAAATAGATTATTTTATACTATACGCGCGTGCGTATAAAACGTTATTCCATGCAGATATGTTTAGCTTTCATGCTATATATAATTATGTAAGCATGTACCTTTGCGAAAATATGGCAGCGTAAAGTACGCAAATACACTGACATATAAGTGAAAGTACATTGATGTTATTATACGCAAGGAGGCTCGGGCTTCGGGGGCTGAAAATAAAACCGAGGATGCACGAGAGCGTGGCGGATTAAATATGCAAGAGGGAAAAACTATACCTGGGAAAATCAGAAGCAAACACTTTCCATCAAAGCTACAGAGCGTGCCCTCCTCCGTATTATAAGAGAGAGGGAGAGAGCGAATCTTAACGATATGCAATTATACGCAAGCGTGTGCGTACGCAAACTACTACTCCACTTTGTATTTTCATTCTTCATTTTTTTTCTATTCCATTATACACACGTTTTTTCTTGTTGTTAAATCAAAAAAAGTGTAGAGAAAGACGACGTAGGTAGTAGTCGGTTCCATTCGAGCCGAAAGGGATGCGCTACCTGGATATTTTGTTAAAATTTTTTTGGCCCCGCTACGCTGCTACGCGTGAGAAAAGTTTTTTATTTCCGTTTTTGCAGGGCGACTCTTGCACAGATTTGAGAAGAAAATCTGATAGATACGAGACACGGTGTTTTTAAGGAAAGCGAAGAGTGAGCCCGCATGAGACGGGTTGCGACAGTGGCATTCGTAGGTAAAAAATGAAATCCTCGAGGCGTCGACACCTTAGATTTGTATCTGTACTCCGTATACTCATGCTTACCCCCATGTAAGCTGCGGATAAGTTTTTCGGCTGTATGCAGTTGATGCGGCCCGGCCGGACCTGCCTTTCCTCGCTGCGCGTTCATCGATACGAGACTCGAGGATACACAAACCGCTTACCGCAATCGTCGCGCAGCTTGTGTTGCTGCGTCGTAGCCTCGTAGGTAGTAGGTAGTAGATTTTATCGCTCGATTTTTATAAACCTTTCTTATCTGCCTCTATATTGTAATACAAGAGGGCTTTTAAAAGCTTTGACGAGAGTAAAGTTTCCCTCTATTTTTTAACGAGCGTCATATTTTTCCTAGATCGATTTTCTCCAAAGAAATCCTCGAAAGAGGATAAAAGTGAGGAACAAGTCGTAGGAAAGCAGCGGCAGTGGCAACGATATGAATGAGAAGCAGGTTCGCTTACAGCATCCCTCGATCCGCGGGCCGGAGGGCGGAGGGCGGCGGAGGGGTCGCGGGTTGCGGCCAGGCGTCAGGCGGCAGGGGCGGGCTAAAGCGCCTTGGGTGCGCATGCGCGCCCTCTCTCCGCTCCTCGCTCGCGGCTCATCCCTTTCCCCTCGGCCGCGGCGGCGGCGACGGCGGCGTCGATCCTGCATCGCTCTCTCTCCGTCTTGCTCGTGCTTGTCCCGGGCGCAGGCAGGCCGCCGGGTTCCCGCCATAGCCGCGGGATGACACCCGAGGATTGCCGAGGAGAGCCGAGCCGGCACGAGGGCCGAAACGCGGGCAGCTGCGAGCTGCCGCTGCTGGCTGCTGCTGCTGCCGCTGCCGCTGCCGCTGCCGCTGCCGCTACGTTGCCGCTGCTGGCTCATGCGAGAGCCAAGAGCCACGGACAAAGAATACTCGCGGAGCATACACACAGTCAGCGCGCGGCGAGCACACTCAGCACGGGCCAGCCCGCAACCAAAGGTATCAGCAGCGCCCACGACCACCGACATTAACCACCCCCTTGCAATTTTACAACTTTGCCATTTTTTCACCCAACCCAAGCCCTGCTCCGGTCTTCTCCTCCTTCTTCGTCTTCTTCTTCTTCTTCTTCTTCTTCTTCTTCTTCTTCTTCTTCTTCTTCTTCTTCTTCTTCTTCTTCTTCTTCTTCTTCTTCTTCTTGTTGTTGTTGTTGTTGTTGTTGTTGTTTTTTTCCGGCTCGGTACATAACCTAATCGGAGGCGCATTTTTTACTCTCCGAGCAGCCTATTGTGTTTACCAATATCGTCGAGCGTCACCCGTCGCCCGTCGCCCGTCGCCGGACCGGCACGGCCCTACCGCCTGTGTGTTATTTCTGTGCAGTTCGGAAAAGTGCTTCATTACGACAATCGCCAAACAAAGATACAAGTGTCAGTAGGTGGACGGTCAGTGCAGTGAACAAATCGAGACGGAACAACAAACTGAGGAAGAGCGACTTGTCTGTGCGTGCACTTGCTTGCCGATTCTCCCGTCCTCTGCATCCAGCCAAAGTTTCTGCGGACAGGATTGGCTTTTTTTTACGGTGCGCCGACTTTTCGCCCTTTTTTCGAGCGACGATGCTGCCGCTCAGCCAGCAGCCAGCAGCCAGCAGCTCGGTGCAGGGAAAAGTCACTTTCGCTTTCGCTTGCTCGCGCGCGCTCCTCTTCGTTCTTCGCTTCTACTTGCAGCACGTTCGGCAATTTTTTTCCATCTTTTTTTCTTCTCTTTTCGTACATGTGCGTCGGTCTGTTTTGTTTTGCATTTATTCAGTTTCGTGCATAAATTTACCAGAGGAAATGTGAATTTTTGAGGCTTCGATACCGTGAAACTTGGCAATGTGCAGAAACTTGAATCGCGCGCAGTCGTTGGGATGAATAATCGGCGGCTCGACAGAAAAGAGTAATATGAAGTTTACGTTAAGTACGTGCATTTAAAAAGATATAGGTTATGCGCTGGGGAAACACTTATTTACGTTCTTTGACCTCTTTTGTTTACATTTCGTAACTCTTGTTTATACATAGAAATAGTGCATTGAAACAGTATCAATCGAGTGATCATTTTAAATAATGGTTGTATACATTCTTATACGGAATTTCTCGATAATTTATGAAAAGATAGAATGGTATCTTCCTCTTGTTCAGTAATTAAAGAAGGCCTATAAGTGGACAAGGCATAGTGTAATTGAAAAGCTAGTCCGATGCAATTCTCATAATTTGGGAATATTTATCGCATCGGGCGAGCGATCGATCGAACCTCGAGATTAGCGGAAAGAAATCCAAGTGGTAAGTGCACAGTGTGGCTAGAGGCTGAATTAGAAGCTGAATTATTCGCTCGGCAGGCCCAGGGCCCAGAGCTTTTTGCCGGTATTTTTTTCCGCTCGGGAGTTTTTTCTTCCTCGTCCTCTTTCTTATCCGGCGCGATAGAAGGGAGCCGCGCGAGATTTCGGCCGGTTTCTGCCTTCGTCGCGGACAGACGGAACGGATCGAAACCTGCTCGCCGCGCTCTGGAATAGCGAGAGCCCGCGGATCGCGAGCGCGCGCGCGAGAGAGAAAGAGAACAACGGCCTCTCAACAAGAGATTTACGGCCAACGTGCAAAGACCCTTTAGGCCCAACATGCTATATTCTTCTTTTTCCTACTTTTGCCTTTCTTATCTTTTTCTTTTTCTTCTTCTCTCCCTCTGCACCTCTGCCTCTTTCTTTACGTTTTTGCGCTGCAATTTTAAGACTATTTTCAAGCCCTTTTCATCTCATTTTCGAAGAATTTTCATTTTTACTAACAATAGATGCTTGCGTGCAGTGTTTTTAAATTCAACGAATGAAAAAAATGAAAAATCAGTAGTAAGTTGTTTGAACGATAATGAATATGTCGGGCAGTGAGGATGAGGATAGTTTTTTTGTTTCTACGCGGTGGTGTACACAAGAGCGACGGGTCGAACGTGTCGGCGCGAAGAGGCCGCATTAATCTGTGCTTTAGCGAAGCAATTTAAATATCAGCGGCGGCGCGCACGTTGAACGCAATTTTATATCATTTCCGATATCGCGCGCGGCACAGTGTAGGTGGGTTTAAGAGTCTCTCGACATCGCGACGTCACCGCAGTAATTCCACGTACATAGCAGCGTACACAGTATACGTAAAAATTCCCCGGAGTACGAGGCGTTATCGTCGAGTGTTAAATACGCGTCGGGGGTAAACAATCTTGTGCACAGTTCATAAACATGCAAGTTATTTTGTATCGAGGAGCCGTTTCTATCCAAAGGTTTTTCTCTGAAATAGTCGGTGCCTCCGTAGACGGTCCGGAATGGTGAGAAAAGCAAAGCTCGCGAGAAAAGTGCTGGAGGGAAAACCCAAGCCGCGCGCTTTAAACGCCGTGCGTAGCGTATTTTTCGGTAGCCAGAGTAGCAGCAGCGGCGGCGACGGCGACGGCGGCGGCAACAGCACGTGTTTCTAAACAGCGTATATACATAGCACGCGCGCGAGAGGTAGAGGGAGAGAGGAAGAGAGGGCAAGCACAGCGCCAAGGAAGATGGAGAGACAGAAGGGAATTACAAGAGAGTGGAGCGCGTGCGCATGCGCGGGCGCGAGTACGTGTGCGTGGGACCTTGAATCAAACAGCCTTTGTCGCGAGACTCGGCAGCGCGGCGCACCAGCGGCACCACCACCACGAGGCCGGCGAAAGTCTACCCGAAGCTTTTTTGCTCCCACTGCCGCAGGGAGCCGCTCTTTTTACTGCTTTTTTACTCACTGCCGCTGCCGCTGCCGCTGCCGCTGCTTCTACTTCTTTTTACTCTCTTTCTCTCTTTCTCTCTTGATTCTCCGCTTCACGAGTGTAATACGTACTCGAGCCTCTGCTCCTACTTCCTTGACATTACAAGACAAAAATCACTAGCTGCTATTCCTCTCGATCCACTTATACAAGTATTCAAACTTTCTATCTCATTTGGGATTTCCAATGCACTCTAAATAGTTAAAAGAAAATGTTTATGTAGATTTGGGAGAAGCACGGGAGAAGAATTTGCGCCGAGCGAAAGTAAAGAATCTGCTGCGGGCCGCAGCAGAGCGTTTTCGACGCTGCACTCTGTAGGTATAGATATAGCGAGCTGCGAGTTGGCCCTATAATACGCTCAAAGCGTGCCTCTCTCCGTTTTGCTTCTTTTGCTTCTTTCGCTGCTGTACTCGTGGCTTCTATGCTCGCTGCACTCGCGCCAGATTGAATATTTGTACCTTTCCGTTGTAATAAATAATACCCTTGAGCATTTGATTAGGTAAAATGTGCAGCAATAGAAAGTAGCATTGTTTGTGCAAGTAAAATCGCCGAGCGACGCATTATCATCCTTACTTGTTACTCGTTAGCCGCACTATCACCGTTCCGAAGTTTCACGACCTCTGAAGACTCCGAGTTCACGGTATTTCCTCTGGCGCAGACCGTCCAAAGTCGTTATAAAAAGTGCAATTATCGGGCGATAAAATTTTTTGCCCCGATCGCGTTCGCATCCTTATCGGAACTCGTTTCGTCAATAAAACGCCGAGTATCAACGGACATTGTTAATAAATTAATAAAGAAGCGGGAAGAGAGGAGTAAGCGGAGTCGCGAGGCGGGCAGGCGCGTGGAAAGCACGTGGAAAAGCGGGTGGGTGGGCGGGCGGCCGGATCGAAAGTGCAAGTTTCCATGAGCGATAGCGAAAGCTCTCGGCGCAAGCAGCAGCAGCTGTAAAGCTATTACCACCCCCCGAGGGCAAGTCCGAAAACGCAAGCGCGCGCCGCGCCGAGCCCTACATATATAGCAGCCAACTTTCGGCCTGCGCACGCTCGGCGTCGTTGCTGCTGCTGCTGCTGCTGCTGCTGCTGCAGCCTCGCGGGGGGGCACGGCCACGGGCACTAACCAACGCGCGCGCGCGCGCACGCACACGCACACACACAGACACGACGCTATACAGCGAAACTTGCGAATTTCGCGCGCCAGCGCGTGTACGAAGAAAGCGAGAGTGGAACTTGCACGCCATGTCGCGTATACGCGTACGCGATCGATATTTTGCTTTACTCGGAAACGTAGGCGCTACGTTGCCGCTGACGATGCTTTAGAGCCGCAAGTACACGAGCGAGCCGACTTTTTTCCTTTCCCTTAGCTACCGCGATCACCATTCTTTTCTTTTTAATCCAAGAAAATAGCTCAATATTCTAGAATGATGGACGAACAGGTTGAATAGTTTTCAATGCTATGCGGCTTGTTTACTCTCGCTCCGAGCCCGAAATTACTCACATAGTCCCATTCCTTTTTTATAATCGGTAATATTTTTTTGTTTCAGATCGTACAAATGAACCGCCTTCTAACAAGCCACGTTAACCTCAAGTGATTTATATTTTCTTACGAAGCCCGAGCGAGAAGAGAGTCTCAGATCAAGTAATAATAAGTGTGCAGTGTTTCGAGCTTATATCGAGAAAGAGCAAAGAAGCTATATTAGTACATATGTATTAAGTGCAGTACAAAGTCCGTCAGTGCCAAATGTAAGCAGGAGAAGAAGAAGAAGAAGAAGTGAATTTTAGATTTAATGTAAGGAAGAGAAAAACAGACCGCAAACCAAAGAATTGTACCATTTTTGTACCGAAGTCCCTGGATTAGCCGAGGAAGCCGAGGAAGCCGAGGAAGCCAAGTCGCGAGTTGGCAGCCTAAACCTGTCGAGTACAAAGAAGATGCGGGGTGCGAGGAGGTGCGCGTCTCGGTGCTAGAGGAGGATCTCGGAGGATCTCGGAGGATCTCGGAGGATCTCGTCCCGAGTGAGCGTTTGGGCGAGGGAGAGCGAGTGAGTTTGTCAGGAGGATGGGGCGCGGAAGATGAGCAGCGAGGTCAAGAAGGAGGTGGTGCTGGGCGGCGCGGGCGACAGCAGCAGCCCCGGGGCCAGCTCGGAGCTCGGCCGGCTCGGGCACCTCGGGCACCTGCCGCCCTTCAGCAGCTTCACGGCCGAGCAGCACGCCGGCAGCATGGACAGCTCCACGACCCTCAGCAGCCTGCAGGCCCACGAGCTCTCGATCGGCGCGGGCCTCAACCCCTGGGACTACTACGAGGGCCTCTCGGGCCGGCTCATCGACGCGCGCGGCGAGGTCGTGCTCGCCAGCCAGTACCGGCCCTGGGAGTCGAAGCTGGGGGTGGCGCACCCCCACGGGCCCGACGGCCTGCCCAGCTTCGCCTCGCAGTTCGCCGAGCCCGGCCAGCCCGAGCCCCAGCTCACCACCCTGACGCCGCTCTCGCCCGCCTCCATGTCGCACTCGCCGCCCGTCACGCTGCCCAGCTTCCACACGCTCGCGGCCGGCCAGGTGCTGGTCCAGCCGCAGGCGACGAGGCCCCCGGCGCCGGCCCCGCCGCCGCTCGGCTACCCCCTGGTGCCCGCGGCGGTGCAGGCGCGCGAGCTGCCCGCGCTGCAGCAGCAGCTCGTCGACGAGCGCCACATCCAGCTGCTGGGCCAGGGGTTCGCGGCGCCGCCCCCGCCGCACCCCCACCCCCACCCCCACCCGCTCCCCCACGGCCACCCGCTGCCCCACGGCCACCCGCACCTGGCGGCCCACCTCGTCAAGCAGGAGTACCCGCAGCTGCACCACGCCAACTTCCAGAACCCCATGTCGACGGTGCTGGACTGCCCGTCGCCGCGCGCCCCCAGCGACGGCCGCAAGAAGGAGCGGAGAAAAGCGCGCGCGGGCTCGCTCGACTCCGAGCAGGAGGGCTCGACCGCGAGCTCGGCCGCCGAGGTGCCCGGCTCCGGCCAGGTGGCCGCCGTCTCCTCGACGGCCAGGCACCAGCTGGGCGCGGGCCTCGCCGACGGCGAGTCGGACGGCGCGCTCGCCGACAAGCCCGCCAAGAAGAAGAGGAAGCGCTGCGGCGAGTGCATCGGCTGCCAGCGCAAGGACAATTGCGGGGACTGCGCGCCCTGCCGCAACGACAAGAGCCACCAGATCTGCAAGATGCGCCGATGCGAGAAGCTCACCGAGAAGAAGGTCAGTTCACCCGCGTACCCTTACCATTTTTTATTTAGATTCCAAATACAAATTCGACCTTTGGAACAATCACTCTTATAGACTTACTAGACTTACGCCTTAGAAACAAGTTAGCAAGGGCACGAATACTATACTTGAAAATTAAATTTCAATTTTTATTAACTCTTATTATTATTATATCTTATTATTGTATAAGTATTTATTGAAAGGATTCGAAACAAAAATTTATAATAAATGCATTGCATTTTTCTTGGGCATCACCAATTGTATTTTCTTATCGATCAAAAGTCCTCTTGTGAACTTTAACCCTTTAGGTACTGGCAGGCACACGCGGTTGGCATTACTATAAAAAATTCTCATTCGATCAAAAAGATTACTGTGCTACATTGTCACTTCTGTGGAATAAAAATATAAATGTCGGTATTATATTTTAATGTCCGATAGAGGGAATTTTCTTCAAATTATATCGTGTAAATGGTGATGACGTTGATAAAAAGGCAACGCTTATGACGCTATAGATTTTGCTTTAAAAACTTTAGTAACATTTTCTTTAATCCTTTTGATAGATAAATGTACAATAACACTCAAACTAACTAATTACCAGCTAGTTATTAAAATGTAATTAATATAAGAGCATGAATGGCAGATAGTAATTCCATCCCTAAAATTTTCTGAGGTAAAATAAGCCGCTTTCGATATTTTTTTCAATGGAAGGACCTTGGTACAAGGGTTAGCATATACTGGCATCTTCGTTTTGGTCTCTAAAAAATGCCTATGCGGAACAGATCCAGTCGTCATCAAATAACAATTGTTTATGAGATCCCAAAAATGCGTGGTCTATATTTGTATTAAACGTTTGGGACTTAAAGGGTTAAACAAATATAATTTTTTTTGTTGGAACGGAAATACGATGTACAGATTTAAAAACTATTTTTTTTTATTTCATTGGCTAATATCTATCCTTATTATAATTGCTAAAACTTTACTTTATTTATAAAACAAAGAATTATAGTAATTTTAATGTTATTTTGAAGTTGACTTTAGAAAACATTCATTTATCTGACACCTTTTTTATTTCAAAACAGATCTATAATTGATCGCCACGAGCAAATTATACTTACTCTTATTAAATTTTCCTCTGATAAGCCCGAAGTCTAATTATTTCGCACAATTCACCATATGAAGAGTGGATCAAATAGCAAAAAATGAATTGATTAATAATTAATAAAATTACATTTTTGCGGTATGAATATAAAAGTTGAAAATATAAATTGAATGCAAATATTTTATAGGTTATCACAAGCCCACTATCGCAGCATTACGTGAGGCAACACAAAGTACCATTAAATTTTGTTGTGCGAAATTTTTTTATTTGCTTAAGAGTAGGGTCATTGCACCAGCAAATGACCAGACAACAGTAAATATTCCATAAATTAAAATGTATGAAAACATACATATTTGTGTTCTTTTTTTTATTGTAAAATAAAAAATTGTTAAAAAAACTTTCATAATTTCATGTCAAACAGAAACTTTTATATCAATATACGTAAATGGAAGGTGGTCAATCTCTTGTGTGTCTGCACATTTAGCATTTTTTAATGCATTTCATCGTTCTTATCGCATTCTTGCGAAAACAATTGATCTTTATTAAAAAGTTATAGTATTATGCCGTTTCTACATCTAGTGATTAAGCGAGAGACTTCAGACTAGCGAACTGTAATTTAGGTGGTCAATGTTCGCTAGTTAGGCATTAAGTCAGCACTATTATAAAAGACACTTTATTGTTAAATATTTTTTGTGTAATAAATATTTCAATATTCTGTCACTAGATGCAATATGCGTCAATATCACGTAAATATGTTAATTATCAGTCAATAAATATGCATACAATCGATTAATTTTTAAGGTTAAGGCACATTAACAGCTGTGTAATGTCGACGGCACGCGCTTCATCTTTCTAAAACATTAAAGCTCGCTTGATCAATTTCTCGCTTTATCACCAGCTGTAGAAACGCATTAGGGAATCGTATTTTTATGATTATTTTTATTTTATTAATTTATATTTATTAATAAATATTAAAAATAAATGGATACAATTAGTCAAATCCTTAACCGGTCCTTCAATACTGCAGTTATAGTGAACTTTATGTCTGTAACTTCCTCACATCGTATTTTATACCACTCTAACCTTAAAATCACAACTTTGATATGATTTTTCGGCTCTCGTGGTATTCGCTATGAGCATCTGCGTGGAGGGAATAAAAGAAACGATCGCAGCGCACGAGATGGCAGAAAATGGAAATAGAGGTGTAACCGAAAAGCATTACTATATATACGATATATATATGTTGAATATACTACCCGAGTTTCCAACTTTTGGAGGGCGCCACCGGTCATGCTCTGGGCGAATAAAATACGGTTCGAAACTAGTGCCAAAGTAGATTATTTACCTCGTGTGACTTTGCACTCTCGCTTCGCTCGAGCAAAAAACGTGACATGAGGGAATCCACTTTTTTGGTTTAATTTTCAATTTTGTCGAAATATCTCTCTGAAGAGTTGTTTTTTATTAGGATAAAAACATTTCAGCACCACCTTAAGGGGATGTCGGATATCGATATGGAGTCATTTGTTTCATTCATTGAATAAATGAGATTGTCAAATTTGGCCAACGTACGCACATCTATTTATAACTAAGAATGTGCATACGTTCGTAAAATTTAATCAAAGTTAAAATCGTCTGCTCAAAGCGAAAAATCGATACTGTCGGTAACTGGGTATAAGGTATTGGACTCCGTTCACCCTTTAAAGAATACTACAATCGATACTACTTCCACTATTTTTCTAGCAATTATTAAATCGGTAAAAATTGTGCGTACTGTTGCATGTGACTTTTAATTATACTATTATATTAGGATATTATTTTTCTTTTCAATATTTTTGATTGATTTTCTTTGTGAGCACCTTAATTTACCTAAAGTTACAATTAAAATTTTAAGTGAATCGCTAAAAACCTGACTTTATTGCGAACTTGTATATAATCTAAAAAAAGTAAGACAGAGTTTTAGAGTTTAAAAGGAAGGGAAGAATTTTCGTAGTTAAAGGCGAGTCATTAAAAGTCTTTGCTCGGCTTGGCAGCGAGCAGGAAGGCTGCAGGGAGAGAGAGAGAGAGAGAGAGAGAGAGAGAGAGAGAGAGAGAGAGAGAGAGAGAGAGAGAGAGAGAGAGAGACGGGCACCGCTCCTGGCGGACAGTTAGAAGGGCTCGATTATTGATCGAGACCTGCCTCTTGCTGTAGCCGGCATTATAGACGCACATACGCGTTTCTCGTGGCTGCAGCAACTCTCTCACTCACTCTCACTCTCTCTTACTAAAGCTCTGTCTCTTTTTTCGCGCGTTCTCTCTTTCTTCTCTCGGGTAGTGCGACGCCGGCAATAGCGGTGCGCTTCGCGCTTCTTGCTTATCGTAGGGCAAGTTCAAGGCTCGTTCGCGGGTCATAATAATCGCCTATCGAACTCGCTCTCTCTCTCTTTCTCTCTTGTTTTCTGGCCTATTGTGTGCAAGCAATGATAAGCGATTAGCTCTTAGCTGCTTACATTGTAAATTCAATCGTACATTTCCATGCTCGAGTCGCGATTCCAAGCTAGCATGAATATTCTTTCTTATTCCATCTGATCACATTCGTATCAATTATAGACAATGCCAATCTCAATAAATCATTGTTTTACGAATAAAAATAAAATTTCGCACTTTTTAACATTACATTCATAGCATTGCAGTTAGCAATAACGTAAGCGTTTCGATTCTCGATGAAATTAAGAAGAACACTTGTGACTTTACTATGGCTCGAGATTTTTGCGAACAAACAAATCAATTGTACGCTCACTGGCACGCTTTGTCGATTTGACCTATGAGTCATTCGAGTCGTGACTTACGACGAAACGTGAAGCTGATCGCACATCAAGTTTTGGCGATGAACGCGCTTATCGGTCGAAAAAAATAGTCATTTTCAATTCTAGGCACGGCAGGCCTTATTTTTATCCTCCCGAACGGCTGACTTGCACGTTCCGTCTGCGGCTTTGCATTATGCAACTTTTCTTTCTTAATTACAATGACTCTTTCTTCTCTGCTTTCTAATCGCATTGCAATTTTTCTCATTCAAAATAAACAAGTTGAATCGAGCAGATGTGTAAATACGTTACCACTAAATAAATAGACGCGTTAAATCAAATTCGTCAGAAAGGAGCTGCGAGTGCCCGAGAGACGGAACGGTACCGCGTATTACCAATAATCAATAGTACAATGGTACTTTTCAAACAGCCGGGAAAATCATACCAGCTGTCTGTAAAGTGAATATATATATATATATATATATTGCTGGCTGTTTTAAAAATTCGTTTGTATTTATAACAATAAAAATAGAAAAACTTCTATGTTAGTGACTCTGGTGGTCGGTTACAAAGCAAACATTTTTTACTATAACTTAATATCACATAATGATATGAAAGTCAATATATTATAAAAAAGAGAGTTTTTGTGAAACTAAAAAATTTTTTTTTATCGAAATTCCGTTATTGTAAAATTAGATCTTATCGTCAAATTTAGACTTTAAAAAGAAAAAGTTAACAAAACAGTGGAGACTTTTTTATTTGTCATCCGATTTTAATTTTGAAAGGCTCAGTTTGTTCCTTGAAAGAGTTCAGGGGGGCTTACCCATATAAAAATTAAATAACATCGAATAACCTGCAAGTTACAGGCTATATCTTATAAGTCCATACACGTGTTTTTGTAAGTTTAAGCGTGTACAAGTATAAACTATAGCCTGTAACTTTGCAGGTTATTCGAAGTTATTTAATTTTCATGTGGGTAAGTCCCAACGATATCTTTCAAGGAACAAACTGAAACCTTTAAAATAAAAATCCGTTAACAAATAAAAAAGTATCCACTGTTTTGTCAACTTTTTCTTTTTTAAAGTCTAAATGTGACGATAAGATCTAATTTTACAGTAACGGAATTTCGATAGAAGAAATTTTATTTAGTTTGACAAAAAACCCTTTATTTTATAATATATTGACTTTCATATCATTATGTGAGGCTAAATTGCAGTAAAAAATGTTTGTTTTTTATGACATATACCTACGCATGCAACCTCCTTAATGAGACTTCATGGCCCTTGCATACGGCATATACACATGGAAAAATTAATATTTACAATATTTCATAAAGTTTAAAACAAAATTATGTACAAAACATATATTATGTTTAAGAAAGAGCGATTCATATCGTTGTGAAACGTATGTTAATGAGGCTTTAAAAGATGTTTCTTGGTACTTGAAATGAATCCCAGCTCCCGTACTTTGACGTTACATGCTCTTTTTCGAGATATAAGCTATCTGAAATGTGTGATATTTTAATAAAATAAGGCACCTCTATTTACACTACAAAGGAATATAAAAGAGATGAAAAGGCAATTTGAGTCTTTCTTAGTCTCAAATTAAACATCTTTATGCCTACTTTTGTATTCTTATGGGTGATTTTTCTGGCTCAAAAACTTCTGAAGTTTACTTACAAAAATATTTATGATGTGAAGTAGATGTGGAATTTTTGAGTGAAATAACGGGTATATTTTGAAAACAAGGACTTATGATGGGATAAAAGTACAGGTAATGAGCTTGAGTTATAGGTAGGAAAATTCAGGCCCCAAAGTGTCATGAAAGTACGAGGCTCTTTCTACAAATAGTAGGAATTAAGGATGGTGAAGTAGTGAAAAAGTCGCCAAGAGCCGACGTAGAGTGAAAATGAGTAGGTGCAGTCGAGCACGTATAATGAGCGATCGGCTCGATTTGAAGACGATATATGCGGTGTAGAGTAGGCTCGGGTTCGCAGTCACAACAAGCCACCCCCTGGTACTTAACACCCTTTCGATCCCGAGGGAAGATGGTGGCTCGGCCTGCTCGTGGGTCGGTGGTCCAGCGGTGCAAAGAGACTGTGCAGCGTGTACTATACAGGCTACCCTCGAGCTGCTCACGCGCACCTGCAGGTTACTCTGCTTACTGCTTACTGCTTACTGCTTACTGCTTACTGCTTACTGCTTACTGCTTATTGGTTAGCGGTTAGTGGTTAGTGGTCAGTGGTTAGCGAGAGGGCCTGGGCCACCCACTCCTCGCGGACAGATGGAGATAGCGCTGCTCGCGACTCTTTCCTTCTTGTTACGCGCCGATTCGTCATAAATTAGCCTCCTTACTTTGCGTCTGGCTCCGTTCTTCCTTCGCGAGCAGGACAGCTGTCAAGACTGGCCCGGTGGCGCTCCTCAGCTCTCCTTTCTTCTCTCTCTTCTCTCTCTTCTCTCTCCACTCCCGTTTTTTCTCGACGCTGCAAAATAAAAGAAAGCAGGAGAGCTGGCCATTGAACTCTGCACGCGACGCGCTAAATATAAGGATGCATATTCGTGTGCTTGCTTTTTTTTAAATTTGGAACCTACTTCGATAATAAAAACTTGCGGATCAGCTGCTTTCGGACATGCGAAATATACGCGAAGGGAGAAGTAAGGATTCGGCGTGTAACGTTATTACGCGCGAGGCTCTCGTTTACTCTGGCCTTTTTCCACCCCCGTTCTCTCGCAGCTGTTTTGGAGCTGGTTGACCAATGGTGCACACACACACACACGCACACACACACACACACAGGCCTGCACGCAACGTTGCGTCGTGTCTGTTGTCGGCTTTTCCTTTACCGCAGGGCTTAAGGCAGGTTAGGGAGCCAGGAGCGATCCCTCGCCATGTATTGCGGCCTCGGAAATGTCGAGAGGCAAAAAGTTCAACGCCGCTCGACTGCACTGCAGGCATTGACTTATTACTCGTATCGCCGCTACGTCTCTAACGCAATTTTCATAATCGCGAGCGTTCTTTCTTTCCTATATTCTTTCATATGTCATGCAGTGGATACAAGAGTTCTGAACGATATCGCGGCTGCTGCGGCGAAAAGAACATCGGAGCCAGCCGCGCTCGGAGCTGTAAAAATGAGATAAACCGAGACAAGCTACAGATTTTCTTTTCTCCTTCTGTGCGAGCGCACACACGCACGCATTACGTTATACTCGGAGAGAAAGAAAGAGAGAGAGTTGGTTGGCCTGTCTCGAGATAACCCTGAAGAACTCGTAAGCAGCATCGTGACCGCTTATCGTCTTTCTTATCATCTACTCTCTGCGAATACAAGTTTTCTTTAAATTTGACATTTCATGCATGCGAAAGATTTCACAATGCACACCAGCCATTGGGCTTTCGAAAGGTTTTTCCAAAAACTCCAACACTCTCAAAAGCTGTGATGTAAGTCGCGCAATTGTCCGGCAGCGCGAGCTCGTGCTCATAGCGCATATCCGCGGTAACCGTACACTCGCGACTTTCCCGTCGAGGGATCCTCTTTCTCATCCCACTTTCATTGGCTTCCTTGCTCGTTTCGATTTATCGAGAAACCGAAACCTCCGAAAGCCTTTTAAGACATGCTCATCGTAACGAGACTGCATGCGTGTATTCTCTTTCAGAGTGCAGTTTCGAGCATTGTAGCCGATAGCCGATAGACGAGAGGTAACAGCCATCCTCAAAAGATAATCAACCTCGCGCTCGCTTCCACAGCTAGCAATTTAATAGAGAATTATAGGAATTAGTCGGGCTCTGGTGGCGCGCGCCGGCTGGAGGGCAATATAAGATTGCGATTTAGAGAGAAAATCGTGTAATTTGTTTCGCCCAGTCTTGGCGCGGAGCCTAAGAGCAGCGGTACAAGACGAGCGAAAAACGCCCACAGGGAAAACTCGCAAAGAACTGAATGTTCTTACTCCGCCTAAGTATATATACAGTATATAGCGCCGAAAATGCTCGTGCAATTTTCATCCGCGCGCTTTCGACGAGGAGAGCTATAGGTACGGGACGCGTCGGCAGGAAAACGAGCTCAACCGGAGCGTAAAATCTGCTTTTAGCGTCGTTAGACTCGCCGCAGTCGGCCGAGTTATTGGATGCCGAATAAATCGAGGGGAAATTGAAAGGATAACGCCTGATTTCGTAACGGCATCGCATGGAATGCCGGGCTACGAATGGATTTCGATTTGCCGCTAGTTAGACTCGATGCAGACTACGCATGTGAAATCGTAGCATAGTTTGTCAGTTCAGCCGAGAAGAAGGATCAAAATTCGTAAGGATTAAGGCGAACCCCTTGAAAACGGGGAGGACCGTAGCTCGGATCGGTAAATAATGCTCCTCGCTTGTGTTTTCGTTGTCGGTGCAACTGGGCAGCAGCGGCAAGAGCTCGCTCGCAATTCGCAGAGACAGATGGCGAATTAACATACGCACGCCGCCAGCAAGATCTCATTCCAGATTTTCGAGTCTCGCGTCTCGCGTTCCGAAACGTGAGAACGTGCCGTTCGGACGAAATTCGATTCGCCGTTCGATTTTCCCCGGGATTACGGCGCTCTTTACGTACGGGCGGGCTCGCGGCGTTAATCAAGCTCGCGCATGACAATAAATCAAACGCACTTCTTTGCTTTGCATCAGCTCGCGTACAGCTGGCGCGCGTCTCGGGTCCCGAATAAAGAGATCGGGCCGAACGCGCAGCTCTCGCCAAACGAGAGACTCTATAGAAAAAGTCAATATTTACTCGGATTATCGCGCGCTTTTCGTTACTTTTGTTATTGTTTAGCCGGCGCTCTTGGCGTGCGCTTTCTGCACTCTGGACTCGTGTATCTTGGCTTATCCCCTTATCACTATCGGTGCAGAGGACGCTGAATGCAAGCTCGGCCGGGCTCGGTTACTATCGCCGGCTTATACTTACTACTTATACTTATAACCAACCTCGCCTTGCCGATTCAAAGATAGTAAACAATTTCATTGATAAACACTGGCGCAGAGCCGAGTATACTACCGACTAAACATTCTATGCAAAACCATTGACCATTCGGCATTTTACTTATGATAAATAATATTCTTATACAGAATTTGGTAAAATTTAATAACTTACTGAATTTTGCTTTTCCAAAGAGAAAGCTAACTATGAAAATTTTAGATCAGAGATTGTGATAAATCTCGATGTTTTCCAAGTTGCTGAGTCAGAAAAATATGTTTTTAAAACGTGTCTGTATGTACCTATGTATGTGTGAAACCAAATTTTGTGTCCATCATAACTCTTGCAGGGAAGCATGTTTTACGCACTGACCTTTTGCAGACATATTAGGTGTGTTTGAACTTAGAACTGATAAGATTTTTAAGCAAATAATTAAAATAATATTGTGCAGTTTGCATTGAAGATATATAAAAGATAGAGATAAATTCTTAAAGTACGCGTGGTTTGCTTTCGAATTATGACTTTGAAAATATTCTTGAGCTATTTAAAGTTTTTGTAATATCTGTTTTAGCAAATCGAAATAAATTTTTGTGCACAGCTTACTAAAATATCTAAAATATATATTATTAAAATGATGTATATCAATGCTATTCCTTCGGGCTGAAATAATGTTGGCATTAATTCATTTAATTCCATTATACAAGATTGTATAAATGGATTAATCAGGAGAGATCTCTTGGAGAAAGCGTTCTGCTAAGGCAGTTGGTTGCGGTTTGTTTCTCGGTATGGGGAAACATCTGAAAAAGCCTGATTAAAATCCGTTTTCCTTGTTGATTTGACAATAGAGGATGAGAATATTAAAGTAAAGCGAAATAAAAGAAATAAAAGAAATAAAAGAAATAAAAGAAATAGTTTGATTTGCAAGTGATGCAGGGAGCTATAGTAGTATAGTGTAGTGGGTGAGTAAGGGAAGGGAAGGGAAGGGAAGGGAAGGGAAGGGAAGGGAAGGGGAGGGGAGGGAGCGGGCGCAGGGGCGCGCGTGGCTCCTGCACGAGTTACGCAGTTTCTGCGGCAGTAACGCTCGTCGGCGCTCGGTGTGAGAAGCGTTTCTCAGTCGATATATCGATCCCCGCCCCCACTCGGCTCTGCTTCCTGCCACGGAAACAGGACTCGCTATAGCGTGCTCTCTCTCCCGCAGGATGAGTCAGCCAGCCTCCCCAACGCACCAACACAGCCGCACCAATTCACTCTCGCTCTTTACGCGCAGCACGCGCCGCTGCCATTGGCGCACGTGTTCGGCTCTTCGCGCGCGCACACGCACCCGCGCGCACACGCGTAGCTTCTGCACGAACTCGATCGACCCGCTGCCTTCCTAGCGCAGCTCTCTCGCTCGCACCTTTCTCCTTTTTTCCCTCCTCGTCTTTTGCATGCTTTCGCCGCTGCTCTAGCTATATTTGCCGAGGACGAGCGCTCCAAAGCCCCTTTTACATTATTCAACCGGCGCGCATACGCACCACGCACTGCCCTTCTGCCCTTCGCGCCTTCGCGCCTTCGCGCTCCCCAAATATTCACATTTTATTTCATTATCCACCTCTTATTTATAACCTGCCGCCGCTTCTTTTAAATGCAAATATCTCTCGACAAGGGCTTTCATTTCACCGGTATAAACTGCATTAACGACAACAAAGTATTGAACACTCCAGCCTCTTGGCTCTCGGCTCAACTTGTGCACGCCTAACGCGGATAGCCACGAACAAGCGTGCTTTTACGTGCGCTTAATGACAAGGTTACATTTTTCCTTTCAGTACGCGTACGTATGCAATTACCATTGAAAAATGCAATATGCCGTGCTACGCGCTGGACGTTTTTCGCGGTAAAGAGAGAGACGGTAGGTAGGTTTCGTTTTAACGCATGTGCGCTAATAAATTTCTTTGTCATTATTCCGGATGAAAACCGCATATCGGTTGCCTGCGGTTTGCGCGCGAGCCCCGCGCAAAAGCCGACGCAGCCATCTTTTTTTTCCCAGCGCGCTCGCATTTTCTTTCTACCTTCTATCTTCGTCCCCGTGCTGCGCGTTTTCTTCGATACGGCAATTTGACTGTTATAAATGCCGCGCAAAAAGCATGGATGTAAAAGCGTGCGCGGTGCGAGTCTAAACTGCGGCCACTCGGTTTATCAGGAGGGATTACTAGCATCATGGGAAGCCCCATGAGGATGTAATCTGGCTAGATTTGCCCTATCGATTTTGAGGTGCAGCTGAGCGTAGCTCGGTGTGCGTGACGTTGGCCACGACTCTGCCGACACCGCCAACGCGCCTCTGACTCATGACGCGCCGCGCCGAATAATTATACACCACGCAACTTTTTCCTCTAACTTTTCGAGCAAGTTCATACCAAGCTACAGTATATTCTATAATATAGAAAAAGAAGCTTTCTCGTACTCGTAGGCTTGCTCGACCGTTTGATCTTCGCACTAGGTATAGCCGATAACAAAGAACCGGAATTCGCCTTTTCGCCATTTCTCTTCCTTTCCAAATGTGCATGCGGTCCGTGAAAAATGCTGCCACTGGGAGCGCAGGGGAAGAAAAAGAAGTAGAGGACAGAGGGCAGAAAAACTGCTACTTTATAAAGCGTCGAAGAAACGTGACCCGGAGCGAAGTGACAAAAACGCGCTCGGTCCGGAAGATTCCGATTCCACAAAGCTAGCATTGAGAGAAAAAGGAGAGACGCTCCACGGGAATCTTGCAAGTTTTTAAAAAGATCCTTTCTCGAAATCCATAGGGTCGGGCGAGACGCGCGTTCAGTAGTCAGGTCAACTTTTTCCCTCTTCTCCAAAGCCAGCTCGAGAGAGAGAGAGAGAGAGAGAGAGAGAGAGAGAGAGAGAGAGAGAGAGAGAGACCGGGCCCATAAAGAAAATAATTATCGCATTTTCGCGACGATTATGGAGCTTCTTGCGAGCAAAGGGCAAGGAAAGAGCGGCGGGAGCGCGCGAGGTATACACACAGCGAGGCTATAGAGAGAGAGAGAGAGAGAGAGAGAGAATTCGCCAAGGACGCGGTGGAGAACGGAAATTGACGCACTTGCCGTTATGGCGAAAGGACGAAGGTATATAAGCACGTGCTACTTTGGCGGACGATATACGAGGCAGCAGCAGCGGCGGCAGCGGCGGCAACGCGCCGTCAATCCAACCGTTCCTTCGGCGCTCTTCCGTTCTGCGGAGAGAGGCTTTTTTCTCGTGCAGCGAGCCGATCGTCTGTCTCTTTTCCCCCCGCTCCCCCCACTCCGGCCCTTCCTCGGCCTATCTCTATCTCCGTCTCGCAGAGAAATGCACTCGATGCCGCTACTGGACGCGCTTTGCTGCCGCTCGCCGCTCGCCGCTCCGCGCTGCACGCACATATACGCGTATACGCGTATACGCGTATATACGCACCTATACCTATATAGCCGCACGATGGATGGAGCAGGTAAAAAGGGCTCTACAGCTGTCCGACAGCTGCTCCCCTGTCCTATATACATACATGATGAACCACTCGCTATGCGCCTCATTTACGTACTCTAAAGCCTATACGTGCGTCTGGATATCTTTTCTCTCCGCGCAGCAAACTCTTTCATGTACAATGAAATACGAGAATATAAAAGTACCTACGCGAGTGCAATTGCGGGCAGACTTTCAGTTCTGCGGAATGAAGTGCAGCGGCGCGCCCGGCCGCGAGTATACAAGAACTTACAAGTGGACAGACATAACGGAATTAGTGGCGCATCGATTCATCCCTTTCTAAATCTCTCTAGTGGCATTTTGGCCATTCGACGTAGCCTATCGCATCCTATTTTCTCCTCTTCTCCGTCGCTAAACGTCAAACTCTGGCTGCTGGCAGCGGCGTCGCTGCTGTTGCCGCTACGGTTGCCGATGTCCGGGCCGTCTGTCGTGACGGTTCCGCTGCTCGAGCGTCAATGCGACCGCTTGAGCGTGAAGGTTATCGCGCCACGTGATACAGCACAACTTTTTTCTTTCTCTCCGCTGCACATACATTATACATTATACATCACGCATTACGCGTTACGCGTTACGCGTTACGCGTTACGCGTATACCACCGACGCCGCAGTCGATCCGCTCGATATAGCTGCATTATATACGAAATCCATCAATGAATGAATTAACCATCCAGGATTAGATCTTGATGCGTACGTCGAGAGGCCAAGACAATGGGGATCGATAGCCACTCGAGTTTAATCCGAGCTCGAGTGAAACTTATTTTTCTAAATCGAGAGAGCAGAAGTAAGAAGCGCGGCCCGTGTGTCAAGTAAAGCAACGTACGCGAGAGGATGCTACGAGATGGAAGAAATGACGCTCTCGAACAATAGAGTCACCGGATCGGCTGAGACAACAGCGGATCGTGAATTATGTCGACAATGCCGCTGATTGCCGCTACATTATGACGTCACGAGCGAGCGCTAAAGGATAATCACGGCTGCGGCGCAAGCGCTCGGTCGCCCGAGCCCTAAACTGCCGCGCCGTCTGCGACGCGCAAATATCGAAATAACTGCCAAACTTACGTACAGCCTTGTTAAGAATTGCAAAATAAATATTAGCTCTGATCAGAATCAGGGATAAAAATCAGCCACGGTTACCCTTGCGATTACTCGGAGCGCGAGCGAGCACGCGTGCAGCTCATTTTACCCGCTCGAAGGAATAATCTCGCGACGATAAAAAAAGGAGTGGCGCGTTGGCGAGAAAGGGCTCCCTCGCGAATATAGGTACTGTGCCAGTAGGCAGCCAGCCGGTCGCGATTTATTTGCGCCACGGGACCATTCTCGTCTCTCTCTCCAGATCCCGCGTGCGCGCAGGGGACTTTGAAGTTTAATCGACGGAAAGAGCAATACGGAGGAATGATAATTCCAAGTCGATAATTATCGGATGAAGGAAGGAAAGCTGCGTATGAATTAGTCGAAAGAAGTGATTTATTTTTCCGCGCTGAGCTTGAAATTCGGCTGTAATTGCCGAGTAATTAGACGTTGATTAGAAAGCTCCGTCCGAGCTGCCGAATGTCTCGTGGGGACACTCGAGACCAGGCGCTTACGTAATCAAATACCGAAAATGCGAGCTCAAGGGGCTTCTTCACCCTTTCTTTCCATACTCCGTAGCTTGGGCCGTCGAGCTGCCTGCATCCAGCGAAAAAAAAACAACAGCAGCGGCGGCATCATCCTCGTGGTACGCGATGCTCCCATAAATCATAGCAAATATCGAATATCCCCCCCTCGGAGAGAATAGATGTAATATCGAGCGCGGCGCATTTGTCCTAATGTGGAAAAGCTGCGCTCTCGCGAGGTATTACCTAAAGAGCTTGTAAAAAAAGTAGGAAAAAAAGTAGGGCCGTAAAGCTGCGTGTGAGAGAGAGAGAGAGAGAGAGAGAGAGAGAGAGAGAGAGCCGCGGGGCCCAAGTACAGCAGCACATGTGCTTCGATACGGTTGCACAATGGCGTAATTCTAATTCTAATGGCCGCAGCCGTGCGCACCCCTGCCGCACACAGGGCAGGATCCGTAATCCCAATTACGGATGGCCATTAGTTTTATTCGTGAAGGAAAATCGGCTGCAGCCCTGGTGTCGCGACGTGCTGCTGCGGTTCCGTTTCATTTCGTTCTCTCTCTCTCGCTCTAAGCCGACTACGCATTACCTACAACTCTCTCCTGCTAATCGATTCAAGTTTGCGCTTCGTCCTCTTGATTTACGTCCCAAGGTAATTACGCGTATTTACATAAAGATAGATCGGCCGCGACTCCAATTAAGCGCTGCGTCCAAGACGCCCAGTGCGCAGTCAGCGACTACATCAAATGTCCCCGGAAGATTAAAATTACAAAGAAAAAAACCACGCCAAGCGTTCGAGGGGGGGAGATCGCAGAACTTTTTCACGCTGGCAAAGTTGAGAGCACGCCGATCGATATGTTTGTACGAGGTTTCCCAGTTTTTCACGCCTGGCTTTAAGGAAGATGAATGACTGGAAAGCGCGATTTATTGTCAAAGAATTAAGCTTCTCTCTCCGTTGTTACGGGGCTTGCGTCGCTCACTCTTTCTGCCTTGTATCGCGCGTGCAGGCGCATATGCATAGGCGCGTAAATGCGGCTATGTGCCCAAGTCCTAGAAGAGAAACTAGATCCGCGCAGCTGCTGCTGCAGCGGCGGCTGTCCCGTGAAACCGGAAGCTATCGGCCATCTTGTTTGTACAGTTGTCATGCTTACCGTGGCAGATCCTTTCTGCCTTTCTGGCGTTTTTACGCGTGCATTTCACTTATAGCTTACTGCTTTAAAGCTCACTTTGTCTTGGAAAATAAGAATTTGCCTCTGCACAGATAAGGAAGGTAAAAGCTTGTCAGAAGCTCGAGAGGGACAATTCGGGCAATTCGCGCCCTCTGTATTCCTGCGTGGTTAATTCGCTACTCGAGCGACTTTGAGGGGCGCTGATTTTAGATTTGTGGAATTTATGGTTCTATGGTTCGGCGAGAGCGCGCGCCTCCTTTCTCCTTTCTCGCTTCTCGATCCTCGAGCGGCCTGATAGCGCGGTAGCTGTATCGAGGGAAACCCGGCAGATGGCACGGGACTTTTTTTACGTTTCGATTAATCGGATTAGCCGAATCCCCTCTCGTTCGCTCTGACGCGTCGTCGACGTCGAATCAGAATTCGCGCGGTGTCTTTGCTTATTTCGATCCAAACGCGCCTCTGCGCCCGCTTCTCTTACTCTGTGCCATTTTCCTCATATTAATACATTTTACCGAAATATATAGGTTCAAAGAATCTATCGGCGTTTATTCGGCAGTACGTTTGTCGAAGGTCTCTCTGGCATTTAAACGCTTAAATAAATTTGTAGAGGAGAGTGAAGGATAGAAAGGTCATAGGGGATAGGGGACCCGGTCGCGATGGAAGGAGAGGAGGGAGGGGGGGGGGGGGGAGTTACAGACGAGGATTTTTGACAGATGTGTGACCTTAGACTTTTGGAAACAATCTGGAGCGAAACGAGAAGCACGTGTGGAGGAAATCCACTTCCTTTTACGATGGATCGTAGAGCGCAGCTCGTAGTGCTCCGGGAGCCTGGGGAAAAAAGCGAACGAGGCATCGAAAATCACCGAGAGACCGAGAATTACGAAGCAGCTGCTAAAAGGATCGCAGTAAATGCGGCGCGAGCAAGAGAGCGAGAGAGAAAGTGAGAGAGAGAGAGAGAGAGAGAGAGAGAGCGAGCGAGCGACGAGGTTGTATATTATACTTGGAAGCTTTAACGCCGCAGCGCTCCCCGATCTGTTTCTTTTCGACCGGATTCAATCAGGCGCGCTCTCATTTAACTAGCTCTATTTTAGCCGAGAACTCGACTCTAACTCTCTACCTCGTCGCGTCTTAATGATAACCTGTCGGTCGATAACAACCGTGTCTGACTTTGCGAGCGCCGCCGGTTCCTTAAGGGGGTGCGCGTCAGACCTACTTTACCTGCCGAAAAATATATTCGAATATTTTGTTTTTCGCAAAAAATACACATCAGAATTAAATTTCCTTTTGAGGATCGTTTTATTTACGGAAAATACATGGCGAAACACTCGAATTACTATTAGAATTTATAATATCAAAATACTTCGTTATTTTGAGAAAAACGAAATTTTTTAATGTATTTTATCGGCGAGTAAAGTAGGTCTGACGCATTTTCTTAAACCTGCACGTTATTTGTAGTGCCGTACCTTTGTAGGTCCTAAGTGCGCAGCTAGGTTTTAAAATAATTACACAAATTCAATCGCAAATTATTCTATAAAATAAATTTCTTTCTAGATATATACATATGCATCGTAACTAAATGGCTTTACGCACTTCCATTATTTTAAATAAATAAGTCAAAGAAAGTAAAGTACAATAGCGCAATGTTAAAGAAAGCAACGATTGATGCTTCGTCAAGAGGAAAATGTAATTATCTAAATTCATGGGTGGTATAGTCCGCACCTTGGTCCATTATACAGTTGTCGGCCGTTAGCTGCAGCGAAGGATCTACTCCCGAGGAAGCAGCTGTCCGGCAATTATTATACCTACGAGCGACTCGCATCTCTCTTGCTCGATGTACGCGTATAGGCCGGTGTCGATCGTATAGCTGGTCATTTTCGGAATCGATGACGCGTATCCGCGCGCGCGAAAGCCCTTTGTGATGATAAAGTGAGCTCCTATTCAGTTTCTCCTGTCTTCTAGCGAGTCTACGGCTACATCGAGCCCCGATGATCGAAACTTGCTAAAGTCCGGGGGCACGTAGAGCACAACTCGTATCTTCGGCTCTCGTCTCGTATCTTTTTACAACGCAAATCCCGTTCCAGGTTTTATCGGTGATGAAGCGCAAAAGAGAGACACCTGGACGATTTTAATGATCGTTCTCTTGCCTTTTCTTTCTCTCGCTCGCGCACAATACAGATAAATCTTGCATTAATGCATGTAAAGCCGCACAAAAGAGGGACAACGTATGTATATGAGCGACGAGGCTATATAGAGTGTCTAGCGTACGTAGAGGCAAAACGAGTTTTTCGCGCACGACGCTATAACGAAATTACGTCGGCGATAACCAAATTTCTCGAAAATCCGCAGGGACGAGCGTTGCGGCGTTGCAGAGAGAGAGAGAGAGAGAGAGAGAGAGAGAGATTGAGAGAGAGAGAGAGAGAGAAGCAGAATGCGCGAGAGAGCCGGAACGGTGAGGAAATAAAAGTTTTTCGAAAAGAATAATTCAATCAAAAGCGGCCAAGTGAATGGGCCTGGCTCGGCTCTTTCTGTCGGGCTGCACAGGCCGACCGTTACGGGCTTAGGCGTTGCTCACAATGGCGGATATTTTTATAGCGATTCGCGACGGCAGCTACATCAACACGACCGGTTTTTCACTTGCGCGGCTTTGGACATCTGCCGCTTCCTCGCGTGTCTGTGTGTGCCTCCGCCTGTGTCTGTACGAGCTGTGCGGCTACGGGTGTGCGTGACTGTGCTGATGGAACCGAGCGACACAATTGCTCGCTCTCTCACTCTGCGAACTCACTTCTCAACGACGCCAAATTCATCATTCTCGATTATCTGGCCGTGACACGACCTTTCGAGATGTTAAGAAAACAGCAAAAAAAAATGAGAGTCCCTCCATTGAGAGACGAGTTCCACGCACCGCGGCATAATGCTTTAGAATAGGTTGACGGAGGGGAAAAATACCATCCGCGAGAAAAAGATGTAATTCGATGATTATACGAGTATCGGGCCGATATGCGAGATGAGGTAGAGAGCTGATGTCGCCAGCGCGTTGAAACAAAAGAGCCTATCAATCAATTCCGCGCTGCAGTGCAATTCTCGCAATGAGATCTGAGTGAATCGCATTAACCTACAGACATACATTAGCTGGCTGCAGCTCACTGTGCGTACACTACACACACATGCGCGTTTATTATTCGAATAGTTGTCGAGGCGACGTGGCCCATTTCATTCTTCTAATCTCAGCCTTGACATTCGCCAGCGGGCAGAAAGCGCTTCTTCTCGTCTTTTTCTAATCGTCAGTTTTGCGCATCCAGTCGTACGCCGAGCTCCTCGGATTCCTCCTTCCACCGGGGACAATTGGAGCGTAATTCTCAATTGCACGGCGCGTTTTTATCAATTTGTCAAAGTTTTATTCCCGATGGCCCAGTGTCTCTCGCAGGCCGAGCATCTGTCCAATTATACTTTGAGCTCGCGCGATTAAAGTCCGTGGGCCGTGGCGCGCCGTGGCACAGGGCTCATCCCAACGTCGCGCGATCTCCATAAATTCGATTCGCGACGGCTCTTTTTACTCCTCCCCGGACGATAAGCGGCAGCAACAGCAGCAACAGCAGCGTCGGCCGTCACTGCATTATGCATCGACACGTCTATATCCGCGGCCGCGGCGCGCATACGCTCGGCGGATCACGCCAAATGCCACTGACAAAGTGTAATATTACCTCGAGCACAGCTTGAGATTTATTCTTGCGGATCCCAACCTCTCGTATATTTCATCATTGCTCCCGTGCGAGCGACATGTTCCAACCTTCCGTTTATCATACTTTTGAGGAATTAAAATACTATGCAGGGCTTAATTTTAAAGTGATGCTTGAGTAGGGGGCCCCTGCCCGTCGTATATTTACTTTGCTAGCACCAGCACTGTATCCAGCATCCAGGCAGTCTTCCAAGTCGGAGAAATAATAGGGAATGCGGGTGCCGGTTGTACCCTTATACAGCTCGTCTCGTAAAGCATTTGCACCCCCATGAGGCAAGAGCCGGCCCGAGGCGACGGAATTTGCTCAACGATAAAGGAAGATTTAAGGATCATTATCTGCCAAGGATGGATTTATCGGTCTTTGGCCTGGCCATTAGGCGTGTTCGAGATCATTTTGCGAGATTCAATCGGGACGCGTCGCGGCACAAATATTTGACGCGATAAACAATTGCGTCGCTTTTCTTTATTTTCTCACACAATTCGGGAATAATCTTATCTCATTGGGTACATTATCAACACAGTTTATTTTATCTGTCGTGAATGCGGAATATATTTTAAAGCCTGCACCATAATGCACACTGCAGAGCTTCAATTCGAGCGGAAGCATTTCTTCACATTGGACTGCAAGTGGGCTCGAAATGTAAAGAAAAAAACATATAAGGGCAGAAAGGCTGGAGCGCTGGAATAAGGGCTTGTTTTGGAAAGGTCGAAGCGCAGCATTTGATAGGTCTGCAGGTCGCGTAGAGTCGCGCAGTGCGCACGCTGCGAGACTGTGACGTCCCGCGCATAATCAGTGGTTAACAGGTTATATGAACCTGTAACGTGGACGGCGGAAGCCGCACTCAACGAACATGGCTGCCCGCTACATTGGCCCGTCGAGCTCCGTCGGGCCAATTTGCCGCTCTCTCTCTCTCTCTCTCTCTCGCCCCCTCCACGCTTTTTTTCTCTCTTATCGCGCTCGCGCGCGCGCTCATAGCCTGCATTTTTTAAGCTCTTCATTTTATCTTTCCAGCGAGCGAGCGAGAAGCTGCCGCTGCTTGCCCGCTCGCTCGCTTGCTTACTGACGAGATAAATTGATTAGT
Organism: Gastracanthus pulcherrimus; assembly: GCA_949152435.1. NCBI lineage: Eukaryota > Metazoa > Arthropoda > Insecta > Hymenoptera > Pteromalidae > Gastracanthus > Gastracanthus pulcherrimus. The sequence goes on from OX424576.1 coordinate 988,150, forward strand.
TGGCTCGGTCGGCCGCTCGCGGATAGAAAAATCCTGGGAACGAGCGCTGACCAACAAGAGACCCGGAGAGCCGACGAGTGCGAGACCGAGCGAGCGAACGAGCCAATGAAAATAAAAAGGATGTCAGATTGCCGCCGCGGCGTCGGAAGTTGCGGATTAAGTTAGGAAGTAGACAGTTAGTGTCGCTCGAGAGAGAGAGAGAGAGAGAGAGAGAGAGAGAGAGTCGCAGCAGGGCCAGCAAAAGAAGTGCACGCAACGCGCCGAGAGCGAGACAGAAGAAAATAAACAAGTGCGAGCGAGTATATGTCAGTGATTCACGCGTTAAAACGCAATCCCATTGAGTGGGGATAAAAAAGCGACACGAGTCAATTTCTCCGTACGCAAAAGCAAGGCGAAGAAGGGAGAGTCCGCGGCAACCCGGAACGCCCGGGACCTTGACCCCACCGGCAGCTACAGCAGCAACAGCAGCAACAACGAGGACTAGCCACAAAGAGTCTTGTACAATTTAAGAAATTGACCAAGACTCGCGCCCGGGTGCAAGATGCTCCGAGGCAGCTGTTGCAGCTGTTGCAGCTCGCGATCCCGATCCGGGCCCTTTATTTCTCTTCCCCCGGCCGAGCGCGCGCGTGCTGCCGCTGCCGCACTGCTCGAGAGAAGACGCGTCGAGGCGCCGCAGCGAGACACACTCGATCCTAGTGTGATTACAGGCCAATTAACGATACGAGCGGGGTCGGACCCTCCTGTTTTTCGTGTGTTTGCCCCTCGATCCCTCAGCAGCAGCAGCAGCAGCAGCAGCAGCAGCGGCAGCAGTGGCGGCGGCGGCAGCGAGAAGGGAGTGCGATAAAATGTAAACCAGCGGCGAGAGCGGACGAGCCGGCGCCAAAGGGACCCTCCGACTCCGACTCCGACTTGGACTCGGGGCGTAAGCGAGGTGCAAGGGCGCTAAGCGCCACGACTCTTGTTCGGGGTCAGGGTCAGCCCGATCTGGGTTACGGGAAAATTCACTCGCCCCTCTCGCTCTCCCATTTTCGTGCCGGCTCTGCTCCCATCTTTCGCTCGCTTTTACTCGGCTGCTGGCTTCTTCCGTATCGACTGAGTCGTTGCACAAGAGCTGTAATAGGGGCTCCCCGGTCTTCTCCCAGATTTGGAATCTCGGGGGGGAGAGAAAGGAGAATAACAAGTGAGCAAGCGCGAGAGGGGCTCTTTGGAAAAAGCGCGGAGAGAGGGGGAGCCTCGTGCCTAATTATGTGGAAGCGTGCCACACCCTCGCACGCTCGCCCCGCTCAGCGCCTCAACGGGGGGAGACAACGCGTCCTCGAGACACCTGCTGGTCTAGACCTTTTCACCGGAGATGATGCCTCTCTTCGTCTTTGCCGACAGCATCCACTTGCGTTTGGCCCTGAACCAACAACTTTGAGCTTGCAAGCACCTGGAAAAGAGGCGACAATGATGGAAAAAAGTACACGGGGGAAGGCTGACCTAGACCGTGAAAAAATTAGCGGTCATTCCAGGTAGGGGGCTCGCGGCTCGCGGCTCGCTATCGAGCCCCGCAATATTTCAGCGGGAGGAAATGCCGGGCTGTAGGTTTTTTTCGGCTGTCGAGAGAGCGAAGGCCGAGTCGAAGGAGGAGCGGCGATAAAGAGGGAAGTCGAGATGCAAGAGAGAGAGGGGCGATCGAATCGGCGGCCGGCGAGCGCTGGGGGTGAGGGAGCCACGGCCACGAGAGAGAGAGAGGCGGGGTATGAATGAAATCCCTCCTGCAGACTCGGGGGTGCCTGACCCTCCGAAATCAAGCGGCTCCTGGCCCAGGACACGCCGCAAAACAATAACACGCCACCACGTGCGATCCAGCCCCCCACGTGCTGCTACTGCTGCTACTGCTTCTTATCCGTGGCCTTACGTATTCCGCTCGGCTCCGACGCCAGTTCATACTACTTGTAAACATTGAGCCTCACGCGCTTCCTTTCAAGATCTACTCTTCTCCAAAGTATATTTCTCTACTATTCGGTATTTCGTGCTTCTTCTTCTTCTTCTTCTTCTTCTTCTTCTTCTTCTTCTTCTTCTTCTTCTTCTTCTTCTTCTTCTTCTTCTTCTTCTTCTTTTCCTTCTTCTTTTTACGCGCATTGTTCGCGCATTGTCCGAAAGTGCCGGCTACAGGTGTAATTTGTCGGATAAGTTGGATAAGTTGGGCTGTAGACTCTGTACGGACAACTCTTCCGGCCCCTCGCTAAACACCTGTCGATTAGTGGCTTCGTTACACTCGCACCGACGCGTACCGGCGCGAGCCTTTCTTACGCGTACGCGTAGGTTGTTCGAGGCACCTTGCTCGCGCGCATATACATACGGTATACACTCGCAGGCGCGACCGCGCGACCCACTATCAGATTGATGCGTATCAATCCGTGGCGAATGACTCAACTAGAAATTTTACAGCATACATCTGCATACAGCTAGCAATTAGGCTATCGCAAAAAATCACGTTCTTACTAAAAATATGCTAACGGTCGTACTTGTGTACGCCTATAACACTTTCATGGACAAACAGGTCCAAGAATTAGGAGTATCATACATTCGAGTTTTCTTTCTGTCAGATCGCGAAAAATTTCTTTGACACTTTTTTATCTAACTGGTCCGATATACAAAGGACTGATACTTAGCTTCCTTACACTTGAACAATTGTTCGAAAATGATAATTTCTTTTTGATTCACGTTTTTCGCGAAAAATCTTTGACAAAACATGACTAAGAAGATAAATATATTGATACTTTTTCCCATTTCTATTGAATTATATATATTTTACTGGAAAGAGATTTTAAATATCCAAAAAGCGCCTTAAACGAACAAGAATTAATGAGAAAAATAAAAAATGTTTTTTCCATATCCTAAAAGCTGTGAAAATGCAGATATTTTCTAAAAGTAACTTACACATATTATTTCAAATATTTTGATTACTAAAATTACGAAACATTTTTATTATGTTCTTTAAAAGATGTTTTGCTTACTGTCGCATAATATCCACTATGAGGAATCAAAATTACATAAATTATAAGTCGATGAATTATGCATTCATTTTATACATTTCTTCAACAACTTTTAAATTATTTATTATATTTGTACACGGGTTTTACTTTAATGTGTTAATCTTTGATACAATACGTAAACGTTCAAAATTTTAGGTAACTTATGCAGAGGAGAGTCCTCGTGTATGACAGTATTTTAAATGTCTATTAGATAGATGTAAAAACTATATTAAAAAATATCACAGCTTTTTAAAAAAATTTCTTTTTATGTATGACCCCCCCGATATCTCAGAAAAGTCATTACTGATAAGGCTGAAATTTTAACTCTAGCTTCGTCTTCTTTCACTGCTGGTAAATGGCTTGATTAGAATGTATATTTTGAAACGATAGTTAATTTTTGTTGGAGTAAATTCTTTCAGAATTAGTATTATATAGTAGTAAAAAGTATCTTGTTTGGTATAGGTGGTCTGATTATAACCGGGGGTTAAAAATATTTTATAATTTGAGTTTTACGTATAAACGAAATGAATAGGTTTCTAAGAAAAAGGAAATTATTGATAAAGAGAATAAAATAAACGTTTCGGATAAAATGAGTAGTTAGTTTGAAAGTACGTGATGTTAGAAATGATTATAAATTTGTCTGCGTAATATAAAGCTAAGAGCGTGTGAATTTTGTAGAATACAGTGCAGCGCGAGTTCGAATGCAAAGCCGGCTGGCTTTCGAAAAGAGCGTACTTATACTACTAGTCGGCGTACATCGAGATGTGTACGTACTTGCGAGAGAAAAGCGTAGGTGAAACTTGGGAGTTATAGTCGCAGTAGGCAGGGGCACGCGGTGCCTCTCGCGCTCTCTCTCTCTCTCTCTCTCTCTCTCTCTGGAATGGGAAAAAGCGTGCATCCTGCGAGCGAGCTCGCTCGGGCTCAACGACGCCGGCCGACGACGAGCGTATACCGAGTATATACGAGAGGCCGGTTCACATGCAGCGGGGACGCCCTTATGTCACGGGGTTGGAACGAGCCAGCTGCAAGGCGCCCAAGCGAGACCGCCGAACGAACGCGCGCTCGCTCTCGCCTACTCGGAAACGTTGTAAAAATAATTATTAAAGCCGTTAGCCGAGAGACAGAGAGAGAGAGAACCGCGTTTCTCTACCTTCGAGCCGGCTACGGCTGCACACTTTTTAACACCAACAAATATAGACAGAAAAATGCCAACTTGAAAAAACTTTTTGCTTTCGCTCCAACTCGAAGAGCCTCGTGCTTTTCCTCTTTCCCGCAGACTGCACTTACCAACTGCACTCATACGTGGGACACAGCTATCAACGACAAAAAGTCGATGCTTTTGGGGGTCCGGGACTCGGCAGTCATCAATTCTGATCGCCGATGCGGGGATAATTCAAAATTATTATTCTTTCTATCCTCCTTCCCTGCGTGCGAGCGCCTCGGCTTCGACATTCCCTGCGTAAAATCGATTCGATGCAATCCGGCTGTACGCGTCTCTCGACTCAAAATTCGATCTTCCCCGAGAACCTTTCCTATTGTGCGCAGCTTATGCCGCGCCACGGGAGCTACGCGCGGATTCTGCGCTTTTTTTATCCCATCGATCGTTTCTTTTAGCCCACAAAATATAGACTCTGCGCTCGCTTATTTACACACAACAAATGCGCCCTGCTGGCCATCCGTGCCCGCGCCGCTTCAACGTTAGTTTAATCTACTTTGATGAATCTATGCAAAGATGTCTTAGCGAAAATGAGCCATCATTTTCGCGTATAATAAGAAGGCACGAAAAGAATTGCCATTCAGCGAATCAGAGATACATCGCGGTCGATGAGAAAATGTATCTTCTCGAAAGTCGAAAATTCCAACTGGATAAGAGAAATAAACAACCTGCTTTTATCCAACTGTCGGGCGTATAGGCACTTTCTAATGGGAGCAACGGCTCTTTGCGCCCGTCGACCATCTGTCGCGTAGTGCACGACTCGTATATATTGCACGTATAGCTTATACATACGTGTATTGTGAATTGGTTTGTCGAAATTAAAGTCAGCTGAGACTCTGGGTTTTGCTCCGGCGAGACTCGGCTTCGCGAGATATCGCCGTATATCTGGCCATTCCCAGCTGTTCCGCAAACCGTCGACTTTGACCTCCGAGTGTACATATATAGCTACGCGCTGTGCGAACAATGGCCGCCACCGCCGGCGTGCGTCTCCTCGGATATTAGCGCCCGATCTCCTCGATCCGCAATCCGAAGCATTTTCACCGGAGAATCGAGCTCGTTCTTCATTCTTCATTCTTCCGCGTTCAGTTCGATTGACGACAATCTCGTATAAATCCCATAGCGAATAGGGAGGGCCAAATCTTTTTGCCAGCGATTTTGGCCCTGATGCGCTGCTAATCAACTCATCCAAGAGGAGAGAAAAATATACAAAAGAGCGCTATGTAGAGATTTATCCAGAGGGTTCTCGAAAGAAAGCCGGCAAACAATGGAAGAAGATCGGCTAGCAATTGGAGTTTTTCAAAAAGCTCTAGCTCGAATCGATTCAACGGATAGGCTGAGCAATGAAACTGTAGAACGCTTGGCAATCGACGTTTCTGGCGTTTCAGGCGTTTCAGGCGTTTCTGGCGTTTCTGGTTTTCTGGTCTTTGGCTGCTGCACGTACTGCGCATACATCTCTCCTCTCTCGCGCTCTCTCGTGTATTCGGCTGCAGCTGCACTGCGTTAGGTTACGCTCTTATATACTCGTCGACATAAGGCGGTAAAGTTGAGTGCTACTTTTAAAAAATGACTCAGCTGCCGTTCCTCGCTCTATAAGCCGCCGCCGCCGCGGAAATGAACAAACTTGCCAGTGAACCAATAGTCTCGGCTGCACCACCTGATTTACACCGCGTGTGCCCGTACCGCGCGAATCTTCGTTATTGCTTTGGGCTAGCCTTGTGCACTTTGTGTACGCGTTGCCGCTGCATTAGTCACATTTTCTGTAGACTAAACATAATATTCCAAATAACGAAGGAAAGAAAACAGCAGCACGCTGCTTGACTCGATATTTGTTTAAGCTGCTGCAGAGCTCTCGAAGAGTCGTGTATTTTCTTCAGAATTCGGATAGAACTCACTTCGACGTGACACTGTAAGCGGAAGCAAAGAGTTTTTCGCTGCCAGAAAAAACATTTCCTTAAATAGAAGTCACGCACCGCGGTTGCTGGAAAATTGACGATCCGTATGAAGGAAACTGCAGCCGGGTCAGACGTTAAACACTTGAGGTATTTTATAACTTGAAATTCCACTGTCTAAAATTGTCTACTCTCTAACTTTGCATTATTAAGCGGGCAATTGTTTTTATAAGAGCATTAGGAGTAGTTAAGCAAGAGCGGCAGTGGCAGCAGCCGCAACACACGGCCAAATTGCCTCTGTTCTTCCTCCGTCGTAAACACGCTTATTGATCAGATAACGGCGTAATAAAGCGTTCGTTTTATCAAGTGGCGAGCGAGCGAAAGTGCTGAAAGTGCTGAAAGTGCTCGGCTGACCTGTCGTAAAATTCATAGAACGGCAATTAATCGCGCTCAAGGATAGATAGGAAGGGAAGATCCCGATAGGCGTCGTGGTCAGGCGAAAAGTCGCGAGAAAGCTAATTGCGATCGTCCTCGCGGGTTATCGCGCGGCGCGCATCTGCCGCGAAAAAGCAAGAAACATATTCACGAAATATTTTAATTAGCTTATCCTCGAGTGATCGCTCCCCGTGCGACAGCTGCCGCTGCTGCTGCTTTGCGCGTGCTTCTAATTGCTCGCCGCTAGCCGTGTATATGCAGTGCAGCGCGCGAAAAGTGCTTATTACGCGCGAGCTCCTGCGCTTCTCTTTCAATTTTCCTTTTCCGTGTCCCTATATTTGCATGGCACTTGCTCTATTGCCTGCGCGTCGCGCGATTTAGCCGAATGGAGAAAAGGGAGGAGGGAATCGGCAGGGATTTTGCGTATTTTCGCAGAGATCCCGACGCCGAGATAAAGTGCAAGGCTTAAGCAGGCGCGGCACGTGTATCGGAAGCGTTTTTTAAATAATGCATAGGCGACAGGGCCGAAAATTAAAGCGAGCCGCGCGCGAGACAAGCTCTCTCTCTCTCTCTCTCTTTGTATTCCGATCAGCTGGTTAAATTCAGCTCCGAGAATCGGCATTGGAGTGGTGCGCGCGCCGCCGCTGCATCGATGGATTTAATGCCGCGCGCAGTCGGTCTCTCGGGCGCTCGGGGAGCGAGGAATTTCGATTCGAGATCGCAGAATCGCCAAGTACCTCGATCGTTTATTTTCCCTCTGCTCCGCGATAGCGCGCTTTTTCAACTGCTGGAAATAGCCGAGCATTTGGCTTTGAAAGGGAAAAGAGGGATCTCGTCCCCCCGAGTTGTCGAGGGCTGGCAAAAAAGGCCTGCCTGCGCTTTCGTCGATTAATTACGCCCTCGTTGTCGGTTGGGCGCGCGCGGGCGCGCGCGCGCGCAGCCTCCCCTAGCGCGTGCGGTGCAAGAGCCGGCGAAAGAGAAGCAGAAAGGTGTCGTGGTGCAAAAATGAGGAAAAACAAAGCCGGGCTTGAGAATGAGAGAGAGAGGGAGAGAGGGAGAGAGGGAGAGAGGGAGAGAGGGAGAGAGTACCCCCCTGTCTCTGGAGCGTGCACTTATTGACTGTAACGCGTCCATACGCACATATTCGCTCGTAAGACAGGTAGATGGCTGGGTAGGTAGATAGGTTGGTAGGTAGGTAGGTCGCTCGCTTCATTGCTCGTTCAGCTTCGGCAGTTGATGCTGCCTCGGGGGCAGAGAAACAGAGACATGGGATTGCGCACGCAGCTAAAAGAAATTAGACCGAGCGGGCTCGTTCACGCGTACGCCACCGCGTCTCCGCGGCTATCGGGAAAAAAAAACCTCCTGCCCATCCTTACGCTCGATGGCGCATCTATACGCACACGCATCTCATCGATTTTTCAACCTCCTCTTGCCCCATTGCCCCTTTATACTCTCCTTGATCTACCTTTTATCTTACTTTTATCTTACTTTTTTATTGCTCCAAAATATTTTATCCTCTATAAATATAAAAGAATTTTATATCAACACGCGGTGGCATGGAAGAGGAAAGAAAAGTCTCGCCTAGCTCGATTCTTAGAGTATTGTGATTCGCGTCTTTGCGCCATACGCATAGTCCGTAAAGCACTTTTACGGTCGGCCGGTTTCGAGCGCCACCCCTCGAGCGCTACACCTATGCTACGGCTGCCGTCCCTCGCACGATAATGCAGATTCCTGCATTGCAGCCACGCCGGTACTTCCCCTCTACAGTCGATATATTTCCAACGCTTCCGATGATAACATCGAATGAAGGAACTCAACTACTTACCTTCATCCTCCTTTTGCAAAGATCAAAATCATTGTTGTTTAAACATTGGCAAATACTGCAGGAGGAAATGTCTTTTATTCTACTTATTATATACACAAGGTTTTTTCAACTAATATCAAATAATTATTAATAACATTAGCCCATATACATGAGATTACCAAAAGTTATCTTTTATGTTTTATGCTGTAAATTGTAATTATTTTTAATGCCAACTTATCGGAGCCTTAACTATGATAATCCGTCGTGAAAGTCGTGGAAGGTTATACTTTTATTACGGGTTCTATTAAACTTAACAAGGCCAATTGGGACGGTACGAGAGCCTTGATTTTACTATAGAATGCAATCGTGCTGATAATGATAGCTGAATTTCCTGACTTGTTTTCTTATTATCGTGAGACAATGAGGATGAATAACTTGTGTTAAAAAATGCATTGCACTTTTTTTTCTAAAGAAGTTTTCTTGTTTGTTTCAGCACCTTTACCATCTTCAAACGGGAGAAGGAGCGTTTAGAGAGCGCGGAAGAGGCCGAGGCAAAGGTGCAACGAGGGTAAGTTTCGTATAGTTCTTTTATGTATGCATTTTTCTTATAATATAAGTGTTAACTATTATGAGATTATTCCTCAATGATAGTATTCTACGAAAACTCATGTTATTAACCAAAATTTAGAGGATTTTCAAGGCAAAAGTAATTATTGCTCTCCATATCGACGAACAAAAAGTTTGTCAGTTTTGAAAAATTCTTAGGTGGGTGCATATAGTTTTGTGCAAAAGGGCCTTTCTATTAAAAAACGTTAAAAAAAAGCCTTGTCAAGGTAAAAAGAATAGAAAAAGCACCGAAGGAAAATGCAATATCTTGCGAAATGCGAGCTCTTGAAATGTTGAAGCTGCCTGTACAGAGTTTGAGAACTGATATTAAACAAGGCGCTATTGATCGACGCGTGCTGCGCCGGCCTGTCCGCGCTTGCACCGCCATGTTTAAAATTTTCCTATCTTTAAGCAGGCTACCGTAGCGTTGTCCAATAGACAACTAACTTCAACATTTTACTTTAAGCTTATTCTCAATCTTTTTTCAATAAACATTAATCTCAAAAATCCAATATTTTAACTTAATTGACTTTAATTTATAAAATCACAAAACTTTTACAAACTTCATTATTTACTAATTCGCAATAGTCTGAGATACACTGTTTTATGAACAAAAGTAAACAAACAGGTTTTAAAACATACTTTTAGAAATTTCATGCTGTCAATGCATTCAGACGTATATTAAATTACGTTAAATACGCAGAACTCTACCTTATTGAATTTCGAAACTAAATTCGACCGTTGAAAAAAAAGCTGAAAAAAATATTTAGATCGGATGAAGGGGATGTCGGCGCAAGTATGATATTCCGTTCTTACCGACATTTTCGCACTTTCCATCATTCTTGTTGAATTTTTAATTTAATTTTTATTGATTATCTCAGCAATGTCAGTCATCAAGGTGCTCCTTGAGGTATTACAAAAGTTGAGTTGAAGTAACGAAAAAAAACGATGTAGGAATCTGCATTTGGCTCCGACATCCCCTTCGGTAAAACTTAAATTTGGATTATATTTGTGTGAAATATGATATTAAAAGTAAATAAAATGAAAAGATTTAATAAGTATCCTGATATGCTAGTGCTGTGATTCCGTGACATCGTAGCTTGAGCGTCAGTTTGTAGGGAAAATAATTTGTCGCTTAATTAATCTGGCGCCTAATTCAAAATAGAAGTTGTCGATTACGCTGAGCGGAGTCTGTGTATCGCGCGGTATAAGCGAATGCGACGTTCGGCTCGATGCACGCCCGCCGAGAACGTATTACAAGCATCGCAGACCTCGCCTCTCTTCATTTCTTACCTGCGATTAATGAGATTTTGATCACCGACCGATGACATAATAAATAATAACCTATTAACTCCCTTATCGACTCGACGTTTATAATTCTGGTCGTCAAATTTACTTAAAAATTCTCAAATATATGTACAGATAATGTTGCTATGTTTGTACAAATAAATGCCTTTAATAACTGTAGTATTATGTAGGAGCTGTAGTCAAGCATATATTTATAAAATATGATTCTCGCTCGCTCAAGTTTATCGACTATTCTCTGGGGCTGGTTCCTTCAACTCTATTTAATCAACGTCTTGCAAGATAAGATAGCGGAGTTTCTAACTATGCGGTATCTACCGACCAGTAATACTCTAGAAAAATAAACTTTGTCGTGTGGTTTTACAAATGTTTGCTGCGTGTTCTAAATATAGAATGGCTTTGACTTAATGCTTGATTTGTTTAATACGCCTGCGTAAGTCACGATTTCATTGACAAGCAGCTCACATCGCTGGGGAGCTGCTTTCTTGCGCGCATAAATACATGCGATGCATAAAAATGACTACATATCTTATGCCTTTATAAAGTTTTTAAAAATTCTTAACGAATAATATGAAAATCACCGAGATAAATAATAGCATTGAAATTGGATAGATAACAAAGTATGATAGTAGAGGACTGTCTTATCAGGAGCGTACGAGCTAGGTTTTATGTGTTTATCGGGAGGTGCATGTGCAACGCTTGCGTGGAACGCAAAATCTCAATTTCTGCAGCCGGTGAAATCGAACTGGAATCTGTAGACTGTATAAATGCTTGATTTTGCGAAATTGCAGCGCTGTGTTAAACATTTGGGCAAAGGAGGTTTCCCTCAAAATCTTACATTAAGTTTTTGAGGTGCTTCAAGCGATAAAATGTTTGCTCTCATATCGATTTGCCGACATTTTGTCATGTTCAAACGTCCAGGGAATTTTCTTATGGGTCGTGGGCATCCTCCTGTAACGAGTTCGCACCTACCGCATACGTATAAGTGTTTTTAATATTATTTCCGTTATCGCGCGATTCAAGAGCAGGAAGTCGTTTTAGACTCGAGGAGCGAGCGTAGGGAAAGTGGGCTGCAAGAGTCAAGAGAGCTAGAAGAGCCTTCTCGCTCCCTTAGGTAGTTACCTCTTGCGCGTCGCGCGCGCTCCTTCGAGGGGATGATCCGCGCGGGAGCCGGTCCTTTATCTCCCTCTCTCGACCGATGTTGGTCCACGGCCGCGCTGACTATCCGCAGCCCGCGCGTTCGGCAACTTGTTGCGGATTTGCGAGTGTAGCGTACGCTCGCGACATTGCGCGCGATAAACGATTGGCTGGCTTGGCGGCTCGCCCCCGTCTCCCCCGACTCCCCCGACTCCCCCCAGGCCCCAGCGGATTTATCGAAAGAGGGAAAACATCCGAGATTCCAGAATTCCAGAGAGTGTACGCGTTAACAAGTTTCGGCCGATCGAGCGAGGCACAACAAGTAGACGGGGTAGAGGTCGCGCGCATCGCCATGGCTACCGGGTAAGTTGCTCGTGGCCCAGGGCAAATTGCATCGTGCAAAGGAGACGTTGATCCCCCCTCGGCTGGTCGGGAAATTCGGAAGGAAATCCAGTCGAGTCCGTCCCGAGTGGCGCATCGACTTTGTCGACTTTGGGAAGATTGGCGCGCGGGAGGGGGCGATGAAACGATGCCTCGGTGCAGTGCGCGCCAGCGGGGCGCAGACGACAAAGAGGAGCGCGGGAGGGAAAGAGAGGGAAAAGGCCGCTCCGGGGAGCGCTGCGGGGAGAGGAGCGGAGAGAGGAGAGGAGAGGAGAGGAGAGGAGAGGAGAGGAGAGGAAGCGAGCGCTCGCGGAAAGGCACGAAGTTGTCCGAGCGCGCCGCCGGCTCGTACCGCTGCTGCTGGCGCTGCGCTGGCGTTGAATGCCCGCAGGCGCGCGGCAGCGCGAGAGTGGAAGCGAGCAACCGCGAGTGTGGCCCAGGCGGGAAAAGCGCCGACGGTGGCAATTGTTAATCGTCAATTGTCGATTGGATGAGTCGGCGAGGAGTCGGCGAGGAGTCGGCGAGGAGTCGGCGAGGAGTCGTCGACGCGTGGGCCCCTTGATCATCGATCGGCCGCCGGCCGATACTCGGAGGGAGAAAAGACGGCGGGCAGCCTTGGGAGGCAGAGAGGGAAAGCGATAAAAATACGCGGCGCGGAGAGGGAAAGAGAGACGGAGACGGAGGCATGCGAGAGGCAGACGGGGGCCGGAGGTGGGAGGCAGCCGACGATACCGCATACGGTGAACAGCCGCTGCACACTTAGACTTGGGAGCAGCACGGGCTCTCCAGCGCGCGTTTCGCCGATATACAGCCCCGCGCGCGCGCGCGCGCTCCTCGCAGCGGCCCAACTCTTCGTGTCGCGCGCGCTCACACGGAGACAGTGACGACAAAGCCGAGCAACGCCGCGCTCACCTATCCTCGACGTCCTCCTCAGCCTTCTACTCCGAGGTACGAGTCGAGCCGCCGCCGCCGCCGCGGTTCACCCTACGAACTGCAGCTCTTCTCTGCACGCGCGAGCGCGTGCTCGCTCATCGGCACGCCTCGCGACCAGCGACGATACACCTAATCCGAAAGACGGGACCTGCTCCTCCTCCTGCTGCTGCTGCTGCTGCTGCCGCTGCTGCTGCCGCTGCCGCTGCCGTTGTTGCCGATCGTGCTCCTGCTCCTGCTGCATCTTCGCGGGTGTGGCGCCTGTGTGCGACAAAACGGATTCACTTACGAGCGAGATAAGGCAGCCCCTGCCTACTGTGATAAAGCCGCTCCGCTCCGCGTTGCTTTCTCGACGCGAGAGCTGTGATTTTTATGTGACGCCCACGAGACTTACCGCATTTTCGATAAACATTTACGACTTCGCTTCAACTTCGCAAACTAAAGGCTTTTAGTGTTTAGTGATTAGTGCACTTACTATTTACTGATGCGACACACTTATTGTTGATCAATCAGTTTTACCTATTTTACCAAATCGGTATCCTTGGGTATTCCCACCGTTTTAACCAGTCTGACGTATTCTTTAAGTTTTATCGATAAAATCGATAAGTTCATCCAAAGAATAAAATTAATAGTAATTAGGAAAATTAAAACAAGACAAGGAGAACGGACTTGCTGTCGTATCTTGAACTGCATTTCAGAGTGAGTCTTTCTTCTATCAAATTCACAATACACGCCAAATCATTTTGTAATTTATTCTTAAATATGGATAAATAAAGAAATAAATATTGATAAAAAAAGTAAAGTGACCGGTAGAAAGTAGAATATGTGAAACTAGTTGCAGCCTGTTGTAGGGGGAGGAAATGAAATACTTGGACCTCAGCTTTGTACACGAATGTCTGAGTTTTGCTTGGAGTTTTGGTTGGAGAGCCACATGGGAGAGTCGAGTCGGTCTAGCGGTCTAGCGGTCTAGCTCAGCTCTCTCTCGTGCTAGGTATATCTAGGCTTGTTTCTCCAGAAAATTATGTAAGCAAACACGAGGCGACCTTCGCTACGATACGTCGTTTATCCGCTCGAGCTTGGCACACCCTTGTACCTCGCGCGGCATTATTATTTCCATTCATTCCGGCGTTGCAGCGGCCGAACCGGCAGATTTTTCCTCGCGTCGAAGGCGCGAGAACGTACACGAAAGCCGTGCACGCGCGCGCCTGCTACGAGCGAATATACGTCGCTCGGTTGCGCAATCCCTCGTCTATCGTGGAATTCAGGTCACTCGCTGTCCTATGCTATTACCAGCGCGTCAAGCCATGAAAACTGTACCGTTCGATACTTTTCCAATTCTCCTCTGCTACGAAAACCTATGGAATATCCCCACTCGGGAGTAACATTAAAACGGCACGCAAAGTAAATCAAGAATTATCCAATAATTTTGGCGTACATGTAAAGTAAAGGCAAAGATCGCATCGGGGCGAGTTTGAAATCGAGAGCAGAGGTTCGTCTGGAGGGGGAGCGCGTATAGCTATTAGTACGACGCGGCGAATCATAGCGCGAGTGAAATGACCGCTCCGAGGCCGCGCGCTCGCGGTCCTTGGCGCGCCGCCGCCGCCGCCGCCGCGAGGGCCCCCGTGTATCGATGCAGTATACACGAGGGACGGCCAGACGAGACAACACAGACGAGCCTAATAGCCGCTGCGATGCTCCGCCGCACCTTTGCGCAGCCGGCTCGAGCGTTCGCTCTCTTTATTCTGCGCTTCCGCGATTCTCCAACGATGATTGACGTCAGAAAAGAGGGCCCATATTTTCTTCCGACCGCTTTTGTCCGATAAAAATGCTTTTTCTTCTCCCCCCGCTTCGAGCCTTTTACAGATTGAGCTACAAGCTTTCTTTCTTACCAAAAGTTCTTTCTTATACGCTGGCCAATTTCGACCACTGCTCTTTCGACATTTATTCGACATTATTTTAAGCGTTTCTTCCCTCGAAAATTCATTACAAGCTGTCTCGATGAATTTACCTAAGGGTGCAATATATAGCCGAGGCAGCGCGTTAAGAGCTGGCTGCTTTCATTTCCCACAGCTATTAAAACAGAGAGCGATGGGGCCGTCTATAACTATATCAGGTATTTTCTCTCTACGGCATTTCTTTTAAAACCGCACCTCGCCCTTTATTCCCCGTTTCGGAAGAAAATTAACTTTTGCAGATTTACTTTTCAACCAACTAACGACATTTATATATTTTATAATATCAATCTTATTAAAATCGTACAAAGTGTTTCGATCTTAGCAATAAAAATGAAAATTTTAATTCAAACCTGGAGATTACAGAATTGTATATTTATTCAGGCATCCAATAACTGGTTAAACGTATGATTTTTTTTATCAAATTCGTTTCGATAAAGCCGCTCAACTGCGATCACTCTTTCTCGCTGTAAACATTTTAGATAACTTGGCTACATTATGAGTTGGCATTAATCAGTTTTAGCAGGCATTTAATGGTTTTCTACCCGACACCCTTGCCTTTTGCAACTGAACATTCAGGCGTCGAGCTTAATTCATTTAGCGTTAAGGCTGCACAGAGAACACGCTGCGTCGAGGGAGAAGAGAAATCGCTTGCTTATAAGCCGCTTTTCTCTCCCGGAGAGCTTAGCATGTGCCTGGGACCTTGCCTATTTATAAGTCTAATATAAACGAGAACATATGCGACCTCGCGACGTAAATGGAATGTTTTACGCGCCCGTAAACCAGTAGCCGAGCATTATTTCATACGGCACTGGAAACTGCAAAATCCATTATCGACATCAGGAGCTCAGCCTGGTATTGCTTCGTAAAACTCGTGAACGATTTTATACAAAATAACATGATATATAAATGTTCTAATATAATACAATTCAATATAAAAGAATTGATAGACATGGCAAAAGAATGTTGCTGATGCGGTACTTTGATTTTGTATAATTGCAGAGTTATCGAAAAATCGCTCGACAAGTGAGCACGCCCGAAAGCGCGCCAGCAGGTCTCGGCAGTCCACAAGCGGGAATAGGTGGATTGCAGCAACAGCAACAGCAGCAACCACCTCCAACGTCACAGCAGCAGCAACAGCAGCAGCAGCAGCAGCAACCACAGCAGCAGCAGCAACAGCCGCAGCAGCAGCAGCAGCAGCAGCAACAACAGCAACAACAGCAGCAGCAGCAACAGCAGCAACCGAACCTCCACACCGCCGATCCAATGCAGCAAGCCAAGGATAATCTGAATTCGGCTGCGGCCCAGCAGTCTGGACCGCTCCGGAACGGCAACCCCGCCCCACCAGTTGTCTCTATGGTAAGCCTAAAATTACTTTTATCCTTTCATTTGAATTTTCATTGGCCTTTCGAATGGAGCAGTAACGAGGGCAGCAAACTTCGCACGGCAAAAGGTTTATCGGCTATGTACGTGTGCGCTGCTTATCGGTCAGCGAAGCACGCTATATCTACGCGATGCTCTAGTTTCTGCTCCGCACGGTGTCGTGTTCCTCGCTCGGACAGCGAGAGCTTGAAAAAAAGCCGAGAAAGAGAAAAAACGAGCTGGGCGCGCAGCCGGAATTTCCTCGATTCCCGCTTCCCTATATTTGCTAGAACTCGTGTCCATTATTCCCTTGCAATGAACTTGGCAAAGTCGAGAGGGCTTTCGCTTTCGCGAGGAAAGAGAAAAGGATGCTCGATCAAAGTATGCTGCGCGCCAGGACGAGTTTCAGGTCCTTCTCTCGAGCTTTCTCAAGCAGCAGCGGCAGCGGCATCAGACACTTGGCTGATAGTTGACAAGCTCGCGCTCGCGGGAGTCTGAGAAGCTGCGAATAGTACGAGGGCGAGAGGCGAGAGGCGAGAGGCGAGAGGCGAGAGGCGAGAGGCGAGAGGCGAGAGCGAAAGCAGCGAACGAAGGGAGAGAGAAAGCGATGGAAGGGGCGAGCGGGGAATGCGACTATGGTCGTGTTCCCTTTGCTCGAAGTCGCGAGTCTCGATTCGGTGCGAGGTTACCGGGCGAACCAGTCCTGCGTCCGTTTGTGCGTCTGGCTTTGTACTTGCGCGAAATTTCAATTTTTCCGAAAGCGGGAAATTTTTTCTTCCTCGACGGCTCCTTTGTGGCCGGCTGCAAGTAGCGGCGGCGGCAGCGTCGCATAGCGGCGGCGTCTCCTTCCCTCTCTTTCGCCTAGCTTGCTGCTTCCTGTTCCTGCGGGTATTGATTCGCGTTGGCGGGCGCGCGTCGAGGGCGGTCACCGCCCCCGCAACCGGCGTCTGCCACCAGTCTACCCCTTCTTCGGCTCGCTGCCGCTGGCTGCCACTGGCTGCCACTGCACCCACGGCCATTTCGAAGAGGGCCAACGCTCCTCGGCTCGATCCCCCTTCTGCCTGCTTGCTCCTCGAGACGCTTATTTCTCTTCTTTGACGACTAATGCGACTGACCGCTATTCCGCTCAGGGTCGGAGTGCAATGACACGATAACCACTTAACCACTCTAGCCAACTTGTAGCCCAATTTTGTGCCTATTTTACTCCGCGGGAAATTTACCTTAAAAGCTTACCTACGATGCTGCTGATTTCCTTTTTATCGATGCGCGATTTCGAAAATCCTCGTTTTTCTTATCTGGCCACGTGTATCGTCCTTTCGTGGCCGGTGCCGGTCAAACGAATTTCGTCGAGCTTTTATTGCCAAACGGCTGGCAATACGCGCGAAACCAGGCTCTAATCGAGCTGCGATACTGCAACTACAGTGCGCTATATTCGAAGCCGCGTATGCATTTACAAATTTATCGAGGAATTAGCGAGGGCAATCGTCACTCTATCGATACGTTTATTTCATTAACCACGCGGGCTTTGTGATTCTCTCCTCTACGCCGTCTCTTCGATTTTCATTTTACGAACGTCATGTGTATATATAGCCATTGTTTAGGCGATTTTAAGGCTATTTGGTAGGCTTTCGTATTGACTAAATATCATTAACAAATCTTTGTATTCTATATCTTGACATTTTATGTGATTGGAAAATAAATGACTTTTAGGCTGTGAATGATTACGCAAGGCTGCAAGCTATCCAGTGGCAGCTTGTATAAACAAAAGCATATGCTTCGCGGTTCAACGCAATATTTGCAAGCAGTATTGCAATATAGCAGGGAATTTATTTTATGCTGTGCTTTTGCTATATATATACCCATGCATAATTCCGTTCGCCGATTCTCGTTCTTTCTCTCTCCCTGCTCAGTACCAATTGCAGGCAAATAGTACCGCTGATTACTTTATCCCTCTGTATTGGCAATTACAGCAGGACGGCTTCTGTTTACTTATGCACAGCCAGTATTCCGGACGACAGCCGCCAGCTGATTCGGCGTGTATTCGCCGTTAATTATGAAATCCGAAGAGCGTCGATTGGAAATTTTAAGCGTTTTGATAGTACTTTGTCCGAGTTTGTCCGAGGTCAGGGCGGTCGGTGTACGCGGAAGTAGCTTTCGCTCTGTCGTTGTTAGGGAGAGAGAAGCTGTGGGTTGGCGTGACGCCCGGCCGCAAATAGCAGCCCATCCCCGCTTCGGTCATTCTGAACTTGCACTCGATTTAGGGGTGATTTAGGGGTGATTTAGGGGTGATCTCTAGGGTATGAAGTAACAATTGTCGATGTTTTGTTTCAGTCGCCAGGCGTGATGCCGTTTTACGGCGAGAGCGGAGCTGGCTTCCGGCCGGCGACAGGCTTCGGGAACGGCGTCTGGCACCAGGGCGTATCGGCGGTGGGCGCAGTGGGGCCAGTGGGCGCGGTGGGCCCGGTGGGCCCGGTGGGAGCGGTGACGGTCGAGGCCGCCCCGGGTGCCTGGCCGCCTCAGCAGTTCATCCAGCAGCTGCCCGGGCCCGGACCCCAGCAGATCGACGAGCTGAGGTACCACCCGCAGTACAGCGCCGCGGCGCCGTATCATCCCCAAACAGGTGAGTCGGCCGGGCCGTTTGAACTCGATCGCAGCGTCGCAGCCTCGCCGAGAAGGGACCCAGCACTGGATTCTCTTGCTTTTCATTTCAGTCGCGTATCAGCAGCAGACCTTCATTACGGCGGATCAGTCGGCGTTTCAGCGCGCCGGCACAACGGGACAATACGCAATCACGGGGCAGCCCTCGCCTTTGGCCCCGGTCGCCTCGCAGACCGCGGCCCCACCGACACCCCAGAGGCCTCTCAATGGCCAATTCATTGATCCTGCCGGCACGCCGGCCCAGCCCCTCGCTTACGACAGGCAGGAATATGTCAATGGCTATCAGCAGCAGGTTAGCTGCCGAACAATCAATCTCTCTGACTTCTAAGTTAATATTATATATTCATTCGTATTTTGTCGTAGAAAACGTTTGTTTTGATGTGTTTGCTAACTAGACAAGGAGCAACGGCTCTATTATTCTCATTCAAACCTACTACTCAAACTTGCTCTCTAAAGTAACAGTATTATCATTCTCATTCTTATTTATATTACTTTTTCATATACAGTAGTCTCTTTACTTTACTTTACTTTATTCTATTCTTTTTTTACTTTCACACTCTTCTATTTATTATCTATCATTTGATTAAGTAACAATTTTGGTTAGTATCGTTATTTAATGTCAAGTATCTGTTGCTTTGTTCTATTTGAAAACAACATATTGAACTATCACTGTCAGCTTAAAGAATATTTTTTTAAAATACTCGATAAAATTCGAATGTTTACTATGAATCATATAAAAAATTGTAAAAAGTGCATGTAGTCAAAAGTCGTGACTTTTATAAATTATTTCTCAAGATCGATATTTGAATACATGCTCCTTTGAAATGAATCTGTATCTATAAATAAAAGTGCATTTGTCATAAAAATTTGAAACGTATTTTGGGCATGAGTTTACAAAATTGGAATCAAGAGTGTACATTTATTTATTTATTTATTTATTTATTTATTTATTTATTTATTTATTTATTTGGTATAATATTTCGTTTTACAGGATATAACGATGGCTCCGCCAGCTTCCACAACGCCCAATAGTCGCAGTAGTTCAGTTCACATGGAGGCGCAACAACCTCAACAGGCACAAAATCAGCAAGCAGCGCAAGTTGTACAGCCAGCCGACACGCAGGTTAAGGGCTTTGCAACTATCGCGGCGAATAATGTGTCGGGAAACGAGATGCCTGGGTATCCACTTCAACCGGGCCCACAGAGTTTACACAGCTCTAACGGATACCCAGGCTACGTTGAGCTGGGCCAGCAGCAGCAACAAGCGCAAAACCAGTGGCAGCAGCAGGTTTCTGATGCTAGTCAACAGCACATTTGGTCCGAAACTAATACCAATGCCAAAATACGGACGATAAATAACGGCATGGCATGGTCTGACGAGAATGTGCAACAACATCAGCAGCAACAACAGCAGCAGCAGCAGCAACAGCAGCAGCAACAGCAACAACAAAATTTGCAAAATAGCATAAAACAGTCGACTGAACAGCAGCAAAACATGCCGATTCAGACACAGCAGGAAATTTCGAGGCCTGCAAGTCATATGAGCTGGGAAAATGGCAGTGTCAAAGACCAAGCACCTCATACCCCACAGTCGTGGTCTGAAAATATGGACAGTCAGCAGGCATCACAGTCGCAAGGAAACTGGCCTCAACATAGTCCCAGCATGAGAGATACTCAGAACCCGCGATTAACACCGTCCGCACAGCAGCAGCAGCAACAGCAGCAGCAGCAACAGCAACAACAACAGCAGCAGCAGCAGCAACAACAACAACAACAACAGCAGCAGCAGCAGCAGCAGCAGCAACAGCAGCAACAACAACAGCAGCAGCAGCAGCAGCAACAGCAGCAACAGCAGCAGCAGCAACAGCAGCAGCAGCAGCAGCAGCAGCAACAACAAGCACAAGGCTGGCCGCAGCACTCTCCAAAAATGCCTGAGCATCAAAATACAGCGCAAAAGAATCCAAGGATGACACCAGGTCCAACGCAACATAACTGGCCGCAGTCTAGTCCAGAGGTTCAAGCGCAACAAAATGCTACTCAACAGAATCCGAGACTGACGCCCTCTAATCAGCAGTGGCAACAACAGACAAAACTCGAACAGAATCCCCGACTGACTCCTTCTAATCAAATGTCATGGCCTGACACGCCAACTAGTCAACCGAATTGGTCTCCCAGCAGTATGAAAAGCGATGGCAGTCAGCAACCTCAACAGCAATGGCCGGACTCACAGCCCAGTCCGAGGCGAACGCCTAGTCATCAATCAGCGGCTTGGCAAAATCAGAACACCCAAGACAAATTGGATAATCAAATGAGTTGGTCTCCAAAATCCGAGAATCAAGCCAATTGGACCCAACAGAATACTAAACAAGACATGCAGAATTCAGGAGAAAGACTCGTATGGCCGCAACAAAATGCTGAAAGCGGTAAACAGAATGGCTATCCAGAGAATCAAGAACCACAAGACAACTTGTATGCTCAATCGAACCGTGTCAACCTCAACAGTCGTTTGAAATCCATGATTTTGAATAAGCAGCAGCAGCAACAGCAGCAACAAATGCAAAATCAGATTACGCAGCAGGATCATCGTCAAGTCCAGCATCAAGCGGCACCTCAGCATACAAACAATAGCGATGGTTCTAATGGAGATATGTCAGCCGACAATCGGTTACGCGAGTCACATGAGAATTCAGATAAACTGCAAGAAAAAAGAAACGAACAGTACATGAATCAACCTGGACTTATGTCCATGGGCCAAAGCAACGAATCTATGACCGGTAATTTTTTATTGCATAGCCACCACCCTCGGGCCAGTAGTTTGCCCGACGGTGGTGGCTTATGGGAATGGTCAGCAGGAGGAACAACCACTAGCATGAACACCAATGCCTTATCGAGCAATCCAATGTCAAGCATAGACAGTCTGATGAATTTCACTTCGGAGCAGAAACAAGCAGAAAAGCCTCCAGATACTGAAAGCATCAATGTACAAGATCAAGGAAATAAAGACCAGTGGCACTGCAATTCCAATGAAAACCGAGAAAATCAAAGCATCGACGACAAAAGTTTTCAGCAGAGGTTGTGCATTGATGCAAATGTGAATAAAACGAATTCCCTGCTGAGTGGACAAGTTGCGTTAAAGGCAGCCCCCGAAAATACTCTTGCTGAAGTGCAATATAATTCAGGGCAGAAAATAAAGCAAGAGTATAATTGTCCAGTATCGGTGGGAACGGCATCGAATGAAGAGCACTTGTCGCAAGACATAAAACTTGAGAATGATAGTAGAGAGCAAGAAGAGTCTAATTACAAATTCCGAGGTGACGGTGGTCCAGCAAAAATGTCGCCTGGAGTGGGATCGTGGTGTTGTCGAAGAGGTGGCACCGATCAGCCTACGCCGGAACACCTTCGCGAGGGATGCTGTCAAGGTCTCCAGACGCGGGACGAGTTCTCCGAGGATTCGGCGCAAAAGTCCGAGCTGAAGAACGAAGATCCCAATAGTTCGAGAGGTGGAAACGGCTCCTCAACCACCACCAAGTTACAAGAGCACTTGGAAAAGTTGAAGAATAATGTCAGGACGGAAGTACCGGACTGCGATTGCTTTTCCGCTGACAAATGTGAGTTGCAACCGTTGTATGTTCCTCGCTACACTAACATTGAAAGATCACACTAACCACGCAAACGCATATATTAAAAAACCTAAATTTTAACTCGAAAAGACCTAACACGAAGCTTAACTAAATATATTGCATCAAGATGTGTAGAATCGCTTAAATGTTTCGCTCAAAGTAAAGTGTCATAATAAATAAAGTAACATAAACCATAAGGTCCACCGGAGCCTGGTTCGTACTACACTCATCTTGGTGCAGCAGCTAGTCTACCCGATCTCCGAAACGATCTGGAGAGAAGAACTGGTCTCAAAGGAAATGCTATTAGATTGGAGAAGGTGGTCTACACTGGAAAAGAGGGGAAAACAACACAGGGTTGTCCAATGGCTAAATGGGTATGTTTTATCTAAATACATTTCAACTTTTATTTTCTGATTTTACCGATACATTGGGATAAAGCTGTTACTCTCGCCGATTGATACAATGAGTTTTGTCTGACGATACGATGCTTGTAGGTGATTCGGCGGTCTGGTATCGAAGAAAAAATTTTAGCAATGGTCAAGCATCGCCAGGGACACAAGTGCCCGACGGCATGGATTGTCGTAGCAATGGTTGCTTGGGAAGGAGTTCCCAGTCACGAAGCTGATCGAATATATTCTTTATTGAGTCATAAACTCAATCGGTTTGGTTTACCAACTACTAGAAGATGTGGGACAAACGAGCCAAGAACATGCGCTTGTCAAGGACTCGATCCCGATACTTGTGGAGCAAGTTTTTCATTTGGATGCTCTTGGTCAATGTATTATAATGGTTGTAAATATGCAAGGAGTAAAACTGTTAGAAAATTCCGATTATCTGTGAGGTCTGAGGTGAGTGACACATAATAAATAAGAAAGTCAAAACAGTTTTTTTTTCATATGCCAAATAATTTAAATCTCTGTTACGATGTACAGGAACAAGAGGTAGAAGAGCGAATGCATGTTCTAGCAACGTTATTGTCTCCATTATATTTGAGTCTTGCACCAGAAGCTTTCAACAATCAGACGCAGTTTGAGCGAGAAGCTAGCGAGTGTAGATTAGGTTTCAAGCCAGGCAGGCCATTTTCTGGAGTTACCGCATGTATAGATTTTTGTGCCCATGCACACAGAGATCTACATAATATGAATAATGGGTGTACAGTGGTAAGTTTCATAAATGAACTTATTTTCTTCGTGTATTAAAAAGTTGTTTGTTTGTTTATTAAATAAATCTGAATTTTTAGGTTGTAAGTTTGACAAAACATAGATCATTTACAAAACCTGATGATGAGCAGTTCCATGTGTTACCTTTGTATATAATGGACGACTCGGACGAATTTGGGTCAAAAGAAGGACAAGAAGCAAAGATAAAATCGGGTGCAATTGAAGTTCTTACAAAGTGAGTATTAAATAAATACAGAAGAAATATGCAGATTATAGCGTATTTTATAACGTGTATTACAAAGACATTATTTTTTATGAATAGATACCCGTGTGAAGTAAGAGTTCGATCGGTACCACTGCAGCCTTGTAGACGCCATGGAAAGAAAAGAAAAGAGGACGAGCCTGATGGAGCGAGCAATAAAAAAGATATCAAGAATCCTGCCGAAAAACTTGTCGAGGCGAATAGGCCAGCGATTTATCAAGATCCGACCAGACCCCCCCTTAGAGATTCGCAATTATCTCTTGAAATGGCGACGATGCTAGAAGGAATGGATGCTCAGCTTCAAAGTTCACAAGTCTCTTCAACTGTTCTCGATAGTCCTGTATCTATGTATCAAAGTTGGAATTATCAAACTGAACAACAGTGGAGTCGACCTGGCTGGCTTGATCAAAGGAAAAACAATTGGATGAATCCTTGGACTGAATATGGTCCCTTTGGTGGATTAGATCGAGAAGTCAAGGTCGATCCAGACAGTACTAGTCTAGACGATACAAGGCCGCGAAGTACAATATCACAGGAGGACTATAGACCGGCATCCAGAAATTTACAGAATTCAAGCGCAGAGTCACCCAGAGGTAATTATAGTCATTCTCCACGAGGCCATCCTGTTTCTCCAAGAGGTTCATTGCCAAATACACCAGCAGAAACTATGTATGCAACGCCCCCGCGAACCTGTCCGTCGACGCCGCAGGACCAAAGATTAATTTCTCCAAGAAGTTCTGGATATTCCTCGGCTCCTAGTGACTTTAATCTCTCTACACCATCACCTAGAAACTATCAAAATTCATTAGAAAATAGACAAAATAGTATGTCTCCGCGTGCTGCTTATCAAAACTCTTCGTTTAATTTGGAAAGCCCCCAAAGAAATACGCCATCCAGAGGTAATCAGCACATGTCTACTCCAATCGGTTCTGAAACAACTCGCAGAAATCAATCTCCCAGTATGAATCAGCTTCGAAGCCCCAGCTTAAATTCGTCCGACAGCTACGCTTCGAATATCTCTTCTCCGCGCTATTCAAATGAACAAAGTCCAAGATTTACCGGAAATATAACTCAAAATAGTTCCGAAACACACGACACAAAATCGACATTGGCACCAAAAGCACAAACATTACCAATTTCGCAGCAAGCGGGACAAAATGCAAGACTTGCCGATTATACGAGTCAGGCTTACACAATGCCCGGCTCTATAAATTCTGATTATTTACTACAAAGTCCACTTCATATGCAGTCACTCTCGAATCAAACTTACAATCAACAAAACGATAATTCGACTAACTCCATTGAGCAAAGAAGAAATTCGAATAACTCGAGAGAATCACCAAACGTTAGCTATCCCTCGGTTTCTATTGAACAATCCAACTGGAGTTCATTGAGTTCTTGGGGCAATGATTCAGTAAAAAGAGCCGTGCAATCTGCTCCACACAATAGTCAACAAGGGTCAGCCGGAAAATTTGATTATGGAAACAGTGGGAAAGCATCGTCCTGGGATGAAAGACTGTCACATTCTGATTCGATGAAGCCCAGTTGGGAGACGCCAGCAGAACCACCCTCGCCGTTTAGAGTGCCAAAAGGAAGGCCTCCTTCCAGGACTACACCCAGTCACAACCCTCAGTCGGAGTCGAGCAATTCTCAGAATTCTGTACCCAGAACATTCCTCAAACCTCAAGAGCCGAATAGAAATAGCCTGTTTACGGAGGCGCAAAACAACGGCGCAAAATCTTGCACCGCAGGCCAGAATCATCAAAGAAAAGCATCCGAGTGGCCACAAGATAAATTAAGAGAAGGTAAATATTTAGTTAGTTTGAGGTGTGCGACGAGAGTTGTGCCGATAATACCGATTGGCTTATGAATGTTTCAGGTTTTCAAGACAATACAGGGCGACAGGGACAGGCAATGCAGGAAGTTCCGAATCAAAATGCAAGCTTAAGCTGGGCCGAGGCCGAAATGAGGCAGGTCCAGGACTTCCAGGCAATGACCGGTCTGAGTCACCCGTCGTTCCCTCAGTACGGCTACCCAAGCTATCCGGTCTTCGAGAAGACGTACCCAAACACATGGGACGGCTACAACTACAACGGCGCGTACCACCCGCAGGCCCCGGAATACCCGTCCGCGGCGCAATTCTACCAGCAGCCCAAGAGGGAGGCCTGCTTCCCGGGCGGGCAGTACCCCTTCCAGAACGTGGCTGCGCCGTACCAGGGGCTCCAGCCCGGCTGGGCGCGGTGGGAGGCCGCGGCGGCGGCGGGGGCGGGCTGCCCCCGCTGGGACCTCTACGGGCCGGCCTCGTACTTCCCGGTGCTGCCGGAGCCGGCGCCGAAGGCCGAGCCCCTCGGCGAGGTCGCCGACTACTCGGACAACGAGGAGTGCTTCAAGGACTCGCAGATGGGCGGCGTGGCGATAGCCCTGGGCCACGGGAGCGTCCTCTTCGAGTGCGCCAAGCACGAGATGCACGCGACCACGGCCCTCAAGCGGCCCAACCGCCTGAACCCCACGAGGATCAGCCTGGTCTTCTACCAGCACCGCAACCTCAACAGGCCGCGCCACGGCTGGGACGAGTGGGAGGAGAAGATGCGCCTGCGGAAGCTCGGCGCGAGCGCGAGCAGCGCCGGAGCCACGGCCGCGAGCCAGACGGCGCCCGGCGCCGCGAGTCCGGCCGCGAGCGCGGCGCTCCCCTCGCAGGCCCAGCAGGCCCAGCAGGCCCAGCAGCCCCAGCCGGCCCCGCCGGCGCACCCGCCGCACCCGCCGCCGCCCCTGCCCCGCGTGCCCAACGTCCCGAGCTCGCAGTTCATGATGAGGTCGCCCACCTACACGACCATGACCTGGACGACGCTCTTCCCCATGCACCCCTGCATGATCACCGGGCCGTATCAGGAGGGCGGAGCCATCGGATGATTCGCGAGACGGGACCAGCAGAAATGAGCCACCAGCTTCGATTTACAATTTTATAACAAAGATCAACCCGAAGATACGCGGGGGACCCAGTAGACATGTACATTTATTGTCTCGTAGAATGTTCCCGCATTTTATCCTATTTACATGCGACTTTTTACCCTCGCACATGTTTCAAGCGACGAGGAAAAAGAAAGACAAACGAAAAGCGCGACGAAAATACGGGACAGTTTGTAATTATCTTTACTTTCGAGCACGTGCGCAAGTGAATCGATTAATTTGGGCGTTCGTTGTAAGAAATCAATTTGTATTATTTGAATATTTGTACATATTAGGTGACATTTCTAACTTCCAGATTAACTTCGACTTTTCTTTTTCTTCTATTTTTTTACGCGAAAACATATCCTTTCGTATTGATGCTTCTTTTTTATCGATTATTTAGCGAGTAAATATCTGAAAGTATACTTCGTCGGGGAAAAATGAACATGTAGCCAAGAGTCCACTTATATAATTTATTTATTCTCACTCTTTCCTCTCCTTCTCTCTCTTTTTCTCTCCTCTTCCTCACATTCCCCTCCTTCCAATCCCTAAATATACCCACTTTTCCCACTAATCTTTTCATCTTAGCGAAATTTAAATATTAATTTAGAGGACTTTAAACGATCTACATTTTTAGGTTCTGATCACTAGAGATACAGTATCGAACGATTGTATGCAAACTTTTATATTTGTATGTATGAACGTGCGCGGGATTAAGGATGACAGTCGAGAAGAATAGAAAATGGTTCGACGCGTAATGGAGAGAAATTGAGTAAATAAAATAATCGATTGTCAGTCTTGTCCCGATCCAGAGTATTATAAGAATCATTAATATATTATCATTCATCAATATCACATACAATAATTAGTAATATAATCTAATTTAAACGATTATTTATTAATTAAGTTTTGAAAGAGTGTTATGTACTACTACTACTATTGTAACTTGCGAAGCGGCCGTTTAGGGTAGAGTTTGTACAAGTGCCGTAATAAAGTGTGAATATGCGGCACTTGTAAAAAATCACCTTAAGTTTTATGGGTCTAAGGCCCGATATTTCCAATACGACTGTCAGAAGCGACGTCCCAAAGGAAGTTGTTGCGAAATTAGCGCTCATTCCGCAAAGCCGTTATGGCGTCTTCTCTTAATATCCTTAATCTATTCCGAATTTCTCTAGCTAAGTTCATTATCGCATCTTCATTTTTCGAACACGCATTACGTATTGCGTACAATGCATTGCACATGTTTTGTAAGGATAAACAGAATATTCCAATTAAAATATTTTTTGTTTTTTTTTTACTTTTGTTCTTTTTTTTCTTCTTTTTTATTAAATCTAAAAATAATCCGAATCTTCGATAAATATATATACATAAAATGACAGATTGTAAAAATCATATATAAATATATATATATATATATATATATATATATATATATATATATATATATATATATATATATATATATATATATATATATATATATATATATATATATATATACACATATATACATACATATATATTTTTTTCCTGAAAAAGAACGTCTGATAGAATCACTGATACATAAGTATTTAAATGAAATATTAAGATGACTTTCTACAATGTTGTTTAAATAAATTTTACAAAATATTGCTGTGCAGTAAAGACTTTTCTGTAAACTGTATCGACGTATAGAAGGTGGATTTTTTAAAATCGAAACGGTGTTCCTTCTTTTTAAAAGTAATGGTGTTTCTATTAGATCTTTCACAAAGGAAAAGCAACCCACAGTACAACTTTGACCATCAATCGCATTTGCGTTAAGTATCGCCTCGTTATTTGGAGTTAGAATACATACAAAAATATCAAAAATGGCGAGGCGATGATATTAAATTTTTTTGTACAAATCGTCCTTTTCTTCAAGGCAAAATACAACAAAAAATGGCTCAACAATGACGCTTTGGAATGTTGTCTTGATTTCCTTTTTGTTTTTGATTCTATTATATTTTTAAAATATTTTTACTACTATGTTGTGATATAGCTTACGTGTTTTTTCGTACGTCTTTGTTTTACTAATCTTAACTTTGCATTCTTTTGAGCGTTTAATCGTTTATTTAATATACACGCTGTATTAAACTAAATCAAATATTTCGTATTATTAAATTTTCGCTGGCGACGGTGGAATAGCACTGCCATTAATGCAAACCAAAAAAGCGAATATATATTATTATTGCGGTTTTTATAACGATAAAAAGTACGAAAGGTGAAAAGAGAAAAAGAAACAATAAAACTGATATTAAATGCGATGATGCCAAAATAATGTTAAAGCTAATATTTAGAAAATAAATAAAGTAAAATACT
This sequence comes from Gastracanthus pulcherrimus, assembly GCA_949152435.1. Lineage (NCBI taxonomy): Eukaryota > Metazoa > Arthropoda > Insecta > Hymenoptera > Pteromalidae > Gastracanthus > Gastracanthus pulcherrimus. Next base: position 1,017,170 of record OX424576.1, read on the forward strand.
GTAATAATTATATAGCGAGACTATTGAAACTAAAATATATAAGGATGAAAACATTTTTAAAAATAATTATATCGAAAGAGATGGGCAGGAGGAAATAAAATAAAAGTGAAAAAACTAAAAAGTTATGATTGAATAAAACGAAACGAGTAAATAATAAAGAGAGACAACGTTGAAAAATGTATTTTTTCTTCCAATGCCAAAAAGATGTCATTTTGTTTTGTACGAAAAGATCGATGAAAAGCAAGAAAAAAAGGGAGAAATCTAATGGTAGTGTGTAGAGAACGTATGTAAGTGTACCAGGAAAAATTCAATGTGTATGTCTCGTGAAATAAACTTGTCCGCCTTATGATGAAGCAGAAACACTACAGTAGTTAAAAAAAAGACATTTGTAGCGAGAAACAGATAAAATTATTATAATAATATCAAGGCAGTGCTGCATTGTCCAGACTTATCATATATTTATAATAAAATTAATAAAATCGTATGCAAATTGACATTTTACGGTTGCTATTCTTTTCGTTTTAAGGAAACGCACAAGAATAGCACTGATAAAGGTTACTTTGTAGAAATAACCTGAAATAAGAAGTGAGCACGTGGTTGAGATAAATTATTTAGATGAAAAAAATTTGTATGTAATTGAAATAAACAGCCCGTGCCTGTAAATATTATTAATGTTTAAAAAACATTTAATATGATTTTGGAACAGTTGTAAACGTCGATAAATAGATCCGGTGAATTGTCTTTTTTGAAACTTTGTATCACGAAATATACGCCGAATTAGTTGCGGATGTTTTACAGCTCCTAAAGAATGAAAATAAACTATGTAGTAATACCTAAGTAAAAACTGTTTTGATGCAAAATATCTTCTCAAAAATGAGCATTATGTAAAAGAAGAAGGCGGTAATCGAGAAATCATTGTTCTATGTAATTACGGATATATTAAATTGCACGTGGTAAACGCGAGCGAGAAATATATAATATATTAAAGATGATATTTAAAACGGTATATAAGATTTAAGACGTAAAAGGTAATTTTTTAAAAACCAATTTGTAAATGCGATTTATTTGGCCATTTGGGAGTTTGAAAGAAAAACGAGTTTCAAAGATAAGAAAAACCAGTAAAGCAATCTAATGAAAGACTCACTTCGACGATACTGAAAATTATTTAACAGTTCGAAAATAAAATAATGTTATCGTCGCGACACGTCAATAAAGTTGGGACGTAAAAATCCATTTGATCTATCGAAACTATCATTAAGGATTGTACGTATAAAAAGGAAGAATAAACAAAAGAAAAAATAAGCGTGTTTGATTAAACAATCAACACTTGAAATGCTTACATTTACGATAGAATGTAACGATAAGCGTGAATAATAAACTTAAGCGATAATACTATCGATGTAAGATTAAGGATTAGAACAAATGTACGCATAAGTCAGATGTAATTGTCCTTTGTGAATATACTTGAGAGAGAAATGACAAAAATACAACAAACTTTTATGAATAAATAAAGCCTTGTTTACTTATTATTTTCATCCCTCAATATGGTTCCACACCTTTATGATTTAATTAAATACAGTCTTAGTTAATTAAAATGAGAAATATCTCACCTTATCTTTTTATGTCTTTTTAACTCATTTTACAACTTTCATCAATGGATTTTGTTCCGTACCATTTTTCAAAATCAACAAGCTTTTTCCTGACTTAAAATCATGGTGTATGAGATATGTAGAAGAAAATATGCATATGTTTTCCTCACGTACTGGTAGATTTGCAAGTTAGCGGTTACGAGAAAGCAAAATCGTACATAGAGCATTTATTTTATTTATTTTTGTACTTTAGTGAATTTTTTGTTGTTATTTTTATTAAATATTAACTTCCATTCCAACAGTAAATTGCGATTATTAAATATTTCTCGTAGACCTGTTTAATATTTTGTATAAAAAGTTAACAATGTAAGAAAAAGTAAAAAGAAAAACATATTTATAATAATAAAATGATGAAAATCATCGTGTTGACGATCATGTGGCGGTCAGGAGGTCTTAGGCGGTAGTAAAAATAGTCATCTCCATTTAGTTGAGCCGAAGGAAAAAGGAACAAGGCGCCGCGCGCGCAGAAGCGCAGGAATGCGCGGATGGGCGAAGAGAAGAGAAGAGACGGGATGGGGTGGGATGGGGTGGGATGGGGTGGGATGGGAGAGGAGCAGAGGGGGAATGGACTTTTCGAGGGCGAACGTTCACCGGCAATTTGAGCGATCCTCATGCAGAAAGAGCGCGCAGGAGCGAGAGAAGATGGAAAGAAGCAAGTGGTAGGAGCAGGATCGAGAAAAGGAGGGACAAGAGCCGGTATAGGTACCGCGCAGGGCCGCCGCGAACACGTACACGCACTCACACATATGCACGAGGGAGCCTCCTGGCAGTCCTGGCTCGGGCTCGGCCAACTCGCAGACAGGCTGTAGCCAAGGAATGCCGTTCGTCTGCACACCTCCGCCACTGCTAGCCCTATTCCTCTATAAAAAATCATTGCTCATTCTTGTATTTCTATACACTCCAAGAAAAACTTTGTCGAAGGCGCTGGCGCTAAAAGCGAGCTATATTATATTCGCAGTTAGAAATTCAAAATACCTACTTCCTGCTCTCTAATTGCATTTACATACAGGGTGCGAAAATTTATTATACAGAAGATTATAAAAGTAGGCGAAAAGAGCTTTAATTTAAGCTGTGTTTCATATCAAAGTTTTAGAGCAGAGTATCCCGGTACGGACACCCACAGCTAGTTTGACTTAAACTGTTGATTACCTCGGTAATAATCAAAATTTCAAAATTAAATTTGGCGTATGAGCGGACCTTGGTCAAGCTTAATAATTAATAACAAATAACTTTCATCATATTGAGTATAACTTTCACATGAATCAAATGAAGAATCTAAAATACTGCTATATCGTAACGGTAGGGGCCCAATATACCTATGGATGTCCATACTGAGAAAGATTCGTACTTGGAACTCTCCCCTAACTATATTTAAAGTTATTAACCATCAAAGACAGTGAATAAAGACGAAAAGAATACCAAATTTTGCATCGCCGATACCACAAAACGTTTCAAAAACGTTTCTGCAACGAGTTTTTTAAAACTAAAAAAACGATGAGCAAACGAGGCTCGAAACATTACGGCATTTTCACCTTTCGCCAACTTGATTTATAAAATTATTATTCAAATAAAAAAAATAATTAATAACCGTACTAATTTTGACAGGGAAGACGCAGCATTTTGGTTGTACATCCCGGATGCTACACTCGACGTGGGAAATTTCTGGTCGAATACCTTTGAAATCATCCAATGAGCTTAGCGAAAACGTGTATTCGATCCAATGAGACCCAATGAAATTGCAGTATTTCAAAAAAATTCAAATAAATTCGACCAGAAATTTCCCACGTCGAGTGTACAAGCAAAATAGGAAAATATTAACAACCAGTAGAAGATAGATTTTTAAAAATGATTTATATAAAAATAAATCGTACAATAAAAATATGTATTCTCCTACAGTTTTTAATATTTTTACTTCAATATGTTTCTACATGTAAAAAATAAAAACCACTAAATCACCAATTTGGATTTGTGGAATATAAAAAAATAACTAACACGTATTTTTTATTTTTTAAATACATGCAAATAAAAAGAGTTACAGCTCTTTGAATACTCGTGACGTCACGAACACATATATATTCGTGACGTCATATAATATTGCAGTATATATATGTATATATATATAGGAAAAATACGTGTCCTTTATTCTTTTATATTCTACATTACGGAGCTAATGATTCTTTCAGGCAAAGTCCTAATTTTCAGTAGTGCCTTCCCTTAAAGTTTGGAGATATTAAAATTATAATTTTATATTTAACTAATTTTCAATATTTAGACTATATTCTGAAGCAAAAACTGGGATATCCCATTCTAAGTCGTAGCTTTGGCAAATACCAAAAATGACATTTTAAAAAATTGACTCTCTCTCTCTTTCTTTATTTTTATAATCACGTTTATTACTTTTTCGGCATGATCACATCCTCAAACTTGAGCTTTGACGCAAGTCTTTTAAGAGCGAACGCATTCCGAGTTTCTTATAGCTCTGTTGACTCGAACTCGTCGCATCGTTTACGTATTCGCGGCTGGAGCTACTTCGATGTTGTATGTATAACACGTATATACAGGATGGACCCGATGACCGGTCCTTAATCCTGCCCCTGCTACCCGACAGAAAAAAGAATAATCACTGCTGGTATTCGACCTAAAAACGATATCTCGCACGAAAACCGAATTAAAAGAAAATAACTTCTCTCGATATTACTTTATAGCATGTGCTGCTTCCAAAACATTCCTTCATTGCAAAATTATTATATTCACAAAATTATTTCATGTAACTTCCAATATAGATAATAGCAAATAGTCAAGTACAAAAACGAATATATTAAAAATTCATCGGCATCCTTTCGATTTTGTTGGAAAAGTTAAAAAATAAATTTAAGAGCTCTAAGTAGTAAATAAATTAAAAAAACTTCGGATAGGTACGTCCTTCTACCTAACATTTGTATATATTGTTGCTATATAAATTGAGAGTTATAGATATAAAGCGTTAAAGGGACAAGATATCTTTAAACAATAAAACACTTTTTATTATGAGTCCATCCAATCTTTTATATTTAAAAGCAAACATTTATGATATATATGACTTAAAATAAAATAGATTTAATCAACATACTATATTTTATAACTTATACATATCTGTAAAGCGCCATTTTTAAATACTTAAACAAATAATACTTCTTCCTAAACTATAGGTATCCATACTGGGAGACACTTTTTCGAAACCTTAAATTCTTTATTTTTCGTTTTTAATTAATACTTAATTGAGATTATAAAATTTAATTAAAACTTAATTTGTCAAAAAGGTCCAATCATACGAGCAATTTCATTTTTAAATTTTCATTTTCACCTCGGTACTCAAAAGTTACAGCTAAAATAATAACTATGGATGTTCATACTGGAGTACTCTCCCCTATTTATGTCTTTTCGATCGCTGATTACGAATTCATTTTTGAAATTTAAAATAGCAGATCAAATAAGGTTGATAGAAAAATTAAAAAATTCATATATTTCTGTCTAAATCGTTATCAAAGTGTATTTGGATCGCAATTTGCAAATTCTTTTAAATCAGCCAATTTGAATTTAGGAAATCTGATAGATTCTTAATGAGTGACCCAAAAAACTCCTATATTTGACACCAATTGTTATGGAAATACAAATTAATTTAATTTTGAATATGCCGTGTTGAATTCGCCATTTTGAATTTAAAAAATCTGATAGCATATTCATAATCAGCGACCCCAAAAAGCTTTAGAGGCAGAGTTTTAGCAAAAATGGTGCTCAACAAACATTCGTGCAAAACTTATTCTTGGAGAACCGTTGATGCAAAGAAAGAGTTTTAATTTTTAAAACTTTACCATGTTGCCATTTTTATACAACTGAGCTATTGGCAAAGAAAACTACCATCGCGGGAGAGTGGCACCGCTGTCGACTATAGTCTAGGGACCCTCTTGAGGGTCCCTGCTGAAAATTAGTACGTGCAAAAGCACATATAAAAGCACGTGACGAAATGAACTCACTTTATCACGTACTTCAGAACGAGACAAAATAAATATAAAATATAAAAATAGTTGCCCTGATCGGAGCTCGAACCAGCGACCTTACAGTTAGTAAGCGCTTTACCTTACTGCTATGCTAATCAGACTCTTGAATTAATTCATTAGCGTATTGGGATCTGACACGGGGGCATGGCATGACATGACCACTATATATAGGATACATAATTTCGGGCTCATCTGGTTTAGCTCTGATTGATCCCAATAATCAATATATATGCCGTAATAGAAACAATATATTGTTCTTATATATATGATATATGTAAAATTGATTTTGATAAGACAACAACAACAACAAGCAACATTTTTTATTATTTATCAATCAAGGGGATATGAAATACCAACCCAATTTCTACCTTACCAGCTTTTTACTTTTTTTATTTAATCTTTGTGTTAGTAATTTTTAATTTCTTTAAATATTTTGGACGATACATCCGGATTTTTCTTTATCAATGAAGAATAACCGAAATATTTTCAAGCAATTTCATTTATTTACTCGCTACATTTTACCGTACTTCTGAAGGATTGTATTATCTATCTTCAATCGCATAAAGTCACCAGTTACAGCAATAACATTTATTTTCATATGAACCTCTTTTATTTTAGTTTAGAAATAAATCTCCAATATAAATCCACCATAAAATGTATAACTTGACCGGCCATTGTCGTGGTTCACGTGACGTGCGCTAGTGTCGCATTACAAACTTCAGAATTTTCTTAGTTGCACCACCCAGAATAATGCTATGGTTTGAAATTAATTCTACATCAGTCTACATTTATTTTTTAACAAAAAATAGAAAAAAAATTGTGACACTTTTTAAAGCTCTACATTTGTAAGAACATTTTGGGACCTGAGAGAATAAAAAATGTTATAATCAACAAAGTTATAAACATTCAAAGAAAATAATTAACTTTGCTTCTTATGTAGAACTGAATATTTAAACGCGTTTTTCTCAAAACTTATTTTTCAAACTTCAAAAAATTGCTCGCGCATTTAGAGTCGATGAATGTAGCTGTAACTCGCAGCAAATATTCCTATAAGGACTATTTAAAGAAGTTAGTATTTTTTTCAAGAATTGCGGACATACAAATTTATGTCGATTAAATATGTATACAATAACATTGTATTTTTTGTCATATATTTATTTAAATTGGAGATATATTTTTTTCAAGCCATTTATGATAGATAGTTATAATAAAAAATACTAACTTTTGTTGCGAGTTCTAAACTTAGTGAGAATTTATTAGGTTGATATTGTCAAACTTAAATATGCAAGGAACTTTTTGATTTAACTTTTATTTTGACTGCAAAAAAATACATTTTGTTCAATGAATTGGGATTAGAAAAGTGAAAATTGCTCAAAATTGGTATATATTACTCTTTTTGGTTATACTAATTTAACATATTAAAATTTTGAAATAAAATTCCGAATGTTTAACGATTTTGAAAAAATCAGCGAAGACCCACCTTAACTGAAATATTTTAATATGAGAGAAGATTTAGTATGTAAGAATGGCTTATCACATGACGAAACAAATTTTGTAACAAAATTTGTTATATTGCAATAGTAGATATTATTAACTAATTCTTCATCCGCTTTTAATTTAATAGGTCTCATTTTGTTCAATTTCATGTGGACTTTCTATGGAAAACTTATCTATGGCAAAATTGAAAAATAATTAAAACCTAAAGGGTTACATCCAATTGTTCATAAGTGCATTCATGTGTAAGTATAAGTAATGGGTGTAACTCTTTGCGTTTTGATTATTTTTTAATTTTTCCATGAATGATCATTATTTTAGTCTGCTATATATATACAAGGCTTATTTTATCGTTTCTCAGAATTTATTGAAAAAATTTTGTGATAAATATTAGATTTAACTCGGTAACGCCCAAGGTCCTTGTTTCTTATTTGATCGAAAAAAAGTATGGAAATTCGCTTTTTGTTATTGCTTTCTCAAAGAGAAAGCTTTGTGATGGTGAATTTTTTTTCTGTTTTCTTAACGTATAAACATATTTTATGCCTTGAGTAATCCGAATAGACTAGTCTTAAAAACTGCATGTATGTGTGTATGTGTGTGTGTATGTTAGTATGTGGCATATCACCATTCGTTTAATCTGCACTATAACTTTCCCAAACTTTGCACAGATGTTCGCTATCAATACCCGGTGAGCGCTTGAAAGTTTCACCAAAAATGGTCAAATAATTGTTTTTCTTGAGGCCATTTTTAAAAATTTAAGAATTTTCAAATCTCAGATTTTTGAATTATTTTCATTGCAAGAATGGTTTTGGGGAAGCGAATTTTTTATACAATAAAGTACTCATAAAATCCATCATTTTAGGACCGTAAGCGATTTTATATGAGTCATTTTTTCGTTGTTATACTGTGTAACAAAATTTTCTTTTTCAACATTTATTAATCAAAAACTATACGATAAAAGACAATGAAATTTTTACTGAATACTTGAAAGCTTGAAAATTTCAGAGAATATTTGTTAGGTGTCAGGTTATTGGCTGAATATTTTTGAGTCGATTTGGTTCATAATCTTCTGAGATATTAGAGATTATTCAATTTAAAAAATACATTTTCACCCTGTATATCACGACATCTCTAAGCTTTATTGTTGTGCATTTTCTTGTAGATATCAAGTATTACTATATTTGAGATTTACTATTCTACACTTCTAGCTAATTTTACGCATTATATTGCATGAAAAAATCCAAAGATAATGATAAGATATGTTATATTAAAAATATTATTATTTTGTGATTTTTTTTTAAATGATTTAACAATGACGTCATTTATTTTTGCAATACTGAATCAGTATCTATCTATAATATAGTATAGAAAAATCATTATTTTTATACTATTTTGATGGTGGAATTTGTAAACTAGTATATGTTAAACAGTAGTAAAAATTTTAAATGAATACTTTGAAAAAATGATGCGTTTTTGTGTCTTATGCATTTTTGCAATGAATGAAAAAAACAATAAGTCAATCTGTGACAGGTGTAGATTTCATTTGATTTTATAGATAAAAATAGATTTTAGAATCAATGACACATCGCTGTCCAAAGACACCCTGCATACGATATATACAATAATATGTTTATTGAAAAATATTCATCTTTCAGTAGGGCACAAATCAGTAAATGAAAATAGTTTAAACAGGAAAATAACCATGATGGCGGTACTGCTTCATTGAATCGAATGCTCGTTTTCGCTAACCTCATTGGAGGATTTAAAAAATATTCAAACAAACTCGATCAGATGTTTGTTCCGTCGAGTGTACACTCGACGTACAAAACATTTGATTTGAATTTTCTGATACGCTACGTAAGTATCTCTGGCGCGATACGTGAATGCCATCTAGATGTATGTAAAAACTGGGGTGCTATAAATAATTTTTTAACCATTTTAGATGAAATCTTTTATAAACCTGCTCTATGTTGTTCAGAATAAACCGTTTTAAGCCTTATTTTCCTTAAACAATACTTCATTTTTGGCATTTACCAAAACAAATTCAGGCATAGGACCCCAAATCTGCCAATTTTCGACGCAAAAATTGTACAAAAATGACGCAGTCAGTGGTACTTATGTAGTGTATAATCCTCCAATGAGGTTAGCTAAAACATTCATTCGATCCAGTAAAATTGCAATAATATTTTAAAAAATTCAAACAATTCGAATTAGATGTTTTATACGTCAAGTGTTGGTACAACTCATGCAGAAATTTCTATACATTTGGTCCGTATTCGCGCGCAACCATAAATACAGAAATACAAAAATATACGCGTCACCCCATAGGACTCGCAGCGTCTCTGGTGGAGAAATGCCGACAAGTATCGTGACGAGTGTACGAGAGCGCATGCGCTGCGTAGAGGATGGTGGGGCAGTACGGGCACCCTAACTTCAAAAGAATCCTGTACTTTCTATTTTGTACCAATACAAATTATTAAAAGTGCTTCTTAAAGTAGAATATCTCAAGATTTAGATACATTATTTTTTATTATAAAATATATATTGCATTGTTTTTTATAATGCAAAGTACAATACCGCTAAAACTGCCCATTTTCCCCACCCGTGGGGCACGATTGGCATGGAGGTGGGGCACGATTGGCACGGTGAATTAATGAAAAATTTATTTAAAAAAAATATTGGACGTTACTATTAAATTTGCATTTTATAGGATTGAGGATCAAAACTAAAAACCAGACCATTTCATTAACACTGACTCTTGCACCAACATCTAAGACTCCAACTCCGAAATGTTAAGGGCGCAAAAGTAAGGTTAAGAAAATCAGCTGTTAAACTCGGCGGAAATAAATTGACGACTCACGTATGCCAATCGTGCCCCGCTAGTGGTGCCAGTCGTGCCCCATTTTAGAGTATTTTTATATGTAATATTACTTTTTTCCTAAGCATCGGAGATCATCAATCAAAAATGCTATTAAAAATTTAAGATTTAAACTGTAAAAATAATTCCCTTTCGAAGCTCATATGATTTATTTGTTCTTGAGAAATAGATTAGAATTATGGAAAAAACAACGTTTTGAAGTCCTCAATTTCTAATAATTCTCATACGATTTGTATTAATTTTTTTCATTTAGGATTTGCAGAGGGAAAAAGTAAAAGCTATTTACAACATATAAAAAATACTATCATGTTAGAATATTCATTTATTTAGTGAACATTTGAATGCCCAATCGACCCGCCAAACCCATCGTGCCCCACCGTCCCCTATATTCAAACGCTCAGCTGACTGACATGTCGCCAGCTGCGAAGGAGTCAGTGCATAAGCCATACACTAATATTTTTTCAACAATCCGTGTTTAATTAATATACGAATCGTACTTGTCCCTATCAAACAACTTTATTACATTCTGTTATTGTGGTTTTCCCTGCGTAAATGAGTGTTAGTGTATGATGTGTAGATATGTACACAATAATAGGTATAATAGGTGATGGAGCTAACGGCGCCTACGGAATCATCCTCGGAATCATCATGCTGTCTTTATTCGAGATTTTCGTTCAATGTATTTTGCATTTTGTGAGTACCTACACTGACTCATATTATACTGCATAAGCCTTTTTACCTAGTTTGAACAATATATTGTTTTCTTTTTTGCCTTTGCATTTATAACCTCAAAATGTAGAGTAGTTACACTAAAAGCTCTTAAAAATAGAGATTAAAATTTGTTGATTTAGAATGACGTTGTGAAGACAAAGTAAACATATATGTATAAATATGTATGTTGGATGCCACAACTCACTCTTAAAAGCTGTAACAAAAAGTTGCTATGATAAAACGAAGTTTATTTCTGTGGCGAATAAGAAAAAACAACAAGTCCATTTTTCGCGTATTCGAGATATTAACGTTTTAATGTGTGCACCGATATGCCAGATAAGAACATGAAATATATGCAGTCACATTATGTTTGTTAAATAAAGTGTAAAATATTATTATAATCATAGTAATTACGCATAAGAAATACTTTTTATTTTTCGAGTAACTTTACAAAAAATTTGAGTTAAGTTGTTTTTCCGGTAAATGTGGACTTAAGGGGGTATGCGCGTAAAGTAATTTTAAACTTTAAGACCCAAATCTGTTTTGTAATTGTTAATAAAGATTAATTGAGTCCACAGACAAATTTTCAGTATAGGTTGCCTGGCATTTCGAAAAGATATCTAATTTTAAAGTTTGCCCTTTAGCCCGTTTAATGTACAGAAAACGCATTTTTCGCATTTTTGAAATGAAAAATTCATGCATTTGTAGGAAACTTTGGTAGAATATTAAAGTACCTATCAAATTAATCATTAGCTTTCAAAGTTTATGTGCATACAATAAAGAAATAGGGTTGTCTGGCGTTTTAAAGAGATATTTATACAATAATGCAAAAAAAAGTACTACTCGAAACAGAGAAACACCTTAGAGATTAGAGTCAAATCATTGTCTATATTGAATTTTTCACAAAGCAATAAGATAAATATACGATTAATATAAATATGAGTATTCAAAGTTTTTTAAATGTTTAATTTGTTAACAGAATACATTGTCATAAACTTCTCTATTAATAACATTTTTTCATAAGTTGCTGTTTCGACTACTATTTCGACCTCCTTAAGTCGGTTTGGGATTTTTTTTTAAATTTGATTGTTTATACACGATCAAAATTGTTCTGCAACATAATATCTCCTAACAGCAATAGCAGTATAAAAAATCAATTTGTAACTCTCCCCCCTCCCCACACTACCTTGCCACTGGAAAATTCGTGGGTGACGGTCGTGGCGAGTTTCAATAAGCATAATTTGAATATCTTCTGATGGGTGGTATGTAACTGGCGTTAGGTTATTAGATATCGTTAATTAGTTTTTTCTCTTATACTACTATCGTATAAAAAAAATCAGTAAAAACTTATGTAAAATAAAAGTAGCTGACCGATAATTACGATATATCTATAATGTAACTAATACAAACAGTTCAAACATTATGAAAAGCATATGCTATGTAAGTTGTACTGCATAATAAAATATGGATGAACATAAATAAAATAAAATCAACTATAAGCAACCTGATCCATATAAAGATGTATTTAATTCGTATTTCAAGCAAATATTTTATTAAATGTACCTAAAATACTATGCATTGTGCAGTTTTGGACTACATGTGTAGCTATACGTTTGGAAATTTTTGTTTATTTGGGAATCAACTGAATTAATTTTTGAAATCCATACACTATACTTTATATAATAAAATTTATTTACGTATACTAAAATTAAATAAAGTCACCGAGACACACTTTGATCGACCCACATAACGATGGACTTAAGCCATATGTGGGGCAAAGATTTTATTAAATGGACTTAAGTCTTTATGTAATGTGTCATTCACGGTATGTAAGGAATGATACTTGATTAGCAAGTTGATGGTGACCCGCGTCCTGGCGTAGGTTTTTCCTGCGGGCTTTCCTCCGTCACAAGTTACCGACATAAGTAGAAACCTGTCATTGTCGATAAGTTGGGCGAAAGCGGGAACGGTGTGGAGAATTAGGATGGGCTTGTTAGGATCAAATACCTCCAGACAGGTGCTGGTGCTGGGGGTATCTCGTAAAAACCCGACAAAGGTATAAAAGTAGTGTATGAGTAGGTACGTATAGATTGAAAAAGGACGTATAAGCATAAATAATCGGTTATCGAGGTAATGAAAAAAGCGCGAATGTCAATTAGTAGTTGACATAAAAGAAAGCTCATTCCCAGCTTGCAGGTCTTAGAACGTTAGGTAAAGACACATGGGCTTAGAAACGAGGCGCTAGAGTGAAATCGGTTCAACAACCCCATAACAATCGGCGCGCACAGTTCACTTGAGCTGCAAACTGAGGGTACATACGTACATAAGAAAAGGCGCGTACGCCTCTGGGTTCGAGCTCTTACAGAGAAGCAATTCCATGCGTATCGAGAACGTGCTTGGCTTAATTTCTCGCTTACTCGCTTCCGATCTATGGGGATACTTAATCAAAGTGCAGTGATTTGACGTCCGAGGTGTATTTACTCCTACGGTATTACATAGCTCTGAAGGTTGATGCAAGTCTGAGAGCGCGTATCCTGCGTGTCGGTCTATATTTACATTACGTGCCCGGCAGTGAGGTGTGCGAGCTGCTGCTGCTGCTGGCAGGCTACGGAAAACGGCGTAATTTCGCGAAGAGCGCGAGAGCTGCACGCGCCTTGGGCGGAATCTCGCGTTCGCGCGACCGTTAACCCGACTCTAGCTCCTGCATACCTGCGTATATACCGGAATAAGAAGCTGCGCGCTCAACGAGAGAGAGAGAGAGAGAGAGAGAGAGAGAGAGAGAGAGAGAGAGACAGAAAGAGCTGCTTCTTTATCCGAGCCTGCAATTGGGTCTATAGGTAATGTAGCGTATCCCTTCTTGCTTGCGGTATATGTATTGTGCATATATATATATATATATATATATATATATATATATATAGGTGAGCCTACTCACCCAGCTTCTCGCTCTTTACGAATAAGACCTGGACGCCAGCTAAAACAATTGCGACACTCATTATACTATCTTGTACCGATCTTTTATTTATCTACTTAATATACCAAAATATTACGCTTATGAGCATTCGCAGCTACTGCATGAATAAACATTATCAAACGCTTTTAAATGGTAAATTCCCGTGTTACCGACAAATACAGTTTTAACGTACGTTCCAGAAAGATATTTATTAAAAATTGAAAATTAAATGAAGAAAAAATGGGTTCTTGTAATTTTCTACGGCAATGCGTCAGACTTACTTTACTCGCCGATGAAGATATTAGATAATTTCGTTTTTCTCAAAAATACGTATCAGAATCGAATTTCCTTTTCAGGATTTTGTATCTGGTAAAGATGACCTTTTCAGAATCGCATTGTTTACTGAAAATACATAGCTGAGCACTTGAATTATTATCAGAATTGATAATTCAACACCATTAACTTGCTCATTGTCGATCCTGATGTCAATTCTAATGTTTCGCTATGCACTTCCCGTAAAAATAGGGATTCTAAAATGGTAATTTCATTCTGATACGTATTTTATGCGAGAAACGAAACATTTTGATGTATCTATCAGCAGGTAAAGTAGGTCTGACACATGCGATTAAGTATGATTATAAGTTAACTTTTTTCATACTCTAATAAACTTCACCATGACATAGAGATTAAGGAGAGCACGGTTCACATTATATGACACCTTTTTGTTGTCTAATTTTTCAGATTATTTAAGAAAAGACGTAAATTACAAAAGGTCCATCAACCTCAAGAAGAAGAAAAGACATCATGAAAAGTTATTGACATCAGCATTTTCTGTATAACTTCAGAAAAAAAGTTTGTAGATCACGGCTGCGTTTAGTTAGAATATAAAAAAGGCGACACTTTGAAAATGTTGTTTCGATTTCGAATATTTTTAGAATATGTAGAGGTCTGTAAAAATTGAAAATAAATATTTTAATTTAATTTTGGTATCTGTAATGTAGCTAAGTACCATATAAAAGGCTATTAGTTTTTGCTTAATAGAAAATGCGCGAAGTGGATGAAATTAATGATAAAGAATATGCGGTTTGAAATCAATCGACATTCACGAGGGTATTCATTATGGTACTCGTAGCTTGGAAGTAAAGAGTTAAGACACGTCTTACTTATCCCGGTACACATCTACTTACACATTATACACATGTGCACATAAATATAATATTTACGTAAAGGTTAGTTTCTCTCTGCACATTAGTCCGATTTCCTAATAAATGAATCAAATGATAGAGTGTAGAGTATAGCTTATAGAGTATTTAAGGGATTGTATTTGTAAATTGATTGAAATGAATGAATTAAAATAATAATCTGAGGCCGAACGAGTGCATGATATAACTCATCGGGTAAGTAAAGTCGTACTGCAGTTGCTCATTCCGTTTTATATTCGACGATTCAATTAGCAGCGCGTGTGCCGCGTGTGCCGCGTGTGCCGCGCGTGCGCTTTGCATTTGCACTCGCGGCTGCTTCCGCGGTGCAATAAATCTAGTGCAGAGTTTGCACTGCTGCGCATCTCGCTATTTTGTAATATTCTCGCTCGCGGTTCTCGACTTTATATAGTCAAATAATCGGCGAGTTCTGCGCTGGATAAATCGTGCGCGGCGGCTTCGACTGCAGTCTGCTAGAATCGTGCACGTTCTTGCAAAGGTGTCGTGTTGGAGCATTTTTTCTCTCTCTTACTCGCGCGCCGTTTCCCTTCGCACCAGCAAATATGTTCTGTTTAGCGGCTTGCCAACTCTCATACGAATGCTCGCGGCATACGTTCATTCACTCGCGCTAATTCGCATCTCTACTTCCTTACACGTGTCTCTATCTACACAACATCGGCCGACTATTTATTTGCGCCAACTGATCCTTCTACCTTACGCTACCTGTACTTTTATTTTGCTCTCTCCTAAAAGCCGCCAAATATTACATACATTTACGAGCATCCTGCATTATATATTGTCTAATACTTTGTCTAATATCGCGGATAGTCGCTTTCGCTGCGATTTTCTGATAAATCTATCGTCGATTTTAGTACAGATACTGGACACTTCAACATCAAGAAAAAAGCTACTCCTATTCAGGGTAAAATGTACCCTATCTGAACGTAAAATATGTTTTGTGATAGTGATAGTTTACGCCTCTCACGCCAACCCCCTGTTTACAAAAATGGCTAGTGGATTTATGAAGGCTTTGTTACCGTATTATACCATTGCAAAAAGACAATTTTTCAAAATTACTTTTTCATATACAGGGTGGTCGTAATTAGAGCATATCGATGGTTTCTTCAAGAAAAGACTTATCTTACGCGTTATTTAAAATAGTTTTGTAGGTTCTATTAGCTTAGCATTATCAAAATGATGATTTTAAATAAATAGTTACATCAATACTAAAAATTATTAAAAATTATAATTTAAACTATCCTATAATAATTGTATGACTTTAAAGTTAGTGTAAGAAATTACCTGAAAAAGATACAACTTTCCTAATTCTAACGCGTAATATAAGTCTTTACTCTTAGTGCACCCATTAATCTACAGAGTGCCCCTAATTAGAACATATAAATGATATCTATAATTAGAGCATAGGATATGTACTGGGTAACCGTATTTAGGATATATACAGGGTGTCTGTAAACAAATTTTATTACATATTTTTTATGTTTATAGTTTTATGATCATTTTGAGACCTGCTGGATGTAAAAACTCTTTGTTATACCGAAGTTATAGCTAGTTGAGTGACACAATTAACGGTGGATAGCATTAAGGTAAAGTACCCAATCCTTGGACACTTTTTGAAACGAAAATATGGAATCAGTGCTTGCAGAGTCAAAAATCTAAATTTTTCCAAAATTTTAATCTTTAATTCGGCGTGTTTTACTGTAATTTTATACAATAAAAAAGACGTTTAAATACTCTTTTATATTAATAAAGTAAGTTTAAAAATGCAGTTATATGCTGCAGTAGTTGGACATCATATGTCAAGCCCCAATACTTGGACTTAGTTAGGACCCAGTAGTTATGTATATGGAGGTAAAGTTGGATAATGCATTTGGCATATCACAGTTCTGGACATAACCTCAAAATATTATATTTATATTTATAACAAATTTAAGATATAAATTGATATAATTTTGGTTTAATTATATACTTGATATCATAAATCATGCCAATGAATGCCAATGAATACGTGTTTTTATCATCTTCTATCGTAATAATAGTTTTTGTCACTGTCCAAGTACAAGTCTCAATTTTTGTTTTGTCCACGTACTGGGCACTTTACCTTATGCCAAATGAAAACTAAATGCATTTTTCTCGAAACTTACTCTTCTAACTTCAAAAACTTCCTATTGTTAATATTATGTTTTGAGGTACTTTGATGTTAAATGTTTTATTAAATTCAAAAAATATTTTCTCCAATAACTATTTGTTCACAACCTTCTTACATATAAGAAAATGACACTTTTAAAACCTGCAAATTTAGCGACACATTGCAAGCTTGGATTTGCAGTGTAATATTTACGTTTGTAAGCGAATTTCTACTTTTCTCGAAACCTACTTTAAGCCGTGGTGGTAGATCGAGGGTAAAAGAATGTGCAAAATAATTTTACGTTTAAAGCAAGTGTTGTTAACGGGAGGTCAATTTCAATACGTTAACGTGTAGCATATAAGAATTGCTTTTGAGTTAGTTTTGTCAAAAGATACGTGTGTAGAAGAACGTAATAAAATTTCCATGTCTATTATAGCAAATGCAGAGGAGGGATTGAAGAAGAAGAGGAAGAAAATGAAAATGTGAGCAAATAACATAGGTATAGCGAGTTGGGTCGCAACTGTC
The DNA here is from genome assembly GCA_949152435.1 of Gastracanthus pulcherrimus. Classification (NCBI taxonomy): domain Eukaryota; kingdom Metazoa; phylum Arthropoda; class Insecta; order Hymenoptera; family Pteromalidae; genus Gastracanthus; species Gastracanthus pulcherrimus. Next base: position 1,034,762 of record OX424576.1, read on the forward strand.
CCAGCTACATGCTTGAAGGAGTTGGCGTGCAACAGGACACTCGAGTTAGGTACACACAGCGAGTACGACTCGCTCTATGACTAGTTAAGCCAGTTTACATTATGCGTTTCCGGCAACGTCATTACCGCGCGCGACCTCGCAACAAACAGCTGCACATCCGTGCAGGCTGTCACCGCGTCGCACAATAAGCCAAGAATTTTCGCCTACTTCTTTCGCGTTCTCACAGCCCGCGCGCTTCCTTCCCCGCGGGCTGCCGCTGCAGTTGACTCGGCGCACTCGGCGCACTCCGAAATAGAAGCTTGGGCAATTTGGAAGAAAATGCCAGAACCAGTTTGCCCGGCGATATATACGCGAGAACCAGTTTTAGAAGCGAGGGATGCTGCAATTGCGCCGACGCGCGACGGCTTCGGCGCGAAAAAAAGGAACACACAAAAAGAGAAAGAATCGGAAATCTGGGTGGAATTTATTTCAAGGACGCTCACAAATGAGATTCCACGTATACTTTTTCGTTCGGCCGCGGCGATCCTGGATACTTAACTGTGTCGGATAAGTACATCGCGAATCGCCAAGGACCAAAGTCTCACATTTCGTCCTTCCGCGTGCATTATTATACTCCTAGTCGAGAATGTCGCTGACGTCGGCGACATCGTCCTCGCGATCGAATGAAATCTCGCGGAATGCATCGCGTGCACTCTGCCGCAGTGCCTTGTGCGAGAACTGCGCAATTCGCTTTCGTGTAGACACCCTCGCCCCCGCGTCTAGACGCTTCGCGACGCCGGGCGTTTTTCCTCGGCGCATCCCTTCTCGCATCTTCTGTGCTTAAACAGTTTTATCAAGCACGTCTACAAAGAAACAATTAAATCCGATTCTCCAACATTTTGACTTTATTTTCATTTTAACATTTTAACATTTTAAAGTAGAGCCTAGAAAGCGAATGAATCGACGGAGAGGCTCGTTTGCAGGAAAATTGCCAAAGCAAGCGATGCGTCAGGATTCAGGATTCGGGAAGATTTTCGCCGTCCCGGCAGGAGTTGCCAAATGCAGGCCGTTACTCATCGTCAGCGACGATATAAGAAAATACGAGGAAGAAGAGGAAGAAGAGGAAGAAGGTGGAGGAGTCGGTTTGCCGTGTGGTAAACCTGCCACGGATCAACGACCCTGGCTTGACCAGCGGCGCGCGAGACCGCGACGCCAACGGCAGCAGCGCCTCTGCTCGCGCCTATAATTCGACTCGTGCGTGTGTAGAGTTCAGTGTCCAGCGGCTGCAGCGACCGCAGCGGCATCCTTATACCTGACCTCGTAGTACCGCGCTAAACTTCCCAACACCTCGTCGAGACAAGCTTCGATTTCGAGTTTCCGAGCCGCTCGATCAATCAGTTCACAACGGTAATCAATTACCAGGACATTCCTATGCGTGTAGCATTAAGGTGTACTTCAAAGTACCTTAAATTTATTTCATTTCGATTAATACCTCATTTCTTTCTTTACACCAAGTCAATCAAAGTAAAAATGCAATGCCAGTGTTGTTTATTTTTAGAGAAAATTCAAATTTAACTATCAAGTGGCGAATCTTAGAAAGCTCAGGTTTTATACATTTGCCGCTTATCGCAAGTGATAAATTATTGAAATAAGTTGTGTGTTAAAATAAATGAAAAGAGTAAATAAAAAAAGTAGCTCGTCGTGTTCTGTGTGCTAGCAGTGTGTCGCGCGCACTGCCAGACGATTGCTCTTCGCGATATACGCGTAACGTCGCGAAGCTGCGACTCGGTTGGAAAATACGCAGTCAAACTGACTAAACTGGTTGTCGTAGTAGCTAGATTTCTACGGGGTAAAGGAGGAAAAAAGAAAGATGAGAGCTTGGTCACTGGTCAGCCTATAGGATATAGACTTTTTTCCACGCAACAATTAAAACTCGCTGGACAAACTTCCGTTGGCTTTCGAACAATTAAATGACGAACGACTTTCCTGTGATACAGCATTTATTAGAGATGCTATCGAGTTCTCGCTGGACTATTTCCCCGCGCTCGTTGCATTAAAAGTCGCAGCGGGTAATCCGGACTTTATGTCATTTAGTCGCAGGTTGTGAGTTACAAAGTTGCGAGCGCTCGGGAGAGTGTTATATGTGTTATAGATGCGGTGTCGGCGCGGGCGTGAGCTGGATCCAGAACGATTTCTATCGAAAGTAGCCGCAAGTCGAAGCTCGTGCAGGGGCCCGCGAAGAGTAAAGATTCAAGAGAGACTAATACACAAGTCCCGCCGACTCGTCTCCCCGTCATGATGATCCTCGGACGCGAAACTTTTTCTCACGATCGTTACCGAGCCTCGTTATGACGATCTCGCAGCTCTTCTCTACTTCCTTCGAGTTTCATCCTGCGGCCATTCTCTCGCCGCTCGCGCCGCGCGTATCAACCGATCTATACCGTCTCGCTCTGGCTAGAAAAATATTCATCGCAAGCCGCACCCTTCAAAGATGCTCGAGAAAGGAGAAAACTTATCGAGCTTCGACTAATTTCTTATACTAATGCGTACTAACAATTGCTCCCCGATTTTTCAATCAAAACTATTAACCCTCAATTACTTGAGCATCTTTCATCAGATTCGTCGATAACTGCTTGCTTAATTTGAAATTGTAAAGCTCACTGTGAAATAGTGAATATTCACTAGTTTACTGCATGTGACAACTCAGCAACTGATTTATGCAGTGGCTGAGTTATTACTGGGAGTTAGCGAGAATTCACAACTTCATAGTGAAATTTCACTATTTCAAATTAAAAGAGCGCCGTTCGCAATTATGCTGCGACGATAGGCCAAGTAACTCAGGGTTCATTTCTTTGAGCTATTTGAAAGATATTTTCAACATATAGCGATGCAAACGGCTGCATTGTGTAAGCGTAGTAGCAGACGTCGTAGCTCAAGGATACAAGTATACAAGTATACAACTAATACAAGTAGACAGGTATACCAGCATACACGTAGATTGTGCAGTGTTATGCATAGCGCTGCGCTTAAGGTGTCCAACGCGCTTCTTAAGCTTCTAATGTTACGCGATAGCCGTGCCGTCTTGAGTTGCGAGAATGCTGGCTACCAGTGCCGAGCAGTGCCGAGGAGTGCCGAGCAGTGTCGAGCAGTGCCGAGCAGTGCTGCACGCTGCAGCGAGAAGAAACCCCAGAAGAGAGAAAGAATAAGAGAACTTGCGCGGCGCTAAATTTTATACATACATTAATAAATAAGGAAAAAATGCTCGGCACTTTTGCAATATTGAATTACTAAAAGTGTTGGGTTCGTAGCACAGTTTGCGGTAAATTAAAACGCCGAGTATTTTCTATAATACATCTCGCGAGCCTGCCGCTTCCCACGTCGCATGTTTATCATCTTCGCATAAGTTTTTGTGCGCCAGCGCAGCGGCAGCAAGGTCGAATAAAATGGGGACTCGATTACCGCTTAGTACTGCACACTCACAAGCGAGTCAGAGCTAGAAAGTCCACGCGCCGCAGCTGCATTTCCGTGCGAATCCTCTCTAATTCTACCGCTGGGGGCCCGCTATGTAATACTTTTCTTAGATCCCTCTTGCCGCGCTGCTGTAGGTGCGCGTTCTCGCAGCTTTTTCGCCTACCAAAACAACCATTTCATTACTGCGCCGCTCCATCTAGCGATTTATCTCCTACATTTGTTTTTATAATAAGTGCCAATTTCACAAGGTAGTCGTAAGTTATTTGCCTCCTCGCTAAGTGCTGCGTATTTTTCATACTAATGACTTGTTCAAACTTCAACTTGAGCTCTACTAGCTCATTTTTCAGTATAACATTATGTAAAATGGACAAAGTGCGCTGTGATCGTTTTCAGCGATTTGCTACTTTATACCTATTAAAGAGCTATCGTACACATTAAAATTTTTTTTAAATATAGGCCAAACCAGCTGTAAAATTGTTATTATTAATTACAGCAATTACATTATTTAAGCATATGTTTATAAAGTTTTTAACCATTGATACAATTGCATTAGCTGGAAATTTGATTCATTATATAATTGGATATATTCTGACAAAAAGAAATATTAATCCTTTGTCGCAATAAATGTCATAAATATCAGAAGAATTGATAAAGAATTTATAAATTTTAAATAAAAATTGATAGAAAAGACCATTTTATGAAAACAAATTGAGAAATTCTTTTAATGCAAAAGCCGGCGCTAAATATAAGTGTGCAAAGAACTATGTCAAATTTCCAGTCATTTCAATGAAAATTACATGAGAGACTTTACAAGTGATTTTAGCATTCAAAGAGTTGTCATCAAGTGATGCATCAAGTCTGGGACTGGGATTATCTATAACGTTAAAATCTACCCTGTAAAATTCGAAAAACTTGTATGGGGCCGTGTACAAATTACGTAAGAGTTGCAGAGGGGGAGGGGTGTAGTAAAACCTTATGAATACTTATGTGTAGGGGGGGGGGGGGGGGGGGTAAACAAATTCTTACGTAAGGTTATAGATTATTTCGATCTCATTTTCTAAACAAAATTATTGAAACATCGAAAAAGAAGAAGAAAACGATTTACAATGGATTGAATCAGGCAGAATACGTTAGAATACGGCAGAATACTGACTATCAAGATTTTTCTAATGAAAGAAGCGAGGCAAAGCTTGCAGACTCGTAATAAGTTCGTTACACGAATAGCTAATCCTTTTTCGACAGATGAAAATTGAAAATATTATATATATATATCTTATTATACATCTTATTATACATCTTATCATAATTATTATTAATATAATACGAAAAATTATGCGGCGGCATGACTCATATTATGGGTCATTTGATGAAAATTTTGTTATGTTTTATACACAGAGAGAATTTTTGAATAAAAATTATAACGAAATTCAGGGTAAAAATTACCGTAAATAGCTATAAAGCTGGGACACTCCGACTTTCCGGCACTGTTTACTTATATTTTACTATAAATTTTACCTCACTGATTATAAATTTTACCGCATAGAGTATAAATTTTACTGCACTGAATGGTAAAATATGCCTGATTTTAGAAAACGAAGACAGCGTGTACAAATTTTATGTTAACTCTAACATAAATGTGTATAAATGTACTTATTTAAGTATTAATGATACTGCTATAACAATTGAAAGTAAATCCACATTTTTTAAAAATATTTCACATAAATTTTACCATCAATTTCATTGTGTAACTTTATATTTTCCACTATTCTATTAGTTTTTTCTAAAATTCGTATAGGGAATTTTTACTCTACGGCAGGCAAATTTTACCCATCAGTGCGGTCAAACTTATCGTAAATATCAATACAAACTGCCGGAAAGTTAGAGTGTCCAGCTTTATAGTCACTCACGGTAACTTTTGCCGCGAATATCGTTATAATTTTTATTAGAAAATTCTCTCTGTGTATCATTACAACATTTTTCTAAATAATTTTCTTATACGTCTTCGACATTATATACTATGTTATTGAGACAAAATCATGACAATGATTTCCTAGAACTTTTCGATTTATCATAATTCTTAAAAAAAATTTCAAAATAATCTTAATAACATTTAAACGTTACACATTATAATTAAATTTATACCAAATCGTGAAATAAAACCAGTTTATGAAAAAGGTTTCAATTAACTTATTTCTTTATTATTTAGTTATTAATGGTTTATTAATTTATTTATAAATTATAAACCATTAATGTATGTATTTGTATTGTATTGTATTGTATCAACTTCTTTTATTCCCGTACGAGGTCCCGTACAGGCTTTACACTTTTGTATGGGGAACCTCTACCACCTCTGTGTAGATGCCTTGTTTATAAACCCAACTTTTAATAACCCCAGTTGTGTGATGCCGTCTAGCGGAACCCATTTTCTCTGATTCTAGCGTCTCAGAGTCATTCGTCAGTGAGTGCATACGTCTATATCAAGCACAACCCGGTAGTAGAGTTCAATTTCGGATGCACCCGTGCCACAGCTCGTGGACATTTAAACTATCGCTCCCTGCCTTACCGCTGTCAATTCTCAAGGAGTGACGATGATATCCATGAATCCACGTGAAGATACTCATCGACCCTCTTCAAGGATGTTCATTTGAGAATTTTTGGCCATTTCTGGCATTTTATAATTTTGGGGATTCGAACCCACGACCTAAAATTAAATTAATCAATCCCCAATTAAATTACCCAATTAGTAAGAGGGGGAGGGTAGGGATCACGAAAAACTTACGGTTCCTTATGTGCGGGTAGGGGAGAGTTCAAAGTACGGAAAATAGCCCTTACGTAATTTCTACACGACCCCTATCTGAAAATACGCATTGATAATATTACTTTTTGTATTTGATGCAATCAAATATCTAATTCGGTTATATCGTAGTTCAAGAACTAACTTTCTCGTTAGTTATATGATAAATAAAACAATATTAATTAGATTTTTAAAGCAAAAACTACAACTTCATAACATTGTTTTAACGACTGTAATTTTCTTTTTGTGATGATAAAGTCACGCTGGGCCTGAAAGTACTAAGGGGAGGGGGCAACACCACCTTGGATAGGTTTATAGATATAAACTTTCTTTATAATCTGTATAATCTATAAATAATCTATATAGAACGTGTACGTTTATTTATAATGCGTTTTTATTGTCTATGAATTCAAGGGTTGAAAATTAACATTTAGTTAACAAGCTTTTGCAGAGGAATGTCTACATAGATAATTGAATTATTGTCGGATCGAAAAATCCGTATCCACTTAATTAATTTTTATGTTACCGGTTCGAAGATTCTCGAAGCGCCAGTTATGGAACAGCTGAAACATAAAGATTACCGTCCAACACTGTCAAAAAGAAAAAGAAAGAAAAAAAAACAAAACAAACAAAGAGAAATAAAATAAAAAAAAAAGAAGTATGATAGCTATCAGTTTGATTTATCAAAGGTAGTCTATAATTATCCTTATAGATTTATTAGTCAACTATAGAGCATAGCCTGTTCTTTGAGCTGCATGAACACACATGCGCCAAAATTTTTTCCAAGCCTGATACTTAATGTTATAACGTGTAGAAAATGATGATATCGTTCATTGGCCTTCTAGCTTCGTTTCCATTGGAAATTCTCACGAGTATAAGTACATGTAAAATCCGCAAAAATGTAGAATATTGAGCGCGCATGAGAAGATGGGGATTGCGAGGCGCAGCTCTGGAGGAAGTATATATGCAGCGAAGAGACTAAGATCGAGAGTTTAGTAGGCCAGGGCTCTGTGGTTAAGTTAGAATTATGTCGTGTTCCACTTGAAATTCGCGCTAGTACGTGAGCTCGCTCGACAACCAATCATATTGCACGTGCTTATTATTTCCCGTTAGTGCGGGACGCGCCGCGCGCACCACGAGTCAGCCTAGGCTCAGCTCTTATCTTTACAATCCGGCGATAATTCTTGTTAAAGTAATCGACATCGTCCAGAAATACGCACCTACAGTTTCGACAATCATCTCTTCTCGCTCGTAAAGAGAAAATATTAATGCGCCTATACATACATTCATACGGACAATATATAGTTACGAGCGTCAAATGACGCCGGCGTTAAATCTCGCGGCTCATTAGCTAAGTGAATATTGCTCGTCAATATTCTTCAAGAATGATGGAGGCATAAAAGCAGGCATGGCTATTTTTTCAACGACGCGCGACTCCGCCTTTCCTTTCTTCTCCCCTCTTTCTTTATTTTTTCTACGCGAATCGAGGACTATGGACTATGCCTGCGCACAGCAAAGTGCCGCGAAAATTATGGGGACCGGGACACCGAGCATGATTGTGATTTGTGCGCCAGGGGCCTCGGTAGCATCGAACGCTGCCTCGATCACTATTATACAAACTGCAGCATCTCGCGCCGCAACTGCCAACTACACCAATCTATGCAATTGAAAATAGCTCCGCACGCGTCAGGCCAACTCAACTTTCGTTTCTACTAAACTTAAACGCACTAAAGAGATTTTACATTTTCTAATTTGAATGCTTTTGTTCGCGAAGCATAACGTTTTTGAAGTAAATAACATTTCGAGTTCTTTGCGAGTGCGCTAACGGAAGGAAGTGTGACTGCATATCGCTTGTCGCGTAATGCAATCGAGCGGACTGCGTGGGCGCTAAAACTAGTGCGCACGTACAGACTGCCGGAATGCTGTCCCCCGATCATAGTAGGCGCTAACTCGGGCTAATTGCAGTCAGGCCGGCTTTGCTCGACGAGGGAAGGAGAAAAGTAGCCAATAATGAATCGCTGCCGCGGCCCGCGGACTGGCCATAAAAAGCCCTGCTCCCTTATCGCGGCCGACAAGCCTACCAGTCACAGATCAGCGCCTAGCCTTATCGACCGGTTTCTCGCTGCCACCATTTTTTCCTCATCTTATTTCGCAATTTCGACATTCAGACTCTCTGTTTAAGGGGGGATACCACCTTGGACGGGAAACTGGCATTTTTCAATCTAGGTGTTATTACAATTACAACTATTTTATTCTTATAATTGTCGCACTTTTAGCAGTGTTAATTTTCTCTTAAAATGTATGCACGCTTTACGAAAGCATTTTACTAAAGTAGTACTTTGCGTAGAATATTAATAAGAATTAAAAAATATTAGTTTCACTAAGATGTTATTTTTATCCGAATGAGCATATTTACTACAATCTTTTCATGTTCACACAATCAGTTTCTCAAAAAATTCACGGATTATTATAAAAAAAATGAGTTAAGAATATACACATAAGTAAAGCTACCGGTGGCTCATGTATGATTCGAATGTATGTTTCTCTTCAAGTACAAGATACAAAATCATTCAATAAAATTATTCATTTACATAAACAAATTAAATACAAACGTGTAATGGAAGTTGAATCTCTCGAGTGTTCGAAAGTTAAAGTATGGTTTCTTTGGATATGTATTTGGGTGCTTCTGAGCATAGCGTTCAATTTTATGTCCCAGGTAAGCTAAAAAAAAAGAAATTCTTTAATTAAGTTATAGAAAAATGTATATTTAACGATTTTGAACAACTGGTTTTTTTTTAGAAATAATTTTTTGGTTTTATTTATTACAAAAATTGCGTTGAAAGGGTCTAAAAGTGCCGATTTTGCTTGTGTCCATCAGTTTGCTCGTACAAAATTAAATTTTTCTTATTCTTATTTTTATGTTACAATATTTTACTGTTTCTAGTGGGATATTAATCTTTTCCGAAAAGTTATTAAGGGGTCTAACACGAGTTAAATACTGTAAAAACTCATTATCCATTATATAGACTACAAAAATATTTTTATTTAATTTAACTTGATGTAAGTTTTTATATCTTGCATCAACTTTATTTACATTAAATAAGCATATTATATGTGATTTTGCCATGACTTAAACCCCTCTAAGTGGTCTTTGCAGTCCTGTAAGAATTCGCTAATCTACATTATTCAATTTAAGAAAATCATTGAGATGATATATTTCAATTACATTATATAATATAGTACATTACGATACATGTGACCTAAGTAGTCCTTTACAGCACGGCGTGTATTAGCGCCCGAGCGTAGCGAGGGCTCTAAACGCCGTGCTATGAAGGACGACTTATAACACGAGTATCGTATACTATTTTATAGCACTGCCTGCCCTAAGTCCGCTGTTACGCCTATCCGTGCCCTAAGCAGTCCATTATCGCACCGTGCGGTTAGCGCTCGAGCGTAGAGAAGGCGATAGGCATGGTGCATTAATGGACTACTTATGTCGCGGATAGGCGTGACATAAGTGCGGACTTAGGTCAAGCAGTGCTATAATAGTACATTTCGACACGGGTGCGGAATGTGATTATTTAGCTCATGTGACGTTTTTGACACGAGCGAAGCGAGTGAGAAAAGGCACATGAGGTAAAAATCTTCTTACGCGCCAGTTTCGAATCGTATTTTATACCACGAGAGCCGAATAATCATATTGAAGTTAGGATTTTGAGGTTAGAGTCGTATAAAGGTGATTTTTCAGATGTAACAATTTTCAGTAAAATTTGTTGAACTGTATAACTTTTAACATTTCTATGTCTAATTATTTAATAATCACTGTACGCAATAAATGTATAATTAAAAACAATACGGATATATTACTCTACTGCCATGATACCCAATAGTAAATTATTATTTTACAGATTTCTTTCATGACTTTAAAATTTATATTTTACCCCAGAATTTGAAAGTGAAAATCTTACTAATAATTATATGTGTAATGGAATCGAAAAAATATTCCTATATTTTGTAGTGTTGAAACTTCATTCACAAAGGAGCATAAATACGCGATTTTGGTACTTTTAGAAACTAATTTAAATGACAACTAGACCTTAATTCTTAATAACTTGAATATCGTTAAATCTCGCATTAATAACGATAATATAAGAAAAAATTAAAAATAATAGGCCTAAATAACGTAGAAAAAGGGAGATATGGAGAAGGTTCTAATTTCTAGATATAAGAAACGTAGAATAACGAAAAAGTAACGTAAAAAACGTAATATAGCACGTAAATCACGTAAAAATCACGAAAAATCACGAAATATTCCAAGAAATCGACCAAAATAACGTAGAAAAAGGGAGATGTAAAGAAGGTTCTGATTCCTAGATATAAAGAAATGTAGAGTAACATAAAATAACGTAAAAACACGCATATATCACGTAAACATCACGAAAAATTTAAAAAATAGCCCAAAATCATGTAGAAAAACGAAGATATGAGGAAGAGCCTCGATTCTTATATACGTAGAAACATTGACCAAATATTTGCCATATAATGCCTAATTTTATGGTGTGTGGTCAATTTATGGCCTATATTATGGTCGACAACCCAGCTTATGACCGACGGTTTATGGCCAAAAGGTAGTGTAATTTATATAATTATTTATAAATAAAATTTAATGAACCTGAAATAATTGAATACGAATTAGATACTTAAATGAGAACAAATAATTAAAAAATTATATTAGCATGTGGCACGTCGAGCCTACATGCTAGAAATATTCAAACCATAACCTACAAATATTTTCTCTTGTATTTCTTTTAAGATATTAATAAATATATATTAATTAACAAATAAATACATAAATTGGAACAAATACTGCTTATTTATTAGCGTTGAACTTGTCCAACTACTCTAGCTCAATAACTTAAGTAAAAATTGCTTTAGTAGTTAAGTCAAATTTTGTTGACTCTATTGGGCAAATTTTACTCAGCAATCCTGCTCAACTTTTTAAGTTAAACTGCTCACAAGGCAAACTACGTTTTTCTTAAAATGTTTCAAGCCGGTAAAGATCTGCTCTCTCCCGCGACTCGCAGCTGTCAACAAACCGTCTATGTATAAATATCTGCATGTGTGCTGGAGGAGTAAAAGACTTTTGCACGCTAAAAGAATATAGACAGACATAAGAATAACATTGATTGGTATATCTATATATATAATCACGACAAATAAGAGGAACACAAACTTATTTCTTGTATATATATATACTAATCAATGTTATTCGTATGTCTTATGTCCTTATGTTTTTAGCATGCAAACCACCTTAGCGCCCTATACCTATACTGGGCATCATAGGCATGTAATTTATGTGTAGAATCGAAGTTTGAACTTAGAATGCATGCTATACTGCAACTTGTGCGAATTAAAATTTGTATACATGTATTTGAGGTTATAAATGTATCATTACCCATATTATGGCCAACTTATGGTGTAATTGTGGGCTACAAATTGATCATGAAAGTTGGTCAATATATAGCGAACAGGCCATAAATGATGGTCAATTTTCTACCAGGGCGGCGGTGGCGGCAAAATAATTTTGTTATATAGAGAGGATATATATAATAAATAATAAATAAATGGAATGCATTACATAGCAGCTTTGACTGTTGATAATAAATGTAAATCGGTATGTTAGTAATCCTCGTACTGTGAACCTAATACAGGTATTATAGATTATTTTGATTTCTTTTAAGTTTAACATAATAAATTTACAGAGAAAGTGAAAATAATACTGTTAAATCATTTATTTCTCTCCTGTTGTAAGTTTTTGTTTTTTACGGAGCCTGTCTAATATCGGATAAGATTTGCTACCTGACGTCAAACATATTAAGTATTGTTTTTTCTCTTATATAATTGTGTTCATGCAATATTTATGCATAATATACTTTCCAAATTATGATTATCAATATTATAAATATTGTAAATAAATACGTAATTACAGTTATTTATATTATAAATTATAATATAATATAATATTTTATGAATAATATTATATGATAAAATAAAAATTTTATAAACCCAATTGTGGAACTTAATATTTGACTCTAATTCGATCATCATAGGTTTTATGATAAACAAAACAGTAATTATTTAATAATTAATCTTGATTCCCTCAACATGGATTTTGTCATATATCGTTGGTAAAAATGTAAAGATATAAGAATGAAAATAAATACTTTTTAAGATTGTTCAATATTAAAATAAAGTCTGGTATAAGGCACATATTTTTTTAAATCGTTAATAATTTGTTTTAAAAGTATGTGGCAGTTATATGTGAAAAAAAGTTTGCGTAGTTACACAAGGCAAGGGTACAAGTATTGGCGTTCGAACCAGAAGTCATTATCTTGCAAATCTATTATATATGTCGGTACTATCAGCGTTCTCTTGCCACATTGTCCTTGTGCGGCTGCTCTTGCAGTATGCCAGTGCACGAATGCGAGGATTAACGCATGAACTACTGCAGAGTGCGTGTATGTATAACACTTGCCGGACGTGTATCAATTTTCAGTTTAACCTTTGAAAAGTGAATGCGTTGACCCGCGGTTCTGCTGAAAGGAAGCGAACTCGATGGTGAAACGCCAGGTGTCAATTACACGCTGTTGCTTTCATTAGGAACTCTAGAAAATCTCGTATGCGGCGTGTGCAATGTGCATATACATATATTACGAGTTTGATTTCACCTTTACGTATCTTACGTAAACTACCACTCAGTGCAGGATGTGCAGCTTTTCAGGTATATTAATTAATTACCGATTAAACAGCCTCGATTTGTCTTGCGTATCCTTGCTCATGACGTGGTTATAACATGGCCAAGAATAAATTCAATTCCAAGAATGCATGGAACATTGAATTACGCGAATGAAATCCGTCTGTGGCAAATATAGCAGCGCGCCCTGTGCACTTTCTCTAAATAGTCCAGATAGGTGAAAAATTTCATGGCACATATCGCTTAAGTGAGTCTGTTCGATTAGTATCGTGCCGCTTGCCGCGTATAAGTATAGAAATCGCTCGAAGCCAGCAGCATTAAGTTGGGAGAAGAAAGATCGTGGGATCGCCGGGCGTTTTATATATATGGGACTCGACCTTGCAGCTCTCCTGTCTAGTAAGCGCGTATTGAGGAAGTGCAGCTTTCTTGCCTAGAAGATAAGAAAAACGGCCTCGTGCTCCGTCAATAACTCATTGCTTTTAACGGGACGTGCTTGCATAATTCTCAACGAGTCTCTTGAATAACAAATCAAGCGTGAATAAATCAATATAAAAAAAGTCGATTTAATTTGACGTTTACTAGTTCGTTATATAAATATCGTGATTTACCATGTAAATACAGCGATCTTTCAACATTTCCAGGCTTTATATTCGATTTTGTTTTTCTATTTGGCACGCGCGCGAATATTGCGCATGTCGTGAAAATTATTAAGGCAATAATAGTTCAAGAAATTCACTCGTGTACAACCGGTACTTGTCTATAGACTCGTAAAACGCTTGGAGATTTATGCGTCTCTCGAGGCCAAAGGTTACGTTTTAATGCGAGCGCCCGAAGAACTCGACGGACGATGGAAAGCCTCCAGACAAATTTCATCTTATGCCTTTCATGACACTTCTTTTGCTTGCGCGCGCGGCGCATTCAGCTCTTTTTCTAAATATATTTATAGCTGTCAGTCTCCCGTACAAAGGGCATATTGTTGCTTCGCGATAAAGGCCTTTCTCAGGGCCTCATACCCATGAGGATGAAAAATAATTTTCAATTCCCCACTTGTAAATTGGAGGCCAAGTTCATTGGCAGGACGATCCCGTTTCGGATGACGAGAAATAAGGTCAAATACAACACACTGGTCTCCTTATTTCTTCCCGCTATAATGTGATCGCCGGTGCTATTGACTCCAGTCGCAAATTGCATTGTTCGCCAATTCAAAGGCACACGCTTTTCACGGCAAACAATGCCTCCTTGTATAATGGCAGAAAATCATCGCTGATTGAAAATTAAAGGGGGATAATAGAGAGTAACATAAAGACTTGCCTTTTTCCACCGTATTTTTTTTCTTTTCTCATTTACACGCGCGATCGTTTAATTGATTAATCGCCTTTGCATCGGTTCGCGAACATAAATATATGTATAATTATAGATACGCTGCCGCGAATGAATTCGAGGACGCGACGTTCGAGAAGAAGAGCCGAGCGCAATAAGCGTCAAAAGTCCATAAATTTCCGTCGAGATGCGTCGCAGCTTATTCAGTGCTCGTGGTTTAAGTAGCAAATGAGTAGCATCGAGTCCATCGTGATTAGCGTTCTCAGGAGCCGCGGCAAGGCGAGCGACCTTTTACCATACCTTATACCGCACGTGGAACTCGCTATTCGTACCAACTCTTTTCATACGCGCGAATTTTAAAATCCCCGAGGTGCGATGCATCGGATGCCTATTCATGCCCGCACGACGTAAGAATTATCTAATCGTTTCTTCTACTTTCGCACACTACCGTGATCGCTAAATAATTACGCTTGCGCAAATGCATTCTGTCACTTTAAATTAAGCCAAACATTCAAAATCTCACTTCCTTGACATTACAGGGAGAAATGAAAGATTAAATTTCATTATTCTTGGGAAATGCAAAATAAAGTGTTTTCTAAATTGTGTTGTCTTGGCGACGTTAATTTCGGAGGAATTACATAAAATCAAGGCGACACTCTCGCTCACTGTCTACTCCACTAAGCCGTAACAGCTCGACAACTTATGCAATTTTGAGTCTCAGATTCTTGTCGCGTATATAGTCATTTTACGAAAGAGCCTGAATCGGGCGTCAAAGCCATTTTTAGCATCCAGCTTCTAGGAAAGAGTAAGCGGGTTAATCAGCAGTTAGCGAAAGCCCTCGAAATATCTTCTCCTTTGAAGGAGAAGTCTTACCCAGACCCTGATTCTTCGACAACTTTTACACAATTAGACAGCGTAATTGAGTAATTAATCCGCGTATTAAGTACACATAATAATACATTATTTTCTATAGAGAAAAGTAGCTGATTATCACGAAGTAAAGATCTGAAAGTATATTCAATAAAGGGTAATGGTTAATGGTCTAGGTGAAAATTGAAAATAAGTAAAGTAGAGAATTTTCAAGAGCCGCGTCGGGGAGGAGGGGAGGGGGGAGGACTTTAAAGGCAGCCGAACAATTAGAAGGATCGAGCGGTACTGTGCACGGCGAAGATGTTTATCGGCATCGGTATCTCGAAACGCTGGAAATCGCTTTCGGACAAAGTAGGTAAGGCTTTCGCGATTTGCGCGCGGCGTGAAAACACGAGGATCCGAGAGGCTGCTGATGCCGGTGCTACTGCTGCTGCTCCCTCTCGGCCCGTATTAGTTTCGCATCGTATACGCGGAACCTTCATCTCTTGGCTGCTCGCGGTCGCGCGCGAAATCGCGCTTTGTCGATTCAGGCGCCGTAATAGCGCGACCATCTACGGACATACAACATGCAGCGCGACGTTTTACCAAAGCGCGCGCTCTACTCACTGTCCACTCGAGTTAGGTCGATTAGGCGTCTCACGTGAATCACCGACAGCGGCCTAATACTAACACTTCAAAAATAAAGATCTATTGGCTTCCGTCTATTTTTCTACCTCGCGATACATTCAAATTGCCGAACAAATGCAGGATTTTGAAGGAGGTTCCAGTGCCCAAAGTAAGGAGTCGCGCCTTCACTGTACCTACACGTGGAGAGAATCGCGCGCGTGAAACGCATTGGAATGGACACTCACGAGGACCTTGACCCCGCGAGGTCGAGAGATTGCCCGCTTAGCCCTCGGACATATACGCGCCCAGGTAAGCGAGGCCTCGGCAAACACCCGAAATACACGGATCGACGATTTTTTTTGTCTCCTGCTGCTACGAAGAGACCGTGAACAGCCTTTTGCGGATGTTTGCTCTCACTTAAGAGAGTGGACATCAAGAGTTACACTCTTGTCGCTTGCTCGGAGACTTTTTATTTCGACGAATTATTTTCGCATGCTGTTCAGCTTTTTCATATTTTTAATATTTCTTAAACAAAAATTTTCATACAACAGAATCAACATTTTTTAAATAAAATTGTACATTAAACCGGCACGTTTGTTGCGGACGGTATAAATATTTGGGAGGAATGCATGACTTTAACTCATACAGTGAATGTAAACATTATGCGTGATATTAAAATCCGTGTGAAGCATGCAGGTTATAATCCATGAATGTCGCATTGCAGGTGAAAAAAGATTGCTGGTAAGATGATATACTTAATTTTAAAACAACGATGTGTGTAGCATATCGCGAGTCGAAATTATTCGTATTTCAAGATAAATTATATCCGTAATGAATAATCAAATTTAATTTTACGTAGCTCGAATTTTAGTTTACTGCTTCAAAAGTGAGCTTAATTTTATCCTCATTGCAAACTTTCACTGCAATCGAAGGCTATACCAAAATAGCCGGTAGTCGGTATAGCTTTAATTAAAAATCATTTCTTTTTACGCATAAACGTAAATTATAAAACTGTCCACGCTTCCAAAATCTTGACAACTTTCAAACTTTTACGTGAATATTTAGCGAGTTCAATCGAGATACGTATACTCAAGTAATCCTTATTTGTGTGCCGGAACTATATCAGGCATAGTTATTTTTTTAACTTTCGATGCACTTATTTCTTCATGCTGTGTAAAAAAGCAAGCTTAAAAAAAGTGTTGTCTCGCGAATAAATACCGTTACGTACCGTAGAAGTGATGTCGAATTCGTAAAACATCAGATACTTTTGTCAGATGAATTCGAAATGAGATTATTGCCATAGTTGCTTTCGGGCGATCAATCTTTTTCACGGTACATAATGGTATCGCGTAGCAAGAGAGCAAGAGTGTTTTACGAGCTGCTATAAACAGCAGAGACGTCGGAATGAAATTTCGAGGTTATGAAGCGCGAGGCGAGTGCAGGGCACGCAGAGAGTGCACCGCAGTGCAAGCGTAAAAAGCCAGAGTGGTTGTAATATTGGCGTTTACGCGGTGTTAACGGCACGTAGCGAGTGACGCTGAAAGGCTGTCCAGCACCGCGGCCGTCCGGTCAAATGGAGCTGCACGCGAGAGGCGATAGTAATATTTCTCTCCCGATTAGAGTCCACCTCCACCCACGTGCGGCGAGTCGCGGCGCGCGCGCACAGCTAGTTGAGCTAGTGGATCTGAATTTGCAAAGAGCGGAAGAAAAAGCCGGCGATATTCATGCTTAGGCCTTTCCTATTTGTCACCCGAGGCGCTTCTATCGATTTCTCGCGCGGCGAGCGGCGAGCTTCGCGCGCACATCTCTCTGATCTCTCCCTATTTGTCACGCTCTCTATACCGAGTGCGCACTACTTGCGGACAACTCTGCAGTCTATCGCATAAACATCCCCGCGCGCGCTCGTACCGGAGAAGACTCGCCGCGCGCTCCTCGGTGCTCTTATTGCAATTCGTCATAAGCCCCCGCACGCATTACAGCGCAGCTCTCCATCTACTTATATGCAATTCGAGACCGATCTTCGTCTTCCATTTTCATTCTCCTCTGGGGGGGGTAGTTCATTATTCGGAAAGATAAAATTGCATAATAGTCAAATTCGGAACGATATTTATAGAAAATGAAAAATTCTGGAAAATTAAATTTTGGAAGGAAAAGATTCGGAATTATTAGTATTGAATATAGAAATATTGAAAGACCAAAGTATAGAAAAAGAAATTCATAAGGGTGAAAGTATGGAAAATCAAAATTCGTACAGCCAAAATATTGAAAATCAATAATTTTATAGACTAAAATATTGAAAATTTGATATGCACCCTGCTAACTTGATAAGGGCTTATTTGGTAATACCTGTATATTAAAAAAAATGCAAATTAACAATTTTTAATATTTTGGCTCTACGAATTTTGATTTTCCATATTTTCACCTCATAGAATTTTTTTTCTATGCTTTTGTGTTTCAATATTTCTATATCCAATACTAATATTTTCCGAATTTTTTTTTCCAAATTTAATTGTTCAGAATTTTCCATTTTCCATAAAATATCTTTCCGAATTTTACTTTTATGCAATTTTATCTTTCCGAATATTTAACAACCCCCCTCCACTGAATAACTCATTATTTTCATATTTTCAAATTGACACTTCTTTTTTCTCAAACCAGAAGTCTTTTCTTACAATATGGCGGTTTGACAAAATTTCCTCTTTTTCCTTCTTTAAAATTATGGAAAATTAGGAAAATTTACATGTTTCTTTTGCAATCAATTTTATTTTATTTAATGAAGACGTCACTCGTCCAGCTGGTATACAGACTTGTACTTTAAAATGACATAGAAAAAACTTCGAAATTCAATATGGCGCACTCAATTTATTTTTTCCTATGTAATCTGTGGTGGTTAATTATGAAGTAATAGTAAATATAAATTATTTGGTGTAAAGTCAAAATATTTATTGGATACTGTATTAAATTTTAAAAATTATTCTCTAGATTTTAAAGAACATATAATGTTATGTTACTCTATCCGAAAGACTTACTGATATCTTTTTTATAAATTAGACATACTAAATATAATGCTGTCGAAGAGATATCTATATTTTTACTATATAATCGTCAGAAAATAATTAATAAATAAGAGTCAATTTTATAGTGTCAGTAATTGTCTAGATCACCCGTATGAAAAACAAAAAAAAAAGCTCCACACAAGAAAAGATTAAAATTTTCGAATTAACGTCGCCATTTTGAGCGTACTATATTGAATTTTTAAGTTATCGTTGTGGCATTTTAAATTACAAGTCTGTATGCCACTCAATCAAGAATTTAAATGCATTTCGTTGATGTTTTCACTAAATAAATTACAACTGATTGTAAAAAAAGGTAAATTTTCTTATTTTTTCTTCATTCAAGCTGTCATACGAGAAAAGCACTTTGATTTCGAGAAACAAAACTGCAGATTCGGAAGATCATACTCCAAAATCATAGCGTATCAAGTTTTATAAACGTCCATCAATATTTTTCCTCATTACAAGATTAAAACAATGGAAAATGTATGTCATCTCGGGCCGAAACGAGTTAATCTGCAATATTTTTTCTACCAGCCAATTACAACAAAAATAGACACGTGTATTTTTTTAAGTCTTCGCGCTCACATCTATTTTATTCGAAAAGATAAAATGTTGGAAGCAAAATATAAATAAAACTTGCGTGACGCGTACTTGTTTTGAAAGACGTAAAATTTACGTGCGCGGCATTTCAATTAATACTTTTTTAACGCGCGGCTATAAATCACGAGAAAAGAGGGGAAAAAGTGTGCACGCGTATAGCGAGCGCTCCGCGGTCTGTAATTAAAATCGATATTTGATAGGAATGAGGAGTGCTTGAAAATAAGTTTTGCGCAGAGTATAAACCTTACCGACACTAGCGGATTATCTGATAGCAATCTCGTGGCTACTCCAAGATCGCTAGAGATTATACGAGAGAAGAAATTTGGATTCGCGCACGCATAGGGCTTCAATCCGAATGTCGCGCAGTCCAGCAAGCAGCGTTCATTGCATCCGAGCAACAAGCCGTCGCGATCAACGAGTTTTATTTAGTCCTGCGGTCAGCAGCAGCTTCTGGCTCGATTATGCTCGACAGAGTCTTTGCGGTTACGTCATCCCTTCGGCCATCCTCGCAGCTATACTTTAATCCGGGCTTCGCGTTCACTTGCCACTCTGCCTTTGTCAGGCAAATTTGGTCAGACAATTTGGCCTGGCTGATGGCGCTCCGCGAAAGCCAACAACAACAACTCGCAGCCTGTGTTTACGGCAACCCTGACCTTGAATCCGCGAATGCGAATGAACAGGTGCGTCAACGCCGCCAGAGCTCGACAAATCGACAAAGTGACAATCGAGCTATTCGCCACAATCCGCGATGAGCGGCGCGAAGAGTTTAAAGTGCGCGCAAAGAGTAGGAGCGCGATGTTATTGTCGCGAAAAGTGAAGTAAACAAAGCGATAATGGATGAGATTACACGCGGCCGCGCATCTATTACTGCGCTTTAGATGCGCTTGCGAGAGATTGCGGAGGTAATTCGAGTGGTTTTGGCTGTATTATTACGGCGCTTCGTTGCGCGATAATTCGATCGTGTCGGCCAGTGACGAAATCGAAATCGCGCTCGTCGCTCTCCGCGATCCAGTTAGACGAAAGAGTGTGAAAGGAGAGGCAATAGTGGATCGTTAGGCGGAGGTAAACAAGCTAGCATCCGAATCGTCGCGAGGTTCGGCGACGCGTAATAAGAAATTAGGCTAAATCCGTATATGGAGTGGCATCGGCGAGTGACGTGTCAGTACTTGTATGTCGCGATTTCGTTTCAGCGATACCGACGAGCACGCCGCGAGAAGCTCGAGCAAACGAGCGACCGCTTCGCTCTCGGAATCCTAACGCGAATATCTGGGACAAGGCTCTCGACGGCTGTACACGTGCAGTTCATGGACCGCGCGCACCTTATAACCGCACACGACGAGGGTTCACGAGCAACAATTGTATTTTTAATTTCAAGGAAAACCTCTCTACTCGCTGTGGACAGCTGTCTTTCCTACATCATTCCAAATCTCTATTTCGCTATTCTTTTATCATTCTCTGCCTCCAATGCAATATTCCGGAAAACGTCACAGAAATAATTGACTTTTGCTTTCTCTTTGAGTAAAAAGGTTTCAAATATTATCTCATTTGCTGAGTAGGTATAAAATACTCCAAAAAAGTGTTCGATTGCATATGTGCAGTATATGTAGCCCAACAAAATTTAATCGACATTCGCCATCCAAATGTATCGTTTGGGTTTTATAGCAATCTTTCCAAATTTAGCCTGCATTAAATCATATAATACAATGATTAGTTAATATATGGACTGTAAAAATATGTTGTTGTAATCTAAGTTAATGCAAGATCTTCTATCTTAATTGATGTGAGATTTTGACACCTCTAAGTAACCTCTAAGTGGTCTTTTACATAGTTATGTAAGTCAACGAGGCGAAGCTGCTTAGTGTGTTCTTTGATAATGCAGCTGTTGGACGTGAAAAATAAAACTTATAACATGGTATACATTTTCCTAACATTAATAGATTTCTTAAAATGTGCTAGAACTTATATCGACGTCCGATTAGGCATAACTGTTACTACTGACACGGTATAAGTTCATCATTTTTGGTAGGAAATATCGTGGAGGATGATAAGGAGGAAACAAAGAAGCTGTCTAAAGTGTGTTAGGTGAAAAGTCGAGTTTCTCGAGGATAGAGGAGACGCGTCGCGGAAGAAGGCAGAGATGAGAAGTGTAAAAGAAGAGGCGGATAGCAAAGTAGCTTTCCTCGAAAATCGATTGCAGCGTCTAGAAACTTTTGCAGCGCTTGGTGCGGCGGGCGAGAGATCGTGCGCGCCCGCCAAGCTACTCTTCCCGACAGCATCCCTGCGAACTCGTGGAATCGACTCCGGAAAGCAGAGAAAATGAACAAGTCGAGAAGAAGAGTGCGCTATATGCGAGGAGGCTGCCGCTACTCGCTAGACGCGACACTGCACGATGTCGACGCAGCTCTTATGTATCTCTGCGGATACCTATGTACAGCAGATTTTCCCGATCGAACTTTCACGCGGTGGCGCATCGATCTTGGCTCGGCCGGCTCTGCGGTCAGCCAACAAATTTTACCTTACTCGCATGCCACCTCCCTCAATCTTCGTGATAAAGATGCGCGCGCGAAAAGCGAACTTGCGAACTTCCTTGCCCTCATTGATCACAGTTTATTGCGAGGATGGATAGAAAAGAGAGGAGAGGGAGTGAGAAGAAGGCGGAAAAAAGGATGGCGAGCCGCGCCGAAGGAGAAAATATGGAAATAGTTTGGAATGCGCTTGACACGGGGAAAGTTGGGCTCAGCGGAGTGTTCACGATTCCTCGGCGGCGAGTTGTGGGCGATTTACTGCGCGCCGACGAGCCGGGCCCAAGGAGGACATATAATCGTAATAAGCAGAAGGATAGGAAGAGGCTACAGTGCCGATTGTCGACGATTAAAATTACCATTGCCAATGGCGATTCGCGGGCTAAGCGATGCGATATTGTTCGGCTCCGAGACTGGGACTGTAATATGGCCGCGAGAGGGTGGAGAAGGAAATAAATTTCTCGCGGTGCGGTCGTAGCAGCGCCAGCGAAAGTTCCCCCGAGATCGCTTTGTGCAGTTGACTGCCTTTTTTTTCCCGCGCGCGCACGCTCTCCGTCTCTCTGTGTGTGACATTTCCGCCAACAGATGCTGCATCCCCGTCTCGGCTCGACATTTGAAATATCGATACTTTCACTTTTTCAGACCGACCTCTTGATAAAGACCTTCCCAACTCCTGTCTACTTGCTATTCTATTTCGAAGAAGCTGCGTTTATCATATTTGGAAAAACTAAGCAAATTATTACCGAGGAATAAGAAATCCTTTCGTAGTTATGCGCGACATTCCTCGAGTATATATCGCGACCTCGGAACCAAATGGTTTTATATCAAATTTGGACAGTTTCATGGGAGAGACGATCGAAAAATTTACCCCGAGAATTGCGAAACGTACTTGTTGTTTAAATAAAAGATATATAACTCATTACAAAATCCTGCAATATTATCTTAGAATTATATTGGACCTTCAAAAGTCCTTAGACTATCTCACGGTAAATTATGAAATTTAGAGATAGAACCTTTGAGCTCAAACTTTTGATAAAATACGCCAACATGGAACCTTTTCTTCCTTCAACTGTTAATTCCTTTAACACTTTTATTCAAATGTACGTATTAAAATAGATAATGTTTGATTCAAACAAAATAATATATTCAAGCATTAAAGTGAAATTTGAACATTTTCACACTGCCGAGATAGAACCCTTTGGTTGTTAAATACGTATAGAGAATATTGGAAGCCTTAATTTGGTTCTGAGGTCGCGACATGCACAGCAGTATCTGCCGGTTTACGAGCCGTCATAAAAGTGTTCCTCTCCTGTAGACCCTTTAAAATCCCACGGAAGCAGCTCTCCGAGGATCCCGCGGCAGCGTACTGCCATTAGCCGGCTTCTTCTTGTAAATCACGTCGGTTTTTTTGGCAAAGCCCGCTGAACGGGTCATGATCGCCGCTTTACATAAGAGCCCGCGCGAAGGAAGCCGTGCAGCCGAAAAACGCGAAGAGCCTGGAATTTTTTGTACCGCCAGGACGGGACGCGAGTGCACCGAAGAAAACAATCATTTTAACTCGATCTGCGCGGGTTTTCGCAGAAGCTGCACGGTAATCCCCGAGGCAAGCGGTATCGCCGTAAACCGCCGCGCAAACAAATACCGATACATACGACTCGCGTACACGTGCAGTATACTACAGTCGTACGAGCTGAGTGGAACGGGCGCGCGTGCAGTGCAGCGGTATAGCTGCTTATGTAAGCGCAGTTTGCAATTTCATCTTTTACGCCCGTCGGACTATCTGTGTCAAAAGTACGCGCGCCGCGCGGACACATAACGTACGCGTCGGCATTTTTCTCCTTCTAATAATTCATCATTTCGCGTTGCAGCCACTGCATTTGAATAACATTATGCAGACGCGCGGTGTATACGCGTGTAACTGCACCGGCACGGGGCAGACTCGTGAAAGCTGCGAAAAAAGCGCGCGCTCGCGCCGGCTATTGTGTATAAATTACGAGCGAGCGCAGCTGCTCGGTCATACGGAAAATAGGAATAGAAAATATGTCGCGCGAAAATACTGGCCCAGAGCTGATCGGGGCCTTGCGCTCCAATCGGCGACGAGCATGTGGTATTGCGATAAGGAGCTTACGAAAAAGCAAAGAGAGAGAGGAGAGAAACGTCGCGTGCAATGCCGTTTGGGCAGGGGCGCGCGCGCATAATATATAATATGACGTGGGTGGGACGTAAATAGGTGAAGGCAGCTTTCTGCAGCGTGCTGCACTGCACAATGACAGGCTAGAGCGACAAAGAGAAGCGACAAAGAGAAAGATCCCGATGCAACAAGTGCGGGCCTACGCGCATACTTTGATTTATAAATAAATTGCGCGACATACAATAGACTCGGTGAGTGTACCGACGATTCACCTTGGCTGAACTGCCCAAGGAAGACAAATTTCATTCCCCGAGTGCTACAAAGTCGACGAGTAGATCGTAGAAAAAAGCTTTTTACTTTTTCTCTTCTTGCTCTTCTTCGCTACTTGATACCGATAACATTATTTCTAGAGTGAAAGATGAACAGTAAACAGAGACATTCATTGTTTGCTATACTGCAAAATATATCGCGAATTAATGTTGACTTGGCGAGGCGACGGCAAAGAAAAAAGGCGTGTTATACCTTTACACTTTACAGCATCTGCCGGCCGGTCGCTCTTCGCTTATCACTCTAATGACCGTCCGTGTGAGGCAAAGCGTCGATAAGTAGCGTTTATATCGGTAAGCCCGTGAGCCGTTACGGTCCCACCCGGGCCAGCTTCGGTATGCTCCATAAATCTCACAAGCGGCCGATCATCGCACTCTTCCGAACTAACGATAACTACTCACACTTACATATATTACACCGACTTAATGCTTTACTCGTATGTATGCATAGACGAATTACGACTTACCGCTGTTTATCTCGTGCTGCTGCTTCGAAAATAAGCAGATGCACAGATATTTTTCTATTAATGGAGAGAAAGAGAGAGGAGCCGAGCAAATTAGGCCAAATTATAATAATCCTCTGTGAGCAGCTGCTTCTTGAAAAATTTCTCAATTTGCTACCTTAATGGCTCAATAAAAGAAAATTTATTCGTTATCGAAACTAGTAATATGTCCAAAATGGATACAGACTATTAAATGACATCTACGGCGTTTCCTATTTAAAAAACCGGTTATTAAAAGAATGATGAAATACTTGTATAGCAATGACCAAAATGACCTCTTTTTGACACTCTATTGTTGCTAGTCCGTACCGAGAATTATACAACTTTAGTTAGTATTAAAAGAAATAGAATTATTATAAAGATATGTGATAGTATTTGCGGAGCGAAACACGCTATGATTAGATAAAATATTAAAGACGTGAGTTGCGAGCGGAGTTACGTTGGTGGTATAGCGATTGTGTTTTGTCGAGTGAACATATGAATGTAAAAAAGGGGGAGGACGGAAGGTTTGTTTAATCGTGAAATGTGATAAAGTGCGGCGGCGCGCACGCATTTACGAGAGTATTAAAGTGCCGCCGATAGTCCGATAGAGCGTGCAGGGAAGGAGCAAGCAAGAGCGAGAGCGAGTGCGGGCGAGCGAGGCATGGGAACCCGGTTAAGGGACGTGATTCAGCTCTGGATATGAAGATCACGACATTGTAAATGAGGATGAGAAGAGGAGAAAGAGGAAGTCACACTGAAGGGGAGAAAGATTATGATCGGTTAACCCATGACTCAGGACCACAATACTTGACTCCTCTCTCTCTCTCTCCCATTCTATCTATTCGGACAGATAAATTCATTTACCTATATTATATAGATCTGTACGCACGAGCGCGACGCGTTCCACTTAATTGCCCAAGTGTTGGCGCGCAATTGGCACATCCTCGTTGATATATAAGTCATTAATTATCTCCAGAGTCGCGCGCCTGTGTTAGACTGTTAGCGCTCTTGGCCGAGAGCAAAAAATGTAGGCGTATAAGATAGAGCTAAAGATATAGTAATTATTGTACATCGGGCGCGCTGCGACAGGAATAATAGAGAGCTGCATATACGTGTGTGCAGTGCGCTGCCAGTAGAAAAGTACTCTTGCGGCCTGACTCGAGCGATACTATCGAGATCCTTTCTAGTCGATTGCTCCGCAGGGACCGAGAAGACAGTTATGTGCATCGCCAGCTTGTAGCGGCTTGTTTAACAAGGAAAAAATACCCGACCGCGCACATGCTTCGTTTTATGACTGACGCCTCCTGGCAAATGGCTTTCATCTATCTTAAATAGCCTTTGCATAGAGATATGCTCTACGTGCTACTACCCCGCGCTCGTATCTCCTTAGATTTACATCAAAAGCTAAAAACACCAAATAGTATATAGCGGAATTCTTTCTTTTTTTTAATCATTTCAATTTCTTTGCTTTATACTTATTTTTAGTTAAGTATAAAATGTGTTTAGATTTGTGTATTCGAGATGACTTTAAATAAACATGCAGATACTTTGTTAGTACATGTCAGTGTATGAAAATATACAGCTACTAATAAACTCGTTGTCCACGATTTGTACAAAGTATCATATCAAGACTGAACTTTCGTATTATATATACCGTCCATAATTTTAAATAACTAGCATCCCCCGTCGTGTTGATGAGACGGTCAGTCAGTTAGGACATGTTCTTGTATATATACACAGAAAGGGTTGAATTTCGGACAATTAACCTACTTAACTGTTGATTATTGAAAAACTGTGAAATTACTTTTTACACGGGGAGAAAAAGTTAGTAATGATTACTATAGTATATAGATTAGGAATTCGGAGACGAAGAGTAAAATGAGTTGACAGTCTACGCAGACTAGGACTCAGTACTAACCTGTATAGGAATGAATAACATTTTGCGTAACCTTCAATCCTTCCGCTTTTCATGCTTTTATATTAACAAAATGCGTAGATATGCACATAGACTTCACGATAAGTATTTAAATACTAAGATATTTTTCTTCAATAATATATGTTACCATATAAAATAAGTCAAATATTAAATAATTATTTAATATTATTCATTTACCCAAGGAGGATTGATTACTTATAGGGGAACTAGTCGTACAGTATGACAAAGCATACAGTATGACAAATTATGCGTTGCTGGCTTCCACCAACAGTTGGCGCTACTTTAGCACGGGAATTTGATGTATTTCGATATTATATTAAACATACTTCGCAGCCGGTAGATAAAGTTTATTGCTTCAAAACTTCTATTATAACCAACGATTTATTCAATTTTACAAGTGATAAAATTTATTTTATGAGGCTAACCTCTTTTTCCTAGGTAAGTTTATGTCTCTCTAACAATTTTTGTATCAAGTTTAGTCCTTCATAAATCCATTGAGACGTCGATGAACTTCTAATTATCACTATCCGCGCAGTATAACCCAAAACGCTATAATGTACGTGTCGTACAGTATGACATATGTAAATTGAATAGTAAAATATTACAAAAATTTACTTTTATCTTTTTTCAGAAGAAAAATGTCTACTAGGATTTATCATCTGATTTGAACATAATCTCCGAACATTTAATAAGTGTTATTTATTATTTTTCGTTATTTATAACTAAAATACTATATTTTAGTAAATATGCAGTATTGTAGTTTATAAAGCAATTTATAAATGTCTATAAAGCTATATTTTTAATAAATATACTATATTATTACTTATAAAAATGTTGTGAGTATCCTTACAAATCATTTAGACCTCAAAATTGCATAAAAATAATAAGATGTCATACTGTTCGTCACTTTTTAGAACTCCCGGAATCGTAACTTTTACATTTATATTGATAATTCATTTTTATGCTTGAATTTTACCTCAGCCAATTTTTTTCGCGATAGAGGGCTATTCAAAGAACAAATCCATTTTTGGAATTTTATTTTTCCGAGTAGATTTAAAGTTATACCCAAAATAACTATGGGTTGTTATACTATACGACTCTTCCCTACTATATATTAGGAATTAGTCCAAATAGGTTTCATCGGTTCCGATTTACACTGCACCTCCACGGAAAAAATGCTTTGTTAATTTAACAAAGTCATTTGGTAAAATACGCACTAACTATTTTTTATTACACTTACCAAGTAATTTGTTAATTTAACAAATGGGTAAGTAAAATTAACAAATCACTTTATGAAAACAACTAATTACTTAGTAAGTGTAATAAAAAAATAGTTAGTGCGTATTTTACCAAGTGAATTTGTTAAATTAACGAAGCTTTTTTTTCCCTGTTGCACTGTATTCAGTCCTAACCTCATTTAGTAACAATTACTATATTTTTCTCTCTGTGTAGAAGTTAGCATTGGTAAGCATTCTAAACGATAACTAAGCCGATATCTCATCTGGCCTTGAAAATTTTTAACGAATTCGTAAAATCCCATTTTTCCGTTTTTTACCAATTTAGTATTTGAAATTTTAAAAAATTACCCACTTGGCAGTCGATTAGGGTACACTCCAGAAATTACTTTTTAGAAATTAGTATTAAAAGACCTTTCAAACGATAATAAAGCCCATATCTCATCGAGCCTTGAAGATTTAAAAAAGAAATCCAATTCCGTAAAATCTTATTTTGCCGTTTAGGACCGATTTAGGTTTTGTAATTTAAAAAATTTACCGACTTAGAGGTCGATTAGGAAAAAACATAGAAATTATTTTTTAGAAATTAGTATTAAAAACATTTCAATTTGATAATAAAGCCCATATCTCATCGAGCCTTGGAGATTTCGAAATAAAATTCCAATTCCGTAAAATCTTATTTTGCCATTTTTTACCAATTTAGGGTTCGAAATTTGAAAAATTTACCCACTTAGCGGTCGATTAGGGAAAAACCCAAAAATTACTGTCTAGAAATTAGTATTAAAAAAACCCCTAAACATTGAATTTTGTAAAATTTACCTTCTCAGTATTTGATCTTCGTAAAAAATTTGTAAATGTATAAATTAGATAAGTAAAAAAAATGTGCACTTATTTATAAACAACGCGTAATTTCCTTACAATTTATATATCTAACAATTACATTAAGTTATTTTTGTGAACGAAATGCGATATTATATTTTGTGGACACCATAACTTTAGAACGCATTTGTATTTGTCATTAAAATTCTCTAGTTTAATCAGAAATAATTCCGTATACAACCGATTAAGTTTTTTAGCCAACATTGCTCCATTTTAATCTAGCTTAACTCCGTAGTCTATAACATTGTCTATAAAATTGCCATTTGCTCATAAAGTGACTTGTATCAATGTAAATCTTCAATAAATGATTGTTCGTTATGTATCTGAGAAAGCATTGTGCTGTAATTCAGTTAACAGCGGTTTTTTGTAAACTATATAAGTTAGAAATGCGCCCTCTTTCGGAATTGGAGGTCTAAATTTACCATGTGTCGTCTGGCGACCTATGCTCCTACCGGCCATTTTCTATATATAGATTTCCATGTTGATTAAGGTAAAAAATATGCCGGTGAAGAGCATAGTTTTTTGCTATATAGCGTTACCGTCATCGCGATTTTAATTTTATTCTTCAGTTGGAACTTATAATGAGTGAAAAAATAAAGATTTTATCACACATTCAGTAATAAGAATTAGAAAGTTTCATCTTTTTCTCATTTCCCTCTGTAAACAGAATGAAATTATCGTATGGATTATTCATGCTCATGTCAATTTTATCCGTCTCCTTCTAAAGCTTTACGTGGGAGCGCAGGACTTTCGTATGGCTTTTTATACGTTATTGATTTCAAATGAGATTCTAAATATTCTTACTGTTTCACTTATATATTTGATAAATATTTAAGATTACCTACTGCATCCCACTGTTCTATAAAAGATCTTCTGTAACTTTTTAAAATCCTGTTTAAAAAGAATTTTGCCTTATATTGATTACGAATGGCGTAATTTTATAAGAATATTTACTCAGTATGGAATGACGTTTTAATGTGGTAGGTATATAATGTATAAATTAATGACTTTGAGTTAGAGTTAAAAGGCGTAGGAAAAGTGTTGGTTAGAGGAAGGAAAGGAAGCGTAGTAGTGCGGTCATCCCATTCTCAAGTACAATGACGCAGCTACTGTCCGTCTGCAGTGTATATGCAGGCAGGCCGAGAGCGGGTGCACCGCGCGGGTGTTGTTGAGAGTGATTAATAATGCCGCGAGGTAGGACGGTATGAGAACGCGCTCGCGGCGAGGATCCAACTCGGAAGCGCACTGCGAGTACCTATTACCTACCTGCTGCACTGACTCCGGGGTCAGCTACGGCTTTTCTCGCGAATCTTCACAATTAATGCCCTAACGTCGCTTTTAACTGCAGCGCGACTTTCACTTCAAAGTGATATCTACTCCCCTTTGTTACGAGATACGCAGCTACCTCCTATTTCGCATTCTCACGCACCCACACTCGCACCACGCGCTTTTCTTTCCTCTCCTTCTCCTCCAATTGCGCCGCAGCTCATATGCAAACTCTCATTTACTCTTTCCGTTCGAAATCATTCTATGCTTTCTGTCTAACAGTCAACTTTGGGGATAGCCTACTTGTGCAGTCGAGACACTTTGTACGCTCGAATGAAATATGGCCCTGCCAAGAGAGCTTTATTTAACGCAATAAACCCACGATCGGCATCAATTTTATTCCAGTTAATAAAATATTTTATAGCCGGTGCTATGGCCGTCTGCATTCACTTGGCCAGTTTATACTTTTTTTTCGGATACCATTTTTCACTCTAACGACTTCTTGCGTTCCACTAACATTTGAAAATTTTGTTTTCCGGTGATGCAACGACGATCGAGTAAAAACAATATATTTTTTTAAAGTGGTGAAAAATTAGTTTTAATTTTGATAATGAAAATTCATTTTCTCAGCCGACATTGTAAATATTCACTTAGCATTCTTAGATACAAAATGTAAATTGAGCCTAAAAAGTATTTGTGTACAGAACCTATGCGGAAGAAAAGTAAAATGGGCTAAATACTACAATTTTCACCTTTTCAGGAAGAAGCAGATGCAAAAGTCCGGTATGGTCCGCACGGTAACATTCGCTTTTCAACTTGTCAATAGAGCTAATTAGGTCTTGAAGAGAGAAACTGAGAAAAATAGAAAGACGGAGAAAGAGGGAGAGGTTGCCTTCCCAGAAGTGATTTCTAAGCGACGTTCATTGCGCTTATTGCGACAGAATCAGGGCTCGGTACTCGCTTTCAGACTTGTCAGCTCGAAATATACTGATTTATTGAGACTTTAAGATTCTATAAAGCACAGTAAATAATAAATGCAACAGCTTTTCAATAACTATTAATGATATTAATGCCCGCGTATTTTACGCATTTCGTTGGTAAACCTCGGAGCTATTAACGCGTAAAAATCTATTAGGTTATATGGAAGAATATCAAAATATATATGCTTTGGAATCATTGGATATTTAAAACGTTGGTAAATGTTTGTAATAATTAGTAAACTTATATTTATTATACAAAAATGTTAGAGGCAGTTTGAAAAGAAAATAATTAAAAAAAACAATATTAGCAGGCCAATGGTTGTCAGACTTGCGAATTTGCAATGATGCACTCAGAGTGAATAGAGTGAAAAATAATGATTTTAAATAGATGATCAATTATAAGGCGTATCTTGTCAAGGTTTATATAAGGTATGATTGTTGTAATAAATTGTTGTAGAGCGGTGAGTTTGCGTTAGTATCAAACCGCGCCGATTAGGCCGCATTTATTTTCAGAGTACGTCTTCGGCTCTGTTTCTTCTTCCTCCGCTTTCATTGTCGCAAGTGGCCCGACGTTTAATTAAAACAAAGGCAAAGGCAAAGGCAAAGGCAAAGGCAAAGGCAAAGGCAAAGGCAAAGGCGGCAGAGTCGACCATGTTCCATCGACGAATCGAGCACAAGCGAGACGAGCATAAACAAGCCGATGGATCTCGTCGAGTTAGTTTCACCCCCAATAAGAAGAGCGGAGGCTATTATGTGAATGAGCGTAAGTCAAGAGGCGAGGCAGATCGCTAACGAGCGTCGCTCGACCGATTTAGCGCGGCGCACTCGATCATCGAGACGTGCGCGGGGGCCCGCGGACTGGAATATCTGCAATATTTTTTCAGACCCGTCATCCGCGCTCCTCATCGCGCCAATAACCAAAACGGAAAGTCAACGCAGCGATTGGTGCTATTTTTCCTAATCCGTCCCGTAGCGGCGCGAGTATATAAGGAGGTCGCGCGGAGCGTAGGCGCGCGATGAAAATCCCCGACGCATTTTCTAGACGCGCGCGAGCCCGATGCAGCGCGCGGCCGTGTACACTGCATCGACGGCTCGAGAACCGAGAACACAGCGAGTCGGAAAGTGTCGGTCGCTTTCGCAACCGATTCCTCGTAATATACACCCACTATAAGAGCGGCAGCAGCAGCATCGGGTCCCACTCTGCGTGACCTTCTCTCGCTGCAAACGTACACACGCGCTCGCAAGAGACTATAAACTAACGGATAAGGCTTCGACACCGAATACGTATAGAGTCAAGTTCAGGGAGAGCTGTCTTCCTACTCCTGCCGCCGTCTCGATTCTTCTTCTTTTCGACGTCACGCCTAACGTTTCTCTTTACTGCGCGCGAGCTGCGTCTAAACGGTATAAGAGTAAAAGGAAGCGGACCTTACTTTATCGAGGATCTCCTCGGCAGCCTGAGAAAACTCAACAGAGATATTTATATTTCGCACAGTTCCTCCCTTTTTCTTCATTCCTATTCTTCAAATTTTATCGCCCGCGGCTGAGTTAGGAATCTCTCGATTCCTAACTCAACGTTGTCAGCAGCTCATTTTTTCAGCAGACAGTTGTTGTGATGTTGCGACAAAAATTTGGATGCTTTACGAGGACGCGCATTGCGTGGAAAGAAAGTAATAACGAGCGAGTGAGGTAGCACTTATTGGCACGGCTTTGCGTTATCGCCAGCTCCGCCTCGACCGCGAGACTGCGGAGTTGCAGCGCGCAGCAGTACAGATGTACCGGTAATACAGTATTTTGCAGTATTCTTCGGCCACAGACGGTGCGAGAGACACGACCGCAGACTCGAGCGTGCCGCACCGGCTAAAACAATTCTGCAGTAATGAAAAAGCGAAAAGAATCGACGAGGAGCAAGTAACCGGCGATTTTCTGCGCGCTCTCCCCCTTGTGACATCGAATTACAAACGAGCTGCGCGCGGGATTATTTCCTCGGGAGCTTTTTTTCTACCCATTAATTTTTTTCTCTCCCTGCTGCTCTGGCTCTTTGACTTTTCGCTCAATTTGTTTTGTCCAATCAGAAATGTCAAGCTATTAGCCGCGGTCCGTGACGACACTTTTTCCCGACAGCTCTTTCTTCGCCTTTCCTTCGCCTCTTATTTGCCTTTACGCAATAGCGTTCACGCGCCGATCATCATCATCGTCATTGCGAATCGCAAATTTCTCTCGGTCCTGCGCTCGCAACGAAACTCAGACGCACAACTGCGATTTGCGCTATACGCCGTCTTGACTGCAGCTGTTGTTCGCATTTCTAATTTGTGTTAATTGCACGTCGGCCCGCTTTTTTTCTTCCGAGTGCCTGTAAGTTTAACTTGTAAAACTACGAAAAGCTGATAAATGACATGTTAACGTACTTTGCAACATATAAATCCAAATTTATCAATGTCTTTTGAGGTGAAATAATTTTTCAAACAAATGACTATAATTTGAATATAAAAAAATGAAGAAAAGAGTACGCCCTAGGCTGCAATATATTTCCTGCATCGATCTGTCGGAATAATAATAGATTTGGCAAAAATGAAACCGCCTTTCTAGTGGCCGTAAGACAAGCGTGGAAAACAACTTTCCCACCCACTATCCTGTCTGCTCGCTATAATTGCCGTATATGCTGTACAGCCGGCGGATGAAGTACTGCTAAATGAATATAGTTACAACAGAGCAATATTTGAAAACGATATCTCAGCTATATTGTTTGTATAAGGTGGTACTGTCGATTTCGTTGTATAGATACATTACAAAGTGAACGATGAAAAAGAAATATACGGGTCGATACTGATACTTCGTCGTAAATTCCCATAGAAGCTTCTCCACGAATGAATCTTTAGTCGGGAAAAAAGTTTGATAAAATAGTTCTTGGAGATGCTTAGATAGCTTAGAGAGAAATAGCGCGATTAATGTAATATAAAGTCGTCGGGTAAAAAAGCTCTGTCACGAGACGCAGTTTCTTCGTTGTATTGACAAATAATTATATCGTCGCGGCACGTACAACTCGCGCGCCAGTTATTAAACGTTAATTGGCTTAGCTTTTCTGTCTTTCTCTCTCTCTTCTGGC
The DNA here is from genome assembly GCA_949152435.1 of Gastracanthus pulcherrimus. Lineage (NCBI taxonomy): Eukaryota > Metazoa > Arthropoda > Insecta > Hymenoptera > Pteromalidae > Gastracanthus > Gastracanthus pulcherrimus. The sequence goes on from OX424576.1 coordinate 1,069,075, forward strand.
TTCTAATTCGGTGTTTATCTACGAGCTCGTCCCGACCCACATTTCGAGGAGAATTTCATTTATTCGAACGTGGCACGCGAGCCGAAAGGAAAGGTCGGCTCTGCCTTCCGCGTCTTTCTACTGCAAGTACACTGTACATACGCAGGACACTTTCGGCTCTGCCTCTGCAATCTGCATCCTACAAGCTGCAAGAGCGTGCAGCTAAAGCCTCTCGGGGGATTTCGATTTTCACAGCAGCAGCAGCAGCAGCAGCAGCAGCGGCAACGGCATCAGACGCACACGTGATTCGTCACAAACCTCGCTCAACCAAATTAACATAATGCTTTCAGAGGCGGAATACGATTAAATATTCACGCCTTTCCAATCCATTTACAACTTTTATGTCATTTTTCACTAATAAAGAAATTATCATTTTAAATTCTTTTCAATCCGTTTCCGTTTCAGTGAACTGCATTTTATTTAAAGCCTTGTGTTTATTTATTTTATTCCAAAGATGCATATTTTCAATTAAATATTTCGAAACCTTTATGTATTATATTTAGAAATAGACTCTTTATATTTTAACAAAAATTTTGTACCAATACTATCATTGTAAGTGAATTAGGTTTTGCATTACAAAATTAATAATTACTACTAATTCCAACGATGGAGTCTATTGAAATTTGTATGGTTGTTTTTGAATAATTACGAAAACACAGCTGTAGCTCTATTGGTGAAAGGAAGGATTTGATATTGTTCGTTACTAGCGAAGTTTGCAGATTCGATCTGAAAGTCTCGACAAACGGTTAAGACACATGACTAAATATGCAGTAACGTAATCCAATATCAGTGCTAAAAATCATGACTATGTATATACGGTATTGTTGAGCCTTTCCTTTAATCAAATATTCTTGAAAAGAAAATTTTTTTTTATTCAAATTGCGAATATATTGTTATATTGAATTTAACCCTTGCTTGACCCATTTTGCTTATAGAACATTTATCTATAATATGACAATCTCTAATATGACAAAGAACAATTATACGATCAAAATTTAATTACGGGGACAGATACACCTATAAATTTAAAATAAATTGATAATACATTTTAAGATAAAAGTAAGTCACACATCATATATTACCTGGTATTTTCGGTAAATTTGAACATTTTATCAAAATATAACTAAAATTTTTTATTTTAATGGTTGTTAAGGTCCCTTTTATTGGCTATAATGAAAGCCACTATATTTCTTGGGCTACCGCAAGGTTTAGATAGTTCATGTGATCGAATTGACGCTTTCAAAGTTTTATTATGTTCAAAATACATGTACTTATGATATAATGAGAGTAGAATTTTGTATACCAAAATTATTGACCAAAGTAACGTTATAGTCTATTTAAGCTATAGTTTATAATAAAATTTTAATAAATCGAAGAATTTTCACTTAAATAGACTATAACTTTGATGAATAATTTTTATATACAAATTCCCACACTCATCATCATAACTAAATATATTTTGAACATAATAAAACCTTAAAAGCGTCAATTCGATGACATTGATTCTCTAAACCTTGCGGTAGCCCAAGAAATATAGAGGACTTCAGTATAGGTAATCAATTATACCTAATGACCTTCTAAAAACATAAAAAAGATATTTTTAGTTATATTTTGGTAAAATGTTCAAATTTACCGAAGAAAATAAAGTAATATATGATGAGTGACTAATTATTACCTTAACATGTATTATCAATTAATTTAAAATTTAAAGGTGTATCTGTCCCCTTAATTAAACTGAAATTAGAGGAGTAGGCCTTGTCATGATATTTAAAGATATTTAAGGTTAAATATTTTGGCAACTTCATATCAAATAAGTAAATCAAAAGATTTTTGCACTTTATAACATTTTTTTAAACTTTAGGATGAAAAATGTGGCAGATTTCTTATCATGACTAGGTTAAACTGATTTTTATTGGAATATTGGTGAAATATTTAAGCCGAAGAACAATATTTTAAAGTTAAGCGTCACAATTGATTTCGTTAAAAAATATAATAAGTTTCAAAATAAAACCATCATATTTTCATTTTGAAGTTTTTTAAGCATGGAATAAATAGTTTTAAGAAATACATTTGACATCAGCGAAAAGTCCCTAAACACTTAACTTACACCAAACTAATTAAAAAGCAGAGAACGGCGATAATTTTTAATAATTGTATTTTAATTTGAAATATCTCAAATGACATTTCTAACACGTACCTATATCTAAAAACTTTTTTTGCCAAATATGAAAGGTATTTGTTCTGTGCAGTACAGAGAAGATTGTAGGTATACAGCGAGGCTGCGCGCTCGTTAGTTATGTTTGTTTGCCATGAGCTTGTGCTCGCGCAGTCGTTACAAGCGCTGTATCGTGCGCGCAATATTATTTACGAGTGCATCATTTGTCACTCGTTTCGCTAGGCGTTACTAATCAGAAGCCTGTGCGCTCTCCCAGCGAATAAACTTGTTCAATTATTAGTCCTTGCGAATCTTCGCTTATAATACCTTTACACAGTATATAGCTCCGTTAGAATGACGTTTGAATGATAGAGATTACTGCAATTCGAGAGGCATAAAAACTCTGTACAACATATAATATAGCGAAAACATTCTAATTCTGTTTACGCAAGATTTATAAATACTCATTCTTGCAATAAAAAGTATATTTATCAAGTACTTGTAAATCGTAAGTATATTTGAAAAATGAAAAATAACAGGCTATTCGAAACATCGATATCCGTGGTTTATCACAAGTGAAATTGATTAAATGAATCGACTACTAGACATCCTACGTGTAGATGCACAGTTTTATTTACAAAGTTAAAAAATATACGGAAGATGCGTGTATCGGTAAAATTGATTGTAGGTCTGTTTACACACATCGCCGGGGCGAGATCAAGAAATTTCTCTTTCTACGTTCGTTCTATATAAGCTTCGTTCACTTTCCGAAATTGCGCGTCTGATCCGCTCAAAGTAGCCCGGAAGATGTATGATGGAAGAATCGAGACGAGCAGAGTGATCTCTATAGCTAGAGGCGAAGAATTTCAGCGACGGCTTTGTAAGGAGGTCAAAGAACCAAAGCGCTGCGTCCATTGTCGATTATATTCGGGCTGAGTGTGCCGCGCGCGAAATCACGCGGGGATAATGGGCCGTGTGTCCTCGTGCAGCGTTCGCTGTTTTGCGTGCGCGCGCTCGCACATTGTGTCAAAATCAAAGCTCACGTTTTTAATTAGACTTTCACTTGTTCTAATTATTTTTTTGCGCGATCGCGGCACGGCCGAAGGAGCCGCAAAGTATGTGTGTAGGATTCGCGCGCGGCGACGAACGAAAGTATATTCTCACGGGCGCGTGTCGATAGAGCTCGATAAGAAGCCGCGCGCGTGTAGTGTCTCGGATCTCGATTGGAAATTGGAGACTCATCGAATCGCACTGCTATACACATGTATATAGATAGAGCGAGCGCGCAGCTGGGGCATCGGCATAGCCGTGGCCGAGGCTGCAGCCGCGTGCTCCGTCTGACTTGTGACTCGTGTACTCACTTATATATATATATATGTATTGGCACTTTGGGAGTGCGTGCGAGTGAAAGTGCAGCGCGATTATGCAGCGAGATAAGGATTGCTGGGAGTGCACACCGAGCCGACTATGATGCTTGTTTATGATCCGATGATGGACAGAAGGATTCCGCCGCGATCGTAATTTCATCAGCCTCGCATTAGTTATGGAGCCGGGATTTTTGCGCGCAAGACTATTCGCGACCGGACGTATCTCGGATGCCTCTTTTTCAGCCTGCGCACCTTCGACTTTGACTTTCCAATTACGGCGACGCGTAATTCAAGCGAGCGGGAGCCCTTCGCCAGCTTCACAAAAGGATATCGCGTCGTAACGAATGCGTATACCTGTACGCGGCACGCGTAAATTTACATTTACCGAAATATTCATAGGAGGTGATAAATGCGCGGCGCCGCGCCGGCGGTGCACCTACACCTTTTCATTAAAATACAAGGCCGCGATCTTAAACGAGCTAAATGACTGAATGATAAATATGTATTTTCAATTAGAATTCGCAATAATTGTCAGAGTGCAGAGGTGTCTTTGTGTAATATGCCCCTTTGAAGCGACTCGCGCGGTCCCTCGTGGGGACATCGTCGCTCGACTGCCGCCCCGGCCTCCGGAGGGCGTGTTACCAATTAACTTGTCGCTTAGATCGTCCTTTGTTTTCTACATGCAGTCCCATTACCAATGCCTCGCAGACTTTAACTGAAATTACTACAGCACGCGAATAGAATTAGAGCTTTAGCATTCGTTGGCAAAATGTAGGTATATTTATTTTTGCTTTGAAGAATATTGTATCTATACATTAAGGGATTATTGTCTAGCTAATGCGACGGGCGATTTATTCTTTTGCTAAAAGTTATCGGCATCAGCCTTTTTATTACACTACAGTGTACATACATTCCTTTACCTGATTTAATACAGAAAAATGAGTAGTCACTGAATTAAAAGCTTTTCAAATAAAACTGTATACCTATTATACATTTTTTTATAAATTAATTCTCAGTCGAGTATTGGGCTCCCTCGTAAGCTGACTATTTGACTACAAATATTTATTGCTTGTACTGCAGGCTGATCCGATCAACCTTCAATTATTCGTTTTTTCCTATGTTATTTCAGCTATTTACGTAAGTTGTATTGAATTCAAATCCTAACCAAAATTTCAAATTTCAAATTAAATTATTAAAATAGCATTGAGAAAAAATAAGATTCATAACGAACAATTCAACTCCTTCAAACATAAATTGGTTTATAGGTTTAATGTGAGACTATCGCACAAGCAATACACGTTAGTAATTAAATATCTCAGATAACGAGGGGATGTTTCAAGGTATGTCTGAGGGTGAGTTTATAAAAACTTTGTTTTAATTGTAAAGTTTTTAATTTTATGAGTTTTTCATCTTTCTTTTTGCAGATAAACATGCAGACAAACCCATTTGCAGATAAAAAATATAATAAAATAATAATAAAAAAACTGGCTTGCTTTCTGCGTTCTACATGGAAATTTTCTTTTGTGTATTCAAATTACAAATAACAAATATCAAAATACTGAAAAGTATATTTATACTTATTTCCCCGTGAAGCATAGAAACAAAGAAAAAAGATAAAAATACCAACGGAATTTGATGTAAGAGAACAAGACCCTCTCGCTTGTAGTGGGATAATCTTCATGGCTGGAGAGTCGGGCGAGATGCAGCTGCGTCTGGTCGAGGGAAACTCGAGGGATAAGGGATAAAAGGAGCGACTTTTGGTGTCCCGGGATTTCGGCTAATCTCCAAAGGCCCAGCATAGAAGCTCGGGAGTGATGCAGAACAAGAGAATGGAAATGCGAATTGAGTAAGAAGATGTTTCTGCCCTGGAAAAGTAATAAATCAAATCTCGTAAGCACGCGCAGAGCGTAAAGAAGGAAAATAAGATTATCAAGAGTGCAACTCGTGTCGTTCGTGCGGTTACAGGGAAGAAGCTCGAGAATGATCTGGCATGAAGGTTGAGAAATTTCGGACGGAGGCTCGTGACGGGGGTATACGTTTGCCATTCCGGAAGCCCAAGAGATGCAGCAGATGCACCGGAGGATTAATCGTCGGCATTAGCGGGATTTATCGGGCGTGAATCGGCCGGGCGCCTGACATTTTTCGATCAGCCGCAGATATTACATGCACGGTCGGCGCATGCCCGGGGGGGTCAGCGAAAGGTCGTCGCGCGGCGACGGGGCAAATTCATACGTTAACCGGCGCTGGCTCTTTTCCTCGCGACTTTGACAAATCACGAGAGCTGGCCGCAGCCCGAGAAATGAGAGAGCGCACCGCCGACGAGACGAGCCAGCAGCAGCCCGCGGGAGAAACTCGCGCTATACTCGCCGACTGCGTCGAGTGCTATTTCACACGGGCCCTCGCGCCTCAAAGTCGCTTGAAAGTTAAATCCCCGCACGCCAGGACTTGCATTCGCCGCGCGGAAGTCTCAATCGAATCCGCGTGTTTACTTTTCTCTAAACGACCTGCGAGGAGGTAGCTATTTCGCGGGAAACTCGCCTCCCCCTTTCTCTCGCGAGTCGGCTCGAGCCGCTGCTTCCAATTTGTCGGCACGCGGCCCGCGCTGCCCGAATCAGAAAGGGAGAGAGAGAGAGACAAAGTCAAGGTTAGCCACAATTACGTTCGTGCACGCAACGGATCTGGCTGCGCTACCGCTGAGAAAGTGACAATAACCGAGGGACAGCCGTGATATGAGAAACCTACTTTTGGGATCTTTGCTCGTCGAGTTCTCGACTCCCTGCTGGCTGCAGCGTCACACGTGCAGTATAAGGGGCTCGATTATCGCAGCAGGATCGCCCGCGAGTAGTAGAAGTAGCCGAGTGTGCAGCGGCCGAGTGACGAGGGTGAGACAGCGCTCTCGATTCAATTGCACGCTGGATAAATATTTACAGTGATAAAGAAGCGCCAGATTGTCTGCTTGCTCGACTTGGATGCATAGAAATCGCCGAATGATTAACTTTCCTCGGCGGCGGATTCCGAATCCGGGTTTCGGAGTGCGCAGGGTAAACGAGCGAAGCCATTAAAAGGACCGACCTTGAGGTTGAGGCTGTCGTCGGTCGGCGCGCGCGAAATCCCGAAATAAATGCGTCCCCGCCGCCGGCAAAGATCAACACCTCGGCGATGTTTGTACAAGCCCCCGCGCGGCTGCACGGCAGAGCCAAGAGGACCGAGGAGACAAGTGCCGCAGCGAGCGCATTGTGGGAAACTGACGCACCGGAAGCTCCGTGCTCGTCCTACCGTGAATCGGGCTGCCTTTATTATAAGCCTCGCTCGCCATGCGTCTCTAGTTATACGCCAGGTTATCCGGCCGGCTCAAGCAGCCATGTCTATGCCCGCGCGGCTACTCGCCGTTAATTACATTTCGTGCAGGCAAGCGCGGCCTCGCTCCAATATCCAGATCAGCGGCTTGGATCTGCGGCTTGGATCTGCGGCTTGGATCTGCTCTGCGCTGCATACAAAGCAACATTTTTTTCCCTAACTTTTCACAATAAGCAGTGGTCTTTTGCATGTACACTTGCCGAAAGCAAGTGCAGCCTCTTGCGGTATATCTCCCTACGGAGGCGGAATCGAGTTGTTTGCTCTGCTTTCAAATAAATCTGGCCTCGCGATTAACACACTGGTAGCCGTGTGCCGCAGCTAATTAGATGCGCTCGCGCGATACAAGCGCAAGAATTAGCCCGATGTATATAATAGAGTAGGTCGCGCGGGATAATTTGCCAAAGAAGTTTGCACTTTCTCTCTTTTAGCGGAGGCGCGTTGTTGCTGCTACTCGCGGCCGTGTCTCTGCAGTCTGCACCGCGATGGCTTGGCCAGTCGTTGCGCCGCCGCCATTATTACCTACGTCGCCGAGGCGGAAGGACACGACACGAAGTACCTACATCGAGCGAACGAGATTGCCGCTTTTTCCTCATTATTCGAAGGGGAAAACGACGCATAAGCAAACGACAATCTCGACGATCGCCGCGATTACGGCGATTACGGCGATTACATATTTTCTTGTACATTCGGCGCCCGCCGATCCTGCACGCTCGCGTGTTTATACACTTTCGAGCCCCGAGCTTTATATCGAACGAATGCACATTCATTTGTCAGAATTAATTAGGAATTCCGTGTACAATGTACATGCTCGGCTTCTTTCGGCTGCGATTTCTTTGTCGCACACGACGTTGGGAATATTCGCGACTCGTGAGAACTGCTCGGGTATGACGCGCGGCTCGGCTGAGCGTGCACCTCTCCGAAACTATGCTAATTACGTGTAGGCTAATTTACAAAAACAAATGATTGAATCCTTCCATCGACGAGTTGGTGATTGTTCGAAGCTTGGCGAGCAAGAGGTGGAAGAGCCGTTGATTCGCCGCCGGCAAGACCTTGCGCTCCGTGCACGCGTTAATCCTTCTCCGTTTGCCAGCTGCGCCTGTGCACTTGAAGGCTATACAAGCTTCGGTAGCGCTCTTACCGAGATACCAGCAGCCAACGATCCACTATACATTCAGACGGTTTCTCCTCGAGAGGCAAAAGGAGAGCTAAATTTCATAAATTTACGTAGCTCCGCGCACTCCGCGCCGTTTCAAATGCTTCGCGACGAACCAATTTTACCTACAATTTTACTCAGCCGTGGCGAACACATTTGCTTTTACTTTTACGCGGATTCCTCATTTTTCACTCGGCGGCGATATGTTTTACCGTATACAATCAATCTTATGGTGTTCACAAAGAATTTCTAAACAATAAAAAATAAAAAACACCAATTTTATCCTGGGGCTATAACCAAAAGGTCAAATTCTCACAGCTCACACTCCACACATAAGTATATGTACATATATCAGAAAGTTAAATTAGTTAAAAGTGGACTAAATTTGATCAATGCATTTTTATGCTACTAACATGGTAAATATGAAACAGTAAAACCTTAGAACAATTTAGCTAACAATACAAATGCCTAAAAAACGTTGGAATCCAGCAAGAAAACGTATTTTTCACGACCACAAAAAATGAAAAAAAGAGATCCAGTCAACGGGTTAACAGTAATTTATATATAAAATCGATATAACTTAATTTAATTGTCGAGTTCTGATATGTAGGAAAATTTATTATAAAACAAGGTTGAAATGATTAGTGAAAAACACGGGCAAACAATACAATCTGTTAAATTAAAGGCACATTTATAATGTCGAACTGTCAATTGAATGAATATGAGTAAATACAGCTGGACGAAGTGTCAAAGTGCTGGCGAAAAGTTGATAGCGTCCATTAAAAGTGATTTTGCCCTCTAGCAGCGGAGATCGAGTGTCTGGGCAAAAGGTTTTCCCAGCTGGTCGTTTATCTCGCGCGGCGGCAGAGCCACGGTATAGCCTGACAGTTAGTCAGAAGTCACACGGAACCCTCGCTCGCGCCGCGCGCGCCTTCTCTCGGCTCGTACTTGTCTTTTGACGGTATTAAATCACGATCCCGAGCGCTGCAGCGAGTGGAACGGCGCCGCAGTGAAAAACTCACTCGTGGCTTCGTTAGCAAATATTTATTTAAAAATGATTGGCACGACCGAGCGCGGAGAAAAGGGGAGCAAACGCATTAAGCGCGGCTCGCGCTGTTTATGCTGTATAATACAAGGTATTACACGCGATTGACGAAATCAGCTAAATGAACATTATAATTATTAATGAGCCAGCACCGGGGGCCAGGGCTGCAGACGAACAACAAGATAAATGACACGTAGGCCGAGATACGAGAAATCGCATCGGCTCTCCATAAGTCGCATAGCCGAGCTCATAGAGAGGCCGCAGCGACACTCGCCAGTCAATAGGGGTCACGCCCGAGTCAGGCGAAGAAATCGCGAGCGCACTGCGCCCGATACAGATATGTAACGTGGGAGTGTATGGAGTTTGGAGCGGCCGTGTAGGTATGTACGCGCGGATGACGGAGCGCTATACTAAAGCATAAAGAGCAAAGAGCTCTCGCTTAAGGGACGAGAGATCGAGCCAGCCCTGGCTTTCCCCTCGTTTATTATCGCCTCGATTGTGCTCCAGGAGGCTTCTTCGCGCCGCCGGGGAAATTCGCCCGATATTCTCTCAGCGCGATGGAGCTGCTGCTGCTGCTGCTGCCGCCGCGGCTCAATTTCGTATTTCGATATCGCTTCACATGGCAGCAATTCGACACCCAACGCGCAGCCAAACCGCCTTTCGATGTTGTACACGCGCGTATAAAACGCTGGGCTCCATTGGTCCGCTTGTATATTGTACACGGCTCGTACACACGCGCTCGCGCTAATCTTCCTAGGCCATCGCACTCCCGCAGCAACCAACTTCTCTTTCTTCATTCGCCGCTCTTTCCCTTTCTCATTTGCATACTTCCTCTCATACCGCATTGTTTACTCTCGAAAGTCCGCGAATTGCCTTCTTTGCACTGCCAAAGGCGAAAAATTCCTCTAAGCATAAAAATACGCCGAGATAACAATATTGAGCTCTGGTTTGCTTATGGCACTCCAATGACTCGAGCGGATTCCGCGATTTTTTACATCCAATCTTTACGACACCTTCATTCATTTCCAGCATTATGAATTTGTAAACATTGTGCGACCAAAGCGGGTAGAGAAGATTCTGAAATTTGATTATTCCTTATAATTTACCTCAAGAATCTGATAACTTTTCCTATGAGTAAATATTAAAAATCTTTATAATTCGAGACATTTAATAAAGTTTACACAATATTGAGCAGCTTTTTTATCATCATTGTTGATCTTTCACATTGCAGGGTCAAAATTGCTCGAGCGGTTTCAGTGTTTTTTTCCTGTATATAGTTGCACGCGCGAAGGCTGCAGGAGATGGATATCTGTGTTTCGGCACGCGCTATTAAAGGAATTAACTAGGCGGTATGAGCAGAGAGGTCGCTGGTATAGGCAGGAAAGCATCGTAATCCTTCTGAAGCTGACGCCGACTAAGTATACGTACACCTTTTGTTCCATCGCGCTTCTGTCACTTTCATTACGGCTCTACGAAAGTCGCCAACTATGACGATGAGGTCGTTGCTTCGTATTCCAGAGACAGCGCGTACAAAGTACAATAACCGCTACAGACCAGAATAAACACTCCTCGATGCAAGAGATCGGATCGAGCTCAGAAATGCCAAGTATGCAATAAGTGAGACGGATCGAAGAGAGGCAAAATATTTAGACACAGCTGACGTCTGTGTGTATGAAATCGCACACGGCGGGGGAGGCCCAACGCTCAACGGCTCAATTCAGGATCGATGTAGGTGACCTCGTCTTTTAATTAGCATAGTCACTTGCGTACTAGACAAGCCAACAGGCCGACTTTTACATCGCGGGGGATAGCTTCATTAGTGCGAGATAATCCGCGCGTAGAAAGTAACCGCGACCATCGCCGCGATCCTTTAGAAAAGTCATCGAGATACCGAGGCTCTGCGATCATCAAACTTGAATATATAAAGTCGTTTAATGCGTCCGGTTAATTCGTTTTCTTCGCTCCTGCTACCGATGCCGTGAGCCGCTTATGCGCGCCGATGATTTTTCCGGCTCGGACCGCTTTTCTCTCATCTCCATCCTATATATGTATGTATATTATATACGCTTGTGCAGCATACCTGTCAGCTATTGGCCAGAAGAAAATGCCGAAAAAATCTTATCTCTTATATAGGTGCGACACTCGCGAGAGCTGCCTTTATCCGTAGCTCCGCTGTTCTAGATGCTTTTGTTGGTTTGTCATTATGTAGCTTGCTTTGAGCATTGCGTCGACTCATCGTTTTCGAGTACCGCGCGCCGCGTGAAAGCTAATACAACAACGCTAATCTACTAGTAATCTTCCTTAAGTAGTAAGATTTTCGACTCGAACAATGTGTTCCTCGAGACGTTCAATGGGAGATTGACGTGTTATTCAGATGCTGTCGATTTGTAACCTTTATTAAGCGCGCCGTGCGTGAATGACAAATCAATAGCTCCAATCATCCTGTAGAGAACAGGTTTTTTAACAGCTAGCAATTGCTATTATTTTCTTAATTACCACATATGATTTTCATAATCATCGACATTCAATTGGCTTTTTAAAGTAACTCAAATCTACGTCTCATGTCTGTTTTTAGCATAACCAGGTGAAGGACACTTTTTATATCCTTAAGCATCAAATTTTAAAATAAACATATTAAATTTTATTGAATATTACGTCATTATAACAATACCATGTACATTGCACAGAGTATTTAAAAAAAGAGAACGTCGAAAAAGCTTGGTGCATATTTGTGCAGCCCATAAGATATCAGCAGTGAAGAAAATGAAAGCTAATATAGTGTAAGAGGCACGCGAGGGTTGATGAATCGACGTGTGAATTTCGCGTGAAAAACAAGCGGGAAGCTTATACAGCAAGGTGAGTTCGAATGAAGGCTGCTCACTGGCTCGCTCGAGTGCGGCGGTAATAAAGTTTCTAATTTTAAATGGAAATGGCAGCGTTGCTCGGGACGCGAGCTCGCAATCGTAGCAGCCGTAGCGGAGCGATTGACGCGAGTTTTCACGGAATGGGGTGAAAATGGCGCAAATAGGAGCGCGCACAGGCTCGTCTCTAGTCTACCAGCGAGAACGGGAGCCATGATCGTTCTTTTGCTACACTGTACAAGTCTTTTTTAGTCGCGCGTTACATAAGACCGTGGAAAATAATGGAACGGCCGCGAGCGGCGCAGCAGCGAAAAACAACTTTTTCCATCTTTGTACGCTATTTATAGGCACGCGCGCGCACGCGCTCGTAAACCTGTACTTTTTCACCTGCTTTAATTCCGATTTAATTAGCCTTTGATTCAATGGCAATTTATTTTCAGTTACTGCTAGTCTGCGCGTGTGCGAGTTGGCTTATTGAGATATACCTACTTCGCAAATTACAGAGCGTTTCTAAAATCTACACTGTCGAGCTTCTCGTAAAGTCGCGCCTGGAGAGTGGCATTTTTAGTGCTCGTAGTTTTGGTCCTTGTAACGTATATGGGCCAGTCGCATGTGTCGCGAGAGCGTGCGACACCGATAGCTAGTCCATAAACATCACTTATGCTAAGCATTTCAGCACCGCTTTCCACTCGAAATCCAATTGAACTCTGCGCAGACGCTGCATTTCGCATACTTGGCTATCGAGATCTGTATACATAGCTGCGATCTCGACTACCTTTCCAAGGCGCCTCGTGTATCTAATTTAAGCGCCTGTTCATATGCGCATAATGCATGCACTTCTTGAAACAAGAAGCTCTTCTGCTCTGTAAAATACTCTTTCAGAAAATAGAACTAATTTGAATTCCCACTTAACTTTGTGTATTTCTCATCTATTTTTAACCTATTTTGAAATGTATGTATTGTATATGTATATACGTGTTGTTCACGATTTTCTCGAGAACCACTATAGCTATCTGAATGAAAGTTTCATCGAAAGAATCTTAAAGAGTTAAATGAAGAATCTACTGGAAAGTCTAGAACAGGTAATATTTAGGAAAAGAAAATTGTTAATGTTATCCTAGACCATTCTACTTTTTAACATTCGGGCGAGCACGTGGGGTCAATTTTGACCCCAGACTTTTTTCTTATACCAGCTAAATAAAAGAAGAATTTGGATTTAATTACATAGATTATGAGAAATTGGAATGTTTGAACATAGTATAGTTAACCCAATTGCTTAAAATGTATCAGGTTATAATATTATATATCATTACTATAGACTGCGGATGTTTATGCAAATACATATTTTATATATTTACTGCATATATTTTACATGTTTTGCATTTTTTGCACATTTTTACATATATTATGCTTGTTTTCTTTATTTTTCATATATACTCTTCATATATTACACATTTTGCTTATTTGGAGCATATAATTTACTTTTTCAATCGGATGCACGAGAGTTGTGGCTTCTTTATTCGCAAAACGAGTGTTTGTCTCAAATTTTAACCTTTGTTTTGTAATCTAAACTTAATTTATAACGTTCTAAATTGGTAACTTAGTTTATGGCCGACCCCTAATTAATATCACTTTAAGAAAGTATAGTACCAAGGCAGTTGGTGGCAGCATTTCTTTCTGTTTCAGAGAATAATTATTTTAAATATTATAAAAACCACATGATACCCTGCATCAGATGTTCTTGCTATTAAGAACTTTGAATTCAACTGACACAAAGTGCAATTAGTCTAGAGATTTACAAAGTCGCGATGCACAAACTTTAAAAAGATATTCAGTTCGACGTACTTCAAAATAGCTCACTCTTCACTAAAGGAATCGTACTAGGTATAAGTAAATAAACTCTTTTCTGACAGTACACTTAATATGTTCAAAAAGTAACTTTTTACAATTTCTTAACTGTTCATTTGGATGAATTCGTCACCCAGCCCATAAAATCTATTTGGTTCGAAAATATTAATAGGGCAACTCACTTTGAAACTTAGAACATATTTTTCCATTAGTAAAAATTTTTCTTTGAAAGCAATTATTTTAAAACTACGCGTCATAATCTATATAGCCATTGTAAATACCTTATTTATTAAAGAAACTATGCGAGGTGCACAATTCTACATGCCTCGATAAAAAAAAATAATAAACAAAATCAATTTACAGAATGCATTAATGCAAGTCTGAAAATGAATGAAGTATTTTTAAACTGTATTGGTATGATAAATATAACTTTATTATTGAAATGATTAAATAAGTTTAAGAGGCTAAGGACCAATTAATTGGCAGCGCTTTTTAACGGACTGCATACAAATTAGTTAATTACCATTAATAATTTCAGAAAAGCTGCTGAGGCAGAATAGAGTAAAGTAATACGGGGTAGGCTAAAAACATACAAAAACACATCTTTTTGTTTAATATTTGTAGAAATGTAAGTTAAGATAGTTCATATGTCAATATGTACCTAAAATAATTTGTATATAATAATGTAGTCTCATATCACAATGTGAGAAACGATATAATATAAAAGAAGGACATTTTAAGCAAAGAAAAACAAAATTTTAACAACATTTCTATATTGCAAAAGTATAAACTAATATCGTAAACTAGAGAAAGAATCGACAATACATTGCAGACCTTTTTATTTTCGATCCGATTTTAATTCTGAAAGCCTCATTTTGTTCCTTGAAATATTTCAGGGGGACGTAAGGATATAGAAATTGAAAAAAATTGATAAACGTGCAAAGTTACAGCCAATAATTTATACTTGTATACGTACGAACTTACAAAATTACGTGTACCGACTTATAAACAATAAAATTGACTCTAAGTTTGCAGGTTTAACGATTTTTTGCAATTTTTTTATCGGTAAGTCCCCCTGAAATATTTCAAGGAGCAAAATAAGACCTTCAGAATTATTTAATGATATTATTTCTAAGGTATTAAAGAACCTGAAAAACTAAAACTCCTAAATCGAAAATCGCTAAAAAAAAAAACGTATCCAAAAACAAAGAATAATTATTTTTGATCTGACTTCCTTTAAGAAAAATAAAAAAAAATGAGCCCTGAAACACACACACACGCACACGCATACACACACACGCGCACACGCACGCACGCACATCCATACGGAACCCATATTTTTCTAAAAATAGTGTATTTTGGTTCCAAATTTTTCTTTTACTATTTCAAAGTTTCTACTAGGAGGTAGAAAAATTGTATCACTTATTAAATATAAGAAAACAATGCTTAATGTTAAATACTCCGCTTTATCCCAAATTTTTCTATTAATACTTACAGAAGTAAGTTATGTGGACAAATTTAAACTGAACGTAGTACAATTGAATAATTTCAAAAATAATTTGAGACCATTAGTAGAAACAAAGATTACGAAATAATTGTAATACTGCTGCATTAAAGCATAAAATCGCAAGAGGGAAATAGTGGTCGAAATGCCTCGTATCTATGTTATACAGGTAGTTATTCAAACGGTGAGACATATCGAGTCATGGAGTCCCGGTGCAGCTGTACTATAGATGGTTCGGTTCTGTCGCCCAGTAGGTGTTGAGGCTGTTTGTGCAGAACTTACACAATGTGTATTCCGGCGTGACGCGACGCCCGCAGAGACCGAGAGAGCAACAGATTAGACGAAATAGATAATATTATTACTTAGCATTGCAATGATTAGCTTACAAGACTCTATAACTCACTGAAATGGAAACTTGGAGAGATATATATGCATACCACCGTGCGGAATATCTTGCGGAAAAAAGCAGATAATACACCTGACGTGATGTTTACGTGCATTACAATACGCACTCTACGAAACAATATTTCTTGTTGCATCGCGTACCTTTCATGTATATATATATTATTACAGGATTCCGGTAGTTTCAATCATCGGTGCGAAAAATGTCTACCTTGTCATTACGAGATTTACCATCATAAATTTCAATTTTCTCAATTCAATAGAATCCATTGAAGCGTCAGCATTAAAGTCCATCGAAGGAGCAAGTTGCAGTGGTCTGGAGACAAAAATTGCTTCTGTTCGATAAATTTTCTTCGTGTGCACTGACCGTTTCAAAAATATTCAATTGTAAGTAATAGAAGCATTTTAGCATTAGAAAATTTAGCTGCGAGTATGTTTGTAGACGTGGTTCTAAAGGAGGTTAGCTGCAAAACAGCCTGTCGCCCACGATCTTTTACTTTTATCCGGGGTGCAAGCAATAAATCATACGAAACGGACAACGATACTGAAGCTGCATTAAGTCGATTAACATATGAGCCGCTCGGAAATCGATGCAAATGAATTGCCTTTCGCATTGGTGTCAGCTAGAGGAGCGGAAAGCGATAGCAGCATGTTTTTCTTAAAAAAATCATTTTTCATGCAAGACAGAGAATTTTTCCTTGCTCCGTACATGCTGCCGCGCATATCGACGCAGTAATTGCGAAAAGAAGTTGCAATGGGAAAATGTGCGAGAACTGCAAGCAAAATCATACAATTATATTTTACTCGATTTAAAAATTCACACTGAAATATCCACATCCGCGGAAGAGTTTATAAAGCTTTTTCATGTCTGACAGCTGCGTACACTTTCCCTCTTGACTGCATCATAATGCTTGGCCATGGAAAGATCAACTTATTACAGTGAAGCTGCAGCGGTAATTGAGAGGGATAAATTGGACTCAATCTCGTGTAAGTTTATGTACGAGTCGAGTATGCTGCTTGAGCACACGAAGTGGCGGCGGATGGATTTTCAAAATGCGGAAGTTAATCGTGGCTCATAGAGTGTTTGGAAAGGCTTTTAACACGGCTGATCATCATAAGGATATAACGCTATTAGCGAAATTCCCGGAGTGCCTGCGCTCGTACAGCCAGAGACCGGCTGTTCGCTCCATTTTCGGCTCCCGGTGAATTCATAAATCTGCCGTGATTGTGGCAAAAAGGGAAAAGGCGCAAGCAGGCGCGTGCAGCCTATTATATCCGCGTATGCACTTTGACGCGCGCACGCACGATTCACTTTTATCCGCACGCGTTTCGCACAATTTTCCCTCTTTTTATCCGTCTTTTTCTTGTAATCCCAAGCGCCAGCTATTTATAGAAAAACTTCGTTTATAGCCATAAGCACTTATGATTTCTATGTTTTGTACTCCTTAAATGCGTTTCCGGTATTTCGCTTGTTGTTTTTCTTTCTACTACGTACTAAATCTTGTGCTAATCTGATTATTTGATATTATACACATTTGTATAATACATTTAAGTTCTGAAATCTGAAAAATTTACTTATTTGCACAATAAGAATAATTATTGGCATAATGATTATAATCAAGGACATACGGTACTAAAAATTTGAGTGTTTATTAAAAAACGTGTTGATATCATACTTTCGAATGGTGGAATTTAAATTGATGTTTCATGTTAAAAATAAATATTATATGAGCAGTATGACGTGCACTGACAAAGCAAATTATACGTACAAAACACGCTTGTTACGAGTCGATAAAATTGGTGAAAGGTATACGAGCTACCCTATGAAAACAGCGTAAAAGTGTCTGAAAATACAATTAATATTGCAGGCTAAAAAATGACTGGAGCAAAGAATAAAAATAGAGCGGAATTCGAAGCAAGAGCCGGAGAATAAAGAGCTGCGTCGGAGGGTAAAAGAAGAGCGAGAAGCAAATGAAGTGTACGGCATTGGTCGCATCGGTAAAGCCGAGACATGGATACAGCAGAAGCAGAAACATGACAAACAGGTTTGCAGCAGAGCGCGGACTGCGGACGAGTGTCGTTGATCGCCCGGGAAGCATCGAGGCGTGTGTGCTGCGGCAGTGTGCATGTACACGACGTCGCGACTTTAATGTAAATGTCAATTACCAACGAAATATAAATTCCCCGCGGGATCAATGTAAGCCTCGCCGCTGGCCTCAGCAGGTCTCAACTAAATCATATCAACGTAATAAAATCTCCAGCTGATAAGGCTTCTGGAAGGCATGAGAGCTATCTCAGCTGCCTCTGTTTTATCTATCCGCGAATACGATTAATCGCTAATTACGAATGCTAAGAGAGCGCGCGCCCCAGCGTCTCCTACAAGGATTCACCTTTTTGCTCACCTCGTATTCTCCCAGACTCGCTTCTTAACTCTGCGTACGTACAAGCAGGCGACACTTGCTTCGGCCTCCATTGAATTTCAACCAAGACTTTATACACAGATGAAATATTCCCTCTCGAGCTCTACATTTCATTGATTAATACAGCCTATTTCGTTGATATCTTTCTTCATTACACGCCGACGGAGTACGTGACTTTTTGTCGACTTGAGAAAGTTAGCCAGCCCATAGCTTTGCAAAATGTACTCGCCATATTCTAAAACGGTTCCGCTTTCACGAAAATTAACGCTCAAAAATGAAGCAAATTTTTTTCACCACTTGGGTATTGATGTGTAAAAATGTTGTGACAAAGTGTATCTCCGCGAAAGTAAATAGAAACCGTATGAGTCAGGCGTAAATGCGGAGCGAGTTAAAAAGTGTGTAGGAAGGAGCGTCGGAACTGTGTCCCGAGAGCGATTGAAAAGATTGTTTCGCTTCGACCTACAAAAGTACGAGCGTACGCACGCACATGTGCGCTCCTCGGCCCCCCTCTCCCCTCGGTAATCGCTCAATTTCCTAACAAGCCCGAAATTTCCAAGTCTCTCGAACTCGTCGATTCGACACTCCCCCTTTCGTCGGGACATTCCCCTCGGCTCTCCCTCGCTGCTCGAGCAGCTTCCGCGATCTGTCTCTTTTCCCTCGACCGCTGTCCCCATCACATTTTTCACCCACGGTAATGCGCCTGTGACTCGGTCTTTGGCCTCCACGTGCTCCTAGCTCCAAAAGGAACCTTCGAACTTTACATTAGCCGTCGCATCGCAACGTACACTAATTAACTAGTTGATATCCAGTAAAAATTATATTTAACTAAACTGGTTTATCTTAATATAGCATGAAATAGCTTCTAGGCGATACAAATCATAGATCTCATCCTGAGAGCATGCACGAGTGAAAAAAAAGCTGAATTTATATACCCAAGGAATTTATCTCTTTCTCCCTGTGTTCGTCCGATACGACCTCTTCCCATTACTCGAAGCTTTGTTCGTTTTGTAAAACTTTGTGGCTTCCCCTGGCTCTCTTTGAGTTTTAGTTTTTATACCGAAGCGCCCGCGCGCGTTCCTCGGCACAAAGAAAGGTGTTTACCTGAATGACGAGATTCTGGCTTTTGAAATAAAGAGGATTTCCCGATAGGGGGATCCAGGGACAAAGCCGGGACAAGGGAAGCTGGCCGCGATCGAAAAGAAACTAAAGCGTAAAGCCATAATATCCGAATGGCCGTGCCGCGGAGGATGGGTGTTCGTCCGCAGGCGGCAGGACTCCGGACGGCAGCGTCGCGTCGGCGCGTCTGTCTCCTGCGAGCGTGTACGCGCGTGTATACGCGAGCGTGTGCACGCGTGTGTACGTGTGAGTGGGAGCGCACGGAGCTCCGAGAGTCCCCACTACGAGCGGCTCCGCGAGGCGCTGCGCCGGCTGCGGCGGTGGCGGCTCGAGCAGCGCCGCGGGAGAGAGAGAGAGAGAGAGCGGGCGCAGTCTCTCGCGCAGGACCGGCACTCCGGCAGTACGAAGCCGACGACCGGACCGGCTACACCTGTCGTCCGAAGCGCGGACCGACGGATCCTCCTTTTTTCGCACTCTTTTTTTCTTTTCCGTTCACGCATCTCTCCTCTGGCTCGTGCAAGTTTCCTTGGCTTCGCGCTCGAGTTCGAAGGTACTCCCGCGAGTGGCGAGCCCGTTCGGCGGCGCGCCGGGGCTGCTGCCCGCTCAACCGGAGATGGGAATTTTTTGCCGAGAGCCGCGCCAGACGAGAGCCAGGGAGCCTGCAGGACCTTGCGCGAGTATGTGAGCTGCCGCTGCAGCCTCTGCTGACCACCAAGAGCGGGGGAGAGAACATCTCGCGCGCGCTTTGTTCATCTCAGCTTCTTCTTCTCCTTGTGTTCCTTCTTCTTCTTCTTCTTCTTCTTCTTCGACTTCCATGGCAGCCGCTTTCGCGATCTGTGACTTTGGCATCCCCATTGATTAACGTGAAATTTTTGCCACCGGAATTGTTTACAGTGAATCGAAAAACAGTGAAATGTTTTGTTGAAAACTCATCACCGAAGATTGGATAACAGTTTAAAAGAGAGTGACTTTGGTGCAATAAAAATTGGATTTGAATAAATTCACAGGTTGTTTGTTGAAATTGTTTATGATAATCTACATCGGTTCGGCTTCGCAGCCAAGACTTCCGGATAGCAGCAGCGGCAGCAGCTGCCGACAAAGGGACGATAGGAGGGAACGCAACGGCCCGTTCGGCTCTGGTAAGTCTCTTCCTTCCCTTAGATTTTTGCTCGCGATTAAAGCCGATCTCCCGAGCGCGTTCGGTGCCAAGAACGTTCGGCTTATAAACGAGTTTCGAAGCAGCTCGGCAAACTCCACTTTCTGCGGCATGTATAAATTCGACTGCGGAATATCGTCTCTCTGCCTCGAGATTTATCGGCTGCTGATTTACATTCGTAAAAAGAAACGTCTCATTGTTGTAAAACTCGCTGCTTATCGAGGTCGATCGATTTTTCTCCGGCGCGGTACCGGAGTGACTCTTTCGAGTGTCCAATCCGGCATGCGATTTTTCGGTAAAGCACCGACCGGATATAGGTATATGGACACGCGTGCGCGCGAGTGCACCGGTTGGGTTCAGCAGCCGTGACCAAGGTCGCGCGCGGCCTTGATAAGTCGAGAGCACCGCCGCCGCGGCCCGCGAATAGCTAAAAGCATGAGCGCGCGAGCGCGCGTCCATACGGGCAAGGAGTTTCTCGTTTCTCGTTTCTCGCGCGAGCGACTCCGCGATTACAAACTCGTTGCGTCACGTATCTCTCGCGTAAGGAGGTATTACGCGATCGGGAAGGTCGATCGTTTCGTTTAAGCGATTCGCGTAATTGACTGGCACCGCTTTCACGGTCGGCACCCGGTGATATTCGTCGCGCGCCGCGCCGGTTCGTCTTTCCTCGAGTCGGTTTGTCGAGCGGCAGCACCGCCGCCGCCGGCGAGACGATCCGATAGCGCGGATCGTCGGGTATGGTTGACGAGGGACCGATCGATCGATTTATCTATCGCTCGACGACTGCTGCACCGACGCACCCGTCGATGGCCTGCCGCAATTGCGCGCTTACGCACACCGTCTCGAATCGAAGTCTTTAAGTTTCGTTTATCACGAGCCGCGGCTGCAGCCCGAAGCTCGATGGATGCTCGCTGCTTCTTTGCATAATCCTGTTGGGCCGTTACGTGAAATTGCATAAAGTCGCGCCTCGATGTCCCGCGTGAAAGTTGAAGAGTTTGCGCCGACCCTGGCGGCCGAGTCGCCGAAATATTACGGCCAGCCCGGGGGAATTGCGGGCACTGCGGTTTTGAAAATTAACGCGCGCTCGCGTCACCGAGGCAAAAGCGCCGACCTTGCTCCAGCTTGCCTTAATTTCTTAACGCACGCGGTGACATTAGCGGCGCGATTGCAGCAGCCGGCTTGTGTGCGCACTCGCTCGTGATGCAGCTACCCTGAAATCACGCAGCGGCCCGCCGGCCGTGCCAAAAAAACCAGCTCGACGAGAAACGGTAATAGCAACGTTGCAGTCTCATCGCGTCTGGTCTAGGTTATACTAATAAGCGCGTCGCGCGAGAGAATAGCGCCCATTGGGTTGCCGAAATCGCGTGTCGATACATCTCGTGCAGCCGAGAGCTGTGCTTTTTCTTTCGTTGTCGAATCGTCGTCGGCGCTGCTCGTTATGCTGCAGGGGGGAGTATCCGCGGACCCAGGACTGGAGGCGAGCAAGCGAGTGCGGAGGCCTCGCGGTCTAGCCGCGATTAGTCACAGCTCGGACGAAGCCAGGACTGCGCGGTGTACAAGGAGGAACGCCGATTGCGACGACACGGAGAAAATTACTATTTACACCGTCGCGGCCGGTCATTCGTGACGTTCCGTGTTTCACGATGCACGCTACTTGCGCGACCCTCTCGACTTCCTTCGCTAGGCGAGACGCTATGCGCGCTAAGCACGCTACACCGTCGCTACTCGACCATGCGACCGTAGCTTCTCTTCTTTCGATTTCTTTTATAATTTTGACATGGACGGAAAGAAGAACTGCCTACACTCACAAGTGATACTTAGATCTTTGTTTAGATATCAGAATAACATCAGAGAAACTCATTCTTTTATAGACCTTTTTTCTTGATGGATTTAAACGTGCATTCAATTGTATTATATTAGAGTGTTAGAAGCTATGCAACAAGTTGATCAATACATTGTAAGAAACTTTTAGTAATAAAAAATAATCTAATCACGTATCGAATTAAAGAGGTAGCACATCTTGGAAGAGAATCGGCGGCTCGAACCATGAGAATTAATCGAGCAAGCTTTAATTGTTGAATTATTTTAAAAAATTGGGAAGCGAAATTGTTGGCTCGGGATGAAACAGGGCTGCGTACAGTGTACAAACAGACGGGAGATTTCCTTTCGTATCCAAGCTCGCGAACGTCGAAGGAGGCTAATGGGAGAACTCGATCGGTCGACTTTTCGACTACATCCGCCTACGTCCTAAAGCCGCAGCAATAGCAACAGCGCCTACAGAGAAATGGAAACAAGAGTTTGCGCGACACACGTATACACACGTATACACACGTATGCAGCCGTATACTGGCTAAGTCGGAACTCGGCGCAGTCCACATGACCGGCAAAAGACATTATTGACCAGATATGGTCAAGACAGACTCGTTCCTCGCTTAGGCTTTTTCAACGTTGATCTTCCAACGGCCTCTGCTGCCGGTAGCCAGCTACCATCTGTTTTCGTTCGACCCGCAACGTATCCTTGCGCTATCGAGGAATTACGCCTTGCCGATGAAGCGATCTCCGTGCACAAGTGCAGCGCTCTTGGAGCAACCCGCGCGGCTCCGCGCATCCACCTATCCACCGATAGAACAAATAGAAAATGAGGAGCGAGCGCATGCTCGATCTCGCCCACAAACATTGGCCCATACATGAAAGGTCGGTTAATTCGGTCGGGCTGCAGCGGCAGCAGAGTTTAAAAATGACATAGATCGCTTCCATTTGTAGAATATATCCCTGGATGTAGGACGCGAGTCGACGTTCACCGTCCGCATTCTCCTCGCTCTCGCTCGCTCCTTCCTTTTCGTCTCGAGTCATCTCGCCAGGCGCGCCGCCAAAGAAAGTCCGATCCGAAGCTGCCCGCGGCGAATATATACGAGAGCGCGCGCGCTCGGCCATACCTGCCCGCTCCTATACCTGTATACGTATACCTGCTACACAGCCGCTCCGTGTCTCTCATTCGTAATCCTGGCTCTTCGCACTTGTTGGTGCATCTCCCCGCGCCGGAAGCTCCGCGCGTCTCCTCCTATGCCTGCGATACGCGTGCAAAGCTCAACGCTCGGCTGTTTTATTTTCGACTGGTGGACTTTCTTCCACGTGCCTCGTTCATTCTCCGCAGCCCCGGCTCGCAAAAGCTCTACCATACGCGTGCGTATATACCTTGCAGCTGAATGATTTCGTATTGCGCCGCGCGGTACGCACACACGCCAGTTCCGACTTTCATTCCGTCAATCACGGTAGTCGGCCTTTCGAATTATACAGCTCGCGCTTGCATGTGTTTATCCGTTATACACGTATAATACACGCCTCCATCTCTCCAAAGCTACATGCGTATAACGAGGTACTGGAGCTCCTGGTGGTTATTAAACAAAAATACCCGAGATAATTATTTCTATTATAGAACTGTATTCGATTGCAGGCTGTTCGCGAACCGTGCGTATAATATAAGAAGTATAAGACAAGATCGCAGAATCCAGCCCGTATGCGTACGTTATGTAGGAAGGATTGAATTCAATCAGCTATATAGCTGCCGAGTATACCCAATGACTGGGCTCCTTTTTCCTGTACGCAAGGACAAACAAACGCAATTTATTTTGATGGATCGTGGGCCTTTTCCCTTTTCGATGCGAGCTCTCTCGGTAATCGTATGAAAGAAACGCGGGTGAAAGCTATATCCTCGTATGTTCTCTCGTGATCGAGCTCTTGTCTCCGTACATAACGTGTGTATCAGCATGGGTGCAATTATTCGGCTCGTTCGTAAAGTCCCAGTTTGAAAATCCTGGCGCAGTGGAGGAGCAAGAGCCGCGCTTGTTCGCTTGTTTGCTTGTTCGCTTGTTCGCGCGCGGTGAAAAGTAAGAGTGCCGCCTGCGGTGTGTACACTGCACCAGGTACACGGGGTACTTGCGGTTTTCCCCGCGTCGCCACTCTCGACGGCAGCTGTCTCGCGCGCCTCCCAAACGAGACGCGACGAGCGGTCATTGTCGCGGTCATTGTCGCGGTCATTGTCGCGGAAATTCCCTCGTTTAGCCAAACAAATCACAGTTTAGACGAACAGTGTTTTAGATAGAGAAACAAGTGGATGCACGCCGCGATATCTCATCCTCGTGGGTTCGAGCAAACAAGACCGTAAGAAGGAGCTTGATCATCCAATTTCGTGCGGTTTATGCGTATATACGACTCGAGACCGCAATGTCTTCATAGCGGCTGTAGTAACAGCACTGCAGTCCAGTTACTTTGCCTCGCGAGTATCTTATCGGCTCGGCGGTGAAGCACCAGTTCCCAAATTATCTTGGATAACTTCCGGCTGGAAAAACCTGGAGATGCCGATAATATTGAAGTGAGTAAGAGCCGCAGAGCGGTAGTCCTATCGGCTTCTCTTGGCTAATCACTCGGTGCTCGTAAAAAAGCAAGTAGATGCCAGATCTTTATGAGCTCTAGGATTGAAGATACGAGAGGAGAAGAAAAAAACGAGGTAGGCGCAATAACGAATGCACGAAGGCTTTTAGTAGGACGTTCCAGTCGAGAGCACTGCGCCGTGTATAGATATATACGCGATGTAGCAAGGCAAGAAGTTGGGCGAGGTGCGGGCGGTAATGGCAGGTACTTTGGGCCTGATTTACATTGGAATTGGGCTGTTATTATCCGAGCTTCATTCGCGGATCGAGTACATAGGATTCGCTCGCTGGAGGATGGTGGATGGCACTGGATGGTCGCAATGCGAGGGAAGGAGGTGATTCACGCTTCTCGCTTACACGCGGCGACACAGGATATCCTTGAAACCTTCTAACGGGTCCCCGAGCGCGGCCCGGGACTGCTGGGAGTGCGCTCGGTTACGGGAACTTGGATAGCGCTTTCCCACACGTATATATCTACATGCGATTCGCTCGCTCTTTGCGTTTTCTCCTCTTTCGGCCGCGCCTCTCTTTCTCTTTCTCTTTCTCTTTCTCTTTCTCTTTCTCTTTCTCTTTCTCTTCTGTTGTGGCTGTTTGGCTGTCTGCCGTTATGTTCGTATGGGTATACGTGTACGTACATAGTCCTCTCCCCGAGTTCCCATACGGCTTAGGCTCGTCACGCGGATCGGCTTGGATTTCGGTGGAGTTCGCCGGAGGTATCACGAAGTCGTTATTCGGTGGCGTCGGCGCGGCTTTTGTAGAGGATCGCGCTCTCTTGAGCATGCACCGGCTGCCTGTCCTCCGAACCGGCTGCCGTGGCAGAGGCGCTCTCGCGAAAATTTACAATGCAGGGGGCCTCCCGCTCGCGCGGACTCACGAATTCACCTCGCGCTCTGTACACCTCCGCGTCAGTCGCGAGCGCGCTCTTTATTTATGGAGCTCTTTCTTGCCTGGGAATTTGCGACTCGCTTGGGCTCGTGTATACGACTTACAGCTATCTTTCGACAAAATTAGCGCTATTTTTTTTCTGTCTCTCGGGCTCCTTTGTATAGCTCGCGCGGATAACTTATTGCCAATCGCTGCGAGTATACATACTACTTGTAACTCGGCATTATGCTCGCCGCACCTTCGACTCGTGCCGCCTTGGGCAATTTTTAAATCTGTCATAACGAATTTACGCAATACGCGCGAAAACATCCGAGAAGTTCATTTTTATACTCGCGCCCAGCAAGCGCGACTTCAATTCTTTCTAAAGCCGATCGGCCGCGACGTTTTTAAAACGAGCTACAGTCGTGATAAAACTTTTTCATTGTGTATTTGTTTTGACAATTAGCTGAGTCGTTACGAAGCGTAAAATTTGGTAACAGCACCGAGCCGATAGTAAAATAAAAATAGAACTTTCATCAGAGGCAATTTGGATTAATTAAAAGTTTATAATCGCTAGGTCTATATTGCCGGGTAATCTGACAAGTAGAACTGGGTACTTGTGTTTTTTCCTTAACGATCCATTCGCATCCGCGCGACTTGGAATGATCCCAGGCTCGGCTTAACGGATCGTGCTTTCATCGCTCGGCTTTATCTGTTTATCTTAGATTTTGATTTACCTCAACCTTTTGAGCGCTGAATGACAAGTTTGTTAAGCGGTGCTCGAGGCTCTCGGACTTGTGTGACTAATCAGAATCGTGTTTGGAAAAAATGTCGGATCTATTGAAAATCGGGGTCGAAGGTCGCAGCGGCAATGAGTTCGTGACCCTGTTGCGGTGCTATGCAGCTCTCCTGGCGCGGGATCTTTAGATAGCGGTAAAAGTTTTACGGTAACCAGTTATATCCTCACAATGTAATCCTATGATTCGGAGTTGAATAACAAGAGTATTATGTTTCGCGCGTAATGTTTGCAACCAGCGGAGCTTGACCTCGGAAAATTCAGGTCTCCTCGCGGCCGCGCCGCGCCGTTCAGCGACACTGCACACCTTTCTACTCGGGATTTCAATTCCCCAGGTTATATGCAAACGTCGAGCATTCATTGCACTAATAAGCTGTACAAGGACCAGGCGCGCACACTTTATGACCACTGAGAAGTGTACACTTCATTATCAACTTTAAAAGCGCATGAATCTCACGCGCTTTTGGGAGGCTCTCTAGGAAAGTCGTTGAATGACGATTGCATAAGCCAGTTGAAAAGCCGACGCTTATTCATATTATTTTTTGTTGTTGACCTGTTCTGCGGTATTTTTTAGCGACTTGCGTATCATTATGTAAATGAATTGTACGAAGTCAGTGGACGACGGCAGTCGTTTGAATTGGTTATGTCTATATACACGGTAAGTCAGCAACTTTCTCAGCTTCTGAAAACAGTCGAGCGTGAAGGAAAAAAGCCGCGAGCCGGGAGTCGCTCGCGTTTTTCGAGACACGAGTTAAGCGTATTCAGAGAAAAAAGGATGGAAATAAACCTCGGGACGTATACCAGAGAGACGTACGGCTGGGCGCGAGCTAATTAATGAATTATGTGCGTTGTGTGGGTTTTGCACTAGCGTGTTTAACGGTTTTCGATAAAGGCGCGAGCTGCGAAGGAGCCGGATAAAAGCGCAAAACGTCAGCTTCGCAAATGAAACTGGCCGAGCGATCTGTATAGATTAAACTCGTGCTGCGCGCGACCAACCAATGCAAGTGAGTTCGACGGGTTCTCGCGGCGCGCTTTAATCGAAGATTCATCCGAAAAGGACGCGCGCGGATGTATGATATCGATGCCGCGCAGTGTACATACGCGGCGAGAAATCGGCTCGCGACCGCGTGCACACACGGGCTGCCGTCGCTGCCGACGCACGCCTCCTGCGCACCTATGGATACAGTGTATACACACTCATGAAAGAGAGAGAGAGAGAGAGAGAGAGAGCCTCGAATAATTACCGCGCGAGGTCAGCAGAGATGAAATTATTAGACTCGCGAGCGCGGCGCCGTGTGTGTGCACGTGGCGCGGGATCGCCGGGATAATCAGAGCCGTAAAAGGCCTATCCGGAAGTGCTCGTAAATATTCGCCAATCCGGAGCCGCGAGTTCATAAATCTCGCGACTTTTCCGACAACACGCCCTCTGGCTTGGATTTCCTATTAATTGTCGGCGCATTGGAATAACTTGAGCAGCGCTGCGCTCGAGGACAATGCGAATCAAAGTCGTTAATCGCGCGGATAAGCGCATTAGGGCGACGAGGAGCCGCGTTTTGTCGATACGGGGGGAAAAATCGTGACTCCCGGCACCGAGAAATATCATTAAAGTAATAGTCGGCGCGCGACGCTTTGAAAAAGAGCGGCAAGACGTCTCTATCCCCTGGAAGGACCCCCGACTGCAATCAATTGTTTTGTGGCTCACGTGCCATCAATCCTTTATCGGGCTGCGCGCGTAGCTCTGCTCTGCCGAGCGTGGGATCAAATCGACCGGAATCATCGCGGCCGCTCGTTACTCCCGTTGCTATAGGTCGCGCGGGGCAGCGCGTGCGCGCATTTCATAACTATTGTTACCCACCTATCGCGCAGATCGTTAGCCCTCGGTCTATTTACTAGGCTGTGCCAAGGCGCTCGGCTATTTTCTCGATGTTCTTGGCGAGAAAATTTTGACTAAAGATTCCTTTCTGCCCGCGTTCTCGGTGCTTGAACACTCATAACATAACTATTTTTATTGCTGTAACTTGTAATTAGTGTATAACGAAGATTGATTTTTTAAAAACGAATGTGTTCTTTGATCAATCCTTTTTAAGAGAAAAATTATTTACCTATGTAAATGGAAAAGTGAATATTTTAAGATTTTTTAAAAAGAAGCGCACAGTATTAAAACTCATAGGCAATTTTAACTATAACTTCTGATTATAGCCTGTAAGAACAATGATTTGCCAAAGAAGGATTTATACTTTAAATGGTCCTCTGCGAAGAAGAAAAAATTGGTAGTGTTCAAAATTAATCCTCAAAAAGTGAAGATTTTAAACTAGTGCAGATTAGTGAATTAGTGAATTAAAAGTACCCACCAGCTGTAGATTATATAATACACTAAATTTACTCGATGCGGTGGTAGGCCATCAGAAGTGAAAAATGTTCATATAACTGAAAAGTTGTTCATGCTGTAAAACTCTGGCCTATACTTTCTTCGCGGGATCGCTGGCCTGGATTTTTCCATCTCGAAGGCTGACCCAAAATAAAAAGAGCGGGCGAGATTCGGGGAGATCCTCGCAGTCTCGTGTCTACCTGCCAGCGCAGCCGGCGCTGCGTGCATAGCCGTCTGCCTGCACTTTGGACCTCTCTCGAAATATAAGCGCGCGCGAGCGCATAGAAACTGGTCTGACTGGTGCCCAGCTAGCTAAAATGGACACACACACACACACACACACATACACGCGCGCGCACTCGCACTCGCACTCGAAACCTGAATCGCGAAGGTTCTCAAGCGCTTCTTTCTTTCTCGATAAGCAAACTGAGCCGAGCCGAGCATCGTCGCTTTCTTCTTGCTCTCTCTCTCTCTCTCTCTCTCTCTCTCTCTCTCGAGCGCTTGCTTCACGCGTCAATACGGCAGCTCCTTTCTTATTTATAGCATCGATCTAAATGCATATATATTCAGATCTTGCGCACTCCATTAATACGTCTCGCAATGATCGCTCATCAATTATTTCATAAGCAATTGACACGGGGGACTTTTAATTAACGAAATAGTGCTGTTATGACCAGAGAAAAAGTCCAGGAACAAAATACTTTATTGTAGATGATAAATTACATTGATAAATCAATCGTTTGAATTGTTTATCAAAAGAGTAACTGTTATTCGCAAAAAATAAAGCTACATATATGATGAATATGGAATGAGATTTTTATGGGTCAGTATAATTTCTTGTGATTGGTATTTATTTGACTAATATTTCCTACAAACTTGCTCATATTTATCGATTATAACGTATTTAAGTAGATTGGTAGTTAAAAACAACGGTACTGTTCAGCATATGTCCGAAAGAATCGAGAGAAAGTTGAAAAGGATTGTGAAAAACAAAGATGCTCTTAATTATTCGCATAAAAACGATTGAACGAGGCTTTTTTCGCTGGCGTGTATCGAGTGTCAAAGATGCGATCGATACCGCCAGAGCTCGGCTTCTCGTCAACGAATCTGCGCGCGGTAAACAATTGCAGCTTTTCGTGGCCGTCATTGTTGTAGGCACTTTCCTTCTTCTAAGCGTTCGGAGTGTCTCGACTTTTCCCGCGGATCGCGTGCTTGCGCCGCCGCTTCTGCAGCAGCAGCAGCAGCAGCAGCAGCAGCAGCAGCAGCAGCAGCAGCTAGAAAGTCTCGCAAGTCGAGACAATGCGACAGTGTCGAGCGATAAGACGAGCTGTAAGGTGAGGCTGCACGGGATTCCTCGGATGTCGCGAATTCCCGCGGGCTCGGCAACGGCTCGCGGAGGAAGCCGTCGAAGAAAGTATCGAGTACGTCCTGTGTGGCCCTGCTCCGCGGCCGACTCGTCCCTGAACTTTCGCCTCGACCTTTTCCTCTTATTTTCTGGCCCGATCCCCGGATAAGAGAGCACGCTCCGGCCCTTTTTTGCCCGCAGCGCGGATTAAAGAAAGTGCGCGGCTTTGGTCGAAGCCGGGGCCGCGCGCGGAGCACTTTTTCCCTTTTCGGCCCGCGACGCGTGTACCCTACGCGCGTAATTGGAAAGGCCGCGAGCCAGCGACGATTCCTCAATTTCTCTCTCGCAGACTTGCGCCGGCCTGGAGAAAAACAAAAGCCAAACGAGCCGTCGTTTATGCGCCGAGCTCGAGAGCGCAATAAGAATGCGAGGAGCTAGCGAAAAATAATCCGAAAACGAGGCCGCGGAGCTGGGAATTAAGCTCGACGAACGTTTAAAAATCGCGGACAGGCTGCCGCTCGTGCGGCATAAATCGGGACGGACGTGCGCGAGTGCAGGGATTCGAGATTCGCCTCACACGGAGATTCTCCCGCTCGATCGCTTTATTTCTTTCGGCCCAATCGATGCGAAATCTCCGCCGTTTGTATCGATTACCTACGCTTGTGGCGCTCGTTTTTTCCTCTCTGTCGCGCGGAGTCTCACTTTGGTACACTCTCGCTTCCTATTTTTTGGCCAATGTAACGAGGAAAAAATGTAGGCTAACGGAAAGCAGAGACGAGAGGGAGAGGCTCTGGAAAGCTGCGATCGTGAGAAGCAAGTGATACGCGAGATAGCGCCTGCTATTATAACAATGATTAGCACACACAAGCCGATAGCGGCATTAATAATGCTGTTACAGCTCGAGTGCGAATGCGGAGAAAATGTCCATGGCTCGCGCGCGTCGTTTCTGCTCGTGAATGCAATATCGTAGGTATATATATATATCGTATAGGCGCGCGGTGCGGCCTGGCAAGAAAGGCCTCGTTACCGTTTCTTTAAGAAGCGGCGGTGGCGGCGGTGGCGGCGGTGGCGGCGGCGTCGGCGGCATTCTAATTGAATGGCTGGCCGCTGTTTGCACTGCGGCAGTGTCTTTTGCGAGTAGCAGCGCGATCTGCCCGCGGCCGCGGCGGACTTTTTGCCGCTGGTCGTTTCGCCGCGCAGATCGGGAGGGGGAGAGGCGCACGCTGCTGCTATGTACCAGGCCGCGACTCGAGCTCGCCGGCGGGGAGTTCGCCGGATCTTCCTAAGAACTAGAGAATCTGCAAGGGAGCGTCGTGCTGTACCGTTAGTGCAGTTGCTCATCTCGTAAAACGCCTCGGCTCGGACTTGACCTGGCTTTCTTTGCTTTACAGCTAGCGCGCACCAAGCACAACTATAATAACGTTCACTCCTATTTCCTTTGCACTCCATTTTTATGCTAACCAGCTGCACTTTTATGTCTCTACTTCTTGCTGTTTATTGTTTTGCTGCGCGCGTGCTTGCGTATACCGAGAGCGCTAAGTGAACGTTCAGTCTGTGTTCAGTCTGTGGGCGTAGGCGCAACCGCGAACAAAAGAAGTGAAAATAAATCAATATAATATTCCATTGATTTTTTCAAATAAGAAATATCGAGTATTTGACGCACAGCAATTACACGCTATAGGGAAAAGATGATCGTAAAAATGGACAGAGCCGTAAGGTTTATCGAAGATGGTGCGATAAGTAGCCGGGCGGCGGATAATTAATTGTTGCTTTTCTCGGTCCCGTCGTAAAGAAGCGAGTAAATAAAAGAGAGGGCTTTCCTAAATAACGATCGCAGTTACGGCGCTGCGGTGGACATAATGCTCAGGCTCGTATACCCAGGCGGCCCGAGGCTGCACCGAGTGTGTATACGCGTTTATCGCACTCGTCGGTTCGGTTCGAGTCCGCTGGCCGGGGCGAGGGGCGAGGGGGCGAGGGGGCGAGGGTGCACAGGTGACAGACTGCAGCGGGACTTTTGTTGCTCATAATAGAGTGCGGCACACGAGGCGGAACGCGAGCGAGCGAGCTGCGTAGGTATATAGAGCCCCGCGCGCGCGGCACGTCTCGCCTTCGGCCATCGATCGCTCTTCCATTTTCTTCGCGGAGACGTGAGCTCGGCCGCGCGCGCTATCTCCTCGCTGGGCTCTCGCGGTTAATATTATCCCGCGTGATCGAGCACAGCTTGGCCGCCGCCGCCGCCGCGAGCACGTGCCGATTCACTCTCTCTCCCTCGCATCGCGCTCGCTTTTACCACCTCTCTCTCTCTCTCTCTTTGTCTCGTGACTTTATCTCCTCCTACGTATCTCTCCTCCTCCCCCCCCCCCCCCGTGCAGCCTCCCAGCGCATGTATGCGCCACTTTTATCTTCGTTTCTATTTTTCGAGCTTTCCGCGCGATCCCACTTCCAGCACTGTTTTCGTTTATCTCGTCAGCGTTACCGCGGCCACGCCAGCCGGAGCTGATATTTTATATACTTACTCGGCTGCTCTGGCGTGGAATTAAAATCTTCGAGGCACATCGCGCGCGCTCGACGCTCGCATACTTGCAATTACCCGCGACTCGGCGGATATAGCGATGATTGCTCGCCCCCCCCCCCCCCCGGTGATCTGTGCATAATTAGCATAGCCAAAGCTCGACCTTTCGCCACCGCAACCTACCTATGGAACTTCAGCCCTGCATTCAAATTTCGCTCGGGTAGACGGGTAGAGATCGCGTTCTCAATTCCATTAACCAATATCGACGACTAATTAACAAATTATTGATAATTGCCGCGAGTAAAGTCTAAGAATAAGTTCATACCTCGATGAAAATTTCAAAATGAGTAATACAGGCTTTTCCACCTCTACACATAATATGAATTGTACCTGAATTTTAGCGACATTGAAAAATAAAAGTGAAACCCTGTGCATGCAGTCTGAATCGATATATATTATAGGAGAAACACACAATGTAGCCGCGGGAAGAAGCTATAGCGAAGGCGCGCAGGTTCGCGAATCGCCCCTGTGGCTTGTTTGTATTACTTATAGAAAATTGACTTTCCAATCTGCGAGCGCGCTATCGATCTCGTATACCTCTCGCAAGCGCGCGCTGCAGCCTCAGCAGAGAATAATGAGACAATACATAGCAGGCAGCAGGGAACAACAACAACATCGAGCGCGGAAAGTGAAATCCCTCGATAGCTTGCCCTCAGCTTGAGTGTGTCGAGTGACGCTCTTGGTCATCGCGCGGGACCAATTAGCCCAAGATTTCTTAAACTTCCATCAGACGTAGAGTGGGCGTAATATTTTCCTCGTGGACATACCTACAGAGAAACGTCATATCGCACCAAAGATCGCGAATCCGAGTTTCTACTGTAATGTGGCTGCTGCTGCTGCTGCTGCTTGATCGGCGTCGCGTGCAGCTCACCTTGCCGGGCAAAAATCATCACCTCTTCCACTTTTGTTTTCACGAGCGAGATGTGCCGATGAATTCGAGAGGAGCTCTCTTGATTACAGCTCGTTTCGCGCTTGATTGAACCCTCCCGCCTTTTACTCCTGCATTCTAGTTTCTTATACTGAAATTGCAGCTGGACACTCACTTTATGGGCAAACTTTTAATGCTACACGCCGGAACGTTGTATTAGCTTCATCTTGTAGCTGACGATATGACTATAATTTACTTTTTCTTTTTAAGATTTTTAATCGTGTAAATATAATCGTGAACGTGGTACTTTTTCTATTATTACGGTATTGGATATATATTCTGAAACTCAGAAACGTTTCAGCAACGATATTTTGAAACTAAGAAAATTTTATAATAAGTTGTCAAACGTTTCAGAAACATTTCTCATACGTTGAATTGTCCGCTTGTTGTCAAATATACGTTGTGGAAACGTTCCGCAAATGAGGTTTAAGACGTAGGAGAAACACTTGTGCAACTTGATTCATAAAATTATTATTAAAATAAATTAAAAAATTTCTAATAGAAGAATGATAAATTGACCACGATTAAAATGCATATGAAATATCCCATTTTTATAGTACTGTGGTACAACTAAAGTGGTGTACACCAATGGTATGTTTATCAAATCTAGTTGTAATCTCCCTTTTAACGTTTAGAGGACCGGAAAGCCAGTATACTGGCTCAACCCAGGATCGACGCCTTTTTTTATACATTTTCTTAGTACGATCACGTGAAAAAATGCCGGTCTTCTAAAGATTAAACCTCGTTTGCTCAGCGTTTCAACAACGTTTATTTGTCAACCAAAGCGGACATTTTAGCGCTTGAGCAACGTTTCAGAAACGTTTGCAACTTTATTTGGCAACGTTTTTGGTTTTAAAAAACTTGTTACAGAAACGGTTCTGAAACGTTATGTGTTATAGGGGAATTACCAATATGGCCCACCTTTATTCTATGTTGATCATTCACTATAAAAGCATATATAATAATATGTTTTCAAACTGGTTAAAAATATTAAAATAATGTAGGTAAATGTTAAAAAATACGATAAATGCTCAAAGTTTAGGTAGGCTATATTGGGTACTGTATCTGATCGACTTTTGGAACCTCAAATTGAAGCACAGTACCCGTAGTTTTATCCAGTGGCTCTTTAAATCTGAAATAGAGTAAAGAAACATTAGCATTGTTCATATGGGCAAAGCTAAAAATCAGATATATAGTATGAACGATAATGAAATACGCCGAATCTACCGTACAAAGGCCCATTGGATAAAACCACGAGTGTTGGGCTTCATTTTTAGGTATCAGGAAACGATTCCTACAGTTCCATCAAAATCCGTGACCCAAACTCCGAGATCCCCCATTGATAGTTATAACAAATTAGCTTAAAAAATAAAATGATACTGAATATATAAAATAAAACTAATGTTTAATAGCAATTGGGTTCAATGAAAGCCCTATTACATAACAAAACAGCCTGTATTAAACCATTACATCATTAATCCTGGAGACTTGTTAGTAATTTTTTCGCAATAAAAGATTACAGTAAATTTGATAGATAATCTTACAAATACAGGTCTATACCGAAGCATTGCGTGACTATACATTTGAAGGTACTTTTATGAAGACATTCGTCTAGGCTGAAAGTTTCTTCTTGCTCTATACCGTGATAAAGTAAGAGTGAAGTGCAATAAAAATAAGTTTATATTTCGAAAATATGATATTCTCGAGGAAAGTTAGTAAAATCGGGAATGTTTACTTTGCGTGAGTACATTTTGACAGATAATTGATTATGTCGCCAATGTACAAAGAGAGAAAGTAATTTTCCCTATAGAATTTGTGTAAGTTTATAAGTTCATTTGTTCGATAGGGGCAACGCTTGTAATAGCGATAAACGAGTTACTGGTCAATTTAGTAGATATAAATAAAAGGTCCGATCGATTTCACAAGCATCGATCGCGCGCGCGTGGCTGCACAGTCGCAGAGTCGCAGAGTCGCAGAGTCGCACAAGAGTAGTAAAGTAAGTAGAGTCGTGCTTATAGGCTCTCGAGGGTTTTATCTGTGCGCAGCTCTCTCAGTCGGGCGCGTGCAAAAGCGCAAATCGATCAATCGCGCGACAGTGTGCGGTATACGCACTTTGGCAGTAGTACGTCCGTTCGCGTCGCAGGCCTCGCGCGCGAAATCATCTTTCCGTTCTCGCCTGACGTGTGCTTATAATTCACCGAGCGCGAAAGTCCTCCTCGCGCCTTTTTCCCACAGCACACTTTAGAGGATTGGCCATTTGTATTAGGAGAGCGCGCGCGGCAGCAGCTGGCCGAGCGAGAAAGAGACGAAAAGGATAGATAAGGAGAGCGGATGCTCTCGCGAATCTCTGCGTGTACATGCAGCTATATAGGTATGTAGCTCGCGCGCACCTTCTCGCTCTCTGCAATTTATTCCCTCGGCTATGTGCGACCGAGAAATATAATCGCAACTCCTCTCCTCTCCTCTTCTCTCCGCTCCTATCTTTCATTCGAGCCGCGGCGCGGGCGCTCTACACGCGTATACGTGTATATACCTGGACTGCGAGTCAGCTACGAGAACGTCCGCAGACCATTTCCAGTTTCCCGGCTAAATAAAGATTCGCGCACCGCACTCGAATCTCCTGCCATCCAGTTTCACACGCTTCCAATTTCTCCCTTTCCAATTTATTTCTGTTTCTTTGCGCGTCTCGCCTCTTCCTCGCTTTGTCCCTCCTATGTCCTGTGCGCATACGCTGCAAGGAAATCTCAGATTTTCTACGCCTCTCTACCGTTTACCACGTGACTTTAAATTATAATCGCATGACAGGAAATATAATTACAGACATTATAAACCGCGTTTGTACATATGTTTTTTAAATACTTATAACTGTGAAGAGCTGCTGAAAAATGCCGAGTATAATTTTGAAAATATATATTCTCCGATTTACCGGCGTTTGAGACTTTCCCATGAAAGCGGCTTTTCATTTCGTTGAAAATTAACGCTTTAGCATTATAGAGCGCAATTGACATCCTTATATCGCTCGAGAGAAGTACGTATTAGCGAGTGTCGAATCCTATATGCAAGTCGTGGCAGTATAAAGTTTGACGACGAGTTAGTTGACTTGTAGCATTTTGTCTCTCTCCATATCTCGCGAAGCGTGACTGGCGTGCGCGCACGTCTCGCGTGGAAAATTCCTATTTATGTATATTTTCAGCGACCTCGGCGCGTATAAAGTATAATATAATACACGTACATCTGCGTGCATATCCGCGTATACTAAATACGGAGAGCCGAGGAGAGAGAAGAGCAAGACTCGCGAGCAAGATATTGGCAATGAAGGGCTTATATAGAGGCGGCACCTCTCTCTCTCTCTCTCTCTCTCTCTCTCTCTCTCTCTCTCTCTCTCTCTCTCTCTCTCTCTCTCTCTCCCCATCGACTGTAGTGCAGCGGTGGTACGGCATGTATAAGGCGAAACGGCCTATGTGAATTTGCGCCGCGAGCATCGCGGACCACCCAAGGATTACACGTCCCGTCTCTCGGCAGCGCGAGCTGGCATTCATCCATTATGGGAGCGCCTGCGTAACAGGGACGAGCCATCGAGCCCGGCTAGATTGTACTTTTCGATAGAACGCGTATATAGCTGACGCCGCACTCGCTCTCGCTCTCGTCGTTCTCGCCGTTCTCGCTCGCCCGAGGGCAAGTCGCGCGCGAGAGAGACCGGAGACCGGACCCCGTCCTCGCGAGCGAGTGCGAAAACTCGCTGCTCCTCCCTCGCGCGAGCTCGCTCGCTTTATGTGTACTCTTGCGAGGGGTACACGCTGTACGCGCCGCGCCCGATGCCTTCCTCCAGCGCTGGCGCTCATAAATTACCCCGCGGGATGTTTCCTTATTCCAGGAAAACCTCGCGATTATACTCTTGCACCTCCTTAGCACTCCTTTCTTTTATCCGCCTGCGCATCCATCACTCTCACTTTTATTCTTTTTAACAAATATAAAATGCCTATCACCTGCAGGCTACGTCTTCATATGAGAAGATCCACCTAACTTGTAATATTCTACAGGCCAACTATGAAATTCCTCTTGCGCTACGTCATCTCTTAACAGATCATCCAATTTTTTTAAAACTACAATCAAAGTCATTTCCAGAATCTTTAAGAAATAGCTTGAAAGGCCTTATAATCATGTGAGGTCTTTGCACTGACGTGTTTCAATCTATGTAGAAAAAGAGTCTTTCTCTACATCCATATCAAAATTTTACAGTATATTCTTTGAATGGAGAACAGCAATTTAAGCCCTTACAGAATATAGTGCCTTGTTTGGCTGACCAGTAATATTTTTACATTTTTAATGATACTTTACAATTATTTACAAAGTAGCGAGATTGTTAAATTTTATTACTGGTCACCCAGACAAGGCACGATATTTTGTAAGTCCGTTTAAAGATTTGATAAGAATCGAGAGAAAGGCTTTTTATACCTAGATTAAAATACGTCACTGTAAAAGACCTAGCGTGATTACAAAGCCTTTTTAAAGTTATTTTTTAAAGAATTTGAAAATGATATTGATTCTACTTTTCAAAAATTCGAAGATCAGAGTAACATCAGAACCAAACGAATCATTTAAGAGCCGGATGGCTGATGTGCTACACCCAGAATTGGCATAGTTACTTTGTACAATGCTAAAAGTTTCGTGATTTTACTCATATTTCTATCTAGCTATCTCACGTGACTCATTGTCATTTTTGTAACTGCGTTCTGCGATGTACTTGAATTTTCTAGGTCTCCTCGAGAGCTAAAGTAGATCACATGGGACACTTTGCCGTTCCCATCTGTAAAGTAACTATTATTATTGGCTATTAGAAACTGGCCAAAGGCCGTAAGCACTCTTTAGCATAATGTTCTTTTAAAGGAAAACAAGTCCTTTTTCAGAGAGTAGTAAAGTCCACGAGTTTGTATCGAACAACTGTCGGATAGACGGCGGGACGGCATATTTTTCTCGTGGATTGACTTTGATTCTCGGCGCGCGTTAGCCTGGACGAGCAGGAGCGGCGGGCAAAATCCGCGATTCACAAAGGAGTTTGACTATAAATTTAACATGAAATTACAGTATATACATTGTCGAGCGAAGCGTTACGGGTTGCGCGCGCATAGATACGGGGGGCCGGAGCTCGTAGCGATTCAATGTTTACTCAGCTCGTTTGAGATTCTCTTTGTGCTGCCTCGCGCGTGTCGTCGCGATAAACCGTATCCACTGCAGTCGCGGCCAGAATCGGAAGGAGAAAAAGGGACGCAGACGTACCTACCTAAAGAGAGAAAGAGAAAAGTAGATGCGTTCCAAGTCTTCCGGGGTCTATGAAACTCCGCAAAGCACGCCGCCTGCCGTCGCCTCGTCCGCGATAAAAACCTTCCAGAAGATTATGATAATTCAACACAAGCAGACGTTCGAATTACTTCTTAAAGTTGATAAAAATAATGGAAGAAGAACGTTTTATTTACGTTTTATTTACGTTTTATTTACGTGTTATTTAACTAAATATGCAATGAAAGTGTCTACTTCTTTAATTTATGTATAAATTTATGCGTTGGATCAGGTTCGCAGTTGCGTACGCTACAACCTCCGTGACATTTACTGCAGCGAAAGTTTCGATGGACGAGTGAGTAATTATTACGCTCGCGAGATACGACGGCTACTCGAGTAGTGCCGAAATAGTATATTATGACACTGTTGTGGGAGATGGTTTTCTACCTTGCTCGAGGGTTTTCGCACGAGCGAAGCGAGTGAGAAAATCGAGCAAGGTAGAAAAACACCTCCCACAACAGTCTCATACGATATTTTATAGCACAACAACCTCAAAATTGACAATAAAGTTGGCATTTTGAGGTTAGTGTGCTATAAAATACTCTCAAGTGCGTGCAAACACTTTCGAATGGAACTGCCTCGATGTGCACTCTTCAACTCTGGGGCGCCGTAAAGCCGCTTACCGCGGTTATCTCAATAACGAAGACGTTGCGCTTTTGATTTACGAGCGAGAAAATTGCCAACTGCAAATTTTAGATAAAATCTATATTAAATTGATAGCGTGCATCCGAGACTATTGGCATATTTTTCATTTCGACAACTCCAAAGTACTTTTAAATGATGAAGTAGGGAGCTGTTGTTGTGTGATCCGTCACAGCTTGCGAGATGGTTATCGCTCAGTGTCTGGTACGAGGGACTCTGAAACTTCTTTCGATCCCCCCGCGCATCCGCGTTTATAGCTGCGTCAACCTATGATTAGGGGCTCGGCAAAACTGCGAGGGCGGTCCGAAAACAGAATGGAATCACGAAAGACGGAATAGGCTGAAATTACACTGTCAAAATGTACGAAAAACGTTGAAGCTCTCTGGAGGAAGTAAGAGAAATTATCGGCTGTCTGAAATGTCTATTCCCGGAATGTCCCCAGCTCGAAAATGATTAACTCCGGCCAAATATTTCTCCCATTTTTTTCGCACGCAAGTTCGGCCTTGTACTTTGCCTCTTCGTTGTGTGTTTATATTCTATACAAATGTATCGGTGAAAAAGGAGGAGCGTGCGGCGCACGATTTCACTTTCTATCGTGAGAAAGGTGAGAAATTTCGCTATCTGGTAGTGAATCGATCCATCGGCAGAGAGGAAAAAGAAAAAGAAAAAGAAAAAGAAAAAGAAAAAGCAAAAGAAAGAGAAGAAGACGAGGAGGAAGGAGAAGAAGCAGCGAGTAGAAACTAGAGTGTCACGTGACGGCGTCGGGCGTTTCCGAGAAATCCGAATGGCCTTAGCCTTAGCGCTGGAGCTGCCTTCGCCCCCGATACAACGAAGAGCACCAAATCGGGAAGATGAAAAAGGACAGCGACGTTCAGGAGACTCGGCGCGACTCTGCAGCACGAACAGGCCGGCGAAAGAGAAATGGAAGGGCGAGCGGCAATTCGATTGCCTCTCTCTTTCTCCCTCGCTTGTGTGCTCGCGTCCTCGAAGCGGCCTGCTCAGCTGACCGAGCGAACTCTATACATATACCTCGTGCACGCGCACGCGTTCGCGGATTCCGATGACTCCGAAGGAAGGCGCGATGAGTCAGCCGACGGCGAATCCTCTATGGGAGCCGACTTCCGCTCCGCTGCATAACCGATCGCACGCGAGCTCAAATCACCGCCGCTTTGAGTCTCGTCGGTGAGAAAAAGAACCGCCACGGCGGAATAGCGAATTTCCTTGGATGCAAGCGACTTGGCTTGCATCGAGCGAGATACGCGCTGCAGCAGCTTGGCACGAAGAATCCTTGCAATTATACTGCCAAATCGCCCTTGTCTGCCGTTGTCTGCCGTTGTCTGCCGTTGTCTCGTAGGTACGAGGAAAGACAAGAAAGCGGATCTCCGAAAGCTAATAGAGGCCTCTCTCACTCGCGGTGATGATCCTTTGGACGGCTGCCAAGAACTTGCGCACAAACTTCTTTGAGACATTCCCGCGGAGCCCCCTTCATGTATTCGAGCTCCCCTCGGGTTTGTTGCCGCGGCCGCGAATTTCCGGGGACGTTGGCCGACGTGTACGCTCTATATAAGGGAGAGTAAATCAATTAGCCGGCGGCCGAAAGAGGTGCTGATACAATAAAGCGCGCGACGTGACATTGCCCCTTTGAGCGCCGGGAAAAATAATAAGGGAGAGCTGCTCTGCTGAAGAAAAAGACGGCTTCCATTGGCACGTTTCATTGCCGGCCGGCTATATTAACTTTTATGGCGCGGATGTGCCGCGCAATCGAATCAAGCTAAAACAAACGAAAATGTATATAATATAAAAGTGTTTAGCCCTGTAAGGCCCAGACACTCTGTGCAGGGTGCGCATATTTGCAAAATCTAAAATGGGGATGGCATAACTATAAAGTAATGCGTGCATATAAGGATAAAGCAATGCGAATGTAGGAAGACCAGTACGCATGGGCTCTTACTCAGTGGCGCGTACCGCACGGGTATCCGTCTGCAAGACTACATAATTATTGTTATAAAAATGATATAACTGACATTAAACTTTATCTGAAACAATGTCCTGTTAAATTTTAATCAAATAAAGTCTCATGGAACGTAAAAAACCTCTTTTTAGGCCGTTTTCGTGATGCGTATGCACGGTTACTCGCGCCGTGCGAGTACTGAGTATGTGCCTCATGATGCCAAAGCAGCCTCCATTTTCAATAAATAAAGCGACCTACGAAAGGAACCAATACAAACTTGCATTCTGATGTGTAGTTTTTTTAAAAAATAAAATTTTGGAAACTTAAATATTTGTTTTATTCGTTTACACAAACCTTAAGTAATTCGGTTCCTTTTGGCACCTTTCGAATCTTCATTTATTGAATATAAAGTGATCTAAGAGGAGAAATAATTCTTAATAGCCATTACAAAGAAACAATTAATTTAAGAGCAGGAGGACTTATAACCGTTTTGAAAGGCCATCACCTTTGAAAATCATATTTAAAACTTAGTTTTAGTTTAATAAACTGTTGGAATGTACTTTTGAGAGCATTGTAAGGATAATGAGGAAAAAAATGTTTGCTTGCAGGTGCGGGGATGAAGGCAGCTCCCGATCGGCTGAGCTAGTATCGAGGACCGGGCCGGGATGTCCTCGATCATGGACGAGGGTTCGGGCCCGGGCGGCCCGGGGCCCGCTCGCTGCCTTCTGCTACTGCAGAGGTCTCTAGCGATTCAGCTAACGCGAGGCCCGCCCCCGCAGATCCTCAACTCCAATCAGCACGACAACTGCAAGGACCATCCTGCTGACGAGATGTGGATGTACGACAAGGGTTACAATCTCTTTCAAGTAAGTTCGACTCACACTTTAACATTTGTCAAGCATTCGATGCTAATAAGTTGAAGTCTATACGATAGACGTAGCAAAACATATGTTACGTCTTTATTATGTTTCATTGAGTAAGCAATAAGAATGGAAGGCGTCATTAAGCTTTCTACATTAAGGAACACGAACACGAACACGAACACAAGGCGATCTACGTAAGAATCCGCATAGGCGCAGCAAAGCCGGTTTGTCACCGAAAAACACGCAGTTGCGGTACAGGGTATAGGTGCGACTGCGGGCTCGGAAGCATCGGTCGCACATAGTGCAGAGATCCGTTAAAGCCGGAGTATCAGTGCAGCTCTTTAGCTCCCTCTCCCTCTCTCTGTCTCTCTTTTTCTCTGTGCTGCTGGTCACTGATTAGCCGCACCGTTAGTCCGCGGCGCGGCGTGCACTCGAATACAATAAATTACGCGTGTTCAGCTCTCTCGGACGCAGGCAGGCAGGCAGGCAAGCGTTGCCGAGCGCGCGAAGCTAAACGGCGGAAACTCGTTTGCTTGGCTACTCGTGGCTGGTGCTCGGCTGCTGCGGGGCTCCGCGGATCGCGTCTGCGGCTCGTCTCAGCCACGCGAGCGCGCAGACCTTTTCTTTTGGCTCTATTAGCGCTCTCTCTCTCGCATGCGCCGCACGAACTTTTCCCGTAAAACCAGAAGTGCTCGCATGCGTAATTGCGTTTAAAGCTTCTTCTCGCTGGAGCCTTGGTAGCGCGTAATTCGCTTATTCGCTTATTCGAAAAAATTAGCCTGATATGCGTGCTTATGTACTCGTATTTACACCCGGCGCGCGTCTATATAACAGACTGCAGCGAGGCCCGCTAATTGATAGATTGCCGCTCGCGGACAAATGACTGCTCTGCAGTTGAAAGGACGAGTGAGTCGAGGATGAGGTACGTCGGCACTCGGCTCGTTAATGCGTCTGCTGCTGCCGCGTCTCTCTTTCTCGGCGATAGGACGGCTCTCTCTCGGCTCTTGTCCCGAGACAGCTCGCGGAGGGAGTTGAGAGAAAGAAAGATTCGCCGCGCGAGAATGACATTTTTCGTGTCTGCGGTGTAACGCGCCGCGGAGCGCGCTTATTTTCGGATCGGCTCGACCGCTATACGCTCGACCTCTATATGTACGAGGCTTTTCTTTCTCCAAAATGCCATAAGGCCGTGTGCGAGTTATTTTAAGCGTTATAAGCACAGCGCGCACGTGCACACCCCTCTCTCCACTGCTGCTCCTTCCCTTTCATACGTATACACGCGGCATCGCTCGAGTGCACGACACACAAGCCAGAAGAAATAAAATTGGAACATGCCTTTCAGATCAAGGGTGCTTGATCTTTTCCTAGGCCGCGCGCCTGAAAGAGAGAAGGCACTTTAACGGAAAGTCAACCACCTCGCGGACATTGCCGCCTTTTACATATTTCTCGCTCGCACTTT
The DNA here is from genome assembly GCA_949152435.1 of Gastracanthus pulcherrimus. NCBI lineage: Eukaryota > Metazoa > Arthropoda > Insecta > Hymenoptera > Pteromalidae > Gastracanthus > Gastracanthus pulcherrimus. The sequence goes on from OX424576.1 coordinate 1,113,050, forward strand.
TCCTTTCAACGCCGCTTTTACTTTGCACTTGATGCTTCTCCGGAAATCCCAACGAATTTTACATTCTTTTATCAGCTATTTTTATTCCGTCGGCCTGTTTTTACTTTTGCTCTTCGCGTATTCGCGCACGCGCTTGTGTCTTCGCTCTTTCCTTTCTCGGTTAGACGACCAGAAATCCCTACCGTATTAAGTGCTTTTTGAGGCGCCAGCTTGCTGAATCGCAGAATATTTCACAAAGGCTTTCTTAAGCTCGGTGGAGAGTGCAGGTGCCGAAAAAGCCGAAAACGTCTCCAACCTCTTCGGTTAACCTGAATATGCATCTGGCCAGAAGTCATTGCACCAACGAATAATTTATTATCGCAATTGTTTTCATCGATTTGCGAAACAGCTTTTAAGATATGATTTTTTCAAATCAAGATCAGTTTATAATTGACGTAATAAATCAATATCAAAATCTATTGAAATGTTAGCCGATAATATCTCTATTATGATAAATAAGACAATTAGCCGAGCAGCCTAATTGCTCTTGGTGTAACAGAAGCACAGAGAGCGGAGGTATTTATAACCCAGTTTTATGTTTCCAAGCAGTTTGTGTATACGTATTTATTGCCACTAACAGTAATTGCGTATATATCTTTGCAATCTTAACAGAGAAACACTGTCTCGAGGTAAGGCGTGAATTCAGTGAACAACAATAAATAATCTAACGCCTCATTATTTCTACAATTTTCTCTTGTCGTGTAAAAAATTTTTTCAATGAACAATAGTAACTTGTGTCGTTTAAATAATTAAACAGAATGTTTCTCAATTTGCTCATAGTTAATGAAGAAAAACGATTTCTTTGAATAGGATAAATTTTTTCATTATTGCAACGCTTAATTTTGTAATTCTTTCTTATGAAAAGTGTTAAATGGCTTTGGAATAGTGGATGAGTCAGAGTAGTAAACTATAGCATATATAGACAATTCTCACTAAACTGTTTACTTTTTGATTATTTTAGTTATTTAAGTTAAAATAAAAATATAATTCATCGGCTTGGACACTTATTCTTTTTTGTTTGATCGGAAAATATGTCCTTCATAATGTCGATAGGTTATCTTTACTTTTCAAATATATACAATCGTAATCAAATTTCTGTTACTATCTTATAGTGGGTTTTTTAGGAAAATCAATCCCATAACAATACATTTTCTTTTAAAGCCTTTAAACTAAAAACCAATATTCAGACAATCATTTATTTGACGCAAACAGAGTCTGCTTCTGTTAAGTGGAAACATATTTTGAATAAGATGTCGGCTATAATTTTTTTTGGTACAAGAATAAAATTTGTTTAATTCTAATTCTTACTCTTGTTGTAAGCACATTTCATATACTACGCACATACTTTTAAACCTTTGGAGCACCTTAAAGCAACCTTTTTATAAATAAATGAGTATAAAAAAAGAATAAAAAATATCATTTTTATACTTCTTTATAAATATATAATTATTATAAACTTAATAATGTTGGAAATTCCATTTCCCTGTATGAATTGTAGTACTGCCTGTATAGTTTCAATGAAATAGATTTTACAATAAAATGCAGAACATGCGAAGTAGTAAAGAGTAAGAAGGCATTAAATATATATTTGTCGTCCTAAACATCCAAAATATTAGTTAAATTAAAATTTGTTATAGTTGAGAAAAGCATAATATATTTTCTCTTTTGTTACGAGGGTATAATGTTTGGAAAATGAAGCTTTAAAATATTAGCAAAGCGGGATGACACAGAAAAGTAAGAGTGTCGTAAGAATTGGCCATATGCGAAAGAATAAATCAATAATGCAGGGAAATTGTGGAGGAAGAGAAACGATGTGGCGAACAGCTCTCTCACGGAGGGGGTTGAGAAAAAGTACGGGCTCGCGTATATAAGGGGTGTGCTGAAGCGCTCCTTCTCTTTCTCTCTCACTTGCCGACAATCAGATAGAGAAGCCTTCTCTTCTTCATTCGATCGATAAAGCGTTAACGAGAAAGGCCTTATCTTTTCTCTCGGCTGCTGCTTCTGCTGCTTCTGCTGCTGCCGCTGCTGCCGGTGATGCTGCCGGTGATGCTGCCGGTGATGCTGCCGCCGCGGAGGATCCCGCGCTGTCCTGAAACGGATATGTACCGGGAAGAGCCGCTCTCGACTCCTTATATCGCGCGCGTACAGCCGTGGGCTCGCCGCAATTAATTGCCAGCCATGCGTCAGCGAATTCGCGCGACGGAAAAATCCCGGTAATTATTACGCAAACGGCAGATCGTAACGAGAGCACGCCAAATGAGCCCGCAACGTATTTCGTCCCCGCGAAATCAGGTATCAGGCTCGGCTCTATAATTGATCTCGCTTAGAAGTACTAGGAGTACAGCTGGCAGACTTTGCTGTTCTTCCGAGGGAGAAAAAGGAGAGGCGCGAATGAAGTATTTAGCGTCGATAAGGAAATGAGCGGCGTAAAGTACCCGCACGAGTTAGCAGCGTACCGACAGCGGCCTCAGCAGCAGCAGCAGCAGCAGCAGCAGCAGCAGCACCAGCAGCAGGGGAATGCGTATAAAGATAAGCGCGTTGAGGATGCTGCAGCATCTAGCAGGAGCTAGCTACTACCTACCACTTCTACCGACTCATTTGCTCGACTACACGGGGCAAACGCGTGTTTGTCGCGCCTCGAGCCGCAGCAGCAGCAGCAGCGCATTAGCCCGTCTTTACACAGGCTCGCCTTATGTATGTACGGCCAAACGACGAGGATCACGGGCTAATCTTTCGCGCACAAACCCGGTTACCAGCGGCAGACACACTCGTTCTCCGGCACGTAGCATCGGCTGCACTCTGAGAGTATATAGAGACGCAAGAGCCGCAGCGCTCATTATGCGCGCGCCGCGAGTATTGCGGAAAAGCCTATACACAGATAGAGCGCTTAATTAGCGGCGCTTATCGCCTCGCGTACTCTCTTCGCTTCGGCTTATACGACCTCTCTGACACTATCGTTTTTCGCTTTAACTTGCTATAGCCGAAGCAAAAGGAACCATTCGAATGATCAGACGAGTTTTTCCTGGGAGAAGGAAACATCCTTGATCTTTTTAATAAAAGCAAGGATGGAGTAACCTGCTTCAAGTTAAAGATTTATTAAATAGCGAAATTCATCGACTTGAAATCGTAAAAGATGATCGTCAACTGGGATGCGCTTACGTCTTAATAACATCGTAAATTTGTTTCCTTTTATTGAAAAATCGTCGTTAAAGACGCTGCCAAGCAGCAAAAAATGATAGTTCCATTGGAACGGGCATTTTTTTCTATATTCTCTATATAGAGTTGCTAAGAGCACCCAGAATACTCAAATATTTACATGATTCTTTATTTTTGTACACACCTGTTGTCGAGTTAACGTAAAACTAGAAGGTATCTGTAATGGTCCTGTTGAATAATTGATTGAATAGAAAGGGACAATCCTTAGCGTCGGTCGAAAATTACTTGAAGAAACCGAATCGCGTGTAGCGGGCAGATTTTCTCTCGGCGAAAATGTGTCTCGGCGTGCGGCAGCGGCACATGTCGCAGCTCCGCGCGCGGAGAGTCGCGAGTCATCGGCTGCACGAGAGACAGAGACATTATTCCGGCGCACGCGCGCGCGCCCGGCCTCGACTTTCCTTTTAGCCCATCTATGCAGATTTCCGCGCAAAAGCCACCCACGAGCAGCGGCAGGAGCGGCTGGTCGCGCGCTCGCGGCGGCCTCCTAGTTTCTTGCACTTTCACTCCGCGCGGGCGCCTCGTGTATATCTCAGCGACAATAAACCGATGCCGATATGTACCGACGGCTCGTGTGTGTGTGTGTGTGTGTGTGTGTGTGTGTTCGCGCGGTGCGGACCGCAATGCGCCACGCCACGCCACGCCTGCCTGCATCTGTTAAGATCAACGGATCGTTAAGATCTCTCTCTTCGGTTATCCGGGCTCGATTAAACACCCGATCCATCGATAAATTTGCTTACAACGGGCCGGGACAAGGCGTCGCGCGCGTCAACACACATAAATTATCGAGCCGTCCGTGCCGTCCGCAGCCGCGATATTATACAATCGAGCTCTAGGAGCTTATCGCTCTTTTTCACGGCTCATTCGAGCGGCAGGAATCCTGAAGCCAGTGAGACTGCAGCCTGCGCATTAATATATAACTATTCCCCGGCTCGTTGAGACAAAAGTCGATTTTTCGCGAGCGCGCTCGCTCGGTATCAATTTCCCGAATGGGGCTTGGCGTAAATAGCGCGCAATTAATGTCACGCGCCGACATTACGTCTGCCCACGTATACACGTCGCCGTACGGTTGTGCAGCTAGTGCAGGGGCTCGGGCTCGGAGTTAAAGTAGCAGCAGCAGGAGCGCGCGAGTGAGAGAACTCGCTGCTACCTTCTCCTCTCGGGCTGCTCGGCATTCTGCATTAGCATATAAATTATGCTATCGTGATTTATGAGCGAGCCAGAGTCTACAAGGCGAGGGGGTTGTCCGCGAGCGATCGGAAATGTCGCGGCGCGTGCATGCACTCGTTACACGTAGACCTGCGAGCGGGAGAGGACAGTGAATGATGTACGCTAATTCGAGAGAGAGAGAGAGAGAGAGAGAGAGAGAGAGAGAGAGAGAGAGAGAGAGAGAGAGAGACTCGCGGGCGGCGCAGCCTTACGTCTGTACTACTCCGAATGAAGACGACGGCCACTCGGGGATTCCTCCGCGGCAACCACATCCATTCATCCTGCGGAGCGCCGAGCTCCGGCAAAACAATTTCAAAGCCTATTTTATTGCAGCCCGACCTGCCACGACTGACGATCAATATGTAGTCTGCTCAGAGCAGCTTCTTTTTATGACTATTGCAAATCTTGCCTTCTCGTCAACTCTCTCACTCTCTCTTTTGTAGACCACAATTTACATTTCATTTTAACAGTCATCAAGATTTCATTAATCTGTAATCCTATTTTTCTAAACTTCATCTTGACTCATAAGAACGGTGTCAACTTCGGAAAACACATTTTGATCAGTCGATTGATAAATGTTTTTTTCTTTTGTTAAAAATAGAGCAAGAAACTTTGCTCATAAAACGAAATTGTATAATCGAACTCAAGACGAAAGAAGTAACATAGGGAAATAAATAGTTTCGGTTATAGATTGTATACTTACGATTTTCACATACTGACATTCACAAGCTCAATGGAACTATCGACGAATTATATCGATTCAAATTCAGCCGTTGCAAAATTTGTGGTTTTGTTATAAGCGTAAACACGTAATAGTTGAGGAAGAAAAAATGATATCCGAAATTTTTAAGAGTCATTACACATTAAATCAATTTTCACAAAAAGTAGAATTATCCGGTTTTGTTCGCCCACTTCTTATAAATATGAATAAATCAGTATTGAGTAGGTACTTTAACAATTTATTAAGGTTCTACTTTTGTACATTACTCTTGTGGTTTTATAATTCTTTTACTAGATCATTATTTTTTTATGTAATTTGTAAACGTATTGTAGTATCTTAATAAAATAAGAAAGTGAACATAAATGTTTAAGGTCTCGCTATAGAATTTTCCTTTGAAACTAGGCACTTAATAATTTTGTGGGCCATATTTTATATACTTCCTGATTTGTTTAAAATTTTATAGGGACAATAATCTTATAATTATAGTTAGCTTAAAATACTCACAAAATGCATTAACGCGTCACCCGTATACGGAGAACGAATTTTTAAGTAATCGATCCGAAATTTTCAGAAAACGTTTATGGCTTGTAGTAACTCAATATGAACGAGCAAAATATTAAATTTTTTTGTTGAAGTGTCTGTTTTTATAATATTAATCGCAAAAATACTTTCAAATATCATTTTACCCATAAAATTCATTTTAATAGACTAATACGTTTGGACTGATTAAAATTCTGTGCCAACTAAATAAAATTATTGCCCCTATAAAATTTTAAAATACTCAAGAGTATTATGTATTAGTTAAAAAAATGTTGAGTACCTTTTCAAAAGAAAAATTCTATTTATGACTTAATCTATTACTTCTGAATCTTTCATAAAATAAATCAAAATAATAATGAAAGATACAGTTTCTGAAAGATAACGACTTGCTCTGTCCGATTCCGAAGTTAGAATTTCGAAATTTTTACCAAAATCAAATATAGTCATCCAAATTATGCAAAATATGTTCGTAGAATAAAATTTAGAAAGTTAGAAATCTAACTTTGGAATCGAAAAGATTTATTCGTTTTCTAGCAGTAACCATCTTTTTCATTATTCATTTGATCCATTTTGGTATTTTAGACCAGAACAAAATAACAAGTTTTCAGGCATTAAAAACAAATTGATATCAGTTTGGTCGCTTCGAATGTAGTGTGATAATTGAGACTTGCATAAAAAATCCATTAGGCCCGTCAGACAGAATATCGAAAAATAATCGAGACGTATCTTTTCTGTTTTCATTTAAATGATTTTCAGCAAAGATATAAGGTTGAAATGTCACGTTGACGTCACCATTTCTGAGTATATAGATATACTATAATGGTATATTATGACGTCAAGCAACTTTTCAATGTAAAAATACGTGTCGATTATTTTGCAATATTCTATCTGACAAACGTAATGGATTCTTTTTATGCAAGTTCTCTATTACGAGAACTCACTTTTATTATTTAATTTATAATTTTAAGTAAATCTTTCTGAAACGTTGTTGTTACAATTAAAACCAACAACGTTGCAGAGATATTTTCTCAAAATTGAAACTTAAATGAAATAAGACCTTCAACATTACCTTAAACATTTATATTCATAAACATGATAGGAATATATAGGAGAAATCACGGAATTTAAAATAGATGAAAATCTGTGAATATACTGAAAACAAGGATATGAAGGATGATCAGGGTGCGAGAGGTTTATTCATAGACAGCAGAAAAGATCTTTTAAATTGCGTCGAAAGTCCGGTTACCAAAGTCTCAGCGATACAACAGCGTCAGTCGCGTCGGCGTGGCAGGTGAAGAACGTTCGCCTCTTTTTGGCAACCGAGTGAGCAGCAGTGAGGCGCCGCGGCTCGACGCAAGGGCATCCCGTTGTCCCGTCGGTCGGTGGTCCGCCGAATGCAAAAGAGCGGCCCGCTCTCGGGGTATCGGGCAAAATTAATTGCACGACGAGCGCGGGGAGTGTCGCGTCGCGTCACGAGTCGATTGGCCCGCAGTGACTTTAAAAGGCCATCGGTGCGCGCTGCCAGGCCGGAGAGCCGCGCTCCTTGCATAATAATAACAATGAGCCCGCAGCCTGCAGCGCCAGCGCCTGCAAGTTCATTGCCGGAGAGCTGGCCACTGGACAGGGAGATAGAAAGAGAGAGAAAGAGAGAGAGACTCGATCGCTGCCCGCACTCCACGTATAGTCGCATATAGTCGAGCTGCCGTGGATTAGTGCGCGCACGTTGCGTGATGTGCCGTAGGTATATATATATACACCTGTGCGCGGGGCCTTTCTCTCCTCGTCTGCGGCCTCTCTTTCTCTCGCTGGCCACCTCATTTTTTTTCTCCTTTTTTCCTGCGCTCGGACGTGCACCGCTGCACTGCGCACGAAACCCGAGACGCCGCAACATGCGAAGGTGAAATTGATTCTTCCTGCCGCCCGCGAGATTTTCATATATACACTCGCGGACCGTTCGACACGCTCTATCGCATAGACACTTTGTAATTCGATCATTACCGCGCGCGTGCGCTCTTTATTTTGTCCTTTTATCCGCCAACTGGATTAAACATTCGAATCCCTTCGAAAATTATCTACCTAATCATTTAAAAACAATTTTCCCCGATATATCATGTCCAGCTTTATATAGCTTTTATGAAACGGCTATTATTTTCCAATCATAATTACGTTTACGTCGTATCAACAAAAGGATTGATGGATCTGTATTAATTTTTTCGAAATTCCTTCTTCAAACGCGCATAAAGGACTCAAGTACAGTGATTAACTTTAATTTTCAATAAGAAGCAGAGGAAAAAAAGCTTATTAGAAAGTATTACGGACTATATTTCTTTGGACGTGTCCATGCGTTCCAAGTCCCTCGAGGCATTTCGAATTTTCATCTTATCACATGTCAGTGCACATTCGAGCAACAAAAAAAACCACAGTCTGGAAGAAAGTAAGAATGAACTCAGCGAGTGTGAAAGATCGAGCACGATCGTAAAATCGTCGGCGCATCGGCACGCACCTGCTGCCCATCTCTGCACGAGGAAGCCCCGGTATAAATACGTAATCAAAGAATTTCACTTCTTTTTTTTTCTCATTTGTTTTAATAATCAGCGCGGTGAACGGACGCTGACTCGTTGACTCGTTGACTTTTTTAGCTTGCGTGTTATTAATCATCAAAATAGCGTATAATTAAAAAGTAAAGGCAATTCACCAGAGATTATATGAATTACCAAAAAGTTTAATTTAAATGTTAATTTTACACTGGACCTCTGGTTGTTACGCAACATTTAAAAAATTGGGATAATTCCGAGCGCACCGTCAGCGGGTCTCCGAAAATACACAACGACAGGGGCAGCTCGATAAGCCCAAAGTATTTTTGGTGCGCGGAGCTGTAGCTGAGAGTGTCAGCTTAGGGATGGAAATTCGCGAAGGAGAATACTCGGCAGGTGCCGGGCCGCCATTGTGCAGGAGAAGGAGAAGAGAAGCTTGGGTAGGGCTGGATCCGTCTGAAATTCCACGTGGTGGCAATATCGATCGGTCTGCCGGCTGCATTGCGGTTCCTCGGCACGTCTCCGCCCGCGACGCTATAAGTCGCGAGCGCAAAAAACCTCAAAAGGACAGGAGAAAAACGCCGAGTAAAGTCCATTGAGTCAAGGTCTAGCCTGGGAGTAGCAGATGGGTATATACGTGTAGCTTTGTGCAATCTGGCATCGTTTGCAGGCTGCACGTCGCGCGGGGGCGTTTCTCCGTACATGAGAAATGCCCCGTCAGTAGCATAGCGCGAGTAACATACACACAATACTGCGCGCGCACACGGACACGAGAGGCCTATGAATTATCCTTGTTCGTGCTCGCAACGTACACGGTATGTATACTTGCTGGCCTGCGCTCTTTAGCGTCGGGCGCTCGTAAACATCATTTTTCACGCAAGCAAAGAGAGCGAGAGCGAGAGCGAGAGCGAGAGAGAGAGAGAGAGACGGGGCATCGACAGAAAGAGAGAAATCTATTAAGCCGCTTAGTCGCTGCGTATACGTATACGTGAGCCGCGGAAATGGCCGATCGGTCTAGAAATGTCGGGGGACCGCGAGAGCGGCAATAACTTTTACCGTCGCTTCCACTTGATTAAACGCGGCGCGACAGCTTTATCTGCCAAGGTGGTCTTGGTCTCTCTTGCTCTCTTGCTCTCCGCGCACCTATACGCGAGCCATATAGAAAATCCGAAGCCGTAGCCGTCGCCGTCGCCGCGACTTGTCCGCGGTTTTTTTTCTCGCGAGAATGCTGTAGCGCTGTCTCGGCCGGCTATCTTATCTTCTATATGTGTCTCTTATACATCGAGCCTCGTCTATATATAAAAGCGAATGAAAGTGTATTAGGCCGTCTGCGGGCAGCGTAATGCACGCGCGGAGCTCCTATCGTGGGCGCGGCCTTGTTTAAGGCTCGATTTGGACGGACACATCGATGAGCAGCCGCGCGCTCTGGGAAGAAAAGAAACCTACAGCGGCCAGCGTCTTTGGTGCCTATATATACCTATGTATATATCCGGGAAGAGGCAAGCCGAGAGGAGGAGAGACGCCGGCGTATACATATACATTGGAGCCATGTATGACAGAAGAGCATTAAACGGGCGGTGCAGTTTAAAAGCAAACGACTCGTCGCGCGGACGTCTTGGAGAAAGCTCTCGACGGTGGTGGTGGTGGTGCTGCAGTTCCTCCTTGCGCCGGCAATTCCTGAGCCTCCGCTGTTTGTGGGCACGGTATGGTACAGTCCGCGAGCCGCTTTCCGCGCTAATTAAACAAAGCTTTCATCAGCGGCAAGTAAATCAGTCGGCGCGGAGCTCTTGCGAGGCTCGATCTCTTTGATGATGGCACACCTTCTATGCGCACTCTCGCCGCCTCTCGTCATTATACACGTCTACGAACGACGACGCGCGCCGCACGTGCCCACGAGTTTCTACCAATCTAACGTTTCGTTTCTCTTATGCCCGTGTCTTCCTACGTTTTATACACTTCCGATGTCAATAATTGTTTCTATTCGTGTGTAATCCTGACGCGTTGCTTTATATAGAAAGCCTCGTCGAACATTCGGTTCTTTGGTGAATGCGCGTTCCCACAGAGATTCACTTGCCGCATGTAGAATTTTAACGAGGAAGGCTCCAACTCTATACATACGATGTAATTGAATAAAATTAATGGAAAGCCATGGGGGCAGCACAACGAAAGAGGAAGGACACCGCGTGAAACTGAAAGAGGAAGTGCTCGTTTATGGGCAGTATAGCATATCTGCCTCTCTCCCCCTTTTTTTCATCGGTGTCTAGCAGCCTTTTCTCCGATTTTCCTCTTGTCTCTCGGCAAAAGTGGAGGCAGTAAAAGGGCGCCTAGTGGCTCTGTAAACGCCCCGTAGGAGGCTCGAGAGAAAGAGGAAAGAGAGAGAGAGAGAGCTGAGAGCCAGGCGAGATGGGCACTCAACGCGCTCAGCTCGTATATTTCACCGCGGGAGATTCAGCAAGATTTCCTATCGAGAAGCCGTAAATATGATCGGGATTGCAGCCACCTATAGGACGTTTTTTTTCTTCTCAGCTCGTAAGCCATAGTAAAGCGGAGAGTAACGAAATTTTCCTCGAGCCGCGCGCAGCCGGGATTTATCATCCGAGGCTGCACTTTTTGCCGATTAATCTTGTGCAAAACGAAGCTGCGCTCTCGGTTGAATTGAACTAGTAATTAAGAGGCTTTGATGTCAAGCGAAGATGATTAATTTTGGGCGTTTGTGGTTTCAGGGCTTCTTGGAAGCGAACTCCCGATGCTGGTGGAACGTCGCCTTGGTCGACGCTACTCGACAGCTGAGGTATAAGGGCCACGTGGCCCCTGGAATCCTGATGGTCAGCGGTCCGCCCTGCGCCCTTGAAGTTTTAAGAGCAGCGTGGGCGCGCAACGTTTTACGACCCCCCGCGGATCACATTATCAGTTGTCTCGGTAAGTATTATACGAGAAGGGCCCTATCTCGGACCGGCTTATCGGCTGCACTGCCTGTGCGCGTGCGAGCATTTCGGGGAGAACCAGCTCGCGTGCTTTATCGGCCCGCGACTTGCACGACTTCCGCTCCGCGCACCACCTATGCGCATCCTCGGCATACCCGCACCGTTTATGCTAATGTCTCGGGAATGCAGCAGCCCCTGCTCGAGCCTTATTACCCTAACTCCTTCCTGGAATCTCCCTCTCTCTCTCTCTCTCTCTCTCTCTCTCTCTCTCTCTCTCTCTCTCTCTCTCTCTCTCTCTCTCTCTCTCTCTCTCTCTCTCTCTCTCTCTCTCTCTCTCTCTCTCTCTCCTGCAACCTACTGCTTTTATTTTGCCGCGTATAGTGTATGTACCACGGCGCACGTTTATGTAAGGGAAACGTTTTGTTGTACCCAGCGAGAAATCCCCTCATTGTTCCCATACTCGGCTTTCACGATTCGAGAGATTCGGAAAATCATGTGTATAGGCACATGCCAGCATGCTCGGAACCTGGTAAATCTTATGACTTTGACCCGCTTTTACCGAAAGCAATGCGCGTCAAATATCTTTCAAAGACCTGCATATAAATACAATGATTGTATTTACCGCGTCCATATACGTGCAGCTTATGTAATTATTGACCACGGGAAGTAGGCTCGCAAAGTGTGTCACGCATATTTGCATAACGCATCAAAGTATAAGCGTCTTGGTTGGCTTTTTTCATTATAGCTGGAACGAGCTCTTGCAATGGTAAACCAAATAACCATCGAGTTATATAGTCGTTTTTCCCATTGTCAGTCGCTGTCCGGTCTTTGATTGCAGCGAGTCGAGCTGCAGTCTGCACACAGCTGCCGGCCGTTTGCCGTTTCGTCATCTTTATTAATCACTGGAAGCGGAGCCCCGACTAATGCCCACCTATTATTCTTTTCACTTTCTCCCTTGGCGAGCGAGCCGCAACTGCGCACGCTCCGCTCTTTACAAATGCATCTCACTTATTACACCTTATGGATCCTTGCCATCCATCGTCGCGCGGCTAAATTCACATTTATTGTTTTTCTCCCAATTTCATAAGGAATTTCACCGTTAGCCCTCGGCACAAGTGTATGCAGCTTGATGTTCGCTGCAGCGAGCGTTATTAATTTGCGCATGGCAGGGCGCGAAAAGAGAGAAAGAGAAGCGCAGCGACAGTTTCCATTCCAATGTACAGTTAGAGTATAATACGAGGCGCGGAGCTTTCGAAATCCCGAGCACGGAGATCCAATTATAAGCGCGCGCGCGCGCGTGCATGGTATTATTTTTCTTACGTAAGGCAAGGTCGTAGTATAGTTCGCGTACGCTTCACTTTCCTTATTGTGCATTGGGTAACCCAGATATAATTATTTCAGTGCATATCATTCGCCGGCATTATTCCCCGCGCTCGGTTTGTGTATAGGAATACATCCGCGTGTATTATGCGACGGCGCGATATCGTCCGCGCGCACCTCGCGATCCGAGCGACGACACCGCACCTGAGACACAATCCGCTCTCCTTTCATTATGCCTTGTAGCCCGATGCATGCGCAACACCGATCAAACGCCAAACAGTACCTTTTTTTCCTTCTCTTTCCTTATTAACATAACGATTAATTATTATACTAATGCTAACATATTATGTTCCTGTACTTTTTAACTATCTTATTGCCGCTTACTACTTTAATAATTATCATAAATTTCAATTACAACGTGCTAGGAACTAAATGAGCTGCACACTTACTATTAACTTAATGAATTATACCGATAACGGTTATTTTATAATCACTCTTGTAACGATTATCATTCCAATATTATAAACGTTCTCCGAAAGCAAATCAATTATTTCTTATAAAGTATAGAAATTACTTCAACACCTTTAAATATTCTTTATCGGAAATGAAAATTGTCGTAGATAGTAATAACATGGAGAAAATATGATTTAGATAGTTGTGAAATGAGAATTTTTTTCAATCAAGTTAATTTCTAATTTTATAAAGATTAACATTGATTCGTGAATTAAACTTTCATTTTATGGAATTTATTGATAATTTGGCATAGCTATAAGAGATTTTAGATAAACGATAAAAAAATAACTTGTTGCATACGTAAAATGTCAAAATATTTCATTTGAATGTTGGCTTAGCAGTTTAAAATAAGTTAGCTTACGCAAATACTACTTTTATACTTACAAGGAAAGTATACCGTACACAAACGGGTTTTGATGACGCTAAGAGATGTTTTATGATATTTATAAAAATGATATCTATAGTATCCGAAGTTTGACCGCATTAGCTCTTGTAAGCAAATACAGCGTAGTCTGCATATCAGCAATACTTGTCCTTTTAGCTAGTCCTCTCAACAACTAGATCCAATGAGATGAAACTACAGGTTCTAATTAGGTCCTGAACTACAGGATCAAACTTGAATGAATCGACTTGAACAATATAAGAAATGTTCATAAATGACCATGACAGTGGTCAATGTATATTAAAAAGGGTTGCAATAAAAGTGTAACCAGAAATAATTATTCGAGTGAATTCGCTTGTCGGAAGCTTATACATTCTAGGTCCCCTTTTAATAGAGACGTTAGTCTAAGATGCAATAGAGCGTAAACCATAGCAGCAATTCGCTTATGTATGAAATTATTAAAGAGATCGCACCGCGTCGCCGAGAGACTTGTCGTAAATCCGCTTTGCGGCCAAGATCAGGCTAAAGCAGAAAGAAGTATCAACCGCTCCGAGCTTTCCGCGCTCTCTATCGCGCAAGGTGCATTATCATTCCGCGCAATTAATTAAACCGGCGAATCGTTAATTATTTCAGCATAACCTTGAGAAAATTCCGGCGCTTCGCGATGTACGCGCGTGCTCGCACAGTCGAGCGAATTCGAGCTCCTCGCGGAGGCCGGAGCCGGAACGGGGAAAGTGCCGCGCGTGTGAACGAGGCAAGAGAACTGTACGCGGAATCTCGCGGCTGCCATCTCCTACTCTGCCTAGGAACTGCTCCAGGAAACTTTAGGCCGGATGACGTCGGCGCGGTGTACCTCCTCCGAAAGCTATCCACGAGGACCCGAGGCGATCACAAATCATGCGCCGCACATATCTCTTATGCATTGCGGAAGCGACGCGAGCGCCTATAACGTTCCTTTTTCATTTCTCCTGCGCTGATTGTCCACTCCCGCAATTGTCCTTCGGTTGTATCCTTGTCGCATAAATAATTGTCCCGATCGGCGCTCTAGCTTTGCATTTAAATAGCACGAAAAAGAAACGAAGAAGAAGAGGAAGAAGAAGAATGAATGAATGAATTCTGGAGCTCGGTGTAAGCGTACCTGCGGCACGTATATAACGCAATGTTTTTCCCGGTGGAACATAATAGAGCTGGTGCAATGTATATACATACGAAAGCCGCACATCTTTCCGTAATTGGGCGAAAGAAGGAAGGCAGGCAGGCAGGCAGGCTGCAGCGAGGAATTAGACGGGGGCGCGCTGGCTCTCACTTTGCCGATGAAACGTGCGCCGCGCAGGATGGCGAAAGATCCACGAGGAAGTTTTGATGGCCCGGGGCCAAAGTTCCACCCTCGAAAAGGTCAGCCTCTCACGCTAAACTCCTTCTCCCTCTCTCGGCTGCTGCTGTTGCTCTTTCTCTCCGCGACTTATGCTCGCGCGCGAGTGACGCAACTTTATTGTACTTCGATAGCACTTTAATTTTCAGCCTAGCCGAATGTCGGACAGATATCCTATTCTTTCTCTTCTGAGCAAAGCCGCTCGGGGCATTCCGCTCGATACTCTTATACACGGCTCTACAGCGATAAAAAGTTTATTAATGCTAGTTTGGGCCGGTATAGTACCTAGAGTTCCATAGAGAGGAAACGGCCGAGGTGCAGCTCGACGATACTTTTCGGCTGTAAAAGTGGAGGGAAGTTCATTTATTCATTGTCCGATTTCGCGGAGAGGTGCCGCGAGGCGTCGCGTCGTGCAAATTGCCGCAAGCGAGTGACTGCGGCGGGTGTGCAGAGAGATGATATAGGCGCGAGACGAGGGAGAGAGCTAGAGAAAGAGAGTCTCTCAAGTCTCACGCTCTCCTTCTGCAGCGGCGGCGGCGGCGGCGGCGGCGGCGGCGACGGCTACGAGGAGTATTATGACTCGACAAACGCCGGCCACGAGCAAGCCGAGACACGCGGGACCTTATTTTCTCGCCGCGCGCGCGCGCGCTCGAGACTCATGTAGTCATGTACTCGCCATTCGATATCAAGCTAATCTCACCTCCAGATGCTCTTCCGGGGTATGCGAAGCCTTCTTGCCTCTTTCCCTCTTCCTTACTCGATCCTTACTTCTTTCTCGTTCTCTTTCTATTTCTATTTCTATTTCTATTTCCATTTCCATTTCTATTTCTTTTCGCTCCCGTTGACTTGCTTCTGAATTCCGAGATTTCGGATATCCAATTATGGCAGCGAGCCTTATCAGTTTCCATTACTGAAAGCTCGGGCGCGCTTGTTAGCCTCGGGCTGAGGCTTATCGCGTAGCTGCAGCTGAATCGAAGAAAAGAGCTTTACGCGCGTTCTGCCGCCTCGTTTCCTCGATTACGCGAGCACAGATAATATAACGGGAAGCTTTACTTTACAGCTCGACTACATTACTCGCCCACTCCGAGATTACTCTAATTAAATTCAAATTATTTAATACAGGTAGTCGCGTGCGCTTCGTCCCACTCGATCCCGCGCCTCGCGCGATTAATCGCAGATCCAGGATCGCTTAACCTTGCGTTATTAATCCAATTTAATTATTTATTAACTGCTGACGTTAATATACACAGAGAGGCTAGAGCGAGGATAATATCTGGCCGGCCAATGGATATAAGTAGGAAGGTGCAATTTCGTTATTAAAAAGAGATTTCTCGGGGAGAAACGTGCTCCCGAGTCCTGAGTGAGTGAGTAAAGATAATTGCGCAGGAGCATAAATTAATTCCAGACCTCCCCCGGGCACGCCCACTGTAGATAGACGCGTGTGTGTATGCCCGGCAATATCGTCTAATCGTTTTGCGCACACGTGCACTTATAATGCGCCGCTATACACAGGTGGTGCGCGCGGCGCTCTAAAATCAACTTTCATTTGATTACGTGCGTGCAAGCGCAAATCATCGCGCTCTCGGCTAACATCCTTTTCGGAGCCGCAGCCACGCGACACGCGACACTCCGCGAATTGCCGCTCATCGCGGCTATTCAATTATTTATCGGAGAATCGGAATCAGCAATTCAAAGTGCTTCGATTGAAATTCGATTTTGCTCCAAGGTGCGCGCACGCGAAGACGCTTGGAAAAGCCGAGGCCGAAGGAAGCGATCGATGAAAAAAAGGACGAAAACACAATATCTAGCGCGTGTGTCGCCGCTTTCCAAGTCGCGAACTTTCACTTCGTCCCATTACGAGTGCGCGGGCGCGCGGGCGCGCGGTAACACGCCGACGACGCGGCCGCGAAGCTGCAACAATGCATCGGAAGGCCCCCGGGCCCCCAGCTGCACAAATCGCCGCGCGAGATCTTCCTTTACAAGCGCGTCATCCCGTGGCGTTAACGTCCTCTCGGCTCTTCTTAACAGTCTTGTTCAAATGAACAATAAATCCCGATGCCTACCGAAATATCTCGCCACCGCGAGCCGCGCGACACGACACATCTGTCAGCCAGCATCGCGTGCTCCACTGAGCTACAATCGTTTATGCAGCCTGCTGCTTTCTACGCGAGCCTTTTTTCTCCGGCAAGCACAATGCTCGGAGAAAAAAGAAACTGAAAAATTGACGAAAATCTCACGATAATGGCGTTGAGCCACAAGCTACCGAGGCCATTACTCCATTACTCTCCTGCAGTTATGTGACAAACTTTCGAATTTCGCCCTTTTAATGAAGATAAACGAAAGGGCGAGCGCACAAGTGTTACGAAACAATTGTGAAAGTTCAGAAAAGGTTCGGCAATTCGAAATCCAAGATGGTTATTTAGCGTTTTGGAAAACGAAGCTTTCTTTCGAAGGAAAAAATAAGTTGGGTAAAATTTGCGATGCATAAAAAGGCAGGGATCCGGGATCCGGGATCCGGCGCGTCAGCGCTTGCGCGCTCGCTCGTGATGCATGATCTGCATACAAGGTTTTTCGAGCCAGCTCGCGCGCCGTCTCATGGGAAGTGGACCGCTCTCGATAACACCCCCGCGGCATGTCCCAGCTCTCGTGCCAGGTACTCTCTTGCGCTTTTCTCTCCATTTTTCCCTCGCAGCTCTCCCCCGGCTCACAATGGCCTTCTCCCGCGTTCACTTTGCTAATTTGCCGCGGCTCCCATCTCTCTCGGCCGCCAAGCGCGCGTAATGAGGAATCATGCATAATATTGCGACACACGGACATGTATACAGCGAGAGCGAGCTTTTCTTCTCCGTTCTCCGTGGCGCGCCAAGATAGTGCGAGAGCGATTTTCTCTAATGACGACGATGAATCACGCAAATTACCATATGCACGCGCAGGAGAGAGAGAGAGAGAGAGAGAGAAAGAGGGAGATCACAGGACGCGCCTGCAGCCTTTTCAGCTCGGCACCTTTCGGCCGCCCGAGAAATTAATTGAGTTTCACGTTTCTAAAATCACCGCGCGCGCGTTCTCGCTCGCTTCATTTCAATTGCGCGTGCGATGTACGTGACGTTTTTTCGAAATCAGGAGAACAGATGTGTGTGTATGTGTGTGTATGTGTGTGTATGTGTGTGTTTGCAAACGCACGTACGCAAGCGCCTGCACTTGTGTTGTTCTATTATACGCGGATGATGGGAAAATGCTCGTGCTCAACTGGTCTAATAGCACTTTACAGGTTCCTTTCATTAAAATACGAGGTAGCATGCACGAGTGTATAGTTTCGTCAATATTTGAAGGTTGGAAGAAACTATTTAGCTCTTGTGGTTGTTAAGGTTTTGCGGACAAGCGCGACTCGGCGAGGAAGAAAAAGACGTTTTGGCCTGCGGCTCGAGTGACATCCTTGAGGGACGTCTCGACGGAGTGCGCACACACGCGCGCGCGCGCCGCCGACTTACAAAGTGCATTTCGTTGTCGCACTTGTGCAAAGACATCCAACGGCGTGGAGAGCACGTGTGCTTTCGGATTCTGTCTCGCAATTATAGCAACAAAATGAAAACCAAACGAACAGCCGATGCCATTGCCTTTTATAAGCCGCAACCTTCCCATAACTGCGGCTTATATCTCAAATGCTTCTTCTATTATTTCAAACCAATGTGAGGTGAAGAGCCGGAAAATTGGACAATATTTGTTAAAGTTTTAGCGACAAAACTAGCGGTGGAATGATACTTACAACATGAGGATTCGGGTTCGGATTTCATAAATTCTGCAGAGCGTAGAAGAGGCAGTGCAGCATGAGCGCTCGCGCGCGAATTGGTCTTCTCGGAATTTCTTGGAGAAACACAAGGGGAGCGCGAACCAGTTTGGTCGGTCGAAGAATCGTAAGACGACACTCTCCCGATAAACAAGCGCGCTATGGATTAGCATATAAGTTTCGATGGAATCCGACGTGTTGAGCCGTCTAAAAATACCTGCACGGTGTACCTGTATTAACCCAAAGGCCGTAAATAACGAAGGAAGACTATTTCACAAAATTATACCTACGTTTATGCTAATACATACGACCCTTCTGAATATTATCTCCTTCATTTTTTAATCAGAAATATGCGAAATATAAAAAATATATATATGCAACTTTTTGTTGCTGTGAGAACGAATCAAGAAATATCTACGTATTATAAATCGCAGAATATTTAGGTGCGGTAGCTAGGTCGTTTAGTTTTCTTTTTCTCTCGGAATTATTCCTTCCTTCACTTAAGTTTTGTAAAGGATTAACATCAATGACCGACGCATCATAATTGCATAATTCATCAACAAAATTATGAGATTAATAATAACCCCACAATCCCCCTAACCGGTAACACTTAGAATTCCATCCCAAAAATACATATTACAACGGATCAGAGAATAAGAGAGATAATATTCTTGATAACGAAAAAAAAAAGACGACTGCAACCGGTGCCATACACAATAAATGAAATCCTTCATATATTCAAAACGGAATGAAAAAATAATCAAAACTGCTGTTAATTACAACAAAAAAACCGTTTGAAAACGTTTTTTTAACTCAAAGAGAAAGTACAAAATAATATTTCAACTAAACAGTTCAGAAATATTTTTTTGGTTTTAGTGCACAAAAGAACCGCAAACTGTACCATAACAGATTATACACTGGCTAATTACATAAGGACATGCAGGGTATGTTTTAAAACCAAAAGCCTACTCACGGCTTCAAAGTGCGTAATCTTATGTAAAGGAATATTAAGTATGCTGAGAGCTACTACTGTGCACTAGACGTGAAAAATATTTGGGTCGAACAATTTGAATTGTCTTGTATCCAATGAGATTAGTTAAAACGTGCATTAGATCCAATGAATTTTAATGGAATTGAACTTTTAAAAAAAATTCAATTTATTCGAATTAGATGTTTTCCACGCCGAGTGTACATAGATAATTCCAGATTTTGAAAACGGACTAAAATGGACTAAAATCTATGTTGTCAAGGTAGAAATGTGGTTGAATTTTCCCACAGGATTTAATCATCTCTTTGATCCTTTTATAGTCTTTGGCAATAATAATCATCTTCGTCTTCCTGTATTGTAGTACGATCACAAACTTTTAGTCTTTCTTTTTATTCGTTCCTCCAGAGCCTAGATCATATCGAAGGTAACTGAATAGCAGTAGCTGAGATTTTTTCAACAAAGTTATATTTTATTTTATTATGAAAAAAATATAAATAGCCGGTAGTTAGAGGATCGTAAGACTATTAGGTTACTGCCGAGTATAAAAAGGCAAAGGTAAGATAATCGTTAAAAGTAAACAGTTAAAGCCGAGGAGTTGCGCAGTGCACATATGATTACGTATGTTGTATGATAGTAGTTCTGAAAACGGGAACTGCTCGCAGTGAAGTGACAGATAGGGTACGCGTGCACAAGCTACAATTTAGCCCGGCGTCTCGAGTCCTTGGCACTTGGCGGGCACGCGCAACTTTCTCGGTGCGTGCAGCATGCGCAGGATTGAGCGCTCGTCGAAGGCAGAGCTCGGCTCTCGTCACGCATTATTCGTAATTATCCGCAAGGCGTGTCCGCGGCTACAACTAGGTATACGACAGCGGCACGCGACATAATTGCCCGCGCTCCTCCTTAGAGCTCGCTCGCGCTATTACGCGCGAGCGGGAACAATCGACCGTCATCAGCGCCACTTACGCGCTATACTCGGCGTATAGCGCGAACGCACGACCAAAGGAGCTGCGCGTATCCGAAAGTTGCTCTTGCCGCTCGCGCGCGTACGTACCTCTGCGCATATCTCCGCGAAACGCGGAACGAAGGGAACGCTCCGCGGCCGCTATCTCGACTCGCGATCTCGACTGCACCGCAATAATATGTCCATATGTAGGCTAATGTCAAGAAAGCATGACAGAGCGCGAGATTGACGATAAGCCTCGTCACCCTTGAACGCTTAATCTCGACACACGCCGCGTATACACATCGAATGGACTCTTTGATGCGGCGCGGCCGAATATAAACAGTATAAACACGCACGCGTCCTACGTCTTTCTCCCAGCTCGACTGCAATAATTGCTCGATGCGGCAGTTCCACGCGCCAAATCTCTGACTGTCGTTTCAAATACCTGTATAGTCTCTCTCGCAACAAAGGCATTACGGGCTAGCCCTAATTGACGGAGGAAAAACACCGCTCAAATGATTTATCAGGCCGATTAAGCGTATGTCACTAAACGACCTCCAGTGGAAAACGTTTTACTTGTTAGTTTTTCGAGGCGGTCTTTCACACAACCGATTACATATGCCGAGGCCCGAGGCCCTGCCGTTTCCGGTCCTCTTTTACCAGCACAAAAACTTCCCTCGAAAGCACACGCATGCACTCTCACACACGTGCACAGCGCACACACTCCGGACCATCCAATATTCATTATCATTTTATAACGAATGATGATTAATGATGTGCACTTTCTCCATTCTGAGAGCTTTTTAAACGGCGCGCTTTAGATATGCGCGTGCTCTCGAATCGCGTAATTGCGCAACGCAAGATAATGAATTAGATGAAACCTCTAACTTTCCTCTGGCAGCTGACATTACACGATTCTTCAAATGTAAATAATAAAGGAAGCCGGTGCGATTCAAACAATAGCTACACAAGACTATACAAATACGCAGTGAATGAATAATTATTTAAATAGTCATTAGACGTTGATTACAAGTCGAATAGCATAGACGCAGCAATAAGCGCAGTATTACATAATCGATATATAAGATATATATATATATATATATATATATATATATATATATATATATATATATATATATATATATATATATATATATATATATATATATATATATATATATATATATATATATATATATATATATATATATATATATATATATATATATATATATATATATAAGAGTCTTGGCGAGACGTTTGCGCGGCGTCCATTGGAAAAGAAGCATTCTACTGCAGACTCCAGCGCGAAGGAACAACAGCAGCTGCAGCAGTATCTTCGTAGATACTGCTGCATAGGATGCGAGAGGTGCGCGGGGCCATAAATTCGCGGCGCGGCATCTTGATAAAGTTCACGGAGGTCAGCTGGCCAGCAGCGATCCTGGAATCCACGTGACTTTGAAGTTGGTAGTCGCGCGGTGGCTCTAATTAAAATCGGTCGCAGGATTTTTCGCGCGTCGATGTAAAAATGAGAGCAGAAGGAGGCAGGAGCAGCTGCATCGGGGCCATGGGAATCGGTGCGGCTCGGCTCCTCGGCACCGGCTTAGATAAGGGCGTTGCTGTCTCTTGTACGCTGCTATACAGAGGAATCAGCGCTTGTATCTCTCTTTCTCGTGCACGGCACAGCGCAGCGCACTGCACGTGCTTATGCGGACTCGCCGCGATAGCTCCCTTACATACTCGCTATTTCGCTATTTCGCTATTTCCCTCTTTCCTCCGATGCCGGCCGCAGCGAACTTTGTCGTTCCAAGAGCCACAACAAATATATATAGAAGCTCTCATCTGACTATGTACTTGTGATTATGTTTTTGTTGTTCCAGCTGCACGATGCAGCTCCCATATTGAGCAATGAAGGGGATTTCAACATCGCGCTCATTCGATAAAAACAAAGTCTAACTGCGACATCCAGTCGCATTGATTCCATCTCATCGAGATCGGCTATCTCGCCGATGTCAATTGCTGTATATATATACAGCGCGGAGAGCGCCTCGCTAGTCGCGCTTTCGTCAATATGTCAGGACCGAGTCGAAGCCGCAGCGGCAGCACCCGTGGAGCGAAATAATCGCGAGTGCGCGCGCGGCCCATTCACTTTTACGCAAAATTGCAGCAGGCAGAAGACCGCAGGGGAGGGTATAAAGCGATCGACGACGGGCGATAGAGGCTGCAGGCTTGTGTTCTCAGCTCGGCGGCGGCGGCGGCAAGTTCGACCTCCCGGCGATATAATAGGAAGATCGGCGCGATACGGCAGTAACTAGGTCTCGACTCGAACAGGGCTTTGTTGCTTCGCGCCATCGGACCTCGCGATCAGTAGCAGCAGCAGCAGCGGCTGCCGACCGCGATCGGATCCGATTGCGAGATGAGACAAGCTATGGCTCCGCGCGCGACTTTGCGCGGAGCCGACTTTTTATTCTCACCCGCACCGCCCGGCCAATTATGCTTTTGCTTTTGCAAAAGCACACGGCGTCGCAGTGGTGATTTCGCGAGCAGGATGCAATAAGGAAGTCGTAGTCGTCGGCGGGCCGCGGCTGTCATCGCATCCTCTTATACACCTTTTGCGAAATTTCGCAGCTCATTGTCTCTCTCTCTCTCTCTCTCTCTCTCTCTCTCTCTCTCTCTCTCTCTCTCTCTCTCTCTCTCTCTCTCTCTCTCTCTCTCTCGTTCTTATCGTCCGCAACCGCGGCACACAACTCCCGCCCTCCGTGCTGTAATGCGGTAATCTCGAGCGCTTCATCCGAGCGCGCGAGAGATCTCGAACGCGCTTTTTTCCGGGTTCACGCGTGTAAAGTTTGCGGAGCGCGGAGAGCTTATTAAGATCGCGGCGCGATGGCTATCGGCGAGCGGCGTAAAAGTGCCGCGACACGTTAATGCTCCTTGCGGTGCCGCATTACGCCTCGTACGTACCTCGTCGAAAATAAACGGAGAAAAACTCTCCGCCGATACAGACGTAAGTCAGGTTTTATTGTAATCCGAAGTGCTTAATTTACAAATGAATGATCTCGTCTGCAGGCGGCGGCACTCGCGAAAGTACGCGATAATGATTCTTTTGACGAGGCTGCGTTTCCTCATTTCCATCCGAGTGATTTTACGATAGGCTAGAATCGCATATTATCGAGTCGTAAAGAGGAGAGCGAGCGGGCTCTCATTTTGCCGGCGCAATTTGCCGTGTTTGTCTGGTCTGCCGCTCGCAAAGTGGCTGCTGCTGCTGGCTTTTGCGGAAGCTCTTTTTCTTTCTCTTTACGTACGCCTCTGTTATTGCAGTCGGGCTTTATCAGCGCGCGCTCGCGCGGATGAATGAAAAGGCCGGGTAAGCGCTCCGCGCAGCTCGCTCTCGATGAAAATGTATATACGGGTGTAGGAAGTTGCTCGAGCGTATTCGGCTTCTCGCAAATCACCGACGCAACTCGCTGCTGCCGCGAGTAGGCGCGCGACTTTCAAACAGCTAGGATTCGAAGATATACTTCCAAAATTCAGGACTGCAAGAGAGGATAGGAAAAGTCGACTGCGTCATTTGGAAAAATCATTCTGGAGCGAAAAAGAAGGGAAGAAATATTATGGCGTGCAAGCGAGAGTGCGAGAGAGAGAGATTGGCTTGCAAGGTAAAACGAGTGCGGGAATGGAATGAGTCGACGTTGAGAAGTGGGAGCCCCGCAGACACTTAGAGATAACGCAAACGACAGCCCACGCGTCATATTGCCATAAATATTCTCCTGTGTTCAGCTTATGCACACGTTCACGTAGCTATGCACCGGCCTTTTCTCTTTCTCTCGACACTCGTCAAGCATTTTTGCGCTCTTATAAAAATAGAGGGAAAAAAAGAGAATATCCCACGTACGTTTCGCAGCTCACTGCAGGAACGCGTATACATAAAATCTTTACAACGTGGAACTGTTTTATTTTCGAGTTTTCGAGTTATAAAATATCAAATAAATAAAATATTGTATTCAAATTTATTGCTTCGATGTTGCAACATTTAAAAGTGAATCTGTTTTACGCAATGAAGCATATAAACGTCATATTTAACATTCGAATTTATGTGCACGAACGTAACGATCTATATGAAATAAGTAATTTCGATGAAATAAGTAATAACGAAAATCAGAGTATAATGAAAGGTGGTAGTAATAAAAGAACGTTTCTAGATGTCGCGTGTATGGAGAAGGCTAATTTATTTTGGAAAAGGAGTATCATTTTGCGCAAAGGAATGAGAAAAGAAAAGAGACCGGCATGGCGCACAACACGTGTAATTCAGCAAAGTGAACATAAGCGAGACTGCAGGAACAGGAAAGAGGGAAATCTCGCGGCGATTTCCCGAAGAATCTCATTGTTCGCCGCGGTGTTCCCTGAATCTTTCGACATAGGCAGGGGCTCGCGCCATTTCCAGCGGAAGTCTCGTTAGCTGCACTCGGATAATTGACTCTCTCGCGGTAGCACTTGCGCAATGCACGTCGCCGGGAGCCGGCGCCTAGCGTCGCTCGACGACCAAATACCCGCGCAAGTGGACCCGTTACCACGATTCTCCCACTCCTCGATATGCAGCTTCTCTCATATCGATTGCAGCCGAGAATAATACATAAATTCCGCAATAGCACGAGAGAGCAAGGAACTTTGTCGAGACAGTCAAACGTATTTCCATTCAAAAACTGTACTAGAGCTATTTTCGACGAATATTTTATGCTGCAGCTGCCATTCGCTCAACTTGACAGATGCATGCTTCGTGGCATTTCTTATTACCTTTTACATTTTTAACCAAGTGAATTTCTTTGAATAATAATTATTGAACCGACGCACGCGAGTATGTCGGTAGTAATGTTTGAATCAACAATCGACAATCGATTTCGCACTTGCGGTTATGTTTCTCCTATAATACTAGGCAGCTGCTGCAACGCCACGCCTTTGTACGTTTTCGCGTGCACGCGCAATAAACGTAGACGACGTCGTCAAGTTTCTCCGGGAGATTTTTCCGAGCGCGCGAGGCTGCAGTTTACAATTGGAACCGGGAGAGCCGCATACTTACGAGGGCCCGCGGTGCATAAGGAAAGGCAAATTATACACGCGACCAGTACTCGCGGCTTATCCGCGGCGCGGTTTAATACACTGGCCTAACCGCCTTTGATAAGGCGCCCATTGCCCATATTGCCTACTGCAGTTTAGGAACTCGGATTTTTCGCGCTGGACAAATTTATCGCTCCGCAGCCCCCTTCCTACGTATTATACGCGAGCACTTCCATCGTGCGAGCATTGTGAAAATGCGCGCAAACAAGCTGCTTGCTGCTGCACAGCTCGGCCAAATTAGCGTGGGCGAATCGCGCGAATGCCAGCTTTTACCTCTCACCGAGCGACCGACCGACTGAGTATAGTGCCCATAAAACCGGCATCGACATCGCGAGAGCTGCTGCTGCTGCTGCTGCCAACGCGTAGGCTGACCCGGCATATGTATATATATAATGCGCGAGATATAACGCAAAAAGCTGCCAGCAGCTTTATGATATAGAAAGGCGCTGCTAATAATAGCCTCCTCGGGTATCGGCCGCTCGAGGCAGGTGCAGTCTGCCTCCGTTGTACCTACACTGGCAACCTTACGGAACTTTATGGGAAGTGACTGCAGCCTGAAACGTACGTGTGTCTGCAATCGCGGCGAGGGCTACGATATACCTGCTCGAAGCTTACATAACGCCAACAGCGGACCGTTCGGAGGCGGCGAGTCGCGGATCGATAAATTCACGCGCCTATTCTGTCGATCGCTCGGCTCGAATCTAAATCTTAATTAAATTTAAACTGTCGACCGCTCTATTTGCGCTATACTCGCGCAAAAGTGACAAAAATCACCTCGATGATTACACGCGCGCGCCAACAACTTTTACCGCTGATAACTAGTATCGAGGAAAGCTGGTAATTGATACCCCGACACATAATATGCTTAAAATGAAAATTATTGTTCATTTACTAAACAATAATTAAGAAATTACGTGTAATACTTAGCGATATTTGTCCAATCAAGAGTAGAGTTTAAAAGTGCTAATGGGCGCGCTTAGAGGAAAATCTGTGTATGCAGTAGGCCAGTAGCGACGAGGCGAGTAAAGTAGATTGAAGTGAGTCCGGGCCGCAGGTATCGGGCGGCTCGATCGTGTCGAGCGGAGGTCGTCCCGGAGAGGAGAGGAGAGGAGAGCCGAGAATCGCGACCTCCGCGATAGCTCCTCCGGCTCCACTCGGCTTTATGGCTCGTCTCCATGGGAAATGCGGGCCGCTCGCGCAGAATCATCAGCTCTAACCGAGTTGTAACGAGACGCGAGGCTTTGAGGCGGCTGCGCCGCGGCGGACGCTCTCTCTAAATAAAATAAGCATCTATCCGTCTATCTCTCACCCAGTCACCTCCATGCAAATTCGTCCCACACAGCGCGCGCCTGCAGCGCGAGGGAGCATCAACGAGAAAGACGAATAGAGTAGCAGAGTGTACGCATTCAAAGGCTCGCTGCTATCTTGGTCGTTCTGTGATGCTGCTGCTCCCGCTGTGGCTGGAGCTTCCAATGATTTCATTGATACCCTGGCTACTTACGCGGGTACTGTATGAGCTCCGATCTATCTATAGCTACTACCCGTACGGGATGAGCGCGAGTCCTTATTTACCTGCGCTCCACTTCCCTGCTTCTTTCCAATCGGTTTATTCGATTATTTTCATGATTACCATTTAGAACGAACTATTTAAGAAGGAATTGCCGATATTAAGAAATTTTCAGAATTTTTTTTTCATCGAATAAGCTTTAGGGTCCATTTATAGTGGGGATGAAGAGTTACAACTAGTTACAACTCGGCATTAAGTGTTTTTACAATTCAAGTCAAAAATCTCATGTTCTGCATATAAAAATATAGAATATTTATTTTTAGAGCGACTACTATCAATCTAACTATCAACAAATGTAATTTTCCACTGTAAAAGCTTAGTGGAGTTACAACGAGTTGTTACTAGTTGTAACTCTTCGTCCCCACTATAAATGGACCCTTATCTGATAATATTTTTATGAAAATATAAAAAAATACGTTAGAAAATAAGTTGCTGTCAACTCATTAACACTTAGGTACAAGTGAGTGTCTAAACTACGGGAAACGGGTTTGTTTAAAACTTTGGGAATTGTTTTCTCATACCTAAAAATAAAGCCCAATACCTATCGTTTAATCTCATAATAGGCCTCAAAACATAAGATATAGCTAAAAACATTAACATTGTCCATACAGCCAATGCTGAAAAATTGTATATATAGATATACTTACAATGTTAATGTTTGTTGTTATATCTCAAGTTGTGGTATATGATATTAAATTGAGGGTACAAGGCTTCATTTTTAGGCATTTGAAAACAATTCCCAAAGTTCTAGACGAATTCGTTACCCACAGTTAAGACACTCTTCTTGTTAGCTTCCTTCCTTATACCTAATTGATCATTCTAAATTAGTTTCCAAGATATAACCTTTTAGAAAAACCTTGTACCGCGTTCGCGTATAACAAAAATGGCAATTCGCCTTGCTAAGACCTTTCATAGGAGCAATGTATTTTACCGTGGATAGCTCAGTTCCATTTTCGCGACCTCATCTATTTTACATGTCCCTGCTTGGCGTCACTGAGCTCTTAACTTAAAGCAAATACTTAGACAACAAAATTTCTTTCTTAAAAATATTTTATTTTAATCTCTTTTCAGAGTTCATTAAAAAATATTCATTTTAAAAATATTATACATAAGAAAACTCGTTGCAACAAAAAAGAATCGATGAAACTTTTAAATTTTTTATGATTTAAAATGTTTGTCAAATAACGAAAACAATTAAACTTGTTCGGTAAAGAATACCAAGCCGTTCTCGAGATATAATCAATATAAAATTTCTTTTAAACAAATAATACTTTCAATATTTGTTTAAATATATGAAAAAACTACCTCTCTGCGCATTCTTAAACAGATGGATGCAGCATTACTGCAGTATTCGTTGGGCACCACTCAAAAGCGATTATTTTGACATCGGACAAAACGCAAAGAATCAATAATTTTACTGAATATTCTTCTCAGTATTACTATAAATAACTATGCATATCTTCAAAGAATTTCCTTGATACATATGCGATATATAACCATTGAAAAAAATGAGTTATTAATGTGTAACAAAACCACAAAATTAACTAACCCAACACATACTCGCGCGCGCATACACATACATACACGCCCACGCGGACGCAGAAATATACACACGCACACACACACATGGGCAAACCGCAAAACTTTTAAATAAAGTACCAGTCTTTGGTAGTCTGATAGAAACTTTGACTGCGCCGTTTAATCGATATTTTTATTCAAATATAAAGACTCATTTCTTTGCATCAAAACAAAACACGTAAGCCCTGATTTAGTTAGGTGCCTTATCAGAAAACGACATTACATCTTTTAGAAGACGACAAACAAAATAACAACCAAAGTTAACAGTTTTGTGAATTTGCCCATATCCATAACTTTCCTCTGAGGAAACAAAAATTATAATTCTCAATAATTTTTGTTCAAGCATAGACTCACAAATTCCATTTCTTTTATATTATATCTGTATATTTTTATATAAAAAAATGTTATGAACAAAACTATTATTTTAATAACTTATGTTTACACTTATAAATTAGACTAATATCATAGTTTAAAGCTGAAACATTAAAGGAGGATGCCCACGGATACGTAGTAAATAAGGAGACGCGTGGAAACGTACAAAACTAACTAAACTGTTTACAGTATGTCAAACTATAAATATTAAAAAAAATAATTCGGGAAAGTGAATAAAAGAGCAATAATTTGAAAGAGTATAAAATTACCTATTTATACCACCTGAAATTTCGGATGAGGTGTTTCCTTTCTTTTGTTATACATGAAAACGTCATTCTTGTTTGAAGTGTGATTTCTCTGAAATATATGATCAAAAGTTTTTGAAAAAAAATTGTGGTAATTAGAACAGTGGAGAAGATTATTCGGTAAAACTTTTAAGATATTTTATTCTTCTATGATTGAAAAAAAAATCATTATGTAATTAAAATTGATTTTCTACGGCAAACGATAACTTGAATAAAACGGCAGTATTTCTTCTGAAAATTTCCAAAAAAGTAGCTTTTTAATAACTCTCAGCTAAGTTCTTTGTCCAGATCATGAGGACTAATATTTTTCGAGATATTCGAGGTTATATTTTTTTTCAATAAATGTTTAATTGCTTACTTTTTCGGTATTACATGATAATTTTTTACCAATAAACGCTTATGTTTTTTTGGGCTTTTAATGAAAATTTTAAATCAATAAGAATTTTAAAGATTCATCAAATCGTATTTGTTTTAGATTTTATCATTCTTTATAAGTTTTTCTTTTTCAAAAAATTTTTGATCGTAAATTTTTTGCATATTACGCGGTAAAGTTTCACTAAACAAAGCTTATTTATTACATGTTTTTATGAAGATTTTAAATCAAGAGGAATTTTTAAGATTTATCGATTCGTTTTTGTTATATAATTTAATTTTTATGATATTTATTTTCTTTCAAAAACATTTTAATAGTTTTTTCTTGAGTATTATGCGGTAATTTTTAGTCATTCAAAGCTCTATTTTTATTTTTTTGACGATTTCAAATAAAAAAATTTAAGATTGTTCAATTTGTTTTTGTTTTTAACAATTTTTTATATTTATATTTTTATAATAAATGAGTCCGTTAACTGAAACAAAATTACTAATAAAATTTATTTGTAAAAGTAGTATGCATTTATTATATTCATAAATACATTTAATCAACAATTACAGTGTTGCAAAATTTATTATTGTTAATTGAAAAAGAATGTAAATTGATATGCAAAATTTTTTAAGTTGCTTGTTAAATTCTATACTTTGACATACGGCATAGCGCGTTTCTTACACATAAGAATTATACACGTAATTATTGTACACAATTTAGCATTGGTCAAATTATATATAGACATATTTGACCAATGCTAAATTATGCACAATAATTACGTGTACAATTCTTATGTGTAAAAAATGCACTGTGCCTGACATACGTTTATTTATCCATAAAAATTTTCTTGAATTTTTTAAAATAAATTTTGTATAATAGGTGTGCGTAAATATTTTTTTTAAATACTCTGGTTTTCATTACAAAAATATGCGTTTACTCCAATAACTTGTAAAAAAGAAATTTGTATTAAATAGTTTCAAAATAAATAAGACAGTAAGGAATAAAATTGAATAGGGTTAAAATTTGGATTCACAGTTAAAATGAATTTGAAGAAACTATTTTGAATAATTAACTCGAATAATTACACTTAATGAACATTTTTAAGATTTTCTTAATTAAATATTATATTATCTTAAATTTATGTGTGAAACTGGTATGCAGTATATATATATTAAAAAATATTTTAAACAACAATATTTTTTCATAATTTATGCTATACTTTTGTATAAGTTTAAATTACTAAATTTGTATATATATAATATATATATTCATATCTATACATATTTTTACCCCAGTATTAAATAAAATAAATAATTTTATATTGGAATATTTTTTTAAAGTTTGAGGAAGCTAAGTGCCAATGAATTGGCAGCGGTATTTTTTTTATGTTTGTCACTTTATATAGAAGACAGTTTTCGTTTAAATACTTAATAGTTTATATATCCTTCATGCTTGCATAAGTATTATAGGTCCCCAATTAATGTTTTACTTGGGGTTGGCAGAGATCATTCATGGGCATCGTCTATTAAAGTATGGTTTTTAAGGTAATGCCCTTTAAAAAGAATATGGTGATCGAAAGTAGTATATAATGCTCAAAATAATGCTCTGGCTTTTGCAATTTTTTTAAGAAAAAGAATTTCTTGTATTAAATGTAAAATGTAAATAAACAAAAGCAGAACGTTTTCTACAAAATTTGCACGAGTAGTAAAAAGATTTAGCTGTATCTAATGGTTAAGGATATTGCAGAGTGAATAAATTACATGAAATTAAATAACAAAAAAACCAAGTAAAAAAGTACATAATGAGCTCAAAAACGGCATCCATAAATAAGCAGTGCAGACGATGTAGAAAACATAGTATGCGCTTACGCGGAGATGTGCATTACGACACATTTCATTGCATACTTTCTCGCATCCAAATGGCAATTTCCCCGAGCGTGTAAGTCTCATTTTTCTGAAATTTTAATAAACGCTCTCGACAAAAGGAACAGCACGCAGAGCGAGCTACATAAAGTGCAAAACCTCGAGAACAGTTGCAGGGACGTGAGATCACATAGAAACTTCTCTTCTCTGCTCCGCTCGACACCACAGAGTACTTGTCCCGCTCTCGTCTCCCTCGAAATACTCGGCGTTTTTATAAAAGCGCAAGCACATTCAAATCCTTATCTATCCTTTGTAATTTAATGATCTACCTTTTCGAGTGAAGAGACTTTTATAAGCCACTTTATCTGAATTTATTAACAGGTGCATATTTAAATACAAATAATTAACTTGATTTTCTGATCAATTAGAGAAATTCAACGCGAGGCAAATTTATGTTTTGATATAAAATAAACAGTACAAATACTAAATATCACTTAAGTTCTAAGAGTGTGGCGAAATGGGAAAACAACTTCGTGTCCATTTTTCGTATTTTCAAGATTTTAACGTTTTACTGATTAGACTGACATACCAAATCGAAATATGAATTAGCTATCTATATAGTGATCTAATATGTAATCAAAATTTATACCATACCACTGTTTATGTGTACATTTTTAGATTTCTTATTATTACCTTAGTACAAATCAGTCTAATTCATAGCTAGTATTAATCGGCTATTAATATCCATAATATTTTAATGTTACATTTTGTTAATTAAAGGATTTGCTTGTCATTCAATGACTTTTATTGAAAATTAACTTTCTTACTTGACAGTCAACCGAAGAAGTATTTAAGTAATTTTTTCCAGTTCGCCGTAGATGTAATTAATTCAAATAATTGTAAATAAACAAGTGTAAGTGGAAATAAAAATAAATTGATCGTAGTAAATACTTATCGAGGAAAAGAACGTTTGCGGCGCGAAAGAATTGGTAGATCAGTAGGTAATCGGAAGTAGGTATCGCAAGCGAGTGTCGCTCGATGGATGGTTGAAAGTCCGCGACTGTCATTGAAGCATCGGACATTTAACAAATGCCTTTGTCCGAGCATCGCTTTGAATGACTGCTTACGCGGGCTATATAAGCGCTCCGCAGCTTCCCCGCACAGGCGCGTGCGCGCGTGCTTTTCGCATTATTTCAAAGTCGCGAGCGAGCGAGCACGCGAGAAATCAATCGAATGACGGGCGCATTATTTACAAATCGGATGGAAAGTCGCATGGGGCATTGATTATGCACAGCTGCATATGCATACGTATAGGAACGGGCGCCGCGGCGGCATTTTCTCCAACTCGAAGCGGATTAATGCTCATCTTCGTGAACTTAACGATTTCTCCTCGCGCGCCAACAAAGAAGAGCGCAGAAGGCAGCTTTTATATTTATTTGTCGGATGCGCGTATAATAAATCAGGCGCGAGAGGGATAGAGAGAGAGAGAGAGAGAGAGAGAGAGAGAGAGAGAGAGAGAGGGAGCTCGATCACCCCGAGCAAAATCGCTCGCGTAAAATGGCTCTCTTGTGCAGCGAGCATCCGCGCGCCGCATAGCTGCATTTCCTCTCTGTGTTGCGCGGCCGCCGCCGCCGTCCACCCACGCTGCCCTTAAAGGAAGCGGACAGGTGCGCGCGCGTACGTAAACCCGCTGCTGGCGCTCTTGGCTTTACGAGCCCGGCACTTTTCCCCTTTTGCCTCGCTCGCATCCCCCCTGAGAAATACGTCAAGTTTGCTCCGCCAGATTTTTCTGCCGCTAATCTCGCGCTTTCGCACGCCGAGGAGAGGAAAACAGCGGGGAAAAAAGCGCCCGCCGCCGGCCATCGCACAACTATAAGAGACGATCCTCCCGACGCGATAATTGTCTACAATTCGATATCGAGGGAAGGAAGCTCGAGGAGAGGAAAACACGCAAGGGGAGAGAGAGTGAAACTTGCGCTTGAAAAACATCTGCAGGCGCTTTGTGTATTCTCGCTCCTGCGAGTCCTTCGTCTCCGCGACTGCGGGGCCTGTGCTCAGGCTGCACCGCGGCGAAAAGCATGAAATACGATATGCGCGCACATAACGCAGCGCAATGAATAGGAAATAGAACGAAGACCTTCTTTGCCACTTGGGCTTGGAAGTATTTATCGGTCGTAGCTCGAGAGCTGCGCGCACTTTGAATTACGACTCGTTCGCGCTCGTTCCACGACCACATACCTATCCTGCAGCGCAGCTCCCTACACCTAGCTTCCTTCCACAATCCTTGCCAGCCTCGCTACTGGACGCTCCGTCAATTCTCGGCTAAGCTTCTTTCTTTATGCTCATCCGCGGCTTCGACTCTTTCTCTCGCAAACTTTCATATCATCTCTCAAATACCGAGCTTTGTATTTAACCTAATTTTAAGCTTGTCACGCGTAAAGTTAAAAGGATTCGGACTAATAATATAGATTTCAATATTATGTCGAATAGATTGAAAAAAAAAGAATTAGTATCTATCGTAAAGCATATAATTTATAAAACTCATCTTTATTGGCTAAGTTTTCGTATAAAAACGGCACGTTATCGTGTGTGCTAAAGGGATTATAAGTAATGAAAAGGATAGCTTTGTTTGCCGTAAAGGCCGATCCGCGCGGTTATACACGAAAGGCATCATAAGCGACGATTCGTTTTTCGCGCTACAGAATGGACGGAAGCCGGGCATAAGGAATAGGGGTGTGAGCAGTCGATGAGATTAAAAAGGGGAGGCTCTGCAGGCCGTCGTGCAGAGAAATATCCATCCGTCTTCTTTATGCAGCGAGGGTGGAAGAATTTTCAGGGGTACAAGTGTGCGGGCTGCTGCTACTGAGCACACTGCGGCAATATAATGCGGTGTAGATGTGCAGCCAAAACGCTTGGCCGCTCTTCAATCGCTTTTATACGTTTGTACCGTTTTGTAACTTGGCAATTAGACTGAAATATTGAACTTTACGGTTGTAAACAATTTTTTCTAATTCACTTTATTATCATTGTATTTGACAATTTTTAACTTTCCGCCTGTCGAAAACTTTATACAATAAAGACTTAATCTTTGATGTTTGATTTTAGTTTGAGAAGCGTTCGTCTGATTACATCATGCATGTTTCTAATCAAAGCTACAGCTAGGGCAATAAAGTTATGGATGAATGTGGAAGGGGCCATCTGCTGCTATTACAGCAGTGTCGAGCGATACAGCAATGGGCTTTGGGGTGCGAGGCAATGCGGCGCAGTGTCGAAAAAAAATTATTCCTAGTCACGGGCGGCTGAAGAGGTGTCTGCTATAGAGGTCGGCGATCGATAAACGTGTTATGCGTTGTTGTTTTCAGGGGACATCGAGGACTGCCTGGTCGCGCCGGTCGCCCAGGGCCAGTTCACGCCTCTGCCCGAGGCCCTGTGCTGGGCCATTCTCGAGCTGACGTCGCAGCGGCAGGCCGCGACCCTGGACACGCTGCGCTCGGCCCTGCGCAACGCCTTCCCGGCGATGCAGCGGCCGAGCCGCGAGCTCGTCTACGACGCCCTGGCCAAGCTCATGCAGGAGCGCAAGATCTACCACACGGCCCAAGGCTACTTCGTCGTGACGCCCGAGACCCGGAGGCTGAGGCGCGACTCGTCGACGCGGCACTCGCGCGCCGCCCGGGACGCCTCCTCCGGCTCGGGGCGCACCCAGGCCGCGGGCATGCTCATGAGCAACGACGAGGCCATGGCCCTCGTGCACGGCGAGATGCTCACCCTGAGGGACGGAGACGTCACGCACCAGGCCGTCCAGACGAATCTCGCCGACGTCATCTGCGGGGGCAACCCCAACGACAAGGTCCTGTTCGCGAGGTGCCGATCGGTCCCGGGCCGACTGGAGAGGAGGCACTCCCTGCGCCTCTGGGGTTCCGCGAGGCGCCTGCACCGGAGCGGCAGCTCGAGGTCGCTGCCCAGGAGGCCCGAGAGGAGCGACACCTCCTCGAGCGCCGAGTACGCCAGCACCGACAGTGCACCCCACAGTCCAACGAGTGAGTCCCGGCACAGGGGGAAGGCCCACCTTCCTTCTCCCTTCTCCCTTCTCCCTTCTCCCTTCTCCCTTTTACACGCACCCACAGCACCTTCAACCCTCTCTCAATAGGCTTGTCCGGTATATTTTCAGAAAAAATAGGCCTGCTGTCCCGACTCTTCCGACGCAGCACGAGGAGAAAGGGAACGCCTCTCATGGGGACGTTCAGCGCGCAGTATCCTCCGACCGAGTGGTTCAACCCCCGGGTCGTTCATCTTCACAGCGTGGCGACGCAAACCAGAGCGGCCAGTCCATCGGTAAGAAAATCAAATCTACATTCATTCTTAAGCTCGCACCGACGATGACGAAAAATCAACTTTTTTACAAATCGCCTTTCAACTTTTTCAATTCGGTGACAGTATTAAAAACAAAGATAATTTTAGATAGGTTGTCAACTACAAAAGACTTTGTGCAGATACGCTCAGCGATTGCAATCGCGATTTTTCCGATAATATATTTTTTTACACCGGGAAGATCTATAACTTCGGTAATTCTTAACTAATTCACTTAAATTTTCTATTAGAGCTTTGTAATAATATAATTTTTAGTTAAAAGTAGAGGCTATCTAATCACCTTTCTTGAGAATGTTGAAAATAAAATAAATTTGTCAAATAAAACTGTTTTGTCATCTTCGTTTTAATCAAGTATACGTATACATATATAATTGAGAACACCAAAAAAATAAAAATAAAATTCTTTTAAAAAATAGTATTTTCTGTAATATCGGGATTGAGAAAATAATGGACTCGATCAAATGTTCAGTCGGCATTTATTCAAATGACAACTTTTGGAGTAGGCGCTTAAAATTTCAGCAAATTACTATACTACAGTATTGTGGTGCCTAACTCCAAAGAGTTATTGTAACTTGAATAAATGTTGACTTTCTATTATAAATAAAGATAATAACCATTTGATCGAGTCCATTATTTTCTCAATCCCATTGTTAGAGTAAGTATCGTATAAAAAGGTGAAGTAGATTTAAATTCCTCGAATGCAAATGAACGTGTACGTACGTAGATGATGGAGGGATTGGAGCAGTCGCAGGGGAGTTTTCAAGTTTGGGACGACTCGAGCTCGGTGCGCTCGGGGGTGGACCCGCGGTCGGCGACGCTGCCGCGCAGGCACCGCCGGCAGCCGAGCGCCGACTCCTCCAGCCTCCTCGCCAACTCGACGCCCCGGAGCTCGAGGCGGCACCGCTCGCCCTGCTCGAGCCTGCCGCGCTCCAAGTGCTCGAGCCTGAGCAGGTGCACCTCCCGGGCCTCGGTCGTCCCCTCCAGCAGCGGCCAGCCGGCCTGCAACGGCAAGGCCTCGAGCAACTCCTCGCCCAGCCGGAGCGGCGGCAGCTCCGGCTCCGTCAGGGCGGCCAACAACCCCGGCCCGGCCAAGGGCTCCTCCGGCCACTTGGGCGGCGCGCCCGGCCGCCTCCAGGGCTCCTCCTCCGCCTCCTCGAGGCACTCGTCCAGGAGGCCCAGCCACGACCTGTCGGCCGGCAGCAAGTCCGCCAGTGCCTCGCCCCAGCACAAGGTAAGCCCGAGCCTCCTCCGGCGTCTCGCGTAGGGCCAGCCGAAGCGAGGCTAACGACGCCTTCCCTGCCCGCAGGTGCTGCAAAAGTCCTCGTCCAACCACTCGAGCCACTCGAGCGGCAAGTCGACGACCAGCAGCCGGCTCTCGTCCTCGGCGACGTCCTCGCCCCTCAAGCAGGCCGGCCTGACGCCGCTGCAGGAGGGCCAGAACTCCATCACCCTGCAGGTCTCGACGAACCTGAGCCCCTCGCAGGAGCAGCGCACGGCCTCGAGCATCCAGAGCAGCGTGACCCTCGCCTCGAACGCCCTCGGCACGACGACCATCTCGGGCTCGCCCGGCACCAAGATCTACGTCCACCAGAACAACTCGCCCATGCGCTCCGTCATCACCTTCAAGAGCAAGAGCGCCGAGGCGGAGCGCGAGGCGGCCGCCAAGGAGCCGGAGAAGCCCGAGCGGCCCTCCTCGCTCTACGCCACCGACAAG
Organism: Gastracanthus pulcherrimus; assembly: GCA_949152435.1. NCBI lineage: Eukaryota > Metazoa > Arthropoda > Insecta > Hymenoptera > Pteromalidae > Gastracanthus > Gastracanthus pulcherrimus. Next base: position 1,150,774 of record OX424576.1, read on the forward strand.
GAGCCCAAGGAGGCCAAGGAGGCCAAGGAGGCCAAGGAGGCCAAGGAGGCCAAGGAGGCCAAGGAGGCCAAGGAGAGCAAAGACTCCGACAAGGAGAACAAGCAGGAGGAGCAGCTCTCGAACAAGCTCAAGCAGACCAACAACCGGCTGAACAACAGCCAGGCCCACCCGATGGACGGCTCGAGCAAGGAGAGCTACGACGCGATGAACAACTCGCGCAAGCTCAGCCTCTCGCTGTCCAAGGACGCGCTGAGCTACCGCAACCTGCTGCGGCCCGCCGGCTCCAAGAACAACCTCGTCGCGGTCTCCTCGAATCCGCCCTCGCCCACCAAGTCCTACGACGGCTTTGGCGGCTCCTTCAACAACGTCTACATCGAGAACCTCGAGTGCGCCAAGAGCGCGAAGCAGCGCGCGGCCCAGGGCTCCGAGCCGAACCTCGACAAGGCCGACAAGACCCAGAGCAGGTCCGACCTCTACTCCTATCCTAGTCTAAGCGACATGCAAGTCCAGTTCACGAGCCTCGCCGCCCAGAAGATACTCAAGGGCTGCCCCCTCAACAGCGTCGACACCCTCGTCGAGGTCAACATGGCCGCCGCCGACAAGCCCAACAACTGCGACCTCACCGTCCACACTGATTTTGGCCTAGTTTAACCGCACTTCTCTTCTCTCCCATCCTCCTCTCGTCTCTTTTCCATTATCTATACGCACTACGTGTATAATATATATATATATATATATATATATATATATATATATATATATATATATATATAGAGAGAGAGAGCAAACGCTCGCGAGCTTACCGCCGACGAATCAACATCCTTTCCACACACCGTTCATTGCAATGTGTTCGTTAACCCTTCAAATTCGTCGCATTTAACATAATGTACGTATATTTTTCCAATAAAAACTTTCTAAATCACACTCATTCTTTTCGACATGTTTCAGTTAAAAGAGAAAAATATTAACGAACAATGGCCTTAAAGAGTTGACAAATGTTTTCGATTCTTGACAGTTTAAATTAAATTCGTCCAAGTTTGTACAATTCTGCGCCGACATCCGCAGTTTTGCCTCGCTTTACGCCGCGAAAGCGATTTCCCAAAGCGAATTTTATTTTTCCTGCGTTATTAAGAAATATTATCAAGATGTTGCCAAGCAGGTTATAAAAGACTTGAAAAGAAGACTTAGAAAAGAAATTTAATAAATCTAGGTGAACGATCAAACATGATAAACTTAACTAAGAAGCGCGATCGGCTAATGCAATTCGTAGCGCAGGTGGCCCGTACCGTACCACTAGTGCAATTTCATATGTATTTTCCAAGTGCCAAAACCGTAGAACTTAATCGATCGCCTTAAGCGTTTCGTACAACGAGTTTAAGTCCAAGTCCGTTAAAATGAAACGCCAATTTTACAGAATGACCGTCATTGATAATATTAAATATAACATTACTTGTAGTCCCAGAAAAAAATGTAATAAATAAGAGAGCGCATCAGATACCTATAAGGGAAGGACTGGACATTAATTCATTTTTACAGAATAGTAACTTTTGTACAATTATTATAGATTATACTATGTACACCTCGCCGACTTTATTTTAGAAAAAATAAAAGGTAAAGTGTTTAAGATGAAAATTTTAGAAAAGAGTTTATGAGCTAACATTGTTGTGATTGAATTTTATAGAAAGTACCGAACAAAATATACTTTTTGTAGTAAATTTTTAAGCCTAAAGCGTTTGAGAGAATATCTTTTGGTAACAAATATGACTCACGAAAACGTACGATCCTAGTCCTACCTTAAGAGCGCAAGATCGTGAGCTTTGTACATTTATAATATGCAACAGCGATTAACCAATAATAGTGTTTTGCGCCTGTTAGATCATGTTATGGGCGCGAGCTGTAGACGCACAGCATCTTTTTCATCAAAACTAACTTGTAGAATATAAAATTGTACGATGTTATTGTCTTACAGATGTAACAAGGAAACCGCAATAATAAAAGACAAAAATTATACTATAACAATTGTTCATGTTCTAATAAATACGCCTTTTTTTAAAAGAAAATCCACTTTTAAAACCACATGAGATTTAGAGTAACTTATTATTCATCATGAAATGCAAAAATATTTTGCCATTACAAAATATTACAATACAGTAAGTAGTTTGTCTAGAAATAAATTAATTTCTATCTACTGCTAATAGTAGCAATTATGTCTTTTAACATACACATTAATTTAATGGAAATTTACTTTTTGGAGCAGGAGAATGATAAAACTCTTTAATAGAAAGTTCTTTTACTGCCCATTTCTACACCGTATCTTCTTAAGTCGATGAAATATTCATCCAACTTTCTCAACTTGATTGTTTGCTAAAATTATAGTAGAGTAATTCTGGAATCATCTTCTTGTTCAGTATTTTGAACTGGATATTATTAGGGAGGCGATTAAATTATTTATTCAATTAAACTTTTTCTATTAAGGTTTTAACACTTTCTCAACAAATTCCTTTATATCACGTAATTCCTGCAATAAAATTATCGATGAGTATTGTTTTGCTTACACGTAAATTGTAATAATATCAATAAAATTCTTTACCTCATCACACGATGCATGCATTACCCCTCGGTATGTTTTAAACTCAGTTTGAGTCATAAATTGTTTAAGTAAGGTTGCAGTGGCTTGTCCCCACTTGTATGGAACAATGGGATCACAATCACCATGACACTGGAGAACAGGTATATTTTTATTGCCTATAGCTTCCTAAAACATAAAAATTAATCTTATAAAACATCCAGAATAGTTAAAGAAAAATTTAAATATGACTTGTAAAATAATTACCGCTGGAAACTTTTGGTGTAACGGAAGCCAAGTTGATAGAGCTACAACTCCTGCTAATGGTTGAGGAAATGTAAGAGCACTGAACAAAGCTAATGCTCCACCTTGACTAAAACCACCAAGAAGAATCCTTTCTGTTGGAATTCCAGCTGCTACTTCCTCTGCAATCATGGAATGTACAGTTTCAGCAGCTCTACGTATACCTTCTTCATCCTCTAGTCCACTGGCATCTAAGGACCGTAGATCAAACCTATATTTTGCAATAAAAAATTATTTTAATTCGTATAAAAAGCAAAGTATCCATGATACAAAAGAGAAATTAGTAAAAAGTCCTTACCAAGATGGCATCCTGAATCCTGCATTCAAAGTAACAGGCATCGTTGGACTAAAATATATTGTTAATAAATACTATAATATTGTAGATAATGATTCAGCATAACAAAATCTTAAATACATACGCAGTTGGACAGATAACTTTAATATGTGACGACCTCAAAGAACCCAGGGAACTTGCCCAGCCATGTCTAGTAAAAATAAAATAATGTAAAATCATAATGTTATTGCAGACCCAATACTTAAAAGCATGCTCACCCTGTGTCACCGAGTCCATGAAAGAAGATCAGCTGAAAAGAAATAAAAATGAGTTAATATTCTAAAACATCAGTCATACCAAGTTATGAATTTTAGAAATGACGTAAGTATACAGAATTCTACTTTGACATAAAATCATTTGACTAATATATTGTTACAGTAATAATATAATATGTCTTTTATAATAAAACAATACTGTAACATCTACTCCACAAAATGCTTGTTATATGTGTTCCATTGAAAAAGTAAGTTGCAAAAAGAAAAAGCTTTCTTAAAAATTTGCAGTGACTGACAAAGTGTTGTTGAGTTAATAAAAATGAAACGTAATCTATAAAGAATATATTCGATGTTAAGAAAATGTAGCATGCAGAATTGTATAGAACTTTTTCGAAAAGTACATTTTCACTGAAAGAAAATATAAAAAGTGCCAGCAGTAGTGTCCGTTGATAGAAATATATAGATATATCAGTGTAGGCTGCATGTCTTGTGTAAGAAATAATTGACTTAAGTTTTATTTTATCAGTGAGTAAAGATATTCGATCGAGAACATAACCAATAACGTGTAGGCTGGCAATCGAATGGAGAGATTTTGTACTTAGTTTGTACTCACCGTGGCGGTGTGCCTCGCAGTAGCGGCGATCACCACGGGACTCGTCATCGCTGTCCGTTTCTTTTTTCGTACTACACAGAATATCACACACAAATCACTGGTAAGTATAATCTCGTAAGGATAACAATTGCGCGGAGAAACAGTGAATTTCCTCCGGAGAAAAGTCGACTGCTTCAGTCGGCTATAGGTCTGTCTCTGCAGGCTCTGGCACTGGCACGAGAGGCAAGCAGGCAAGTGGGGGAGAATTCATATCGCTCGTGCATGCGCGTATCATCATCTTCCGAAATTGCGATTCAGCGCATCAGTCTCCTTATTATACTTTCCCCTCGCAACTCGCAACGATATATATCTCGAATTGACCTCTAATTTATAATTTTTGCAACATTTTTTTACCAACTTAGCTACCTATTATTTCACGCGTACCTTGTTATTATTAATCATTTACACGAACCTTGTCCTTGTGAATTGCCCATATGGACGGAGAATTTTCCGATAATTCTGACGTAAAAGAAACTAGAGCCTCTTTCTTCAAATCTCACATTTGCTCAAGGATTTCATTGCTTACTCTGCGTCTATCCCGACTTTTTTTCCATTTTCGATTGTTATAAAAAATCAACGAGCTTCAAACTTCAACGTATCTGGCTATGCCCAGTACTTATGAACTTATTTACGATAAATTCCTTCATTTGCTTTTGTATCCCCGTCGCCCCGTCCACGAACTTTGTTATTTTAGGTTTTACATTCATCGTAAAATTGTCGCTATAATCGTGTCGTCTGCTAGATCGATCACGTGATCGATTATAATCAACAAAATAAAAGTTTTCACAGTCAAATGCTCATAACTCAATAACGTTAACAGTAAAAGTAATTGAAATAAGTAAGTATTAGGGTCCATTTATAGTGGGGACAAAGAGTTACAACTAGGTACAACTCGTTGTAACTTCACTAAGCTTTTACAGTGGAAAATTACATTTGTTGACAGTTAATTTGATAATAGTCACTCTAAAAATAAATATTCTACGTGTTTATATGCAGAACATGATATTTTTGTAATAAATTGTAAAAATACATAATGCCGAGTTACAACTAGTTGTAACTCTTCATCCCCATATAAATGGAGCCTATGTAAAAGATAGTAATTTTAATAATTTATAAAAACTAATGGAATACATTAATGGAACAATTAACATTTATAAACATATTTATTTACATAATTTGTGGAGAATGTAATACAATATGTTTTAAACTTTAGATAAAATACAAGAGATAGTATCAAACACACATGCTCACGTAAGGATTTACACGGAAAGCAATAAAATTATATTTAGTTTGTTTCTATTTTAATAAGTGGCTCATCAAGTGTATCTAAAAACAATAAAGATTCAGAAGTATTCTTTGGTTCTTCAAGCAATTTTGGTGTTGCATCAGTTTTTTCATTGTTTTCTATAAGAGGAAAAGATACACTTTTTTCTTTTTCATCTAGAAGTAATAATGGCTGATATTTTTCGTCTTTATCTTTAGTTGTAGTCGTTTCTTTTGTTTCCAAAGATAAAAATGGCTCAGGATCTGATATTTTTTTATCATCTAAAAGTAATAAATGTTCAAATTTTTCATTCAGATCTGAAAATCCACTTAAATCTACTAAATCACTCAGGTCTGATATCCCCTTAGAGTCAGTAATTCTACTTGATCTTGCTTCTCTACTGGGTCCAGGTTTTGCACTTGTACTTGGTATTGCTTCTTCAGCTACATCAAAGTCTAGTATCTTGCTCGGATCAAAACCACATGCTCCTTCTTCTTCTTCTTCTTCTTCTTCATCGTCATAAGCTATTACCTGACCAGGCTGTTTGTATTGAAAAGCATTTTGAGATAAATCAATTTCTACAGGGAACAGCATGTTTTCAGCCAATAGTTTTGAAACATTTATATAATATTCAGCTAATCCAGCAGCAAATTTCTGCAGCTGAGTTACAACATCTTCTACATGTTTGTTGTCAAGAAGTTCCAGTTTCACGAGGACATCTGATCTTAGTTTTGCAAATTTTGTCCGAGCATTTTGCCTACATCTTAAAACCAAACGATATTCATAATTGCCTGTTTCAACTCTGTATAAAGGTTCTTGGATTGCAATATAGCTTTGTTCTTCGTCATCCATTTCTTTAACTTTTAAGCAATATGAGAGATATTCGAATTTTGCATCAGCATATTTACTAATAGTCATTCGGGTATCTGGAATCGCTTTGTTAAGATAAGTTCCAAGATCACTTAAGATTGGTTTTACAGCTTTTAGCATGTCAATTCCTAGTTTTTCCATCTGTCTATGTTGTTCACCAAACTTTGTAAAAGCCTCACTGGCACGAGGCTGTGGTTCCTTCACACCCATAGATGCAAAAGCATCGCCGAATACTGAAAATAAATTTTATACCCAAACTAAGCAATACACACAATTTATCTAAATTTTTAACTAATAATGATATTAGTTATTACTGTTGATAATTACTAAGTTTTGAATACCTTTATATATTTGGAAGAGATCAAAAAAGGCATGTAAAACAGACTTTGCATGGGCAACAAGTCCTTTATACAGATTTTCAGTCTTTTCAAGTGCTGCTAGTCTCTGAACAAGGGTGTCATTGCAAAGAATCGCTCTAGATAGTCCCAAAGCATCAGCAGTTGAATTCCCCATACTTTCTACCAATCTATGTTTAACCTAAATTTAAACATTATCAATATTAATATTATTTATACTTAATAATTAATAGATGTTTGTTTAAAGAAAATTCTTTTCAAACCTTTTTCAAAATTATATCTAAAGTACGTCCCTGATGAACATCAGCATGAAGTTTGTTGTAGATAATGGTAACTTTAGTGTCGCAAGCTTGAATCATTTTTGCCACTTCAACTTTGGTTTTTCCTTTTAAGCATTCACCATTTACTGCAACAAGTTCATCACCTGCCTCCAATGTTCCATCTTGAGCAGCTGGAGTGTTGTCAAAAACTTGAACAATGTAAAGGCAAGGACATAGCGGAGCTCCACCACCAATGCTGATTCCAATGAGATTGCTGCTATCTTTTTCTATGACTACATTCCCAGAAGTTATAGTCATTCCCCTGTTTGCAGATAAAATATATATTGTTAAAAAATTAATCCAAATTTATTATATTACTATAAATCAGCACAACTGTAAGTGAGCATGCTATATATCAAAATGCAAATTAATGACATTACATATTATTTTGTGATTAGTAGATTTTTGTGTATCTAAAAACATCAATTAAAAATATTAAAAATTAATACTGTATGAGCATATTTAAGATAAGTAATATAAGTACATACAATTTACCATATTCATTTTCCCCTTCATACCTTATACATGCAGAAACTATAAATTAAGCAACTATAATTTGTTAAAAAAATTTAAGTATATTGCATGTAAATGATGATGAATGCGTGATGAGCAGTATTTGGTAGTGTTCTTTTAGTTCATGAGTTGAGGTTTCAGCAAGGCACATGCAAAAATGAAACTTACATTTGATCAATATGTTGTTGTGATTGACCGGTAGACTGATCTTGTATGACCAGTTCTACACCTGGACTAATGATTCCAGAGCAGCCGATAATAGAAAATAATTCAAAAAAGGCCAAAAAGAAGAATAATCTTTTTAAGTCTTAGATAAACTCAAAAGTAACAATGCGTACATGCGATCTTCCATCATGTTTAACTGATGAAATTCGACGTTAGCCGAAGGCACGGTGGTTTTAGAAACAGAAATATCAACTAATCTTGATTCTTCAAGGGACTCTGACAGTTGAATTGGACTGTTGAGTAGTGAAGTCTCACACATCAAACTGTTCCACCGAGCCGTGGCATTGTCACGTGCATAGTGCAAAAAAAAGCACATATAAACTAAAAATGAGCAAACAAAACATATAATTTGCTAATTACGAGACAATTAAAATAACAAACATTTTGTCTTCTTCAAAGAGGAAGTCATCTTCGTACTCCATTTTCCGTGTTGTATTTTGATCTTCCGTAGAATCAAATACTGAAATGATAAATTTATCAGCAAATAAATAAGGATTCTCATTATCTAATTAATAAATGTGCATACAAAAATCGTAGATACTGGAAGTTCTATGTAGCCTACTATTTACTTATAGTAATACTAATTTCATTATATTATTATATTCTTTAACCAATAGTTAAATGTTACATATGCATTGAAAGCGCTTAGGATTTAAAATATTTTAAACTAAACGTCAAAAAGAAATTTAACACTCTAATACTGATTAAATTCTGACACGTCGATTGTATGTATCGCGCATCATGTCTATTTCTCCGACTCCTAGTCCAATAAGAACTATCCTATGTACAATAATGTGGATTTTCATTGAACTGTTGTCCATAACGCCATCTTGCAGAGTTGCAGCTTTGAGATATTAGTCTTTGTTTTTTGTTAAAACTGAATTGTAAATAAATTTTCGAAACTTCTACACTAACTTTTATAATTTATCTTTTATTCTTAAGTGTGAATATTTTAATATTATTCAAGTCTAACTATTAAAATTTCTTTTACTCTTTCAAAAATAAATATCAAGTCTTGTTTTGAAAAAGCGACGAAGTAAAGCTTGAGATCTTAGGCCACGTCAATGCCGAAAACGCCGGAGCCGAAGTTACAATTTTGTCACAACATCGAATGACACAACTAAACGCACTATACACTACTATACACGTTTTCGTTCGCAATTATTCGTACACCAAATTGTTAATTTGAATATTTATAGTTTATCGATAAATCTTAAATCTACAAAGTCTGTGTTCTATATTCAAGTCAGTCTGTACATACATAGTATATAAGGAAAAATTTAACCAATAAAATTTTTTTAAATCATTTATGATTAGTAAACATTTTTGTAAATAAGTACCAGTGAAAAGTTGTGTTTACAGAAGAAAAATGTCGGATGTAGGGGACTGGTTCAAAAGTTTACCAATATTTACCAGATATTGGTTAGCTCTAACTATAGTGTTTTCATTAATTGGTAGATTTCGCATTATTAATGTGATTAATCTAGTTCTACTGTATGATCCGTTTATTCGTAATTTTGAAATATGGAGAGCGGTTACCTGTCTTTTCTATTACCCAACAAGCTTCCATCTACTCATGAACTTGTACTTTTTATACAATTATTCTTTAAGACTGGAAAGAATCGACTTTGAAGGCAGACCTGCTGATTATTTCTATTTATTAATAATAAATTGGATTTGCTGCCTTGTCGCAGGATTACTACTCAACTTTTCTTTGTTAATGAATGCTATGATCCTAAGCGTTATTTATATTTGGTGTCAGTTAAATAAAGATGCTATTGTACATTTTTGGTTTGGTAAGCATAAATTAATTTTGTTCAAATTTATAAATATCAGCCGCATGTACAATTATTTTTGTATTTTTTTTATAGGTTTCCAATTTAAAGCAATGTATTTACCATGGGTTCTTTTTGGAATTAATTTTATCATCAATCACGATGGATTAGAAGAACTCGTCGGAATACTCAGTGGTCATCTATACTTTTTCTTAAAGTTCAAATATCCACAAGAATTTGGAGGTCCAAGTTTACTCAATACTCCAGCAATTTTGGAGTATTATTTTCCTCAGAGAAGTAATATTAGAGGTTTTGGAGCGGCACCAGCACAAGCTGCTGGAAATGTACCAAGAGGTCACAGCTGGGGACATGGTCAAGTATTAGGACGATAACTTATTTTGTAAATAAAAATAATTCAAATTTATTTTGAAAATATTGAATACTGAACATTGTATATTAATTTAATAATTTTCCATACTGGTTAAAAAGATGCTGCTTTAAATGCTAAAGTGTTTTCAAGTGAATTATGTTTGTGCATTATTTTAAATGCAGTAATTGTTTTAAAATGAATTGTTTATAAGAGTGTGTTGAAAATGTTTAATGTTACCGGTTAGATCTGCGTGTGAAATTTTCTTACAAGTAATATAAGTACAAATAAAGCAAATAAATATATCTAATTTGTATGTATTTTCATAATATACTATGTCAAACAATTCATTATGTTAAAATATATATTTTGTTTTGTAAAAATGTACAATACAATTTTTGTATTCTATATAAATAAGAGTTGTATAACATTTTATTGTAAACAATTTGTATGAAGTATTTTGTAAGTATCTAATTGGCTATAAAACTGTCAGCACTGTATAACTTTTTTTTTGAAAACTCACCTTTAATATCAGTATAAATTTACGTTCAAGTGGCGAGTGTGTATCGTATCTTGATAGGTTTTTGTATCTTTGGCTTGGTCTTTTGCTCATTCATCGTGGTCGTGGACGCGTGCACAGTGCACACTTGTCGTATTATATATATATATATATACATATATATAGATGTGCACCATAATTAGATCGGAGTATGTTATATAGTAGGTAGCGGCGGTAACGGCAGAGTTATATCATTCTAATCCTTTACAAATGAACAATCGTTAATGTACAAGACAATAAAACAAGTATTTTTCGTTGGAATTTGAAGTTATGTTAGCTTCGTGCTTGTGCATCCGTTGAATTTCGAAGTTTGCGCCATTTGTCGTAACATATCATGTGTTTCCTTGTGAAATGTGTCGTTTGTTCCGGCAACGAGGAGATCACAAAACACAAGTAATTCAAAGTTCTTTGCGGCGAAAAAGAACTGTTTTCGTTTTCGATGTTTTCAACTCGCTGCGGCTAATCAAGACAAGTACTGTATTCCACGGAAGTATAAATAATAAAAAAAGATCGAGAAAGAGATCGAGGGAAACAGTGAGAGAGAGCCCGAAAAAAAAGACGGCTGATCGCACAGCCGTGCGGGTCTGTTGTCGGCCTCATGTTGTCTCGCCTCCTACAGTTTTGATGTTTTCTTACGTTAATACCCGACAGCATGGACAATTCGTACAAGGTAAGTGTAGACAATTTTTTGTATTTTACATTTTTATAATTACTTATATTATATGAATGAATTTATTTAGAAGATTATATATAGTATCGTGAGGTCATATTGTGTCGGTGCTGCCTCTATCATGTGATCGTTTTTGAGGTTAAAATTCCAGACTTTTTACTTAAAGTTCATAATTAGGTCGCTGAACATGCCGGTCATTATTTTGGATTCTCAATATTTATATTTCATTAACTGCATTCTCGGAAGAAATAGACATTGCCCTTAAATGTAAAATTTGCCTGCGGAGTGCTCATAGCCGTTCTCCTCTTGAGGTTACACGCGGAGATTTTCAGCTACACCATTTGCCAAAGGTTAATGTAAAAGGCAAGAGAAAAAACGAATGTCGAAAAAATCGCCAACAATCCAATGTTAAACGCCAAACAAATCTTTATCGTGCGTTAAATAACTTAATGTTTTTATTCTTACTGTTGATGTAACTACTCAACTTGTAGCTAGCTAGTTTAGTTATTTCATTATTATTATTTATAAAATAAATAAAAAATTTAACCTTTCAATATATTAAACGTAAATATTTGCTACTTGTATTTTTCAGAACGAGCTTGAATTTCTAGATTTGACAAATTTAGATGCAAATGGCAGGGATGAGTTGACAGCTATTTTAAAACCAAATGCTGTTACGGAAGGGTTAAAACTACCGTGGGACAGGGGAGAAAATGATTATGACGTATTTGTAGAAGAACAAATACTGACTGAAGAAGAACAAAAAGTGTGGCAACAGTATGGTAAAATAAATATAAACATTTATAGATGTATTATTCTTTTCTTTTTTACTTAGTTTACAATTGCTAATTTTGATGAAAAAATCCATGTTTTCATAGAAATGGAAGGAAACATAATGAAATTTGAGGCCCAGACAAATACTTCATCTTCCGTCCTTGTTACTGTACCATCCACAATTCAGTACAGTCAACAGTTAATGACACCAGTGTATCATGAATGGCCTCCAAACATGTATATTAACAATATTACCAGTGACCCAAATGTCCACCCATACATGCAAGGAATGGCTTATCCTCCAAGTATCTATTCTACAAATAACGAGAATCAAGAAATTCCTTCAATGAGAGATGGTGGAAGACGTGGTCGTGGACGCGGTAGCAAGAGTTACAACCGAAACATGAATCATACTAATGAAATACAAACAGGCTACATGGGAGACCATGGTCAATATCCACTCAGTATGCCGTATCAACCATATTTATGCATTTCGGATCCTTCCGTTACTTCGCAGCAACATCCTGCTGCTGGACAGCCAATTTATTTTCCTTCTCCTGCAATATATCACTCACCTACAATGCCACAACAAACTCATCGTGTTGAGTAAGTTGATATAAAACATTTAAAAAAAAATTATGTACTACATAAGTAGCACATTTGTAATTTGCTATCTTTACTTTAGTTACATACCGTATCGTCAATCTCCAACAAATATAAAATATAGTCATCAGTCTCAAAGCATATTACCACAAAGTAATGGAGAGTCCGCACAAAGCACAAATCACAAACCATATGAGAAACGAGCCCAAAATGTAAATATAACAAAGCCTTCCATTCATCAAACGCTTGATGATGATAATAATTCATCCCAAACAAATATAGTAACGACAGTTATTGTAAATAATAGTAATGTAGATTCATCTATTAATGATGTTGATGATAATCTAACTGCCATTAGTAACTCAAATACTAAAACGTTTGATTTTAAAATTGAACAACATATTGTGTCAAAGATAAATGAAAATTATAAGGGCGTTGAAAAGAATGATATTCCTTGTGTTAATATTAAAAGTAGTATAGAAGTTAAGCAAAATGGAAATGATAACAAAGAATATGATGAAACGATTTCTCATATAAAAACACCAATTACAAGTACGGCTTCCAAAGTTGCTGCCAGAACCACCGATGAAGAATTTCAAAACAAAGAAATTAAAGACACACCTATAATAGAAAACTCTTTAGAAGCAAATGAAGTGTCTGTTAGCATTTCACCTTATGCCAATACATCAAATAAATCTTGGGCTAGTATCGTAAAAAAAGATTCAGAACCTCTTATAGCAGGTACCACTAAACCAACAGCCCTTATTGCACCGAATAATGTCTTAAGTATGAACAACGATCAGACTGATCAATCATCAGTTGAAAAAGGTCGTTTAACACCAAAGAATTATCAGAATACATCTGTAACAGAAGATATTCAACAAAAAAGTGATGTTACAGCAGAACTGCATAAGACATTGCATACCGAAGTACCTCAAGTACATTGTGATGATCCAATAACTTACAGAATGGGAGGTGAGTGTTGAATAAATATTTCAAATATACATCTAAATATATATAGCATCTATGATTACACAATATAATATTGAATTCATATTTTTATATAACAAAAAAATTAATAATATAAATATTTTCTAGAATTTTTACTTAGTTATGAAATGGATAAACAAACTGTTAGTCTATTACCACGTGGATTAACAAACCGCAGTAATTATTGTTATATTAACAGCATACTGCAAGCATTACTTGCTTGCCCACCATTTTATAATTTACTTATGGCACTACCATGTTCAAAGAATCCATCAAGACATTCACCTAGTCCACTTATTGACAATATGTAAGTTTATTTTGCAAAAAACAATTAAAATTAATAACTAAGATTCAATTATATTTATTTAAATATTTATTCTCAGGATTAAATTTGCCCGTGAATTTACTCCACTGTCCGAAGGAGCACGTTTAGCAAGAAAAGATAGGGCTCAAAAACGAAATGAAGATGCAGTTGTAGATATTCAGAGTGGTGTTCCTTTTGAACCATCATATATTTATACAATTTTAAAAAATGCGTCATCTCCTGGAGTATTTTCGGTTGAAGGTCGTCAAGAAGATGCAGAAGAATTTTTATCGTGCCTGTTAAATGGAATTAGTGATGAAATGTTGGAGGTAGTTGTTATTTTATTTGTATTATTTGTACATCAATTTATGGAATTATAGTGAAACCCTGTACAATTTTTTCCAGTTGATGAAATTGGCAAATAACAATGATCAAAAGTCAATAGATTGCACAGATACCAATGTCAATTATAATCAAGGTGAAGAAGAATGGAAAGTGCGTAATTTGAAATATTTTATTTTTAAATATTCAAAGTTTTGGAACAGTAATAAATATTTAAATATATTTTTTAGGTGATGGGTCCTAAAAATAAAGGTTCAATTACACGAAGTACAGATTTTGGACGTACTCCATTATCAGACATATTTAGAGGCCAGTTGAGATCAAGAGTTTCTCGAGCTACTGAACAAGCAACTGACTATGTTCAACCATTTTTTACATTACAACTTGATATCGAGGTAACATTTTTAATAAAACTGCATGCTCTCTGTTAAATTGTTTAATATCTTACTATTATAGTTAAGTAAAATTATAACTGAAAATTTACAGAAAGCAGAATCTGTAAGAAGTGCTCTAGAAATACTTGTTGGAAAAGATCAACTTGAAGGAATGACCTGCAGCAAAACAAAACAACAAATTGAAGCATGGAAACAAGTTACTTTAGAAGAACTGCCAGTAATTCTCATATTACATTTAAAATGGTTTGATTACAATCCTGATGGTTGTTCTAAAATTCTCAAAAGTGTAGAATTCCCTATAGATCTTAAAATTGACAACAGTAAGTTTTATTAAATTATAAAAATTATTTTCTGATAACTTTATTTTATTTCACGTTACATATATTAATTTATAAAACCTTTATTCCAGAATTAATGTCAACAAATGCCAAAACAAAGTTAAGTCAAAAGCAAAGGCAATACAAGTTATTTGCTGTTACATACCATGATGGAAAAGAAGCAACTAAAGGTCATTATGTAACCGATGCTTTTCATGTTGGATATGGCGGCTGGGTCCGCTACGATGACAGTTCTCTTAAAGGGGTCTCTGAGGGAAACGTACTGAATCCTCTACCACCCAGAGTACCATATTTACTATATTATAGAAGATGTGATACTATTGGAAATAACCAATCAAATAATGTTAAAGCGCGGTAGATTACTAGCAGCAAAGGAAGTCCTACTAAATAGTTTAACAATTCGTTTTAAATAAAAGAAAACTTGCATTTTTATATTTTCTAAATTTAAACTGAGATTTGTATTTAAGCGATTTACAAAAACGAATTAAGCGTTAACAGATCGAAAATTATATTATTGTAGAAAGAAAGAAGCGTTACACTTTTTAAATGTATCATATTCTTATCGTTATATATATAGTGGATGCGATCGTTATGAGTTTGATGTAATCAATCTTTGGTATGTGAAATAAAGATAAGTAAAAGACTATAAACGAAAGTAAATGAAAATTTATCATTAAGGGAGAAATCGCTTTTCAGTTATGTAAATGTAAATTGTGAAAAATACAAATATAAATTGTAGTTATTAGTTTTCTATATATACATTTCTATATTTTCTCCGATTTTGATAAATAATTTACTTTATTTACAATTGTTTATAGGCTGTTACGTTACTAATTAAATACATATATGCTTAGGAAATTTATTTTGTGTATGTACATACATTATACAATAATAATGCTTACTGTTTGTTTTTCTTATTACTAATATTTTACAATAAATGATAACAATTTTAATCAAATATTTCTATTTTAGTATAAATCTTCAGAAGTTTTTTTATAAAAGATTCTGGTTTTATAATAATTATAATAAGTCTTATTATCAAATATTAAATTACATATATCACAATCATCAGTACAATATTTTGAGAACTCAAAATTTGCATAGCTAATTATTTTTAGAGTAAAATGAACTAGCTAGTCATTTTAACAATTTACGCATTTATTAAAATTTTAGAAACACAAAATGGAATTATTTGTTATACTGACATTTCGATATTATCATAAGTTTAACCTAATATATGTACAAAATTTATGTCTTAAAAATAAAATATTATAAAAAAAGATTGAATGAAACAATATGAAATTCATCAAATTATATAAATAAATTATAATTTGAATCTCTCCAAAAATTCTTCCAGCCTTGGAATATCTCTTCTATAAATGTATGGAATACATAAAATACTCAACAATAACGAAAAGAAAAAAAAGTTTGTCAGAAGATGCTAAAAGTGTGGCAAACAAACTTTACCAGCAAAGAGTTCGGAAATCACAGTAATCCATAATGCTAATACAAATAAAATATAAGAAATGCCTACTTGATGAGAATTGGGCAACTGATAAGGCTGTCCACCAATTTCATCTATATGAAATCCCATTGGAAATATTACTGCTGCTAAGCAGAATAGCACCACTGCAAAACAAAGATAAACATTGTAAATTTTGTAATAAGTATTAATTGGAATAGAAATCATGTCAAGTTTTCTTACTTGCTGTGAATCCAACCCAACGAGCATAGGGGATGACATTTCGATCCCAATGTGAACTAATTAGAAGAATAACAGTAGTAGTTATTAAAATACAACCAACTAAAATACAAACCAAGGCCATCCACCATTCTGGTTTCAATTCAGGTTTATAACAAATTTGAGGTCTATTATACAAAGTCATACATGACCACATCAAACCTAATCTTGTATCTCCTAAGAAGTTTTAATATTTTATTAATATTTATATTTATGTAAACTGCTTTATTAACTTTGAAAGAAAATAATGAAATACATACCTCCAACATCCGTAATGATCCAATCTGGCATGGCAAGACTGACAATTGCAAACATGTCAGCTGCAAGAAACAATGTTCCAGAAATCACTGTTAGCTTATCCATCATTATGTAAAGCTTGCTTTAATAGCGAAATTATAAACAATAGATTGAAATAAAACGCATTGTATCAGACTTGTTTTGTCTGATTTATCAATAAGTTTTTATGTTGTTAAAATCTTATGTACTAATACTTGCTGGAGAGAGCAGTTTATATTAATTTATTTATTCATTTATACACGTATAAAAAGATGCATGCACGTAGTTCGGTAGTATAACTGAACTTAACGTTTATGTTATTCTTTATAGAAGTACAGATTCTCTGTCAAAATACGAGTATATCAACAGAAATATGGCCAATGGATATTTACTAACCACGGAGAATAAACATTATAGTAAAGTAAAGGATTCTATTTTAGAATAGGTAGTAGAAAGTGTCGCCATCTGGCATTTTGGGTTTGAGTTCCATCATTTCATTGTTCCGCCGCTACTCACTATAGCGCCTAAGGGTGACTCTCCAATAGATGTCATCGTGCAGTTGGCCGTGTCGCTGTGTCGAGCACATGTGTCGCTGCGTGCATGTGCGTTGTGTGCACGGAATAGAAGAGAGGGGGACGCTGCCAACTGCAAAATTCACTTTTCGTTGCTCCGAAACGAAGAGTAACATAACCATAATATGTCTCGCTCATACGTCAACCGCATATAAGTTGGCAGCTCTTTCCCGTGCACACAGCGACACGGCCAACCGGGCCAACTGCACGATCACACCTATTGGAGAGTCACCCTAAAAGACCCACGTACAAATAAAATAAGTGGCTATGTTTATTGGTAATATGACAATGGCAATTCAGTGTAGGAAAAATCACAGAAAAATGCATAAAATGTTTTTATTTCAAACTTTGGCCATGTTTTTTTACATATTTTGGTAAATTATATTTAGTTATATTCAAAAAATCTAATTTTTAATTAAAAGAATTGCTTATAAAAAAATCACTTTTTGACATTTATGTTCAAAAAGTATGTAAATTCCCGCTGAGTATGTAAAAAATAAAATTTGTATGAAACTTTTGTTAATTTAAGTTACTATAAGTGTACCTATAAGAGTATACTCTGTGTACTATTTTCCTACAACGAGCCGCCATGTTGATTGCCGGAGTCATATTGCCAATTGGTGGCACATCAGATCAGGCACATAGACAAAGTTTTCTATGTCTATGGTGGTTAATGCATTGGGAAAATAAGAGAGAACATAGTAAAATTGTTTTTAGCAAAATATTTATTTATTTATGTCATTATATATTTAAATTTATTGAATTAAGTGGATGGCCTATATCCTATTCCTGGGGAGAGCGGAGTCCAATACATTACACCCAGATACCAACAGTATCGATTTTTCGTTTTACGCAATCAATTTTTACTTTAATAAAATTTTACAAACGTACGCACATTCTTAGAGATAATCAGATTGTACGTACGCTCGCAAAAATTGAAAATTTAATTTATTCATTGAATAAAACGAAAAACTACAATATCGGTATCCAGCATCCCCTTAATGATCAAGTAGTTCCAATTCTGGCCGCTTTATTTATTTTTACATGGCCCTTTGGTGCTAGTGTACAATTAACAAGGCGATTATATAGATATATAGGCAGACTTCAATTTTCTGAATTCCATTCAAGACTCAACCACAGGTATAAATAGAGCAATCGAATATTATAACATAAATAATAACTTATACTACAGGGGTGTGGAGATTAGAGCAGAAAAATATTGACTGGAGTACAAATGAAACTGAATATAAAAATATAAAATATGAAATTTATATGCTTACATTTCATTATTGTATATTCTTTAAAAAATGTTAACATTAAAAAATGCAAGAGAAAGAAAACTCAAGTTTATATTATTTGAATGCATAAGAATAGGCTGTTTTAAAGTAGCCGCTACAAGCGATCAGAACAAAAGCGCCTCCATCATGTGCACGCATGCGAGAAACGTGTGTACTGTGTACACATTTTTGTGGAGGGGATGACGAGCTGATGTATGTCGTGCAATCGTAGTTTGTAGTCTGCAGTTGCACACCTTCTTTCTCTCAGAATGAGTGAATGTTTGATAGAAATCGGTGTTCATCATGCTAAAAGTCGAGTCGTTTTATTTCTTTAGTTGATCAACATAAATTATCACTTATGAATCTGTAAAAACCTATTCATTCATCAAGTCTTGTAAATATTTATAAGAACTCGGCTTTTTGTTAAATTTTTTATTTCTGGAACTATTTGCTGTGATTCGACGAGTCGAGATGGCACTTGTACGCACACTAAATGGAATTTCAAAATCCGTCTTCTCGTCCTCTATTTCGAAATCGTGGTTGACGAACACTCAACCACTGAAGCGAGTTTTTCCTGTTAGAAGTACATCCACGACCAAACCACTATGTAAAAATAAAGAGTAAGTACTTTTTTTCTTTTAAAAACAACTATATGTTGAAGTCGTTATTTAATAGAAAAAAATCTTGGGCTTAGATTAAAGGTGACATTTATTAGAGCAAGTGGAGAAAGAATAGAAGCAAAAGCAAAAGTAGGTGATAGCTTGTTAGATGTTATTGTGAATAACGAAATTGACTTGGATGGATATGGTAAGTTAAATTAATTTTTAACATTTGGATACTTTAAAAGATAATCTAATTCTTTTATTATACATGTTTAGGAGCATGTGAAGGAACTTTAACGTGTAGTACTTGTCATTTAATTTTCGCAAAAGAAGACTATGACAAATTACCAGAACAACCAACAGACGAAGAATCGGACATGTTAGACCTTGCTTACGATTTAGCAGATACGTAAGTATTTAGGAGATATTCCAATGATAACTGTATCATATACATTAGCCTAATTTCAAATGAAAATGATAACAACAGCAATGCTGTCGCTCAATGAAGAAATTTATCTTATCAGTCTTGTATTGTTTGAGAATTAAAAAATGTTTCATTTATTTAGTCACATCTGAGAGGCTTCATCAACTGGCATTTTCCCAATAAAGAGATTTATTAATTGTTTTCAATGAAAATTACTTATTATATTTATATATTATAAAAAACATAGTTACTAATCAATTAAAGCGTACTCAACTAGTTCTTTTGTCAATAAGATTCAGAAATAAGATTTATATTAAAAATTCTTTTTTCACCGAATTATTGAATATTTTTCTATAAAGACACAGAAAATATATCAATAAAAAATTTAGGAACATTAACAGGTTCAGTTCGGCTAATGTATACGGCTTGTTATACGTTACAAAATAAAATAAACAATATTATGCCACTCATTTTATATTAAATGCAAAAATTATTTGTACACATATATTCCAATTTTAATTAAAATTATTATGAATAGTTATAACATATTATAAGTACAATAGATTGATGTGATTTAATTACTCATTTAACATTTGATAAAAAATATTAACCCTAATTAGCCTATGATTGTATATTATATTACAATTTAGTTTCACGAGCTACTCACATTATGACAATTGTACCAAATGATACAATATTTTACTTTATCATATATCTTTAACATAATTTATGTGTGAATGGACTTTTGAGTTATATAATAAATAAAAAAGAAATTAATGCAACAATATTAATTGCAAATAAATAATTACAGGTCAAGATTAGGGTGTCAAATAATAATGACAGAAGACTTGGATGGTCTTGAAGTCAAAGTACCTGCAACTATAAATGATGCAAGGTCTTAACAAAAGCAAATTCTAGGTAGTAATCAATTGCAGCTAAATCAAGTTCCATGTTTAACCCAAAACGAGATTCTTTTATAGAAGTCAATGTGATATGTGAGTCACATAAGCATACTTCCAGGTACATGTATGATTTTGTACATGAATGGAATGAACCATACAAAGGATAACCTTGTTTTTAGTGATTCAAACTTGTCCATTGAACAATTAAACACAATGAAGAAAGTTTGTATGTATATAAGTATATATATATATGTATAAAATGAAAATTGTATGTGAAAATAGTTATTGTATTTTTTAAACTGAATTTATAATTAGTTTATCAAAAGTTTTAAAAGAATATTTTTAATTAAAAAAGTTAATACATGTTAATATAAAATAAATGTTTTTTAAAGAAAAACATGTTTGGTTATTTAATTTGAAATATATACTAGAAGTCCATAATATGCTCCACGCGTTTTTTTCTGTTATACACTGAAAGAATTCTTTATAGTTAAGATGAGGTCGTACTAAGATACGAAGCAAAATTTGCGGTTCCGAACATTATTAGTTAAATTTTTAATTTTTAAAATTTCCAAAAGTTGTCCCCAATTTTACATACTTAATACAATGAATTGGAAGCAAAACTTAGAAATTTGTAAGATTAAAAATTCAACTAATAAAGCTCGGAATCGTGAATTTCGATTAGTACACGAGTATGGTAACATCTTTAGAATTCGTGTATTTAGAATTCTTTCTAGTATTCACAGTTAATTCAAATAATTTAAGAGTGCGAAGCTCGAGTTCTTAACCACTAAGTTACCAGATTGTTTATAGTATAAATGGATCGTGACTCCAAATAAAAGGCTTAAACGTAAAGAACTGCGTCGACGGAAAATTTACAGAAAAAAATTAACTCACTGTCATAAGGGAACCTTCCCTTTCCAGAAACATATGGTATAAATTCATTGACAAAAATTGTTTTTTCGTGGTCTACGATAATTACAGTAAAACTTCAGCAATATCCTTCTAAAATTTTCTAGAAAAGAGGCGTTTTAGTATATCTAGCTGAGTTCTTTATCCATCAGATCATAACATCTTTTAATTTCCAAAATATTTGAGGTTACGGATTATTCAAAAAATTTTTTCGCTTTCATCTCATAAAGAGCTTGCCCCATTTTAAGCAAACAAGCATCGTTTCTTTAGAATCGTTTATAGAAATTTTGTGATAAATTAGATTTAATCCTGCAACGCCCAAGGACCTTGTTTGATCGAAAAAAGTATGGAAATTAACCTTTTGTTATTTCTAAATAAAAGTGGTCCCTGATAGTTTAGGGGAGAGTCATAAAGTATGGACACCCATAGCTATTTAAGGGCATAACTTTTCATTGATTCGATGAGAATTAAAATTTCACAAAGGGATTTTATTCTTGAATAGTCATCTACAAAGAAAAAAAATTGACTCGGATGTAAGAGCGACGATTTTGAAATTTCTAAAAAGTGTCGTCCAGTATGACCCATTTATCATTTTGAGTTAATATTAAGGTCTGAACTGTTTATAATATGCTATCCCTGTGTACACTAACTATAAAGCATTTATTAAATAAAGCCTTTCTACGTAGAATATTACAAAAATCGTGCGTTTACAACCCAACAAACGTTTATTTTTAAACTTATAATTTTGCATTCTCATAGAGGAAGCTTTGTGATGGTAAAATAGTATATTGTGTACCTAGGGCGCAAAGTGGGCTTTTTTAGACCGAGTGTGGAGATTGCAGTACGAGTCGAAGGTGAGCTAGCACGAGCCGAAGACGAGTACTGCAACCACACGAGGTCGAAAAGCCCACCTTGCCCTTGGTGCACACCATATTTTTTGTAATGCATGTATTGATTTTTGCGTTTTCTAGCATATTAAGCGGGGTTAAATATATATATAATAGCAATTTTCCGAAAAATTTTAGCGGGCGCAAAAGTAACTTTAAGCCCGCCGGTCTAAAAAAAATTCCTTTAGGCCCGCTTAATAGGTACAGAAAAACGCAAAAATCGTGCTTGTGTTACAAAAAAAAAGTTTTGCTAAAAACGTGTTTTGAGACATTAGGAGTCAAAATACACTATTTTTAGAAAAAGTCTGTATGGTTTTGTGTATGTGTGTGAGTGTGTGTGTGAGTGTGTGTGGTGTGTGAACGGATGTGTAAAGGGAGTCTCAAATGTGGCAACTGCTGCCATATGAAATATACGATATTTCCATACTAACGGATGCCACATTTGAGAACATTCACGGTCAAAATTAATGTTTCAGTGCTCAATGATTTTGTATCTATTAAAGGAAGGGGACTGAAAAAAATATTTGTTGTTTTTCAATGTTTTTTTAGCGGTTTCTCGATTTTTGAGTTTTAGTTTCTCGGGTTTTTTGGTATGTTGGAAATAATATCATCGGATTGATAAAAATTTTAACAAATTGGATAAAATTAAGGCAGAATAATATTCGATTGCGACAAGACGCACGGGCTGCGTCGAGCGCGCCGAAATCGGTTACTGTTTTTAAGATATTGAGGTTGTTTTTATTATTATTATTATTATTATTATTATTATTATTATTATTATTATTATTATTATTATTATTATTATTATTATCTATTTAAGTTAATGTTAAAAAGAATCACGTCTGAGGTGAACCGAAAAAATGACTTAAGTCCACTTTCACCATTATAAGTAGTCATCTTTCACGCGAAAGTGGTAAAAATTGCCGTAGCATAGTTATCATAGCCGAAAATAGCACATACGACATAACGACTTGAGTCCATTTAATAAAATCTTTCACCGACTTCAGTCCATCTGTATGTGGATCGATCAGAGCGTGTATCAATGATTTTATTTAATTTTAGTACGTAAATAAATTTTATTATAGAAACTGTAGTGTATACGCGTAAAACCACTTTTTTTTAATATTGGGTTAATTTACGTTAGATTTCATCATTATAAATACTTCTTTTGCTCGTAAAACAATGTAGTCCAAAGCTGCACAATGTATAATGATTTAAGTCGATTTAATAAAATCTTTGCTTAAAATACGTCTTAAATTCATCTTTACATGGATAAAAGCGCTTATAGTTGATTTTATTTTATTTATGTCAATCCATTTTACTATACAGTACATAACTTACATAGCATTTGCTTTTCATAACGTTTGAACTGTTTGAATTAGTTACTTAAATATCGCAATCATTGGTCAGCTACTTTTATTTTGCATAAGTTTTTACTGATTCTTTTTATACAAAAACAGTATAAGAGAATACACTAATTACGATATCTAATAATGTAACGCCACTTACGCGCCACCCAGCACAAGGATATATTCAAATTATGCTTATTGCAAATTTGTCTTTCACGAGTCTATGAAGTCCCTACATATTTAGCTAGAGTTATGAATTTTAATAAAGCCAAAGTCAATTTTGTGTAAAAATTAAATATTAATAATCGTTTATATTAATAAAAATTAGTTATTTTAACGTATAAAAAGGAAATAAATATATGATTGCTTGAATAATTATTAGTTTCTGGTATTTCCTAACAGATATAAAATTGAAGTTATTTAAAAATACCTATGCTATTTTTAAAATGCCATGTTCGATTTCGCCCCAACATATGTTCGAATTCGCCCCGCATCGGGGGCGATATCGAACGAGAATGTTGAATGATTTAATAATGAAAAAAGATTATATATTGGGGTAAAATAAACTTAGAATAAATTGTTTACGTTAGTTCAAATAATAACGAATAAATCTTCCGTCGTAGAATTAATTTCTTTTTTTAGGGATGTTGAACTAAAAATACTAATAAAAAAAGCGTTTAAAGCTCAAATTCGCCCCCGTCTCCCCTAGGTGTTGAGCCTTGTAAATTATCGTGATGTTGAATTCAACGCCTGTAAAATACAATCATTTATAATAAAATCCTCCTTTTTTGCAAATTAACTAGTTTTTTGCCATTTCTGATTAACAATAAATGTATATAAATAATAAAATAATGATCCATAACCTTAAACCAATCCTGGAAAATTATTTAGTTTTATCGGGACCCTCGATTATTTCCCATTGCAAACTAGATAGATCGATTATTTTGCAACCGTAGCTATCCATGGAATAGAAATTTTGAATTAACGCTAAACTTTCAAGTAATATAAGTAATCAGGCAGCAACACAAAATACAGTTTTTTTCACTTGAAAATAAATATTTAAAGAATGTCATAAAACCATAAATCATAAACGCATATAGTCCAAGACTGCTACTTCTTATTAGGAATTGATCTCTATATAATATACGTACGGTTTTTTTGTTTATCAGTCATTCAACACCTGCAAAATATTGTGATCCTCTAGGGAGTGATATAGGAAAAGCGGACGCCATGTTAATCTAAATGCATAGCAGTATATCTATAGAAGATCTAACTTTTGTCTCTTTCTATCTTATGCTCTTCTTATGGGTTTGACAGCCGACCAATCAGAAGCTGGGACACGTTTCCTGGCACTGCCTGGAGGATCACTAGTAAAAATAGGACCTCCGGCGCCCCCTTGTATAGAAGTTCATAACGCACTTCGCGCCTTTTTTAGTTATGATGATTATGGGAGAGAGTTGGGGCAGAATAGTCACATTTCAAGCAAAATTAATACTTCTAAAGCATATTTTCATAGCTCATTTGTCAATAAAAACCATCACATTAAGTATAAATATCCAAACTTCTCAATATGAAAAGAGTCTGAAACGCTATTTTGCAACTATACAGGATCAAAATGGACATTGTTAAAAAAATTAGTATAAAAAAAATTGGGATTAATTTATCACTTGTGGAGGTGTAATTATTACTTTGCGGGTTAAAATTAGCAACTTCATTTTTTTATATAATTATGATAATTTAATTTTAGTTTCATTTTAACATAAAACAAATAAAACAATACGTTTATTTCTTTATTTGATTTTAATTCTTCATTTGTATATTATTTCCACTTTACTAACATAAACTTGATATATTTGTGTTATTATCACTTTCGCGACGGCTATACTGTATAAAATGATTTTTTCTATTTTTAAAAAGATAGAAGAATAGAAAAGTTCCAAGGAATCTTTGTCATGATTATGTACTGTTTCAATAACACGGTAAATAAGATGAGAATTGTTTGAAAAAATTATTTAGAAATGTATTGTTTATGCAATGATATAAAATGTAACAAAATGTTCATAAATTCATGACTCACATGTGGGTTATATGTCACCTTGAAAGTGTTAAAAAATTTATAATTTTCAACAAAGCATATTTCTTTAAATAATCAAAGTGTTGTCAATTTTGCTCCGTGTTTATTTTACTCATCTGTCCCCGATACACTCAACAGAAGTGAGTAATCGAACGACGCGTTGCAGGAAGTGTAGAACTCTTCTTTAAGATAGGAATAGGATACGATATGCACATATTAGATGTGTTAAGCAAGCCTACGTACGCAGTGTATTTACGATACTACAAATAGTTCCGATTTTCGCTACTCTATTTACTTTTACATGCATTTCATAGCGCTACTCGCCGCTTAACACCTCCAATAGGCAATATGCATAAATCTAAAAATAACACATTTTTGTAATCAAATAATTTATTTTTTTATTCGCCTCGTTTCTGAGTATACACAATGAATCAATATTCTATAACATAATATGTATTAGTACATAAAGCTAAAACACTTTTGTACTTGGTGAGTTATGTGGACCCAATAATTTATTTTGCCATTAAATTTTATATAAACTATGAAAATTATTTGTTTTAACTACACTACTTACATGATGTGGCAACGATACACATTATATTATTATGTAATTTACATATTTTCATTTAGTTACCCTGCTTGATTTTCATGAGGCAACATTATAATAAAAAAATAGGCTGTTAATATGTGCAATACAGCTAATATGCTTATTTACACATATCGAAAATTAATATCGACTTAAATTTAATCTTGAACGTTTTTATAAAATGTTCGCGAAAATTGATAACATTTGTTTTTTAATTCTTATTATAATATTTATACAATCAATAAAATAGATTGATTTTTAACAGAGCAATACAAATATTTGTTTTTACATAAATGTAAAATTTCGACATTCATTAAGCCTGTTAATCGTTATTTTGTATTCTTTTAATAATCGCAACAAGTGCCCTCCAATAACAACAAAATGCAAGCACTCGTTTTTGTATACGATTAGAAAAAAAAATGTACACAGTAAGGCAAGAAATTGTTATAACATTTGATGTATAGTTTGGTGAAATGAAGAAAATTATGTGCAAAAAATGTGGCAGTGGTCTGAGAGGTACATACATGTAAAGATTTGTATAATTCAGATCAGTCTTTTATGGATTGAATGGTATTGGTTTCTATATTGGTCTTTATGTTTCATGATCGTAAGCGGTATATCGAACTTATTTCAATTTGCAAACAGGCAACCTTATAGGATACAATTGATGTACAATTAATTACAGTACAATCGTTATTTTGTCAAGTAGCTCGTGAAAAAAGGACGTCCAAGTATATTTATACATAGGGGGTGGGGAGTGTAAAGAAGGTTGGAAGAATAATCGAAAAAAGTGTATAAATAGCGAGACGTTGCAAAAGCATATTCCCAATACACAGGAGAATCTGCGAGAACGTCGCGAGTAAATGCATGCGAGTTGATCGGTGATAAGTCGTTGTAAGCGTGCAGTGGTAATAGATGGTCTTAGCTGCGGGTGCGATGGACGCGATCGGCTTTCAGACGAGAGTCGAGAGCTCGTGCGGGCTGTTGGTGTTGGCCGCGCTGCTGAGGTCGAGGGTGGCCGCGGGCAGGCCCGGGCTGACGCTGCCCGCGGCCTCGCGCGACATGAGCTGCTGCGAGCGGTTGTGCTTGTTGGGGGGGCTGGTGGGCGAGCGGTCGCCCGGCGTCGCGGGCGGACTCGCCGGGCCCGGGACCTGGCCCCACTGCGAGCTGTTCACCTGGCAGCCGTGCAGGAGGCCGTTGCTCGCCGAGGAGGAGATCAGCAGGGGCGGCGACATCGAGACGTGCCGGTGGCCGTGCACCTGCTGCTGCTGCTGCTGCTGCTGCTGCTGCTGCTGCTGCTGCTGCTGCTGCTGCTGGCCGATGATGGATACCGGGACACCGCGCGAGTGGCTGTCCTGGGACAGCGCACTGGTCGCCAGACGACTCGCGGCTCCGTACGACACGGGCAGCGAGCGTAGCTGATGCTGCTGCTGCTGATGCTGAAGCTGCGCTTGTTGTTGCTGCTGCTGCTGCTGCTGCTGCTGCTGCTGAAGGTGATGCTGCTGCTGCTGATGCAGCTGCTGTTGATGCTGATGCTGATGGTGCTGCTGTTGATGCTGCTGCTGCTGTTGCTGCTGCTGACTGTGAAGCGTTTGCTGACGCTGCAGTTGCGCCGCGGCCTCGTACTGTTCGCGACGGAGCGCCTTCATTGCGTTCGTCTTTTCCTGAAACATTCAAATTGCGTTTATGCAAATAGACTCTCGACCATGGGCGCGTAAAAAAATCTTTTCTCGGGAAAAATCTTGTCCCGGATCGAATGGGATTAAAAGAAAAATAACGACTCGAGCACAAGACACAGGCATTCCCGGAATACCGTGCGTCTGGATTTTTTCTCCTCTTTTTTCTCTCGAAGCGAATGACTGGGCCGGGCCATCGAACCGCCTTCGATTACGCATAGGTGGCTTCGAGGAGGAAAACCAGTTTGCCGGATTGCCGCGACACGCGGGCCGATCGGCTGCGGGTGTAGGCTAACCTCGAGCGTGCTCTACTCCCCGCGACGGTGTAAACAGTGCAGCGCCGCTGTCGCGCGCAATCGTATCAGTGGCGCAGCTAAGCTCGCTCGCCGATTATGCTAATCGTTCATTCGGCCGGCGCACGCGAGCGCGTGACCCCGTTTCTACGATCCATCGACCGATTTCGTACACTTACTTTTTGCCATACGAAGACTGTGTGCACCAAGGCGCAGCCGCAGAAGACAATCCCGAGACCGATGAACACCGACGTCACGATGGCCGGTGTCGACTGGAACTGAATGAACGTGTAGAGGATCATACCTGCAACGAAAAACACAGTTAGCAAACGACTCTTCGTGCAGGCTATTCGGAATTTGCCCAAATGATTTAGACTCGAGAGGACAGAGACTCGAGAGGAATTCCAGCGCCAAATTCCTAGATTGCACGTTACGCCATTAAAAAAAAGTGAAATAAAAATATATACACGCAGGTATACACCGATTCAGCTCGTTTATAGCTCTTTCTATGGCTCGAGTCTATGTATTCCAGAGAATGATTTCTAAAACATGATTCTTCATCAGCTAGTCATTGGACAAGTGGCTATGGCTTCCGAAAGTATTTTGATGATGGTGCGCCGCGAGCCAGGAGCCTCGGAGCTATAAGCTGGATTCGGGCGCGAGCGCGCGGCGTGATTACTCAACTTTCAAAGTATTATAGGTAGGCATCACAATTCACAGAGCGAGAGAACCGGGAAGCGTCGGCGATCGAACGAAGCGCGGCGATAAAAGGAGGGGCTAAAGAGAGAGAGAGAGAGAAAATTAAATGAGCCTCTTACCAGTTAAGAAGACTGGAATGCTTATGAAAAAACCACCGACAGCGCAGACCCGGCTGATCGACGATTTCTGCAGGTACTTGTTTGTTCTGAAACACAAAAAAAGGACGACAGAGTTAAAACATTTTTCAAACATCGAGTCAGTCTCATGTGAGAATCGTGTTAGTATCATAGCTCGACGAGCTCCGAATGCAAATTGAGAGGTAAATAGACACAAGGAGCCGATCAGGAAAGATGCAAAGTATATATAGGTATCAATTAAGGCGCAAGTAGGTATATAGGAGAAAGAGAGGCGCGAGTGGTCATAAAAGGTCTTTGACCCGGCGCGGAAGGGCTCGTAGCAATGGCACCGTGGGACTTTCTAGCGAAGCTTATCGCGCTCTCTGCCCCCCCCCCCCTCCTCCCTCTCTCGCTCTTTCTCTCCTGCCCCTTGTCCTCGGCGACTCGCGCCTGCTCCAGATGAGAGTGCAAGCGGAGAAACACTTAGCGGGCAGAAAGTGACGGTGTCCCGCGAGCGCGCGCGCGCGGTTCGCGGTAGTATACGCGCGTCCTGCAAGTTTTTGCATCGGAGAGCCGGACTCTCCGATGCAAAAACTCCCTTCTACGTAGCCGCTGGGCCGCGCGCGGCGTGTGCGCGCGTGTGTACGCGTTGCTTCGTGCCCGTGCCCGCATCGCGACCCGCGCACATAGCCCCCGGCCGCTGCGCGATAGCAATGAAGCGCGCTCGTACGCCTCGACGATATAGCCGCAACGTGCGGAATAACCTCCTTTTATACCCTCAACTATTCATTTGACTTTGTACAATGCGCCGTGATGCTGGCGAGGTATCTTTCGATTTAACACTTTTTCTTCGTATTTTTTTCTTACGTGAATAATTTACAGTGCCGTGTGAGAGCGGACTGACTATTCTGAGCCGGTGGTGTAACTTTGTAGCACGGGCTTGTTTAATTATTAGAATTGAGTATGTATCGTACAAAATTTATATTTTTTTTTATAATTTGGTACAAAATATTTTATTCCAAATTTGATTTTCTTTGAGCTGCCTGTAAACTTTTTATTGATTGTATTGTTAAAATCACTCCGTCGGCTAAAAAGTACCCCGCTCTGCGATAATACAGCGAGCAAAATATATAAAAAGATTTATATTAAAATTAATTAACGGTGACTATAAGTGCTAACAAGGTAACCTTCCGGGTCACCGATTGAGTCTGAATCTGATTCATAACGTTTTCAACCACTTGAACCACTTTCAATCTAAAACCCTATAGACGTTTGTGTGCACAATATGCTAACAAAAAAACTTGCGTATGGTTATGTAAGATTACCTAACTTGATTAGTGTAGAAGTCGAAGGTTTCGAATACACGCGGGCAGCTGATTCAGAAAATCATGTCTGTTGGCTGTTGTACCGCGAATTATAATTTGAGAACTACATAGACGATGTATTTTTGAACGTTCTTTACGATAAGAAAGGTTTTATAGGTGGACACCTTTTAGTGTTTTATAATTCGATTATAAATGTAGCTTATCTTAGAGCTTAATCGACTAAAAAAATGTTGTTTTCATCGCGGGCGTCCGATTCTTGTATTCATGACTGCTGACTCTTGTACCGCGAATTATAATTTGAGAATCACATAGACGATGTATATCATTCTTTTATGTGGTTCTCAAATTATAATACGCGGTAGAAAAGCCAGCGGGCATGATTTAACTACGGAATGTGTTGAACTGAACTGAACGTCCACCGTGTGAAGTTTAGACTTTTATAGTCGATGCATCAGCCGTATGATACTATACTTTAATAATCATTAAAGAAAACTAAAAAGTATCCACCTTTAAAACCTTTTTTATTTTAAAGAACGTCCAAAATACATCGTCTATGTGGCTCTCAAATCATAATTCGTGATACAACAGCTAGCAGACATGATCTTCTGAATCAGCTGCCCGCGTGAATTCGAAACCTTCGACTTCTACACTAATCAAGTTCGGTAATCTTACAAGTTGTAACTTTATTAAAATATTACCATGTTATTGATAAATAGTGTGGATAAACCATACGCAAGCATTTCTGTTCACGTATTGGACATGCAAACCTCTATGGAGTTGTAGATTAGAAGCGGTTCAAAACATTTCCTAGCGGCTCTGGGATCTGAATGCGTATCAGCCGCCAGTTTCAGACTCATGGTCACTGATTCTAAACTTTAACTCTGAGAAATAATTCTTTGAGTAAGAAATTAACCACCCGTTTATTAAATATGTTAAAAATTCAAAAAAAGCGCCTTCCATCTACTGGAAAATACTTACTGACAAATGAAATGGCATCTTAAACTTTAATTGAAGAAGTTCTGAATGTCATCTAAGATTATGACAAGTATGTAATATCCAGATGGAACCTTTTTCCTTATCATTTTTATCATAAAATAAAAGAAATCTTTAGAAGTATTAGTCGGCTTTTTAAAAATGTATCTCCTTGTATGGACATTAAATACCTATACACTAAAAGCACAGTTTCTTACAAGGAGGGACCACGGATTTGGATGAAACTTTGATGGAGATCGTTTTCTTGTAATTAAAATTTAAGCCCAGTACCCGTAGTTTTATCCAATAGGCCTTTGTACGGTAGACACAGTACATTTTATTAACGTTGATGGTATATCTATATATATCTGATTTTAAACATTGCCCATATGAATAATGCTACTACTGTTCTTTGGCTCTATCTCAAGTTATATGACCCATTGGATAAAACTACTGGTACTGTGCTTTTTTTATTAGGTTCAAAAATTCGATCTCTAAAGCTTCATCAAATTTCATGATCCAAACTCCATAGTCTCTCCTTGACTAAATATACGTAGGACTTAAATTATTTTTTAGTTTTTACAAAATATAACCCTTGAAGAGTATTTCAAAAATTGGTTATAAAGACAATTCTATATTATCATCAATATTCACGAGACACGCGTTTACGGAGGCACTTATTAACGAATCAATCTGAATTTTCTGGAAAATCTTTATTTCCCATGTATTACTTTCGCTGGATCGAAACATATTTGAAAATATCAAATTTAAGTCAAAATAGCAGCTTTAAAAATATCTGAAAATATCGTTCTATACATAAAATTGGTTGTAATTAAAGATAGTATTTTGAAGTATGCCTTGATTAAGCTAAGGTATTAGATGTAATAAAGATTCTTTACAAATTTTATATCAATTCGTTAAAATCTACCACTGTGTATCCCGTGAAAGTTGATATTAAAACTTATTTTAGTACAATTCAAAGAATTGTAAGCTGCCTAAAGAAGAAGGAGATGTGATAGTGAACTAAAAATCCCTACCTTACCGGCATCACAATTATATATTTTTTTCTCTGCCATAAATTAATATTTCTAAAAAATGTCATACTATGCCCTCCGTATTCTTACCAGGAACTTTTAGTTAAATTTTCAAAATCTTTCAATATTAACTCTCGGGGATAAGTGCATTCAATATATACAACTATAGTTAAATTCTCAAACGCATTATTCTCCGAGAGTTAATAATGAAAGCTTTTAAAAATGTAACTAAAGTTTCATGGTAAAAATACGGAGGGCATAGTATGGCGTATTTTTAGAAATATTTATGTATTGCAAAGAAAAAATATATAAATAGAATGCCGGTAAGGTAGGGATTTTTAGTTCACTTTTACATCTCCTTAACCCATAATATTGAAAAAGCGTGTGTAAAGTTTTACATGACATATTTTTTTATAAATCAAAAATCTGTTTTATACTCTTTAAGGGGATGCCGGATATCGATATTGCAGTTTTTCGTTTCATTCAATGAATAAATAAAATTTTCAAATTTCGCGAATGTATGCACAATCTGTTTATCAGTAAGAATGTGCGTACGTTTGTAAAATGTTATTAAAGTAAAAATTTACTGCGTAAATGAATAATCGATAATGTTGGAAACTGGGTATAAGGTATAGGACTCCGCTCTCCCTTTAAGACATAAATAATACATGTCTATACTGATGTTTATAAATTATTTTTTATTTCCCTACCAAAAAATTGTCAAAGACAAATTATAGGGACTAATGCTGCTCATGGGTGCCCATGCTAGAGGATTTTTCCCTAAAACTTTGGAACCAATTCACAAGTTTCGATGAAACATGTCTTAAGTTAAAATTTACAGAGTCATCTTCTGTTTTCATGTATAAGTAGACATAACTGATAAAAATTGTAGTAACACAATACATATTGTAACGTATGTTTACGATATTGATGATATAATCTTGTAATACATTTCGATATGGTTATCCCAGTGTATATCACAAGTTGTCTGATGAATTGGAAAAATGGCGTAGTTAAAGGGCGCACATATACAAACTGCATAATCCTCTCCTACAGCAAGTTATGCCTTCGATGTAGTTATACTGAAACCCGTTTTCCCTTTTGACCTATTTAGAAATACAGATGCAAATTAGTATCTATACGCAGCAAGACTAATTACGTGCATGGTTGTAAAAGCGTTGCAACAACGCACAATGCTTTTGTAGTCATCTTACTTATGCAAATGATCACTTTTATCTGTCGAAATTCCCAGGACTCAGAATGGCCCTACGAATACGTATACGTATTCTTCAATAGATATTTCATTCAACAGTCTTTGAACAGGCAAATGTATACACGTAACAAGACAAGCGAGAATGAATTCGCAGTGCGTTTTCATTAAAATTATAGCTGAACTAATGCGAGTGGAAGGTCGAAAGAATTTCGTTACAATTGATATCCATTAGTTCGACTTTATATTTGAATGTCTTTGTGTATCTGGTAGAGCGAGCACGAGGAAACGTGATCAGCGTAGTATAAAAGAAGTCTCTGGCAGTCACGACGGCTTCATTATCGTTGGTAAATGAGCGTCTGAAGCCTGGGCAAAGTCGCAGCGCGTTCTGCGTCGAAATTTCCAAGCGCGAAAAGGAAGCGGAAACGCAGGCGGAAATAAATAATAGTACACATGGAAGGAAGAAAACGAAGGCACGAGCGTGCTGTCGCACACGAGAGCTATATTAACGGAGCTCGAGCTGCGAAAGATTCGTGTGCCGGATTTGCATAAGTCCGTGTGTGCGAGTCCGCAGCCATAGACTCGCTATAGGCGTCTGTGTGCCTGTTGCTCTGTGATTTGCATTCCCATTGATTCGGCCGAGCCGCGAGTGCAAGCGGGAAACGGAGGCCCGCGACGAAGAGAAAGCTCGCGCGCCGGAGGTTACGCGCCATAGACACCGCGTTATATTATACATAACCGCGCGACGAGCTCGCGCTCGGAGCTTTTGTCCGGCCGTGAATGAGCTTCCGAGCGAGAGGAGCCGAGCGATCAAAGAAATTGCTGCCGAGCCTCGACGCGAGAGATTAGTGCGGGCTTTTAAAAAAAAGAGAGACCGCAGCGCGCCGATGCCGAGCTGTGTTTCTCTACGCTCTAACTCTGACTCATCAGCGCTGGATTTGATAAATGGGTGTAGCGCGTGCGCGCTTGCAGCTGATCTCTCGCGATCTACGCGTCGTCCCACGCACAGTGTGCCATCGACGAGTCGACTCGGTCGACGACATGGATGTTGTTGCTTAAGAAGCGAGCAGCCTTGGGTTCTGCACGTGAGAACTGAAGTGGATCCGTTTATCGTCGCTGCGACTATTTATTTCATACTTTTTCCACTCGGTATAAGGTAGTGAACCCAATTGTCGATCAATTAACATAACACCGAGATTCCTTTCTCAAAAAACATGTTTATAAAGAAAGAATTAGTTTGAATGTGGTTTTATCAGTTAATTTACTATTTAGTTATAATAATAACGATGGGTTTGAACATCTTTTTTTATGTATTTATTTCAAATTTTACTTAAATTATAAAAACTCCATAGAACCAATTCTCGATCACTATTTGACACTGAAGACCAGTTGTCGATATGCGTAAAGTAACCAATTGTCGATCAATCTTAACACATGAAACGTAAGAGTAGGAATATGTATTTTAATAAAAACCTTATTAAAAAGTATTAAATTTGCAAGAAATTATAAAATTATTTCATAACATTAATTAGTAATGTCGTATAAGGTTCATTCAAAGAGTTTTTCACAGTTATTAGCATTAGACTTACTTATTAACCTAAAATATTGTTTTCATAATATCTACTGTTGCGAGTAGTTTTCTTTCAACTTGTTTTTACTAAAAATAAATGTTGTTATTAATTTAGTTATTATAATGATAGAAAAATGTATAATATATAATTAAAAAATGTAGTTATTGTTAAAAATTTATTGTTGACCGACAATAGATTATGACACTGAAATGAGAACCAATTTTCGATCGCTTAAATAATAACACTAAAATTAATTAAATCATGTTTCAACTGTTTTATTTCACTTATGTTGTCAAAGAAGTATAGTATTAAACTTATTCTAATAAAAGATACAAGGTAAAATTGTGAAAAATGTCAGATTAAAAATCGCCTCTCATTACCTATCCGCGTAAGAACGGAGCAGAGGTGTTCGACTAATCTAAATCTTTTTTATATGAAGTTTGGCTAAAAACGACTACATTTTTAATGGTCGATTATTGTTTCATCAATATTTTTGATACAAAAAGCGTTTTTCTAAATAGAAATATTCGTAGAAACAAGTGTAAAAACTGTACATTTCGTCAGAATGATCGACAATTGGTTACTGATCGAGAACTGGTTCCACTACCTTATTCAATTCATTGCAAATTTAACATTAAAAAAAGTATAATCTACCGCAATTAAGCATTCGTGCAGTCTTCTATCGACAGGGTGATTTCCGCTAATTTTAGTTCTATACTACACCTCGTGAATTGTTCGAGTGAAATTTCCTCTAGAGATTTTCTAAGGAAAACGGATTTACTGCACGCTCGCGCTCGCGGACAAGAGAAAACCATTGGAGCTCGAGCTCCGCTTTTATTCTCTACACTGCGCGCGCGACTTCCCTTTCGATTTTCAAATGCATTTGCGCACGCTAAGCCTTCGCACACTATACGTACGTCGTATACGAGAATTTCACTTTTAGGATGGCCCTGCCGAAAATTCTGAGGTACTCGTACAAAAGCACTGGCCGGCTTTTTCGTCGTCGGTCGAGCTTTTGGAAAAGCGAAATCACGAAAGGCGTACCGCATGGGGCCAGTCAGCCCACGCGCAATTTACATTTTAATCGAGAAGCGAGCGTCTGCCGCAGTGAGAGTGAAAGAATGTCGCCTCCTCCATTTGTTTCGCGCGCATACAAGAATACGAGTAGGTTCCCAAGATTTTGGGAAATGCGCACAAGGCTTGGCCACGGCAAATTACCTGATTGCAGACTTTTATCGCTCACTCGAGTTGATGTTCCACGGCCAACACAAAACCGAAATGACAAAGCCGGAATGACAAAGCCGGAATGGCAGACTGAAGAGGACCAATCACAGATATTCCGATAAATCCGTTTCGGCGTTTACAAGTTTTTATGTAAATATAAATACGAGATACATAAAACATCTCATGATTGAAATATTTATCACTATTTAAAGGGGGCATACAATTAAATCATTTCAAAGTGAACAATAGTTGTGAGAATTTTGATGCTTAATGCCATTGAATTTCGGTTCCGATTATAAACCCCTACTGTCCCATGAAGCATCTTTTCCGAAAATAAGTGCCATCCTAACCTCACTAGTAATTCAAATTTTATTAAACTCAAGGGAATTAAACATAAGATTGCACGATAAAGTTACTATCAAATATATTTTCATATAAAACAATGCTTTTTGGACAAAATTTGTACAAAAAATTGATTTGATGTAACACCAGTTTGAAATTTTACCGAAAATAAAAGCTCCATGGGACATATGGAGGTTAGAATCGGAACCGAAACGGTCGATTTCCCGGAAAGGCTGTGATTGGACGGCCATTCCGGCTTTGTGTAGGCCATGGGATAACAGCCTCAGCGTGTACCTGTCGCAATTCGTTGGTGAATCTTTTGAAGATCCACCGCGCGTCAAAGTTCGTAATGAAATCCTGTTTATCAGCGGGAGAATTTTTTTACGAAGCTGTTATAAGACTTTGATTGCAGGTGCGAATGAAAGCTACAGCCCGGCTAAACCACTATATTTGCCGGGAATCGTGTGTGAGCGCGCCGGCACGAGCTAAGAATTGTCTGCACGCTCACTGTATTACTTGTATATACATATAGCTACATACACGCGAATATAGTCGGCCATTGACCGAGCCGCTTTTAATACACATGCGCCACCGCTGCCCCGCGTTCGAGTATACAATGCAAGAATGACCAAAATATGCCAAACAACCTTATTACTCAACATAATAAAGTCTTATTTTGAGTATGCGTTATGTACATGTAGGATGTAGCCGACTCGCCAATTAACTTTCTGCGGTATACTTCCACTTTTACATTCTTCTTTTCAGAATTCATTCCAACCAACATGCTCAATGCATTCAGTAGAATAATCAGTTAATTTTTATAATTGGCACAGTGAATTGATTGAGCTCTGTATCTAGATTAATGAACATTTTTTATTTGAATATTTTAATTATGTAAGCGCTATTGTTCAATATTTGTTTTTATGCGCGTATTAAAAATGTATATAAATTATAGAATGTATCTTTAATGGCAGTAAAAATGTTAGTATATTTTACATTATGTACCACATACTTCTTCACAATACACAATAAATATGAAATATAATACGTTATATTTGTACGATCTATCAATCATTATAAATAATAAAATAAGAAAGGTTATGTACGAAGTTTCAGACGTTAAAAACTGCGGCACCCTAAAAAATTTGTGGAATAAAAATTTATACAATAATTGCTCAATGGAGGACTAGCGAGTTTGGGTTTTAGCTAAATAAACGTAATTTTGTTTTTAAAGTAAATTATGTATGATTCAGTCGGTAATTCAGGGAAATGACTTTCGGATACCCTTAAGTGGAGCTCAGAGTCCTATATGTAATATCCAGTTACCGACGTTATCAATTTTTTGTTTTACTCTGTCAATTTTTACTTTATTAAAAGTTTACGAACGTACGCACATTCTTAGTACTAAATAGATTGCGCGTATGTTCACGAAATTTGAAAATCTCATTTATTCATTAAATTAAACGAAAAACCGCAATGTCGGTATTCGGCATCCCTTTAAGGATGGTCTTTCGTAATATATAGACGATCAACAAATATGTTTATATATTACAAGTAGCTAAATCTAATCGTGTAGCTAACAATGTATGCTAACAAAGAGTTTAAGTTATTAAAAAATGAATTAAAATTTAATTAATTAAAATTATTACAAAAATTAATTTATTAAGTGGAG
The DNA here is from genome assembly GCA_949152435.1 of Gastracanthus pulcherrimus. Classification (NCBI taxonomy): domain Eukaryota; kingdom Metazoa; phylum Arthropoda; class Insecta; order Hymenoptera; family Pteromalidae; genus Gastracanthus; species Gastracanthus pulcherrimus. The sequence continues at coordinate 1,189,245 of OX424576.1, forward strand.
CAGCCGATGGCTGAAGTGGTAAACGCATACCTCTTACTGCGGCCGCTCAAGCAGCGTGGGATCGAATTTCCGTCAGTACAAATTTTTCAAAGACATTAAAAAAAATGTTTTTTCCGAATTTTTCGGTGTCAGATATCGGACCTGCAACTTACTAACTTAGGAAGGGCAGTAATGGCCGTATATATGTATATATAATATATTATATAACTTTATTATCGACGATATTATCGTTTAAGATGGAGCTCTAACAATTTTTGACAAATAATCGATTTTGCTATTGGCTTTTCTTAATGTTTTAATGAGAGTTGCTTGTTTGTTTATATTTTAAAACTATGTAGTTGTCACAACTCAAAAAATTTACCAAGTAATAATAGTTTAAGTAAATTAATTCACATTGAGTAGTATGTAAAATAGATATTTTAAATGCATTTTACTCGAAATACATTTGTATAGCTTTAAAATGTTCCGGGTGTCAAGCCTGTTCTTCAAGCTTTAACCAATTTTTTTTTATTTCCTTGTACCTTCAACAAAAGAAATTTGCTTGATTTTCAATTATTTAAGGAGTATATGTCAAGATATAATTACCAATGTACAGTGAAAAAAAAACGTAAAACGGGGGTGGGACTCTAAATAACGAAAAGACAAAATTACGATTAAATAAAACTTCGAAAATCAAAGTAACGAAAAATTAAAACTACAAATTGCAAAAATATAAGCGAACAAACTTCCGAAACTTAAATAATGAAATCTTAATAACGAAAAACTTAATCACAAAAAATAATACTTCGAAAATCAAAATAGCGACAAACCAAAACTACGAATTGAAAAATTCAGATGACAAAACTCTGGAAAATAAAAAGCGAACACTGATTTTAAATGGTTAATTTTTAGTTTTCGGAATTTTGATTCTCTTAATTTTACAATTAGCCATTTTGGCTTTTCGTTGCTTTAACTTTCGTAGTTTTAGTTTTTGTCAATAAAGCTTTTCATTCTTTAAGTTTCAGAATTTTGTCTGTCTATATTTTTGTAATTTGTTGTTACAATTGTTTGTTACTTTGTTGTTCAAAGTTTTATTTATTCGCATTTTATTTGCGTTATTTAGAATCCCACACGATTTCTTTATTCACTTAAACTGCATTGTATTTTCTTAAATAGAATAAGGGTATGAAAAATACAAAGCAAGCAATTTTTTTAATTAAGATAGATAGATAGATAGATAGATTAAGATTTATTTTGCACAAGTCAAAAATATACATCTTATATACATAGTTTCATAGATTAAATTGGTATCCATATCACAGATTAAAAATATTTAACATTATTTCCTTTCCGAGAATACTTCGAAACGCGAAAATTGAGGTTAAGTTTTGCGTTTCGAATTATTATTGGAAAGGAAATAATGTTAGATACTCTATTAGGTCTCAAAATATTTCTTATATTAAAAAGAATTGGACGGGACGACTCATAGTTTTTCAATTAGTAAACTACTATTTGAGTAATTAGCAATAATGTGATTATACGTGGACAGTAGATACGGCTTCTTCTTAAGGACAAGGTCTGTAAAACTCTGTTTTTGTTGTTTTTCATCCAATTCTTATATTATATTCTCATATTGCTCATTGAACATTTATCTACACAGTTATCGAAAAAGCATTATGAAATAATTATCCAATGTGTGTAGAGAAACATCGAATTATGTACACGAAAATACACACAAAAAGAACTTAATAATAAACAAATGGATGTTATTTTGTACACATTAATTATTTAATAATTTTACTTCGATAACTGCATAGATAACAAAATGAGAATTTGAACATAATAATCGGATGAAATATTACAAAGAAAAGGCTTTACTGACCATTTTTTTAAACGATACGTAATATCTACGATTGTGAAATAATAATTCTGGTTTTTAATTTATTTTTCAGTTTGTAAAGTACTCCTCTTCCACACACATTGTTAATTACTACACTAAGAAATCTTAGCTATCTGTGATATAAATCTTGTTTATAACGTTTACATATTGTGAAAGTCCCTTCTTAAATACGCTACAATAAGTTCATTGGGGCCAAATGGTACAAGTAATATAAAATAGATAAATTTTAGTTTGAATGGCGGCGAGACGATGGCAATGAAGACGAGCTCTAACGCGTGCGCTTCGCCGTTACGCAAACTCGGATAAGCGTTAAGTAATCACGACGCAAGTACTTATAATATAGGTATGTAGACCGAGGCAGCGCTCTCGCAAAGACAGTCGGCAAATCGGCTAATCAATGTCAAGAAAGATAAGTTTCCGCGCGCGCGTTTTACGCTCGGCTGCTCCGACTTGCCGTCGTCGTCACTTGTCGCGCTTGAATGACGCGAGCCCTTATATACTTGTATAGACGCTGTAGAAATAATAATGCACATACCCTATAGGTATATAGCCTTACACCCAGAGCCAGTCGGCAGTGAGCAGCGAGCGTTGCCTGCTTATATTCTCACATACACACATAGACGCGGTGGACTTCCGCTTAGAAGAAGCCATTGTTCGCCAGACGCGGCAAAACCCTCCAACTACCTTTTCTAATTTCCGCTTCGACAAAGTTTATCGATTATCCCTTGACGCGTGCAGAGCGGTTGCAAAGTACGTAGAAGGAATCAAGTCCGAAAACGTTATCCCCGCATGTTTGATCGAATTTTATCGCGCGCCGTTATATAGCGCCTCACTCGGAATGTCGGAATCACAGCTGCGCGCGGCGCTTCCTATACTTTCTTTGCTGACTCCGCATGTTGTTTGGAAAAATAGAGGAAGAAAAATAACGAGTCATATGTGCAAGCGAGTCGTCGGAGCAGCGTGAAATGTTATGTCGGATCGAGTCTTGCAGGGCCCTACGGAAATACTCGTGAAAACAAGAGCGCCGTTCCGCTTCTTTTTCATCATCTCGCGTCTCGACTCGTCGCGGCGTGTGTGGGAGTAGCCGGGGAGAAAAAGCACTTGGTATTAAATATAGGTGACGATAAATTGAAGAAGCCTTGGGAGCGTGCTCCGAGCTCCCCCATTACTCGTACACACAAATAAATTTCTTTCACGCATATACGCATGCGCGCGGCCTACATATTTTTGTATTTTTTACGCCGTCGCCGAGGCTCGCGAGCGATTACCTAATAGCCGGGGAAGAGCGAGAGTGGTGCGCCTATAAATAAAAAAAATACGAGCGGATGCAGTGCAATAAATAATATTGTACCGGGCTTGAATCGAGACGCGCGCGCGCGCGTCCAAAAGATTCCCAGACTTTTAGTGTTCTTAGTTGGTTCACTTGACCGGTTAAAGTATGCATTTCTCTTTTTTCATATCCTCTCTTTCTGGCTTCTCCCCTCTCCGTGGCCCCTCTTCCCGCGCTTGTACACTCGGCTTCTCGGCTTCTCGGCTTCTCGGCTTCTCGGCTTCTCGGCTTCTCGGCATCTTGGGGCTCCTCGGCGCACGAAGAATCACGCTGCCGATGCGAGTGCGAGTGCAGCTCGCGGAACAGGTGTTTTTAATCGCGGCTAGGAGCTGGCTGGCGTGTCTCTTCGGGCCCCCGGCCCAAGTATACGTCCGGCCGAAATTAAGCCTCTCCGCTCGATCTCTTGAACCGTTACTATCTCCCCTCCCCTCCCCTCCCCTCCCCCTCCCTACCTCTCTCGCCGAGCAGCTCGTGCGCGCCACACCTGTTCTTCCTGCAGTTGCACTTTGCTCGTGCTGCCCGCGGCTCGGCACAGCCCGTGTTGCGAAGGGCCCGCACGTGGAAAATTCGCTTTCCCTCTCTCCTCGCAGCAAGGCTGCACCTTCCGGATAATTTACACGACTACGCGACTGCGCATTTTAAAGTGCATTTTAAGCGGAGAGGGGCCCCCGCTCGCGGTATACGAGAAAAGACCGAGGGAGAGAGCTTGAAATTCGAGAGCGGACCGAGTCAAGTGCAGCAAGCGCACTCGAGAGTCACCTTCGCTCCGCTGTGTATACGCACCCACCGACCGGAGTAGCACTCGAATATATCGAGAGAAGTGCGCGCCGCAGCTCGAGACATAAGCCAGAAGGAACATCGGAGCCCTGAGCCCGAGCCAGCCAAGGATGAATGCATTCCAGGCGGCCGGGCCGCGCACCGCAACTACCCTCATTACTGCAACTGGGCCTTCGCGCGAGCACACCTCGCCCCTCGTTGCTACTCTTTAAATTCCGCGAATAAACGACAACGTTTTTTTCTAATCAATGGGCCAATTGCATCCTCGATGTCTCATAATTACATGTTTAGGCCTATAAACACTCTAAGTAGGCTGATTTTGCAGTCAAACAAGCCTGCGTTTGCACCGCGTCGGAGAACGGCCAAATTTCTTTCCGCTGCCTAGGCCTAGGAAAACATGTTATCCATACATGTTTGATAAATAATACGGTGTGCACCACGGGGGAGAAGCTTTTTTCGCACGTGTGTGAGGTTTGAAATACTCTTCTTCGACTCGCAGTGTGCACTCGTCGGCTCGTGCTTGCTCGCCTTCGACTCAAAAAGAAATTTCTAAACTTTTTTGCTCTATTTGAAGCCAACTAATATTTTGAAGAATACATTACATTAGTTCCAATAGGAAAAAGAATTTCGCTGAGTATTCGACGAATGCTTTTTCGATGCGTTACAAAAATGTGTATACTACTTCCATACAAGTATTAGTATACATCGTAGTGAGCAAAAGCGACGAGGATAATAATTGATGCAAGAGTTATACAGTATTGCAGGCGCGGCTTCAATTTTTACGACGCGCATAAATCATTAAGCGAAATAGCGCAAACTCTTCTTTCCCGTTTTTTTTTCTGCATGCTTATAGGAGCCGAGAAGGACGGTATTCCCTCGTAACTGCTTCTCGTGTACGGGATGCGTTTTCTTTGGGGGCTTAAGGGAGCAGGGTCCGTAGAGAGAGGAGAGAATAGAGGGGGTGGATGAAACAACAGGGTTTCCGCCATGAGCCAGAGGCAGATCTCTCTCCGACTGCGCGACCGCAAGAGCGGAGCGACGTCCGATATCCCGACGGTCCTGCAAGCGCATCGAGAGATGAAGTGCAAGGCCAACACCGCTCTGGACGCTGGCTGCTGCTGTAGGCTGTAGTCCCCTCCCTCCCTTCCTCTTCTCTCGTTCAGCACCCTGTTATGCAGCGAGCGTACCCGGCGAGCTCTTCGCTCCTTCGACAACCTGCTGCACCTCTTTGTATTATCCGCGTGTTCGCCCGGCTCTGATATTTACCACTTTACCGCTCGCCCACTCGTCCTGCACACCTGAAATTTCCAAAATCAAATTTACGTCCTCGATAGCATTGGAAATTATACTTGCACATCCTCCGAGGCGATGGTCGATGCGATCACTTGTATTTTCTCGGGAGAATTTGTTCTGGAATTTTTTCTTCACACTTTTCATTAATCGCTCCTGGAAAGGATGAGCGTTTTATGATCCCGGTGAGCCGCGCGCCTACCTGGCCGCTCTCGGCTCCCTTCAAATTATTCCCTCTCTCTCTCTCTCTCTCTCTCTCTCTCTCTCTCTCTCTTGCTTTCGGTTCGCTCGTGCCGCGGCGCACAGCGTGCACGCCGCGTGGGAAATTTCAAAGTCCCGACGCCTACCACGACGACAACGACGACAACGACGACTCTTTTGGGCAGCTCTCGAGCCTCTGCCGAGATTACTCTGGCCCGATGCCGCAAGATTAATGGACCTTCTTGCGCCTCCTGCGCACCTTACGTCAGTCAAATTTTCTTAATACCCCCGGAGGCGGACCTCCAGGAATTCGCAGCCTTCTGCACCGTTCCGTCTACACGCGTACGTATACCGTGAATTCTGTCGTACGAGCGCCCATTGACGCGAAAGCTTTTCGGGGCGTTGTCTTGCTGTAGATACGCGGCGAACGAGTCGCCTTCTGCCCGCATCGTTCGGTTCGTCCCAGCCTATATATCGAAGGTCGGAGGGCAGAACTCGCTCGCTCGACGGGGCGTAATTAACAGAGCCGAGTAATAAAAAAGAGGCGCCTGCGACCGAGCGCTTATCTCGCTAGTACCCTACTCGTTTTCTATTTCAATTTTATCTCTCGATTTATGGCTCTTCTATCACACGAGCTGCACAGCCGCAAAATTGTGTATATAGCACCCGTATGTAACTATCCTATAAGAGATAAGTTCAATTATTTTACAACGGGCAATTCGGCCTGCCCTTCAATGATAGCCGCAACATAATAATATTAGCTCCTACTGTTTGGAGTGGGCTTAACGACGTAATCCGCTAACCAGGGATCGGTTATACTATAATTGCACCTCAACATATTTCCAATACTTTTTATTTTTTAAACGTCGAATACCCATGCGTTACAACAATGATCATCTGGTTTATTTAATCGATAATCTATGTTAAACATTTTTAAGAGGGCTCTAACAAACAAGACCTATTTTACACATTTATCAAGCTGAACGTTCTTATATTTAATACGAATAAGGTAGTATCAGTATTTAGTACACATAAGAGCAGCTAAATGTGTATAATAAGTTCTAAATTTAATTTTTCGAAATTTTTTTTCCTATTGGAACTAATGTAATGTATTCTTCAAAATATTAGTTGGCTTCAAATAGAGCAAAAAAAGTTTAGAAATTTCTTTTTTATTAACAACTTAATAAAATAATATATTGCGTACCATGAGGGAGAAGTAGGATTTTTCGCCCGCGTGTGAGGTTTGCAATACGAGTCGAAAGCGAGCAAGCACGAGCCGACGAGTGCACACTGCGAGCCGAAGAAGAGTCTTTCAAACCTCACACACGTGCGAAAAAAGCTTCTCTCCCGTGGTGCACACCGTATTATTTGTCAAACATGTATGGGTAACATGTTTTTTTATGCTTACGAAGCAGAAAGAAATTTGGCCGTTCTTCGACGCGGTGCAAATACACGCTTGTTAGACTGCAAAATCAGCCTACTTAGACTGTTTATAGGCCTAAACATGTGGTATCATCTGAACCTCTTAGGGCTTATTTTTTAACGTTTACTACTTTATGCCCGCTCATTTGGTAGCGGGCGTAAAGTACATTATTTTCCGCTGATCTTTTCGCCCACAGGTTGGCAATCGGCCACTTCAATCCCGCTATATAGGCATTAAAAAACGCGTTTTCGTGCACGTGTGACAAAAAGAACTATTAACTAAGTTTTTTTCCGAGAAGCATATAAGTGTAACGGTAATTTATGTAAGACCGAAGAAAAAACCGGCGATCGGTAGAGACAATTTATCGATAAACAAAATACCTCAAACGTTTTTCGTATTTTAGTTCTGTTAATACTCCTTGATATAGAATACTGTTTACCTGAATTTAGCGCCGAGAATGGAACTTTTTTTAATAAGAATAACGATAATAAAAAAGTATTGAAAAAATGTTGGAGGTGCAATACATGCCGATCTCCGTCGCAAAGACAATGTTATCAAAGTTACGCCGCTTTGTTTAATATACAAGCTTTCCCGATTTCTATATAGTACGAGCGCGAAAGAAAAGGAAAGGCACGCAGCTGCGTCTGTAGCGTCTGCAGCGGCAGCGCGGGTAAAGAGAGGACAATTAAAACTCCCTTGATGAAACAAAGAAAAGAAGCCGTCCGTCTTGATCTTTTTCGCCACTTTGGCGCGCTAATGACGGCCTGTCAGTCTTCTCTATAATTATCCAAGAATTTCCTACGCGGCACTACAACGGATTTCGCAATCGCGCGCGGTAGCCCTTCCAGATAACCTTGCTTTTTCTCCCATCGTCTCTCTCTTTGCGCTTCTCCGATTAACCGCGAAGCCTCGAAAAATCATCTCCCCGAAGCGAGCATATAAAAGTCAAAGAATTTGAAATTAGAGGTGCGTGCCCGTGTGCGGTACGTCGCCGAAAAGTTCAGCTGGAGGGATAACTCGCGAGGGATCGGCATACGCGATTACATCGATACGTCGTTAACGAGGCTCGGTTCCGCGCGAGAGATTCGTCCGGTACTCCAAGTCTCTGCACTCTCGCGTGCAATTTCTTTCGCGGGTCTGCACTCGTGAGAGAAAAAAGAATGCACGCCCACTTAGTAAACCGTCTGCAGTCGAGTGAGCATCTGCAGCATCTCGCAAAGCATATTTCTGTTTAACAATTTTGTTAAAAATACGCTAGCGTTTACAAATTTATCAGTTCAATGCCTACACTTCGAAAGTATAGTGCACGCACTTGATTTCATATCTCAAGTTCTTTTTATATATTTATTATCGTTTTTAAAAAACTGTAGAATACGTAAACAACGGGGAAAATGTTGAATCAAAGTTTCTTTTGACCTACACAGGAGAAAAAGTGGACGCAAAATAGTTTCTCGTTTAGGAGCGTAAAAGTACCGCAGCTTATGCTTTCGTAGTCTTGTACGTTTGTGGGGTAATGTGCTAGCTCCACGTAGAACTCGGAAAGTTCTAGCCATCGTTGTCAATTATCCTAAATATAAACGCAATCTTTTCTTAGTTTTATGGGATTCTTTCGTGTCTTCCTTTTTTCCCGCGTATAATGCTCCATTTGTACATACACTTTAATACAGTCTCACTTTAACTTCTAAAGTGGAGTAAAATTGAATGTTACAAAAGTTAAACGGATAAAAAATATTCTTCTCTATTTTGACATATCACACGATACTCGAATAATTCTTTATTAATGATTCTATATTAAACGGTATGCTTAGATATTTGTTAGGAAAGCTTGACTGGATGGAATTGGAAATAAGTTAAGCGGCGGAAAAATGCGCGAACTTGGTTAGAAAGGGCGATCAGTGGCAGAGGAGTCGTTCGCGTGCTGCTCGCGTCGATCCATTTTGGAGCTTAAAAATAATCGGACCGGATTCCAGGCCTGTCAGGCTCGCGTCTGCGGCTTTTCATCGTGTATACGTACGGTTAGGCTCTATCTTTCGAGTTGGCTTCGCGTGGCGATCGACTAGTGTATATCCAAGTCCAACGTCGACGGATTTAAACGCAGACGGAAGAAGATCGGACGTATAAACAAAAGTTGCGACGGGGCTTTAAATAGGAGCAGCTGCAGCAACGGAGTAAATCTCTGGGCTTTTGTTTAGTTGGATTGGTCGAGGTAGGAGAGTGAATAGAGAATAGACGTGATAAGTAAGGAAGCTTACCGGTTTCCGTGGTAGGAAGACTTGACGAGCTTGACGGCGAAGAGGAACTGTATAGCGCAGACGAGGAGGCAGCAGAGGTTGAGGGACAGCGCGAGGGCGCAGAGGACGAGGGTGACGTCGTAGACGATGGCGAACTCCTCGGGGCTGATGAGGCTGTTGGGCACGAAGGAGACGGAGGACATCCTGATGAGGAAGGTGAGCGAGAGGAGGGCCAGCAGCAGCGAGACCAGGCACAGCAGGCCCAGACTGGTGAGCATCTCCTTGACGCCGGCCTCGAGGCCCTTGTGCCTCGAGAGCGAGCTGGAGGACCAGGAGGCGTTGAGCGGCACGATGCTCGCGCTGGTCGTGGTGGTGGCGGTTGTGGCGGCGGCGGGCCCGGGGGCCGGGCTCGCGCTCGCGGCGAGGGCCGCCAGGGCCGGCGAGGGCGTCGCCTGGCTGGGCAGCCGCGACATCCGGGATATGTCCAGGCCGCCGTTGAGCTTCGAGCGCTCCCGGCTGAGGTTCAGCTGGCCGCAGGCCGGCGCCCGGTAATTGGCGAGGTGCGCGCCCACCACGGGGCTCACGCTGTTCACCGAGTGCTTCGACGTCGACAGCGTCGAGAGGTTCAGGTGCTGCTGGTGCTGATGCTGGTGCTGCTGCTGGTGCTGCTGCTGGTGCTGCTGCTGGTGCTGCTGCTGGTGCTGCTGCTGGCTGGCGTTCAGCCGGTGGGCCAGGTTGTTGACGCTGAGCTGCGAGTGGTTGAGCGGGTGCCGCTGGAACTGGGGGCCCGCGCGCTGCCCCAGCAGCTGCGTCTCGTAGACGTCGGCGCTGCTCTGGGCCCGGGCCCCGCCGCCTCGGCCCGGACTCGGGCCCGCCGCCGCCGCCGCCGCCGCCGCCGCCGCCGCCGCCGCCGCGTACTCATTGTGCTGCTGCAGCCTGGAGCCCGCGCTCGAAGACGGTTGCCCCTGAAGGATGTGCTTCAGCATCACTCGAGGCCTGCCGCGATTCGCGATCCGCTCCTCAGTCCGGCATTTTGGCGCGGCTCGCACTCAACTTACTTTCGCACCGTCGGCTCCTTACGGCGGCTGCAGGCCTGCTCTCCGGCTTCCTCTAACACGAGGCATCGCTGCCGCAGCTCGCTCCCTCGATCCTCTGAAACAAACGGGAAAAGTCTTTACTACGAGCCAGGATCATCGGGCCCCCTGTAATACCCATTAGCCCCGCGAGGACCGTTAGCTGGTGCTTATCCAAGCCGCGTAGGCGTAGCATCGCGCCCGCGGAGCTTCTTGTCAACGGTGCGCCCGAGCCGGGAGAGGGAGAGAGAGAGAAACGGGTTCCGCACTCCGCTCGCATTCCGCGCTCCGCGGCCTTCCACGCCTGCACGCCTAACTGCCTATGCGCCGATTCTTCGCCGGCCCTACCCTTCCAGTGATATACTTTTCTACCCGCCATCCCCCGACACGAGCCTCCGACGTTGCTCTTTAACTTCTTTCTTTACGCAAAGACAATTTGTTGAATAGTTGTACGTTATCGGTTATGTCATTATCGCAGGCTTTTCCGCGAAAAGCTAATGAGCTAATGAGCTAATGAATAGCGCGGGAGTTCATTGACCACGATACCGACAACAGCTGCTTACACGCGACTACGCGAGTTCTCCGGTAAATTTAGAGCTTTAGCTTACGCTCGATACTGGTTGAAGCAACGGCCGCGTGCATGGGCTACCCACTCAAAGTAGGCCGCTTCGATCCATACATACCTATGTATATACAGAAACGCACGAGAACAACTCCCTTTCATCTCATTCGTATTCACATTCGTATTCACGCTAGCCCTCCTACTACTACAACTACAACTACTATTACTACTACTGCTGCTACTACTATTAATTTTACTACTACCACTACTGCTACTTCTGCTACGAGTGTGTAAGTGGTGCGTCGTTCTACGTACGCTCTCGTGTTAATGTTTCTAGAAATGCTTACACCACTCTTGTTCATTCTCAAAGGCCTGGCTGGCTAGCTCGCGTGAAATTTAGGCCAGGGAGCAGGGACTAGCGCGTATCTTTTTTCTCTGCCTCTTATTTTTCTTAAGCTCTAGTTTTATGATAAAGCGCGCGCGCCGGCGGCAGCGCCGGTACATATAACACTTGCTGCAAGGGGCAAAGAGAACTCGCCAGCCGCGAGATTGCGTTTCAAGTAAGAAGAAACTACGTATAACAGCTGCTGGTTCGTGGCTGCTAGTAGTAGTAGTAGTAGTAGTAGTAGTAGTAGTAGTAGTCATACAGCCGTACCCTACACTCGCTTCTTTCATTCTACAAGTTGCGCGTGTGCGTGCATTATTCCGCAGCAGCCGGAGATTAAAGAGTAACGCGTGGCTGCGCGCGAACGCGCGCGCGTATTGGATTTCAGCCGCGGCGCACACGTATGCCTATATACACGCTCACTGTGATTCCGCTTCCACGCTCTGCACTCCCAGAGATCTCTCGCGATTAAGAAAAAGAGAGAAAAAACGAGAGCATGTATAAATATATAAAGTGATTCCACGAGCGAAGCGGAGTTTGAGAGTTCTGTGCTCCGCGCACTTTCTTCGGACGTGCTGCCAGTCACACCTCGAGACGATTCAACACTGGCTAGCATTGTGAGGCCCGTGCTCGAGTAGATTTTATTTTAAATTTTACGCCATTACACGCTCGACAAATTTCATTATGATCGATGTGCATATGTAACGTACAGTTAAAGCAAGGGCTAGATCATCAATCTTTCCAACTTTTCACTCGTGTGAATAAATGCTAATAAAATATGCCTAGATAGTTTAGAAAAAAATGTTTATACTTTTTGTATACACATTAAAAATACAAAAGGAAAAGTAATATGCTAATTCGATTGATATGTTCGAACTTTGTAATTTTTATAAAAGTAGGTATATAGGGCAAATCCGCCGAAATTTTAATTTTTAGTATCTGAACTGTAAAACTATTGATGATTTTAATCTTATTCACTGATATATCACAAGAAAAAAAAAATTTTCTACACTTGCACGGCACATATTTTATATGGCTTTTACCCAATGATACAGGCCAAATAATGATGAAAATCTAATCAAAGCAAAATTATTAATTTAATAGTTGCACCGTGGTGTAAATCATCAATTTGAAATTTAATATTTATTGTTGAATAAAACACGAAGCAAATAATCCATGTCATATTCATGTTGCCCTTCGATGTACTAATTTTAGAACATGTAATGCACAACTTTTAAAAACGCGTTCATTGAATACATTCAGTATTTACCATGGTACATCTACAATTTTATCTATACAATAGCATTTTATTATTTTACGTACATGTAAAAACTAAACGGCGATTGCATGATTTATAAATTTTAGATATTTAGCACATTTAGAATTGTAGTAGCACCCTGCAGAAATAAGAAAGTTCGTTTAATTTGAAAATCCAGTATAATAAAAGCACAATGCTATTAGTATGGTCAAGATAAGCAGAAAGATAAAAGTTTGGTGGATTGGTCCATATTTTTGTTAAAATTAATAAGCAAAAAAACACCTTTTATGCATTAATTTTGAATCGTACAGCTACAATAATAATAGAGCTGTTTGTAAGGTCGATCAAATGAAGCTTATTGATCTCCAAAGCTAAGTAAATCATTGGGTAAAATAACCTGAGCGGGTTGTTCATGTATATTAATCACGACTCGAATCAAAATCAAGCTATTATGACTTTATATAGATAGTAGGATAAACGTGCGATAGGAACGTTTGCAGACTTGTTATTCTATCCCATCCGTATGCAGAATTGTTCGCATTGTCCTCCAAATGGGTAAAGTAGGCAGAAAGCAAAGAGCTTGCGAATTCCACATCGGCGTGCAGAAAAGGATTAGCGAGGCCGCGAAGCATTAGTAAAATTATTACGAGCTCTGCGGGGCAGAGCCCGGCGGGAAAAGTTGAGGCGTGGATGCACGCACGCTCGCGAACGTAGGGTTTCGCTCGATGCGACGCGAGAAGTCTTACGCGTGCCGGTTTATCCAATTACAGTGCAAAGCTCAGGAGTGCACGCGCGCGCCATATACCTTTTCCTGCGCGCATTCGTCCGTTTGTTTCTAGCTCGCGCGGCTTTTCGCTACCGCGGCCGCCCGCGCCCTCGGCTCGACTTCCGCTTTCGCGGTGCGGTTCTTTGGCTCGCTTCCCTACCTACGGCTCGCTCTCTCTCTCTCTCTCTCTCTCTCTCTCTCTCTCTCTCTCTCTCTCTCTCTCTCTCTCTCTCTCTCTTCCTTATGCTATTAATGAAGAAAACACGTATAGACGTGCTCCGCTGCTGCTGCTGCTGCTGCTGCTGCTGCTAGGCTCGAGGGTCAACACACTCGCGCCCTCCCCATCCTCCTTCTCCTCCTACGCCTATAGACCGCACGCAACTCCACACGCGCACATTGTCATCGTGCAAATCTTATCTCGTCCTATCGCTGCCCAGAGACAAATCTTCCTCGTACTAAAAAATGCTAATTTATGCGGTATGCTAATCGAAGGTATTCAGTTTTTGCACGGGATATTACGCCCCAGTCGGCTGTACAATGGGAATATTAATGGCGCAGCTTTGCTAATCGCTCTATTCCGCGAAGCGTCAAGATAAGGAGGTTTGCTTTCGCATCAAAACTGACAATATAGCGTATAACGGATCGTCCGCTGCCGTGGACTTTTCTCGCGCGGCCCGCGCGTCCGTTGTCAAAGCCGACGATCTGACAAACGCACCGGCCGCAACTCTATTTCCCTCGTGCACGCTGCAACAGCGGTAGTCTCAGCGACTCGTGAAGCATTCTGCGCGAAGATATAGTATACCTCGGCTGTGTTTATGCGTGTAGCCTGCAGCGAAGCGCGATGCGAAAGAGGAAGAAGGCGCAGGGGGTGGGGTGGACAAGGGGGGCAGAGAGAGGCAGAGAGAGACAGAGAGAGAGAGAGAGAGAGAAATACGAGAAACGAGAGCCGAGACGATGCTGCAGGTGCAGTGTGCGGCCTCATATTCTCTTCATCTCGCATCCACCATCTCCCTCTCATTAGTATGCGAGAGCATCTCACGGGAGGACGGCAGAGGGAGAGAGGGGGGACCGGCTGAAGATGATAAGACGAGGTCCGCGCGCACGCAGTCTATAACAGTAAAGCAGCTCGCGGATCGCGATCGTCTATCCGATATTCCGATCCGACGCGACACATCCGCGTACGACTTCCCATCCAGCTTCGCTTATTTATTCATGCAGAGCCGCATATTTTGCTCCAATTTATTAAGATGCGCTGAAAATATACACTCCAGCCAGTATACAGTAGGTGGAAGGAGAAGTCGCGTTTTCCTCGCGTACAATAAACTTGGAGTACGTAACGAGCTGCTATAGTCAATTTGGAGAATAGCGAGAAGCGCAGTTAAGAATAGTTATTAAGCGAGCGTGCCGGCGTGTAAGATTAGAGGGGGGTTCTCCCTCGGTATAATAGACGAAATGTCGTTGATCGCGCATATAATAGCGCAGGGACGAGGGAAGCGAGGAAAAACGGCAGCGGAAATGCCGCCGGCAGAGAGGAACCGGCGCGAGCAGCGTGTACAGCGCGCAGGATATACGCAACCGGCAACGGGCGCGATGTTGCCGCGTTCTCCAGCTGCCTCTTCTCTCCCTTTTATTCTTCTTCTTCTCCTGCTTGCGCGCCGTCTTCTCCTTCGCTCTTCCTCTTCTTCTTCTTGTTCCTAGCAGCGCGCGAGTACGTTCTACCGCGCGCTCGCGCAAGGTCAACGATTTTCCCGCGCGAGAAAGGGAGAGAGAGGGAGAGAGAGAGAGAGCGCGGGCAGCGACGAGACGACGAACCAAACCTGCATCGAGTTCCTGCGCACTGCCGCCATCATTGAGCCCTTGGCGCTCTCTCCCCTATTTGCTCTCGCGCTTTCGTGGAGTTCGCCTGCTACATGCGCGCAGGCGAAGAAGGTACCGCGAGCCGTTCTCCGGCACGCGCTAGCTGGGAAAACTCGTATATATGACGTTTGTATCCTGGAGCGCTGGTGTGCGCTGGTGTGCGCTGGTGTGCGCTGGCGGCGGCCAAGGTTGGGAGACGAGCGAGATGACGGGAAGCCGCGGGAAGCGCTAATGGCAAGGTCTGCCTCTCTGCCTTTCCGCTGCGACTTATGCAATCTGCGCACTTTTTTTTTCCTTCCAATTCAAAGGCGTTCCTCTGCCATTCCATGCTCCGTCAGCTGGAAAAATTCTCCACCGCTCGATGGATACGAGACCGCAAACGCCGATAAATGTGTTTGGATAGAGCGCCCAACCATCGGGGAAAGGAAAGTCTATGGAGCATTTATATCGGTGCACTCTGTATTTTTAGAAATTGCACTGGTAGCACGCAATATCCGCAAGAACGGATGATAATTTCTTTGAAAAACAGACGACACACAATGATCGGAAGATGGCGAACACCGTGCGCATTAACCGTTTCCTGACCTGCGGCAAAAATATTTTTTCACTCAGCAGTTTATATTTACGACCGCCGTGTTTGTTGTTTGTGAATGGAAAGAGAGGGAGAGAGAGATGTGAGCAATAACAAAATCGTAAGGTAGAGGAGGAGGGGGAGGGGGAGGGGAGACCGGTTATGGAGGCGCGCAGGGCGCAGATATAACTCCTGATAGATGTGTTGGAGGCAGAGTCGCAAAGTACAGAGGGAGAGAAGGCAAGGTCGTTGCCTAGATAACAGTTGCAAGGTATACAGTTGGCTCGCATGCCAAGGAGGCGCATGCAGGGAGAAAGAGAAAGAGCTGCTGGTCGGTATAGGTAGAGCGAGCGCAGGTATACAAATACAACGCGCGACGCTATACCAAGCCACTATACACACGCGTATAAATTCGCCGCCGAGTCGCCGAGTCGCCGGTAGCTTTTATCGCGGCTGCGTGCAACGGAGCTACCTTTGCTTTAGGACCACTTGCGGCAACGGCGCGCTCTCTTGCCGCCAAAATTACAAGCGGCTCCTCAATCACCGGCATTCCTCGCGTGCTCGCGTGCTCGCGTGCCAATTCCAAACTTTCACTAAACTCACAGCGGCCACAGAGCCCAGCCAATGTCTGCGTAGCGCAAGACGTTGGATAGTGCAGAATACGGCCTGCACGAGAGTTCCTTATAAGGAAGTAATGCAGGGAACAAACGGAGAACGGATCTTGTACAGTGCTGTCGGCTCGGAGAAAAGCAACGGGCGAGAATCGAAAGAATCGAAAGAGTCGAGAGTCACATGAGTAATGGGAATGCGAGAGAGTGACGTAAGACAAATCTTCCTAAATCAAGGTTCCTCCGCATTCTGTGTGTATCGGGTCAAGGACTCGCTGCGTGCGAGGCGTCAATGTCGAACGAATTCCAAAAACACCGAAGAAAAAATAGTAATTGCGATGTATTGTATGCGCACGCGCATATGGCGCATGAATAAAAATGAAAGGATTACGTTATGGGAGCATTACCGTGTGAATGATGTAATGGAATTCTTCAAGCGCGCTCCCGTGAATCAACTTACTGGGGGATAGCGCTCTCGGCTCCTTTCCTAAAAGATCCTAAGCCCAAGCGAGTCCTTGAGAATTTTCAATCTGATCCAAGTCCCAACGGATCTTAAACTAATGTCGGGCGAAGATTATCGAGAGAGCATGATCTAAGTGATGCATAAATCTTATAAGTCGGCTAAAACTCAAGTTAAATTCTAGGTAAATATCATTGCGTAAGTAGCTCAGCAGTCGAGTGTTCTTTTTCTCTTCAAAACATGTTTATATTTTGATGCCGAATTTTCAATCGGGCTAATTGACACATTACATACTGTAAAGATTCTTATCTAAGGATATAATTTCCGTGATGGATAGACACGCGTGTACATATATGGCTTTGTATTTTGAGACGGTCATTCCGATGCAATGGAAAGAAGAGAAGAAAAAGAGCAGGAATATTGTCAGTGGCTGTTGGCGTAACTGTGTTTGGACTCGCGCGCTAAGAGTTGCGTGGGCAAGTCAAAGGAAAATGTATATATTGTATAGTGAGGCCGCAGAGCGAGGCGAGCGCGCCAAGGTAGGGCAGGGCGCGTATTATACTCGATCGGCCAGATAGGCCGAACGAGAGAGAAACGAGAGAGGAAGAGCCGGGGAATGCCTTCTTTACTCTTACATACATACATATATACATACTAACTCTCGTCTGAGTTTTCAGGTGCTGCTGTGGCGGGCCGGGCTAGCCTGCCGGAGCAGTAATCCCCGTGAATCACCGCGCGCTCCTACGCTCGGCAGCGAGCGCAAAAAAGCTGCTTTGCTTGCCGATTTCATTAGCTGCACTCTTTAACATTTATCGTTCAATTAGCGCCACTTCTTTCACCGGCTATTGATTCAACGGAAGCTGCACCTGCAGCCTTTACAGAGTTCAGCTGCTGGCCCAAAAGTTCGGAAGTACCTATATAATAGGCCTAAGGAGAACATCGAGCCTGCGGAACGTGGATGCTACATCCGGATACGCATGTGAAAAATACCCCCAGCTTTTTCAACCATGGAACGTTTTTTACCATCTTCAAATATAGATTTTTAAGCTGGTAAGGACTGTCAGGGACCATATTTCTTTATGATATTTACGTATTGTGGCCTAAAAATCAAGACTACACTATCCGTAGTTTAATCGAAAGGGTCCATTGTTTGAGCATGTCAAGTGTTTTGTACCAAATAAGCATAAACTTTAAAGAATATACAAAACTACTATGTGCCCTTTAACAACTAACACAGTTATCATATTTAGATTGCGTGTTCTTATATAAATATTTAGGGGAGACTTGCCTAGTACCGCCCCCATAGCTATTTCGGCTGTAACTTTGGCCTTGATGGTAAAATTTAAAAATAAAAATTGGACCTTGTTTGTTAAATGGACTTTTTCTAAAGAGCACAATTTTTTTTAAATAACAATCTGAATTAATTAAAAATCTAAGTTTAAAATTTGTGTTTTTACGATTTATAAAAAGGTTTGCCTGGTACCGCCCACTAATAGTTTTCGTAGTTTTAATGGTGTAAATGGCCAATAAATAATAGTTAAAAAG
This sequence comes from Gastracanthus pulcherrimus, assembly GCA_949152435.1. Lineage (NCBI taxonomy): Eukaryota > Metazoa > Arthropoda > Insecta > Hymenoptera > Pteromalidae > Gastracanthus > Gastracanthus pulcherrimus. The sequence goes on from OX424576.1 coordinate 1,207,461, forward strand.
TATTTAAGGTAAGAAAATAGTATTTTTATTAAGAATATGTACTTTGGTATTTGTTAGAAACATAAGAATCACTATTCTTACTCTGTTGATGATATTTCATTTATCAATCGTTGTTTTGTTCTTTTTTACATTCTTTCCCTTTTGTTTTAAAATACAAAGAAAAACTCAAGATTATTTACAATATAATTTAAGTTCTAATAGGTTAAAAAACCTTTAATTACGAAAAATATATATAATAATATATGGGCATAAGTTGTGCGGGCGTTACTAGACAACAAATTCATTTTACCAACTTAGATAGTATATATGGCTAGTACTGCGCGAGGGTAAGGAATTATCGGGGCACCGAGGATTTTTTTATAGCAGATAAAGGTTTAAATGTCATGTATAAATTGCTACAGAGACACAAAGTTATTTGCACAATAAGTGTACTGAGCCGTTAAAATTAACTTTTGACACTGGTAAAATTAGCCTTATGACTATTTGTCCGAACAACTTTTGCAGCTTTAAATTTAAAGTAATGATCTAGGAGTATGTTTAATAGCACTATAATATGCAACAAATTACCGTATATAAAAGCTTTTATCTATAGCAGTGAAAGAGAGAAACGGCTTGTAGGCGGAAGGATCAATTCGTCACATTATTCGCATTGTTTTCTCGTTATGAAAACAACAATTTGCATTTTCTTTTCAAACAAACGTCCTCTTTGAAACTTTGGCATATTAGTAGGGGAAAACGAGGTCAAATCAATCACTTAATTATGAGAAATATTAAGTTTATTGCATGGTGAAAATATTTTTATATTTTTTAGAATGTATCTTTCAACTTAATGCTAAAAACCAAACATATACAAGATTTGTATAAATATATTCATGATGTGCACATCGATAGGTTTTAGCCACATTTTTATAAGAAAATTTTGCGCTAAAATCCTTTTTACAATTATTTAATTTAATTATTGGAGGTTTTAAGTACAATACGAGAAAAATATAGCATTTAATCTTACAAATTCAAAATTTTTTATTTGTCTAGTCATATTTACTCTTTTTTAAATGAATTTTGAAATTGTATAGCGAAATGAGTTCATTGATCAGTGTATTTAAATGGGGAAAGCGCAAACAGAGATTAGGATTACAGTTTATTTTCATGAGGTGATGAACTTTATTTTACGTATTATCGATTACCATTGAAAACCCGATTTTTTTATTTTGATAAAAAAGTACGAGGTTTATGTATTTCTGTCAGTTTAAACTACTAAAATTGAAAAGATAAAGGTTTGAACTTATTCTCAAACGTATAAAAACTAAAGAAATGCTAATATTTTTCTATTTATAACAAGTGATTTGCATGACCCCGTTCTACTCTACATCTACATGTTATATTAGCACACGTTCATTTTGATCTACCAAAAGTAACTATGTTACACAAATTATTTCTTGATCATATAACATTTGTTTATGAAGTACCAAACTTGACCGAATGTAGTTACTCGTATGCCTAATAGGCACACGTGGGCACAATATTGTTAACTCTTTTTAATTATGTGATCTTTCGTGCATGTTTTATTACCTACTTCGATTATTTATGACTTTAGAATACATATTAGATTTAATTAATATTCTTACTAGTAATGTTTACTGTTTAACTGTTTATTGAAACTGTTTAATTAAAATAAATGAATATGTTTTGCATTTTACCGCATGTACACACTAGAATATGTTATAATATACAGAGGCATACATATTACATAAATACACTCACATAAAGATGAATTATTAGGAATTAAGGTAACTAATCACTTTATAGATAACAATGTAAGCAAATTAATATATAATAAGAGTATATAGAATGAATTTAAAAAATATTAATCAAATCTCTTACCCTACAGATTTTTATTTACTTTTTGGATTACTTTTATGCTGAGTTATTATTAGAAGTAAAATGACTATTTTTCTCTAAAATAAAGTAGAGATCGGGGTTAGCTTGTACAGGGGCTAAGTCATATACGTTAACTATTTTTAAATGATAATTTTTGCAGGATTGTACATGGTATTCATTAAAAAAGTCAGCGTGTACTTCTTAGCCACTGTAAACGAATTAACCCCGCTCTCCCTTACATTTGGATTAGAACTGATATCTTAAAAATAAAGTTGCATTAGATTAAACTACCGGTGCTACACTTCACTTTCAGGTTCCAGAAAACTTCTCCTTAAAGCCGGATCGAATTCCGAGTTCTACCCGATTGATGTTCTCATCCCTCATTTACTGTATATTCAATGCAATAACTTGGTCATTACGGTATTAAATAACAATCTCATATGCATCATGGCCTACACTTGCCAGGACAACTAATATGCTTCGTTTGCCCTTTTTTAAAATTTCTATCACCAATTTATAAATATAAAATTTTTAATTAAAGTATTGATTGTTATTGCGATATAATTTGACATCGAACTGTAATAAATTAAATTTTTTTGATTAGGTAAATTTAGAAAATTCTATAAAAGCCAGTGTTATACCTTCAATTTTTAACTGTGGATAAAAATTTATCTGGTCGAATACTTTTTTACTTATGGATTAATTATGTTATTTTTCTTAATGATGTCGCGAATGACGTCAATGCATCCGAGGGCTAATAAAACTTTCAAGTTAACCGGAATTTTAAGAGGCGTACATCAGAGAAACCTGTTAAGGACGTTTGTCCCTTGAAAACATCGATCCCTTGCGTTTACGCCGACTAAGCGGTATTTGCTTTATTTGCTTTAATTTTGGAGTTTTTAAATAATGAAAAAAATAATTATCATATAAAGATTTTTAGCTTTAGGTAAATTCCAAGCAAAGCGTAATATTTGAGTTTAAAATATTGTCAAAAATTTATCGATCTTATCATTTTGTGACAGGCAGACGACGCTGTAAAATCATTTAATTAGTGTAAATGTTTTGATTGAGGAAGTTTTATTTTTGCGTAATATAAACAAGATGCTATTATTTAATTGCCCATGTATTGTTTACAAGTTTTAAACGAATAATGCTTAATAAATATTAATACGTTTCTTGCCAGACAGAGATAACGCTCGTTTGATGCCCTGTGAACTTTTTCCCGGTAATATGCGTTTAAAAGTAAAACTATGAATTTTAGAGCATCTTATTAGCACATTGTAGCTAATAAATTAATAATGACTGAGTTAACCCCTCATGTTTAGCAACATTGTGGAATAGACTATTATTGCGCAGTTGAATAACGCAACTTGTATTCAATAAAATAACTTTAATTTTGTCTTTGCAAACTATGTCGGGGACAAGCTAATTTTGCATCTTTAGACCTTTGTATCAGAATTTATGAAAAAAATAAACCCTAAAAATTAAATCTAAAAAGGACCAGTTTTTCAAAGTAATTAAATACACAATTTTCTAAAACCTATCTAAGATGTTTTTTAATTTGCTTGGTACATAAAATTGTACGCTATATACTCAGAATTGCTCATTAATGAAAAGGAAGAATGAATTGGAATTAGGTAGATATAGTCGGCGCGTTTTTTAAAAAGCAAGACTCGCTCCGAGCGATCGCCGCGGAGATTGACGCTCGCGCAACCGAGAGAGCCGATCAGTCTATCGTCCGAGAAAATTTCCTCGAGAAAGGAATGCCGGCTTCCAGCGCGTCATTACTATTAGACTGCAGCAGCGGAGCAACTCGCAGGTTTTCCTGTGCAGCAACAACTGTGCCTCTCCGTGTGTACCTCATGTGTGTTATATAATGCAGCATCGGCTCGAAACTTCCGAAAACACCAGCCTGACGCCCGATGCCGATACATACAAGAGAGAGAGAGAGAGAGAGAGAGAGAGAGAGAGAGAGAGAGAGAGAGAGAGAGAGAGAGAGAGAGAGAGAGAGAGAGGGGAGAGAGAGCATTAGGGAGTGGGTCGAATTAATTGGGAGGAACTCCAGTTGTGCGCCCGCAGCGAAGAAAGAGAAACGGAAAGATAGAGGGGCGCGATATACGTACGAGAGGGAGAGAATGTGACATCGAGAAAGGGAGCGAGATAGACAGAGACAATAATAAGTTAAAGAGACACACCCTGCATTTCTGTCGAGACGTCGGACATCGAGCTGCGGTTATACGCTGAACCTTTTGCACCGACTATAAGTGCACGGGCGCGTGCAATCGGCGATCGTGCGCGCGCACGAAAAACAAAAAATGTATACAAGGAACGATGAGCCAGCAGCAGTCCTTTCTGTCTGACTCTCGGATAAGTTTGATCGTCTCGCGTTTCCCCTGCAGTGTCGTTTCTTCGGCTTTTATTTTGCAAGAAATGAAGGATGCGAGCTCTCGCGCGCCCCTTCTGCGGCTTAGCCTAGCTGCACTCTGCAGTGTTACTCGAACCTTTTTATATACGCGAGAGCGCACTCCAAATCCACAAAGTTACCTCAAACTATCTCCTACTTTTTGTACAATTCGTTGGCGCGAGGCACGCTCAGCGGTAATAAAAGCGAGGACCTATCATCCTTTCCATTTCGAGTGTCGCTATGGTGTGCATAAATTGCAATGCTTTCTCCGAAGCGTCTATCTGGATTTCTTCGTCAAATCTTTTGAGTGGGATATTTTTGCCCGACTTATCTCTTTTGTGTTCGAGCGCGACTGGGAGAAACGCGTATACGGTACAAGAAGGCAGGATATGGTAATTTTTATTGCACAACTCGAGTCGGGGTCGTTTCTAAGGATTTTTTTTAACAACGGGATGCTGCGCGTTGCGCCGCGAGCGTGGATCGCAAGCGTAAAGCGAAGGTAGGAAAATGCCTGTATAGAAGGTCTAGAGAGCCTCGTGTAAAATTAAAACGAAGACGCGCGAGACCGAGGTATGTACTTTAGCCAGCTAAGAACTCGACCTTGAGTTCGTGTCTTCGTGCAGGCCAACTCTTTCTACGCGTATTAAGCTACTATACTCATACCTATACCCAGCAGCCGTCTACTTATTCTATTTTTTTATTTGATTCGGAAGTGGCGAAATAACAATTTGTTTCCCCGCTGCGTCGAGGCTTATTTATTGGCCTTCAATGATTCATTCGGAGCCTACTCACGGCGACATAATGCTAGGACGGATTTTCTCACTTTTTCTTCGTCTCTCGTGAGAATATCTCCTTAATGACGAGGATGGAATGCCGGGTTAAATGAAACGAGATCGAGCGCCGCGCTCTACGGGAGGAGGAGATGGAATGCGTCGCAGGGATTAAGAAGTGCGCTAAATGTAGGTAGTAGGTACATGCAGTATACGAATAGCGAGGTCAGATCCCGCGGGCTCCTCTCGGCTCAGGGCCGACACGAAAGCCGCGCGCTCCGAACTCCGAAGTCCCCAACATTTTCCACATTCTTTCGCGAGTCTGTACCTAGCTTATCAACTTGCCTCTGCCTTCACCTGTCACTTCTTATCTCGCCAACTTTCTTTACAGACTTAAATGCAAATTTATTCGAACAAGAGCAGCTAAATCGTCTTTTTAATAACGACTGTTTAGAAAGATTCTTGCGCGGATCCGTGTTTAAAAGCCTACTTGACGACAAAAATATCCGTGGGTGAAAGACATAAGGACATAAGTCCATGTTTTACTTTTTCATTTTCTTTTTTGAAAAAAAATGTATAAATAGTAGACATTTTTAAGTGAAAATATATCAAGCAAGGATACGAAAATGGGTGAAAAGTGAATTTTGAAAAAAAGTGAACTTGTGTCGTTACGCCGGGAGCCCTGCACAGATGTTTCCCCTGCAAAGGTTGTTTGCTCTTCGCTATCTCACTCCCCTATCTACCGAGAGCAGGGGGCAGCTTACCGCTGAAATCCGTTAGCAAGAATGAAAAAAGCGCGATGGATGGCCGTTAAAAAGGCCATAACCGCTGATCTGGAATCGGCGATACACCTATCCGTTGTTTTTTCGTCGTTCGCGAACGAGGAAGTGGTTCGATGAACGGCAAGGAAAGGAAAGGAAAGGAAAGGAAAGGAAAGGAAAGGAAAGGAAAGGAAAGGAGTAGGAGGTAGCGCGCTAGGGATACGTCCCTGGAATTGCGGCTGGAGCCGTGCTCGGAGTCTGCAGCGGAGAAGAGCGAGGCAAGACCGGTAGAAGCGGCGCGGGCCGCGAGCAAACTCACCTCGTGCCTGCACATTCCGACGACGAGCAAGACGCCGTTGCATTCGCCGCGGGCGCACCGCCAGCACCGCCAGCACCACTCGAAGATCGCACTCTCACTCTCGGGGACACTTTTCATCAGATCGTCGGATCATCGGCTCTTCAACTTTTTCTCCCGCTGCAACGAAAATCACGCGCACCTACATGCACACCAACACACACCTCACACGGATATACGAGTCAACAACACACGCGCTCCGCTGCGGCCTGTTTTTTTTTCCTTTTCTTTTCTTCTCTTTTCGGAGGAGAGCGCGCGAAAGACTATACCCACGCCGCGGCGTCGCGCTCCGATGTACGTTTCTTCTTCCTTTTTTTATCTCTATTTTCAAAACCGGCCTCTCGCGCCAAACGCACTCCGCTCGCTTCTCTCCTTGTGTGTGTGGCTGCACGGCGCGCTCGAACACGGACGGCTCGCGGCTGTCGACTGCTGTGCACAGCCGCCACGGCACCTCGGAAAGTCGGAACTCGCCAGCGCATTCAACAGTTGAACTCTGCGCGCGCGGCCAGCGCCGCGATCCGCACTGGGCGGCGCGGACCCGCAACACACCCGACGACTACGGCGACGACCGCGATGCGCACCGTAACTATGCTAACCAGCCCTTCTCTCGCTGGATTTGTTTTTTTTATCTTTTTTTCATTTACAATAACTGCAGATTTTAGATTTTGGGAAATTATTTCAAAATGTGTTTCAGTCTTTAACTAATGCACTTTTGCGATCGAGTATTTTAATTCTCTCAGCTTCTACGCGACCAAAAATTACTTAGCTCCACTTCGATCTGATCCATAGATTAGTGTTGCAAAGTAGCGAATTTATCACGTAGAAATTTTGAAAAATACTAATCTTATGGTACAAAAATAAACCGTACGTCCTTAACGGATTAACTGATGATTCGTGTTTGCTCAAATCTTGGCGCGCAACGATTGTTGAGCGAATAGGTACTTTTTGTATGTCTAATCATACATTTTTCAAAGGATTATAATAATTTCGAGTCAATTAATACGAATCAACCATAATTTTATTTCGTTATATAATAGCTTTTACACAATATCTTGCTTCAATGAATTATACTGTGTACACGGAAAAAGGTAATACAATGCGCATGAATATTTTATTTAGAAGTATACGTCAATCAAAAATATTAAAATTATCGTTTCCTTCAATAAAGATAATTTACAACATTCACCTTTGCTTTGTCATTTTCCACATTGTTATCCTTAAAAGCTAAGTTGACAATTAAGTTTTTTTTTATGTGTAACACATTTACATGTGACATTGTTTTTTTCTTTAGTTACTATTCCTTTTTGCATATATATATATAATTCGACCATTACGCATGTTCACCTATAACAACCCTACGCCATAAATCCGCTTCTGAATGATCGTCACACTACAAATCTAAAAATTTGTAATACGAGAAGCATGCTTATTATATACTGGTCGAAACCATTTTACAGCTGAATATAATCAACAAATATAATATGCATTGCCCATAACGAATGAAATAATCATAGGAAACCATAGATCCAATACGCGTTTGCATAAAATAACATCTTTATAGATTTTCGGTAACTTTCAGCTCTTCTTATTTTCAAATAAAGAATAGAATAAAATATTTTTTAAAGGGAATTTGCATAAAATGAAAATATCTTTTAACGACATTGAAATTTTCTTGAAAATGCTTGTTATCACGCGAAACAGATGCTAGACAATTTTGACATCTTGAAGCAGAAAATTTAATCTTATGCAAAATTCATTATTTCTCCAATAAAGCTTACAATGGGCATTCTTTATTTGAGAATATTGCCTCTTACAATTACAATTACAAAAGTTGTAAGGAAAATATTCCTTCGTTGATTGATTAGTGTGTAGGCTTCTTCAGAGCTTAGGATACGCACGCTTTGTAAAATTTATTTTATTGCGCTTCATGCTGTATCTATTTTTTTCTTACTCTTCTGTAACCACTCGCATAAATTATGAAATTCGTCGATCATTACCATATCAAATGTCTTAACCGCTTAGTTGATTGCTTTTGACATTCATTTAGAACAATATCGCGTTCAATTTTACCGATATTTTCTTTTTAAAGAGGAGTTTAAGAAAAAGGTATGATTCCACCGACAGAAGCAACGGAACTTTAATAACAAGACAAATTTTATGTTACTTTGATTAAATAAAACTAAACTCAGATAAGATATATGCTACTTGAACAACGTTTCATGCAAGATTTATCATTTCTAGGTAATTACAGAAAGAGATATATGTGTATATATGTAATAGAATTTTAGTATTTGCATGTTTTATAATCTGTAGACAAAATTGCCATAAGTTTTTGGTAGTATTTTTGATGGAATATTAATTAGAGTTTATGGTAGCTTTTTATTACTACTTTAATAAAGATCGAATTTCTGCATAATCTGATTTGGAGATTTTATAAATCTAAATCTTATTCAAAATTTAATATAAAGAATAAAATGAAAATCGTACTTTTTTCTTATATAATTTATGTAAAATACATTACGGAAGTAAACACGTATATTTAAAAATGTCTAATGACTTCGTCTCACGAATATAACAGCAAGCTAATCAAAATATAAATTTTTTCCAAATTGGATATGTAAATACAGTTATATAGATCTATAGCACATCAAATAATAGACAGGTGAAATATCAAACGTCTAACATTTTACAATGCTTGTACGATCAGCGTCGACACAAGTATCTATTAAGTAGAAAAGAAAAATGCACAGTGAATGAAGAAAAGTAGCGTGTATTCTGTCAACGATAGCCGGAAAATTTTTTTTTATAATTTTTGACAGTCAAAAGCTACTTCAAGTTTCTGTCACCTCGTCTGATGCAATAGGGAAAGTAGGGAAATTCTTGTTTATAATGGAACAACAGCGTTACTAGTTGTGGTGGTTAGCTCATAGATACTTGTCCATTGGCCAGTAGTCTTTCAACGGCGGCATTAATATCTCCAAACGTAGCAATTAGTGCTAAAGGAAAGAAATATATATAATGGTATTTAATATTAAATTAACCGTTATGCACTCACTAAATAAGCATGCACTTCAAGTTTATTTTAGATAAAATCACGATGTTAGTATTGTAATGAAGTAAATGCATATTGGGTTCACAGTTAAATTTACCTTGTAAATTTGCATCCCTATTAACAAAGCCCATCGCCGTTAATTGCTCTAGTTGCGCCCTGTACCGTTCTTCTGGTGGTGGAAGTTGACCATCGACCTCAGCTCCCTGATTTAGAGCCATAGCCGAGATCTGCATGTATTTATATCATTATTATTATTATTATTATTATCATTTTGAGTCCGAAAAATTCTGAAAATCAACTTTTCTACAATAAATAACTTTACCATTCTCGACATAAACTGAGAAAATGCATCCTGTTGATTTGGTGAATCTGTTTGTTGTTGACCAGGTGCTGGACTGGAATTTGTTGTGGGAGTTGCGCTTGGCGTACTTACAGGACTAGGAGGGACTGTCAATCCCATACTGAGAACAATATTGAGTCATGTATAATAAATAAAAATTATTACAAGCATTATTACAGATTAATTTTATATTATTTTGATCTTACTTTCCAACAAGCTCTGGTGCAATAGTTCGAAGTTGCTCCATACCCTGCTGAATTTGCATCACAGCTGCCATAGCATCAGGATTAGTGGCAATACTTTGTATTTGTGGATTTTGCATTTGTTGGATTAGTGCAGGCATCATGGCTGTCATTTGTTCTTGCATCTGTGGATTACCCCTCAAAAATGGATTTGCCGATATTACTCTACTAGCCATTGCTGGATCAGCAGCCATAGCTTCCAACATGGAACGTGTATATGGAGCATTCAACATATTACGCATAAGTGCAGGATTTTCCATCATTTGAGCTGCAAGACTTTGCATCCCTGGTGTATCCATAAGTCCTCTTCCAGTACCTGTACCTGTTCCAGTTGGTGTTCCAGTATTCAGGGAATCAGCTTGACCTTGGCTCCAAGGATTAGGTAAAGGGTCTCTGTTTTCCTGTCCTTGTTGAGGATTTGGTGCATCTGCATTACTATTTTCTACTAAGGCGGCAAAAGGGTTTCTCTCATTAGCCGCAGCAGCTAACATTGGTTCTTGAATATCTCTATACATGCGTCTAAGTGCACTGTAACCTCCTGGAATACTTTCAAGATTAGATAATGCTCGGTCATGTGAACGCATTAATTCTTGTAACATTGATGGATTGCGAGCTAACTCCATAGTTTGTCTGTAAACCATCATATCAAGTATTAAATTAATATTGAAAAGCAAAATGGTTTGGTCATGCTATATCCACATTTTTGCATGAATAAGTAAATATGTAAATAAGAAAATAATACCAACTCACCTGAGAAGATCTGGATTATTTAACATGTGACTGATTTCTGGATTACGTTGCATCAATTCTTGCATTTGAGGGTTTGCAAGCAATAAACTACGCATATTTTCAGGGTCATTCATTAAACTCTGTACAAGAGGATTATCAAAAACTTGTCTTAAAGTTTCTGAATTTGTTAATAATTCTCTTTGCATTCTTTGCTGTAACTCTACAAAATTTGCGGAACCAAGACCGAGGTTTTCTAAGCCAACTAGCCCACCCAAACTGCCTAATCCAAATGGTGACATATTTACATCGGCTACAAAATAGTGATACGATTACAACAAAGTTAACACGTATGTAAGTAATTAGAGGTATAAAAACCACATTATTAATTATTCATCATTATACACACCTGCAGGTCTTTGAGCCGTACTGTCTTGGTTGTTTTGACTTCCTGCACTACGTGGTGCTTTAATGACAAGATGCACTGTCAGACCATCTTTGACATTGTGATTTGTTAGATTTTCATGATCCTTCATTATCTTTCCAGCAAATATCAGACATAACTGTTCTGGCTGCGCATTGAATTTCTTGGCAACCGCATCCTTAAACTGCATATTTAATAACAAAAAAATCCGACAATTAGATTAATATATAACCAAACACTGATGACATTCGGTGCGCAATGTTGCAAGGACGATGTATAGAAGAACAACAGTCGGCAAACGTCAGATATTAAAGATTGCACTTACCTCTTTAATTGTCGCATCCTCTTCGATTTCGACGCTCTGTTTTTCTTTGGGCGTTTTAATGGTAATAGTAATTTTCTTCTGACTATCCTGGCCCTCTGCCATCTTGGATTGGTGATGACTCGTTACTTTTGACGCCTTCAATTTTTCCTCGTGGAAACGTGGGAAAAACGAGCAGCGGCACGTCGAAACTCTTCGATTAATTGTCGTTGCTTCAACCCACACTTTTGATTTCGTCCTGCAAAAAGTTACCTACGTGAAATTTCACGCTTAGCTTTATTTCTCCCAGGAAATACAAAAGAATACAGACGAGCATCTCGTGCCGACTCGATTCAATAACAAGTGTCTACGTGGTCTATATCAAGTGGTCTACGCACCGTTCAATTTTCTCGAACTGGTGCTCGACAGACTGCGCCTTTGAAATAACAATTAAATCACCATTACTTGTTTATTTAATGTCTTAATTACTTTGTTTTAAGATTTTCGCTTTATTTCGTACCATTGATTTTTTGCATTTCATAACCGTGCGCTACTCTCGAGGAGTGCCGCTTTTCAAGAATTTGTACAGGTTACTTCAACTACCAATTCCTTACGACCTTACCACGAAAATCACCATCTTGTCATTACGCACTTGTTGGTTCTTTTTTCTCTTTCAAGTTGACCTTTATGAAATGTTTTCAGGGACGGAATTATGAATTATAAATTATAATACAATTATATTATTAAAAACACAATATAACTTTATTCAATAATATTAAACAAAATGTTCATAGATGTTTAGAAAAAGTCGCTTTATTAGTCAGATTTTTCTTCCACTGAGGGATGCCCTTATGGCAAGCGAGTTTCTTCTAGGGTTTCCAACCCTTCTTATTCGCCAGGTCAACCATTCTGGTACTGCTCAGCTAGCGAGTTGATCATTATTCCTTTTTCGACTTGAGGGAATTCCAACTTCAATGCATAAAGTTTTTTCCTTCAACCATGACTTTTTATGGATAATTTCCACTTAGCATGAAACGCACCAATGTGTTCAAAATTCACACCTAAATAATACGAAAAATTAGAATTTCTTTTTACTACTTGCGCAAGTTTCCATTTCATTTTTCACACTTTCACTGCTAACAATGCACGAGGATTTTCTTCCCATTGTGGCACAATTTTTTTAAATAATAAAATTGATTTGAAATTATTTAATGTGCATTTTAAAATAGCTAATAGTAATTTGATGTGGACCCTGGCAATTCCTTATGTTCTTACTGTTATATATTATATGAATAAGGAAACAACTATAAAAAATCGTTAGATGATGTTTTTATAATGCCTGACAACATTGATTGTTAAGGACACGTGAAATACTGATTTGATTCCTACCTTACCGACTTAGTATTTGTGTAATTGTTTTAAATTAATAAATAAATATTTCAGAAAAAGCGCGATACTATGCCCTCTGTACTCATACCAGAAATCTCTAATTAAACTTTCAAGAAATTTCAAAATTAGCTGAGGGAGAATAATAACTTGAAAAATATATAACTATAGTAATTATGTATAGTTGTAAAATTTTTAAACCATTTTTCTCTTACAGTTAATAATTAAATGTCTTAAATTAAACTGGGGATTCTGGTATGCTAACAGAGGGTATATAATATCGCCTTTATTCTGAAATATTCATTCAGAGAAGAAAATTATAAAAGTGAAACGACAGTAGGAATCAGATCGGTATTTTACTCCTTAAAACGCATGTGACTCATATATGGATCATGCCATTATATCTTGGCACCACAGGAAAGGAATTCACGATTCATCTATATAGGTAATGCCGCAATGAAAGTGTTAAGTACTATTCTTTTTTACTAACCAGCACTTGTTGCCAATCCATCAGGACTAAATGTGAATATTCTTGTATCATCAGTACCAGTTAGTAATGTTACAACTGGGATTTCTGCATCACCAGCCTTACTTTGCTGAGTAAGAAAATGACAACATTCTATTATTTGAAAGTAAACCCAAGCATCTTTGTCTTTAGCTTTTGGTCCTTTTATAAAAGGTAATGGCAATTTTTCGTGAGGTCTTTGTGCTCTTAAAAATCTAGATCCACGTTGTAGTTGACCTTCAAGCCATCTAGTTGCTTCTCTTGCATGACTGCTTGTTTTTTTTAATTCATCCAGAGCAGAAACCACTGTATAAATAATTGATAATTATTAACTATTAATATTATTATTATTATTAAATTATAAATGAACGAATAAATTTAAAAATAATTTTACCAACTGCTGGAATGACAACAATAAACTTTTTAGCATAAACTAATTGCTTTAGAACAGGCATAAATTTTGAGAAAGCCTCATGATCAGGAACTAAATATGGAGACATTAATCTATAATGTAAACGGCTTTCTAAAGCTCGAACTTCTGCCTTAAGCCACAATCTTCCCATGTGCCTCATAAGTTTTCCTTTTGAGTGATCTAACTCTAAATTCTTGTGATCAACTTGATTTTCTTTTGCTGTACTAGTGTTTTGATTTAATACAACAAATAAACCCTTATTATCATCATAGATAATTCCAGATTCTGGTACTGAACACAAATAATGACCAAATTTAACAATTTTTAGTGCTCGTAATAACGTTTCTTCACAATTGGTAATTTTTTTTCTATTTAATATATCCCAATCAATATTTTTATGAGCTTCCTCAAAAATTTTCAAACCTTTTACATCCACATCTTCTGGTAAAGGAATACTTATGACAGCTTCTTTCACTTTTTCTAAGCATGAAAAAATTTCTAAATCCTTGTCCCATTTCTTTAAAAGATCATCACTATCAAGATTTATTAAATTTAACAATGTAATTAATCGTTTTAATAATGATTTTGATCCTTTAGCACAAGTTTTTATAATATCTTGATGTCCTTGTAACCAATCACAACAAACTTTAATAGAAATGAGCATTTTCTCGTCATTTAAAACTTTTAAAACTTTGATTGGGTCTAAGCTTTGTTTCTCCATTTGTGCGACATAAGTAAGGGTAATTGCTGAAGCATTATTTTCATCATAGGTTATGCTTGGATTTGGTACTATATCAGTAGTAGCTTCGAAATCTTTTTCTTTGATATTTACAGTTCTATCTTTAACGTTGATTTCATCTTCATTTTCATTCTCTTCTACAAATTTATTTTCAACCATATGTCCATTGATTTTTTCTGGTATTATAACTTTATTATCAACGTTCTTTTCTTTACAGGAAGATCTGTCATCATCTGTTAAATCATCTGACAAAGCATCATCAGATAAAACATTTTCATCACTCATTCCATCCTCTTCGTTTTCAGTAATATCAGAGTTTACATCCTCACCAGACGATTCTAAAGCTATTCCTTCTCCATCACTGACATCAGAATCAGAACTATTTTTGCGATTTCGTGGTCTTCGAAGTTTTGTTAAAAGACTTTTTGACTTATCTCGTGGCTTTTTTATTCTTCGATTAATATGATTTCCGTTTATTTCAGTTTTTCCATTATCATTAAAACATTTGTAATTGTTAGAACCATCTTGAAAAGTTTTATCTTTTGAATCTTTGTTATTGTCAGTTTTTTCTTTATTTTCGAAAACGTTATTTTCACTTTCTATAATATCTTTGGCATCAGTAACTTTATCTAATCCATAATCTTTAGTTATTCTGGATAAGTCAAGAAGAGACTCTTGCAGTCTCATAACAACAAATTGTAATAATTGGGAGAATACAGCTAAAACAAAAGCTGTAATACCATGAACTTCATTCAATTCTTTCATCTGTATTTTTATTATTTTCATCAGGCAAATAACTATAATTTTAAATATCATGTCATCAGTTAAATATGTAGTTTCTTCATTTTTGTAATGCGATAAATATTTGTCAATACTATCTTCGTGTTCAGCAGATTTTTGGTCAATAGTTTCCGATTTTTCCACATTCAAACAGTTCTCAATATCATTCAAAAGTGTCTGATAATAATTAAAGTATTGTTAATAATAAAAAGATGTTAGAAAATAATACATTTCTATTTTATAACAAAACTTACTTGTGATTCTTGATTAATTCTATCAGTATTCATAGAACTGTTATCCCATAACTGTAATAATAAAAGTAGTCTTGCAATGCAGCATTGTGTTAAACACTTCTCTTTACCATTAAAAGAGTGAAGTATAACGGTTCTTTTCAAATTGCCTTCAGCCCCTTCAAAAGGCTCTACACATAAAATACTGAAACAATGTAAAAAGAATTAAAAAAGAATTTCTTTTCTTAATTAACAATATAAGCGAATATATACATAAGCACAATCTAGTCCTCTTCCTTCCTATCATGTTCTGTACTGTCAGCTCAGATTTTATAACTAAGTAGTCTGTCTGCATGTCTAGTTATGGTTATTTTATTTTTGACATTATAAGAATTTCAAATGCTTATATTTAATTACCAATAATCCCGTATGGAAAAAACTCTTGTGTTATTTCGAATCCTCAACTCAAATTTCGTGGGTTATTAGACTTGTACAATATAAAAATTCAGTTGAGGGTTCTAAATAACACTCAACTTGATAGTTCTTTCCATACGGGATGTTATTACCCTCGATTAAAGATTTATATAATTAATTTAAAATTTTCGCATTTTCCTAGAAACACAGCCATACGTACACATATACATATAACAGAATAGGGCAGGGCAGGACTAGATTGTGATTTTGTGGACACTCCCTAAGCCCTGAGTATGGTGCAAAATAAAATATAGACCTCCTCATATAATGGTAAACAGCGTCAAGTCCATAATTTTTACTGCTGGCTACAGTACCTAATTGATTATGTGGCATTCCATACTTATTGTCAACAGCTACTGCCATTTTGTAATATCTTGTTGCAATTTGTGGATCCCAATTAGAGTCAAGATCCAGTCTATACCGTGCTAAATCTCCAAGACATATTAAACTTCGATGAATAAAACGAGAAACACATTTTTTTACTTCATAAGTTTGTACTTTTAATGAATTGATGCCTTTTTCCATCTAAAAAATAACTTATATATTTTAGTTTATAATTTAAAAGTTATACATGTTTAAGAGTAATTAATAACTTACATAAATTATTCCTTTTTGGTTCTGTGAATATGCAAAGTCTATCACACCTGTTAATTCCAAATCATATTCTAGCTGCAAACGTAAGATCAAGTGATGGTAAAATCCCACACCCACTGACAGATGTGCTGACAGGAACGCTTTTTCCATATCATTCCAGACATTTCCCTATTATCATCAATATTAAATGTAAATAAGTTTTTAATTTGCAAAAAGTTAGAAAAATGTTTTTCATAATATAAAATTATTTAAACCTTTCGTAATTTTTTTGCAGTAGAAACAATGTCATAAAAACCTCTCCTCCAAAGTAGTTCTTCTGTTTTATGTACATGGTTTATAGGATCATCAATTATTAACCTCTCACAATAATCTCTTAGCTTGGACCGTAGTACTTCTCCAGTTGGTACAAAAATATCTATTACAGTTAATGCACGATTTTTTTGTTCTTCTAACTTTTTAGCGATTTCAGTTATATTTCTAGTAAGAGAAAAATTAAAAAATCAAATAAAAATTCTAAGCAAAATTTATACAATTAAGTTTGATATAAGAAACATAATTATAATCACTGAAGTTATGCTTAATTAAAATCTTACAGAAGAAAATGATAAAATCTTGATTCCTACACATTATGCTTGTTACTTGTATATTCTTATATTAACAATAAAAGAATCGTTTTCTGGTGTAAGTTCTGATAACCAGTAAAATAATATTTTTTGAAGATACAGCTGATATATGGTATTTACGAACGTTGTAATATGCGAAATTTTTTTAGGTTAACTGATTTATAATTTTACAATAGAATAGATATAAAAATAAAGCAAACAACAGTTTTATTGATCAACGATCTTTCTAGCATAGAATATCATATACTGGATAATTTTAAATGTTTGTCTATATTGTAAATAAGAAGATAATAGCAAGAAATGGTAATTTTGGCTATGACCATCCATCAAATTGATCACGGTAATATATTAAAATTTAGAGAGCATTTTTAATTCTACCTGTACAACCGTCTTGTGATTTCAAGACTATCGCTAATTCTGACATCGGCACCAATATTATAATTCTTTTTCATTTTGTTCGTTTCATGATTCTCTTATCATACACTGCTCCTATTATCAATCATTTGTTTTCCAACAATGTTTTTTCAATCGCCCTCTTTCCCACGACAGCGATGAATCGCAGATACGTAACAAATACTGCATTCGGCGTTCTTTTCGTAAAACAACTAGTAATTAACCAGCCAAATAATTACTGTTGTGCAAATGTTATACCTAGTACTATTACCTGTATACTTTACGGTAGGCGCACAACACGTTGCTCACTCTATACTTGACTCTATTTGCTCTTGGCACCTGCTGGAACGTCTTGCAAAATGGTCGTTCAGCTAGTTCTTACTATTGGGATTTAAAGTGTCATGGCCGAACCAAAAACGACACTTTCTTCTTCGTTAATAAGCATATAAAACGGATGAATTTAATAACTAATTATGTAAAAGTATTCTGCATGTTTTACACTTTCAGAATCTGCAAAGAAAATAATTTAACGACAACTTATTAATAGTTTAATAAATGATTAGAGAATATATTAGATTTAAAAATTCTAGAGTCAGTTCAAATAGAGTTAATAACTTTGTCACCGTTTTATTCCTTCGCTATTACATATAAAACGTTTGTAAGCACTTTTTTTAGTAATATTGATAGTTATAATTCATTTTAAAATCCATCCGTTGTGTATGTTTATTTATGAAAGAAGAAATCGTCAAAACTGCTTTGCTTCGGCCATGACACTTTAAATCAAAAACCTATCCGAATCAAAAATTTACTGGCGCTGAATATGAAAGATTTACCTACTTACCAAAAACGTTATTTCTTTTTAATCTTATATTTTATTGATCTATGTAAAATAAATGAGCTTTTTATGATAATTTTATTATAATAATACCTTAAACATTTCCTATGTTTATACGTTCGTTGTTGAAATGTGACGTCAGCAAACAAGTGAATTGTGCTCGACGGCTGCCGATTGGCGGGATTGGCCCAAGAGTGCTATTCTGTCATTTTGTGACACTATAGTGACACGGGAATAAGCATTGAAAGTTTGAAAGTAGGTACATCGATATATATTTATTAGGGTGACTCTACAACCTTATTCTGCAGTTGTACACAAGTCTAACACAAGCTATGTAGAGACACCCTTCGAATGCGCGCGTACATATACATATTTCGCGATTTCGCCCTCAATGCCCTCATTCTCATAATCTCATATGTCACACTACACTAGCGCCAGCAAACGACAGCATAGCAAGTAGTGCAAGGATTGTGTGCTGCCTCCTATCGGGTGAGTCCTGTCATATTTCACTTTCTTTTTACACATACATATCTATATCTATATATAGGTTACAACTTCGCAAGTTGCTAATGCTGCACATAGTGCATATGCTGCTTCGAGAATTCGTAAAGTTTTTCCAAGCATTTGTGCGATGTACAGTAGTGCCACTAGTATACATATATATAATGTAGCGTTCTGTCAACATGGCTGGAGATAAAATTTGTTGTGCCAGCTACGTCGAAAATGGTGAAAACATGACGGATAAAGACGACTCGAGTGTCAATTCAGATATGGAAGAGGAGGCCAAGGAAAGCCCTGAAATTGTTATGAATCCGGAATATCCGGAATTCGAATTCTCGGTAAGTCGTTATGTTATTAATTATATGATGTTAATAATAACATTGCAATAGTATTCATACTAAAGATTCATGTATATAACTTGTTTGCCTAGCTGCTTAAGTGATTGTCATCTTTGTTAAATTGATATAATGACAAATAAATGTTATGTTATTTTACAGACAAATGCTTGTTACATTTGCAATGGTTACTATGGGCCGTGTTTCGGAGAGCCAGTTTGTGCAACTTGCCATGCATTCTTATTTCCTGATGACGTTGGGCTTCTTCAAGCACTTATATTTAGCGAAGTAAGAATAAACATATAACAGTTTTTAAAATTAAACATTAATATCCATATTTGTTTTTAGAAAACAGATGACGAAGATTCAGGAAATGATGAACCTGTTGATCTATATTACAATACAGAACGGAGAGCTAGTCAAACTGATCAGAATTCTTCTCAAGATTCTACACCAATAGTTTCCAGTCCTTCAGATTCACCTGATCAAAATCGAGCTCCATTTTATCAGCAATACAATTTTGTACCTGCTAGGTGTAATAATGCACCAGTCAACAATGAAAATGCTGTTAATCATGTAGACCACAATAATGACAATCCTCAACAAAATAATCCAAATGACTTACGTTTAGATCTCAATAATCTTCAAATACGACAAGATGTTGAAAATTATCCACAGCATGATGTTCTTGAAGAAGATTTTCAAACCCCTGAAGAAGATTCTGGGCCAGTTGAAGAACCTGAACCTGCTAATCATGAATATGCAGGATTATTTCAACCAATGAAAAATTATGAAATGTATGCAGAAAAAGGTGAACCATCAAGACCCTGGAACCTGTCAAAGAGACTTGATTTGTTAACTAATTACAAACACGTTGATCATAAATCTATTACTGAACCAGGTCTGGTAGAAAGATTACCACCAGAAGTTCTTTTAGCAGTATTTTCTCACTTGGATGATGTTAGCCTTTGGTGTGCAGCAAATGTATGTCGAAGGTGGTGCAATTTGTTATCTACCCACATAACCCCTGACTTGTGGCAAAAACATGTTAAGTTAAGGTGGCCTTTGTTTAAACCAGCTAGTGGAAGTGTAGAGAACTGGTATAAGGCCTATGATAGACTTGCATCTTCAGCTCCATGCAAAACTTGCTTATCTCAAACTTCTTTACACCGTACACGGCCTCTTAAAGTTGAAGAAAATTCATGGAGACGAAATCGATTACGCATAGAATTAAAATGTCTAAGGAGTGATCCACCTGAAGGAATAGAAGCAACACCTCTTGATCAAATGTGTTGTCATTGGCAAGCAACAATTACTGGACCAGCTGGCAGTCCATATGAAGGGGGACTATTTTACCTTTATCTTCAAGTACCATATAGGTATATATATATATGAAATATGAAAAATATCAATTATAAAAATTACACAGCAATTTGATTCTTTACTCCTTATTTCAGTTATCCGATGAGACCACCAGTGGTAAGATTTTTAACAAAAATACTTCATCCAAATGTGTCTAGACATGGGGATGTTGGAATTGATTCTATACACCACAATTGGTCCTTAGCATTGACAATATCGAAAGTTCTTATTAGTGTTCAAAGTTTACTTACAGATCCGTATTGTCAGGTAAGACATTAATAAAAATAAATTTTACAATGTTTTTCAGTAATACACTAATTATGAAACAATTACATTATTTTAGGTTTGCATGGAACCAGAATTAGGTGAAATGTACATGAATGATAGAACTAGGTTTGAGGAAGTAGCTCGAGCATGGACATGGAAATATGCTATGCATAATGTTATTGAACCTTCCTAGTTTTAAGATATGTTCATGCAAAATTAAAAATTGTGATGCGTACGAAAGTGTCCTAGCAAATAGTGCTAATCGTACGGCTTGTTAAGCGAGTTGTCTGCTATTCAGAGAAAATGATATATTATCACGAAATTTGTTTTTAAAAATGTTTAATGCAATATATTTAACATGAAATAAGCTTCAGAATGCAAAGATATTGTTTAAAATGTCTTTTTTAATTTCAAAGATCAATAATTACTATTTTCACAACTACATTAGATGAATTGTCAAATGAATGTTTTAAGTAAGAGATCTGATATATTATGTGCTTAGAGGACTTGAGTAGTCTGCAACTGTAAACAAATAATACAATGAAGTTATATATGCTTCAATGACTTTTATACATACATATATCATTTTTTGTTTTCATAATTGTCTTTTTAGAGTATAAAAAATTCGCTTATAATTTTTATTTTAACATTTTATTTTTGTCTAGCATGTAAATAGATATTCTTCACAGACATATTGTTATCATAGAATTTTTTCTTACGTTTGAGAAAACTATTTTGTATGTAAATTTGAATTATCTCATCTTTTTAAGATTCCCCTGTATTTTCTTAAGAGTATTTTATAAAACTAATATCAAATAAACACAATAATGATTATTCCAACTTGAATATATATTTTATTTATATATTTATATATAATTTGACACATTGTTACCTGTATAAAATTCATTTACTAAAGCTTTCAAAACCTAATTATTTATCAAATGTATTATAAATTATAAGTTTATAAAATTAATTGACTTGACATACATGGTAAATAAATTTTTTTAATTTGTAACATAAGTATCGATGTTTCATACAGGTTAAAAGATATAAAATTATTAGGTGCTAAGTAATACAGTTGACATAAATTGCTTACATAAAAATGTATATCAAATAATAACACATAACATGAATTATTTAACATTTAATTGGTCGATGGAATCTAAAAGGATTATAAAATGTTTAAAGATTTTATACTGTTCCCGTGATTTATGTTATATTTTACTCAAAAGAGTAAAATTACAGTTGATTTTGTATAGTTTCAAAAATAAAATGTGTATTTATGTACATAGAATATACCTGATTTCCATTTTAGTCAAAATTAATAATTAAAAAAAACATTGATGACATACACATTATTACAGCACATGATGAAGCAGTATGTGAAACATTACATTAACTTTTGTCAAAATAACGCATTTTTTCTGACTTTTAAAAATAAATAGCTTTGACATAAGTACACATTACAAAAAAACCTGGTTTCTAGTTCTGTCGTAAAGTAATGATAAAAACCTACCAAAGGAGGAGTCGAGACGGATTTTCTTATGTCGTACATATTAATTACATTGAAGTTAAAAAAAATTACATTTATGAAACTATGCACCAGGTACGAAGTGTATAATTATGTATCAGAATAACTCTGTTGCAATCGATTCACATTATTAATAATGTTCGAAACGTGAATCATTTTTGCATAACGTCATATCACTGAGTTTTTTTAGTGCCGAGGTCGCTGGCATTTCATGAAATACAGGTACTGGTTTATTATGTAAATCGTCTAGTAAATATTCCCATTATCTTCGTCAAGTTTTAGAAGAGCCTTTTTTCGTAGGAGAATAAACCATGAACGTTACCTTCTTGTTGAGCAGAATGTGTCCTTTTTTCAAAGCGTAATTCACCATTGTACATCATCGCTTTCAAAGAAGAAATCGATTTTGCTCCAATATCTTGACAACCATGTTTTATACCGCACTGCAAGTATGGAAGAAATTTCAATACAGTTCCCTTATCAACAATCGATCCACTGACGCCTTGCGCTACTTTTAGCTTATCCATTTCATTATGGAAATATCTGTCCATTGCTGAGCCATTAGCGTCTTTTCTATCCATGGCTTCAATAGAACCCATACCTCTGTATTTCTTTAATCTGACACCATCGCTAAAGAAATATTCTCCTGGTGCCTCTGAAGTTCCTGCTAACAATGATCCCATCATAACGGTACTCGCTCCTATGCTAAGACCTTTGGTAATGTGGCCAATCGATTGAATTCCTCCATCAGCGATAATAGGAACCCCAAACCTTCGAGAATACTCAGAAACCTTATAAACAGCAGTTGCTTGTGGTCTACCGACTGCCATTACTTCTTGAGTGATACATATGGATCCCGAACCCATTCCTACTCTCAAACCATCAGCTCCGGCTTCAATAAGCGTTTTGGCTTGTTTGACAGTAACTACATTTCCAGCTATTACTTGAAGATCTGGATATTTGGATTTGATAAACTGAATCATATCAACTTGATATTTTGAGTTTCCTTGAGATGAATCCAAAACAACAACGTCAACACCAGCAGCTGCTAAGAGTTGCAGCCTGGTTCTGTCTCCATTACGTGTTCCAATAGCAGCTCCAACTAGAAGTTGCTTATTTTCGTCTTTGCTAGCATTAGGATAGCTACGATTTTTTTTCAAATCAGTTCTTGCCATTAATGCTACTAATTCTCCCTTGTCATTAATAATAGGTAATTTTCCTTTCTTAGATTTTTCCAAAATAGCATTGGCCTCTTGCAAAGTAACACCAGAGGGTGCGGTAACTAAATTATCTAATTTGGTCATGATTGATTCCAATTTAGCATTTTGTTGAGCTTTTGAATCTTCCAAGAAATCAATGTCTCTTGATGTGACAATACCTAAGAGGTTGCCTCCGAGTTTGCCATCTTCGGTGATTGGGACTCCAGAAAATCCATGTATAGCTTTGACATTCAATACATCTCCAACTGTGTGATGTGGAGCAAGTACTACAGGATCAAGAATAAATCCATGCTTGTATTTCTTGACCTGAGTAAAATAAAAAAAATTATGTTACATAAACTGTGCTATTAAAAATCAAATATTAATAAAATTACTTAAAAAAAATGAAATGTCATTCATAAACAGTAATTTTCTTTTTATACATGATTAGCATTTTTAATTTATTTTAATTATTCAACTGAATTGAATTTTGCTATTGCACGACTGAAAATAATGCATTGATATTTGAATCACCTCATGTGTCAAGACATAAATTTGCAATGAAAATCAATAAAGTACGGCTTTTGCTAATAGTATTACATCTTGAAGTCAGCAAATGCAATCCAGATATAATATAATACCTAGATTTGATTAATGTAATATTTTTATATAATAAAAACGAATAAGATGTATAAAAATATATTTAAAAATAATATAATATTACAAGTTGTAAATAACATATTAAATAATTTGACAAATATTTAGTGAACTGCTTGCAGATTAGAAGGATTATATTTTGAAGTAAGTCATCATAATATCATATCTCATAGGAGTCGCTTAAAGGTATCAAGTTTGGAGGCATGCCATAGCTTATTACTTTATTATTTTATAAAAAAGTTTTTGATAAAAATTATTTGTAAAATAAATGGATAATCAAATGGAAAAGTTGATAAGCCTAAGGTTTTAAAGAATAAGATAAAAGCTTATTTTGATAGTTTATGAAAAGTAAGTGTGAAATAAGGATAAGTGGAGAGAAGTGTTTACCTTGTGCACTTCGTTAGCCTGGTATTCGGGCGTGCAGTTGTGATGAATGATTCCAATGCCACCGCAAAGTGCCATGGCAATGGCCATGTCGGACTCCGTGACGGTGTCCATCGGCGAGGAGACGAGCGGCGCCTTGAGAGTGATCTTCTTGGTGAGCGGCGAGTGCAGGTCCACCTCGTCGGCGGTGAAGTCTATGTAGCCGGGCAGGATGATGAAGTCGTTGTAGGTCAGTCCATCGCCATTGGCGAAGAGCTGAGCCGCGGTGAGACCGTCCTCCTCCAGCTCGGTCATCTTGGACTTGTCGTTATTCATCGCGTACTCTGCCATTGCGCGCCTTCCAGCTAAACTGCCAAAAGAGAACAATCGAAAGGATGAAAAGCGCCCTCCCAAGCAGCCGCCAAAGGGACTATCGGGGAGTATAAAGTCAAGAAAACTGACGAGATAGTTATATTTCCGCGCCGCAGCGATAGCTTTATTTTCTCTCTTTTTTTTTAACGATTTCGCCGGAAGACTGGTTAAATAAAGGACAAGCAACGGCGGCGGCGGCGGCGGTGGCGGCGGTGGCGGCAACACGTGGCTCGGTCCCGGAGCGATCGGCGCGCACGACTTAGGTATCCGCGGGGTGTGCTCAGCAGCTCAGCTCTGCGGTGGCCCGCAACGTGCACTCGACAGTTGGAGGAGAGAAAATGACCGATCGCAGCGTGCGCGCCCTGCCTTTGTACGTTTCTGTGCCAGTGGCGGCAGAATCATAGCACCAGCTGAGCTACTTGTCGCTCGCCGCTTGCCGCTTGCCGCCTGCCGATGGCTAAGGTGGATGCTGAATTCGGTGGATTGTGGACATTGTGGACATTGTGGATAACGGCGTAATAACCCCCCTCCTATTTCGACCCCCCGGAGTCAGGAGTGGGGGCAGCAGCAGCCAAGCGCGAGCCGCGATTACGCGTGATATTCGATTAGTCGAAATCCACACTGACATCGATTTCTGAGCGCGCGCCTTATCAAAATAGAAAATTATAAATTACATTCCTATTCGGACCAAATCAATCGTTTCTTTCCTGACAAAAACCTTTTCTATCAAATCAATATCAAAGTATTGTCGCATGCATTGCAATAACGCGCACTTATTGTTCGCAATCATTTGATAATTTTTAAATATAGCATTAGGTACTTTATATGGAGAAATAATTTTAACAACCTAAGTTATTTATAATTATATAAATACGCGATTTATTCAAATTTCTTAAATATCATATACAAGAAAAATACAGTTATCTAACATTACCGTTAATCATTGTCAAAATATAATATTATCAAATAATCAAAATTTCAATTTCAAACCGATAAGAAGTAGTTCATTTCGATAAAGGAAATTACTCGACATGCGGGCCCTAGGGTAAAATAAACATTTTAATAATTATTTAAGAATACCTATAAGTATGTGATTTGTTGAACGCCCAAATAATTTTTTTAATATAACACAAAAATACCATAGTAAAATAAAAATAAAATGCACAAATAAAAATCTTTATACGTCGTAATTTCATCAAATTTAAATAATATCTTTTTAGCTCAACGGTTTTTGTAATTTTTGATACGATACACTGAAATTGTCATCAAAATTGAATATTTTTACCAAAGAACACCTGTCAATATATCAACAAAGGAACTTTTTTGCGTCAACTTACGACTGAATATAGCAATTACATAATATGATTATATATATAAACAAAACCCAAATATAAAGTTATATAATTATGATATGTAATTATAGGTAATTTCGAGATATTCAGGTTTGAATTTTTAAATACCCATTTAAACCTATATGCAAAAGAAAATCATAGATTATAAAAAAGGGAACTAGTAAATGAACTTTTGCAACTTCTGACTTTTTAGAAAGTCCATTTTCCAAAAAAGTGAACTTAAGTTGTTTTTCCGGTTTACCACAAATATATAATTGTATATGATTTTACATTCGATAATGTCTAGAGAATTATTCTTAGTAAGATGGTCAATTAACCCCGCAAAATCAATTAACAATTTCATTTTGCATTAACTTTTTATGTTAAATGTATTCTCATTAATGGCCATATCGCAGTTTCAGATATAGCACTGTGTTAACGTATTATAAGAATTTAATATAATTTAATTACACTTATTAATATGATGGTTTTAATATACTAATAATCGCATGCATAAGTTGTTAAAGTACTCTTTAGAAGTGTTAATTTAGTTTGACATGTAATTTATTTATAAATATTAGTACCCCTAAAAGTGACTACTTTTTTCTTGCTCTATACTGTCGAAAATGTACGCACTTTTTATTATTTAGAAATTACTAAAACTTGACCATATTAACAATAACATTTTTATTTTATTCAGTAGAACAAGTGTCTGCGTTGGTCAGACATGCTTATGGTTTGTACAAATAAAAATTTGTCTTCGCTTTTTCAATACTTGTCGATTTTACGGTATTAGTGTTATAATTGTTTTGTAGTATAAATTTATTGTGCACTTACATTTTATTTTGATTATAAGTAGAACACTAGAATTCACACAATACTTCACGAAATTCGTTTAATACGACACACCGTCAATTAACGCCAAATCACAAGTAGCGGCGTTAAAATATTTTAAATTGTAACTGTTGTGGAGGGTGCTCTCTCTCTTATAAGTGCTCAAGCTCCACCCATAAACTTCCGCTATGGAGGGGATGTTAACTCATCAAATAAGAAATTAAGAAATAGAAAGAGAGCAAGAGATAATCACTTCTATATATTGCGTGAAAGTCAAAACATCAACAATGTAGTCAATTGATTGATTTCAAAGCAACATGTTATTTCAATATGGATTCAAATTTTACTATAATTATCTACACAAGGTAGTTTCAGCTTTTCTACTTGTTAATCAAATAATTAAATTTATTACAATACTATATAATTAAATTATATTCTTATAATAATTATAATTATGTAATTATCATAAATCCGCTGTATGAGATGATTATATAAAAAATCAAATTTCAATTAACAAACGAAGTTTATTATATCTCGATGCCCCTTGTGAAAAACTAGCACATCTCTTGTGCTTCCCACGAAGAGTAACACATATTGATTTTCACCAAGAAAACTAACACTTTTCATGATTTTTCCACAAAGACTAGCACATTTCGCGATTTTCCGCTGTCTGACTTTTTCGGGCTACTTTCATTTATTCGAGTAGCCTAATTTTCTCGGATAAACCGATCATTTTTTGAGTACCGCAGAGGGCTATCTTGGACGACGACTCTATAATGAATCTACTTGTCGACTCTGTAGGCTATCTGGAGCGTTGCTTCCACAGATCTTGGTTAGATCCACTGAACCAACACTCCAGATATCCTAATATAAGTATAACCGATAGGACACATTCTAAAACAATGTTCATCGACAACCCGCTGGTCCAAGATACCCCACTTCATGGCACTAAAAGAGTTGAAATTGACCCGACTCTTCGAGAATTTATCGATACAGTTTTAATTTATGTCTTCGTGGGAAACTCGTGGAAAGTGTCAATCTTCGTGGGAATTTAAAATGTGCTCGTAAGGGCCATCGATGTACACTCGCCTGAAAGATATTCGCGTCGAACGTTTTTTGTCGCTCTATTTCAAAAACGTTCGACGCGAATATTTTACCGGCGAGTTTACATACATACAGTGTATGTATGTTATATCCTCTGATGATTTTAGGTTTCGATTTAGAACATCCAACTTTCTCCGGTATGGCTTTTTTTACATTCTAACCCATTTATTTTCCCTTGTATTCAATTGTAGACATTTTTCTGCTCAAAAATAAACTGAATACTCAAGAGTATCTTAGAATATAATTTAATTTGCTAATAGGTTCAAGAAAACTTCAATTACGTAAAATATATATAATAATATATGGGCGGTCCTGGACATAAGTTGTGCAGGCGGTACTGGGCAAGAAATACATTTTACCAATTTATATAATATTGCGCGAGGACAAGGAATTATCGGGGCACCGAGGACATTTTTGCAGATAAATGTTTAAATATCGTGTTATAAATTGCTACAAAGACACAAACTTATTCATACAATAAGTACTTACAAGGAGAATGTCACACCTCCGGGTCACAGATTTTAATGAAACTTTGGGAGGTGTTTTCTGGTACCTAAAAATGAAGCCTACGACCCGTAGTTTCCTCCCATAGGCTCTTCGGGACAATATATGACCGTTTGTAGTAAAAATACGCGTTATTTCTGTAAAAAATGGTACCAATACTTCGTATCATAACTCTGCAAGTTATTTTGCTAGAGAAATTATGTAATAAGACAAGAAAGTTGACTAAAAGAGCTTTAATTTAAACTTTGTTTCATATAAAAATATTATTCTGTTACAATGCTATAAACAATCAAAAATGATGACGAAAAATTCATAAAAATTTGAGGATTTTCAGCTCTTTAAATTGAGTACTTTTCTATGCATTTTTGTCATCATTTTTTATTGTTCATAGCTTTGCAACAGAATAATATTTTTATATGAAACAAAGTTTAAATAAACCTCTTGTAGTCAACTAGATCTTATTATAGGTACCATTTTTTACTGAAATAATGCGTATTTTTACTACAAACGGTCTTATCTTGTCCCCAAGGGCCTATGGGACGAAACTACAGGTGGTAGGCTTCATTTTAGGTACCAGAAAACACCTCCCAAAGTTTCTCCTTATTAATGAGCTTTGCAAATTAAATTTGACTAACGACTATTTATCCAAACAACTTTTGCAGCTTTCAATTTAAAGCAATGGATTTCTGAGTATGTTTTAATTTTAATAGCATTATAATAATAATATGCAACAAATTACCGTACCTAAGGGCTTCCATCTAGCAGTGGAAGAGAAAATGACTGGAGGGCGGTACTAGGCAAGTCTTCTCTATGGGTACTTTGCAGTGCAGACAAGCATTTTTAAAATAACTTCTAAAATAACTTAAAGTATGAGGGGTTTGGGTCATGGATCTTGCTGAAACTTTAGGATATGTTTTTTTATAGCTCAAAATGAAGTTCTTGCACGGTAAGAATGTCGAATGCCTTACTTACCAATTAAGAGATACAAGTGGTAACGTTAACATTGCGAGTATACCTATATATACGATTTTTTTATTGTGTTTATGGGAAGTACTAATGTTTACAGCTATATCTCATGATCGCGGTAGCGTTAGATGCTTTTACCATGCAAAGTCTTCATTTTGAGTTACAAGAAAACATATCCCAAAGTTTCAGTCAGATCCGTGACCCAAAGCCCTGATACACTCCTTGTCAGTAATCTCGAAATACATAAAAATCCCGAATTTAAAAAAATGTCATTGTTACAAAGCTTTCTCTTTCAAAAAACAATATAAGACCAAGTTGAGAACCTCTTTTTTTGAAGAAGGCTAAAAGTAGAGCCAAAGTATACATTTTTTATGATTGATGAATATTCTTCTTAAAATATATTAATTATTATTATTGATATACCTGTCATAATGAACTATCTGCATTCAGGTTTATGATCTTTGGAACTTTACTGAATGTAGATACTAGGGAACATTGGATATTCTAATAATCGAAACTCGTATTCCAGATACGTTATTATATATTTGTTCTGTTTTTTATTCTCTCACTTACATGAAAGAAGGATATTCAACAAAATTAAATGCGTTGATATAAGACACAAGGTGTTAGATATGGTATATATACATACGGGAATACAATTATGTATATTTTCAGAGAGTTTTCACAAAGAAATTATTTATTCAAATCAATCAAAACTTTTTTGTATGTATCTGTGCACTCTTGGAGAAGTAAGAATAGTTTTTTATAATGTATTTTGATCGATACATATAGGTATACAGCGGTCGCGCGTAGTGGCTTTGGCGTTCAGACCCTCAATCAGCGGTGTTAAACCTCAAAAAACAATAAAAAAAGCATAAAATAAAATTTTGGCAGGATTTATAAAATAAGTACGATTTAAAAAAAATCAGCATTCATTTTGCGATAAAATGTATATAAAATGTTATAATTCAGGTTTAGTACCCCCAGAATCTAATTGTATATATGTAAAAAAAAATTCAAGTTGATTGGTTGAAAGTTTATTGAATTATCGTATCCGCCAATTTAAAACAAGTCGTTTCGAGGCTCCACCCCGCTCTACCTGCTCTACCTGCTTCAGATGCGCTTAGTAAAATGCCTGTAGCTTCATGTATACTTGGGACTTCGGGCCGTAACTTTGGGGATCGATATATTCTTCATATATATAAATGTAAGCATTAAAGCAATAAAAAAAATAGATTTTCTTTTAGTTTATACGAAATGCCCCCTTATACACATTCTTTCACTTATTTTTTCAAATAAAATGCAAGCATCTTATTTGTTATCTCTTATGTTTTGATCCAGCATATTTGTGCAAACATGAAAACCCCATTATATGGAAAACGTAAAGTGGAATCAAGTAGTTTTTCTGAAACTCCGTAGAAGTATTAAACAAGTTAAAAAACTAAATTTTAAACCTTCATTTTTCTCGATTTTCCGATTACTTCATTTTTAAATTTATCATATTGCTTTGAGGATTTTACATAGCTCTGTAAAGCACTATATCATATTATTGATTTATTTTATCGATCACTTATAGTGCAATAATCTTTATCTTGGTTTTATTTCAAAATATAAACCAATATGTAGAGAGTTAAAAAATAGAACAATTAATCAATTTTAACGAGTATGCATAAATCTATTTCTACTGTTTTAAGAAAAGAATTTTTTCAATTATTCATTTAATTTATAATCTATGTGGTAATAATATTCTTGTTTAGTTCACGCAGGCACGGGCGGGAAAGACGAGTAGAGAGTTTCGAAAGCTGTGTCGAACAAGCGTAAGGGATATACGTTCTCACATTTGTGGTTATTTCTTATATTACGTTGTGTAACAAATCTTGCAAAGTGCGACAATAACTCTTGTCATTTTCTACGTCTTGAACATTTATATTTTTAAAGAGAAACTTACAATATAAACATAAGATTACAATGAATACTTTTTCACGATATTTTTCATCGAATTTCAAAGCGAATAAAAATGATTTCCTGTCCAAGATATCATATACTTAAATGCTCCTGCAATTTTATTATGTCGCACATATAATAATGGCATAAGCGTGCAGACTTTTATATACTTAGGCTGTACATTGGATAAGTTTATACGCGTCATATACATATGAATCAAGTTTCATCCGAAGATGTTCTGGTTGTCTGACCTCAGATTCATTGTACATTCGCTGATATTAAACGTACGAAATAGTGATAACAATGGTAAGCGTAACATTTGTCTAAATATATACGCATTGATAAGATGAAATGAATTTCACAGTATTATTATATAAGAAAAACATCAAGACTTGTATAAAATTTAATTTATTTAGAATAGTTTATTTTTTAGAAATAGAATAGTTACATAATATTCTGCAATTGTACGATCACAAATAAATTTCTCTTTTGATAAATATTCTTGTTTTAAAGGCCGAGGATAGTTAAGCAATAAAAACAATTAATTTACAAAACCCATTTGCACATACGCATGATAAACATCTGACAAAGATGGAAAAGTTTCTTAATAAATCAACAAATAGGTGAATGGTGATAACGAAAACACTGGATTAATTAACATTGTTACACTTTCTGCAGGTTCGCTGAAAAATTATAAGACTGTATTGAAATCGATCGATGTGGCCGACTTATTAGTAAATCTCGAACTGTTACTCAATTAATGATGACTTTAATAATGTAGAAATAATTGGATTATCACTTATATTTATCATATCTTACCGACTGAAAAAACATTTTGCTAATCAAATCAAAGAGGCCACCGAAAGCCTCTTGGAACGATGAAACAATGTAATCCAGTATGAGCTCGACATATGTTAGATCTTCGTAATTGTCGTATTCCTCCTCGTAGAAGAAGTAGTCATATAGCGTTGGCAGAGACAGGATCAAGACGTATAAGATGCAGCCGCAAAAGACTGCAAAATAAAAGAGTCGAATAAAAGCATTATTCAATCTTTAGAAGTGTTATCATGTCGCTGGCATTTTAATCGTATGCTCGCGATACCGGCTGTTTTTAATTTGAAAAGTCGATTATCTGCTTGTTTTTCTCCCTGTGGGTTCTTGTCATATATATGTAATAAGTTTAGTGGTGGAGTCGAGTTGTTGATAGTGTCGTCGCATGCGGCCGCGTCTATCCTTGTTGTCAGAGCTCCTTTCGTTGCCTGCACAAGTAGATTGCTGACTCCAGGTTCAGTAATTGCGTTTAGAAATTCATCGGCCGGATTAGCTTCTCTGACAATTATAAATGAAAAAGAAAACAATCATTTCTTTTTCAATATTTTCCAATTGCAAACTTTTATAATCAAATTAATTTTTCTATTTATTTATTTATTTACTTATTTATTTATTTATTTATTTATTTATTTATTTACTTATTTATTTATTTATTTATTTATTTATTTATTTATTTATTTGTTTATTTATTTATTTATTTATTTATTTATTTATTTATTTATTTATTTATTTATTTATTTATTTATTTATTTATTTATTTATTTATTTATTTATTTATTTATTTAGTGAATGCAGCCCCAGGATGTAACCAGGATCGCTAAACCCCTCTTAATCCGAACATTTCAAATTTGAGTGGGGTTACTTTGACCCTGGTTAGGTATCAAAATCAGATAAAGTATCTTCGATAATGTTAAAAAAGTGAATAAGTTTTTGTACAAAAATTTATTTTTCTCATACATGCAAGATTTTTGCGTTTTTTTACTTTAAAGTAGGCGCAAAGCGGCTTTCTCCGGCCTACGAGCAAAAAAAAAATTTTTGCCCGCTCTTAGCAAAAAAGGTTTGCCGAGCCAGCGAAAAGTATGGGCTTTTCGCCCGCTACTCAAAAACTCAATGTATATCTATCTGCAAACGTGTTTCCATGCATGTGTGAGCGTGTTTGCATGAGTGCGTGCGTGCGTATGCATGTGCAAGAGTGAGTGCGTAAATTTTTTTTCGAAAATTTAAAAATATTTGAAATGAATGAATATTTTTGCAAAATTTGAATAGTTGTAAAAAATTTGAATATTTTTGAAAAATTTTAATATTTTCAAATAGTTTGAATATTTTTAAAAAATTTGAATATTTTTAAAAAATTTAAATATTTTTGAAAAATTTGATTAGAAAAATAGAAAAAAATTCGTTGGAATTGATGTATTTTTGCCTATGATACAGGCCATACAATTTGAACGATAGGGTCACTTTGATTCTGGTGAAGAAACAATAGGAGCTAAAATACGTCTTATTTACTTACACTCGACTGAAATGCATTTCACCGTCTGATTTTCGCTTTTTTATTTGAGGAGCACCCATGGCTTCTTGGTAATCGTAATGAACATCCTGATTTATATCAACTTGACTATTTTTCTTTTTAAAGTAACTTAAAATTTTGTTTTCAAGCCTAGTTTGTGCCTTCAACGCTACTTCAGGATGAGAAAGAAAATCATCAAATTTTTGGGGAGAACAATGAAGCCTTCTTTGATCTTTGCTTTCTAGACGGCGCTCAATTCCGTGTATTAAAGCACTGCAGTCCGAATCCGATGCAACCCGATGAAAATTTTTGTTGCAGCAACGGAAACTCTTTCCGTGTGCGGTCGAGCATCTTTGACTTTTCACCGAGCTGCTGATTTGCGGCTCCGAATGATGCGCTGCAAATTTCTTGTAGGGCCATGATTTCTGACAACGGATACCTGTTAAACCAAAATTTACTTTCGGATCATTGATCGTATAAGTTATCGATGTAAATTAGTCAATTTTATATATCAGAATCCTTACAGAAGCATGCGTCGATTTCGTTTACTTTTTGCGGATACTGGGCCATTTTATAGCAACATTTTCTTTCATAATCCTTGAACTCTCTTATCTCTGAGTACATGTCCTTTTGACTACTTCGAATCCGCCTATCCCTGAAACCTTGCATTTGACCAGCTTTTGTTGTATCAGAAGAATAAGCCTCTGAATCAGTAGTGTCTGACACGTGCAACTCAGATGACCTTAATTTTCCAGGCATCCATTCACGCTCTGATGCGGTATAATTACGTAAATGTCGTATTATACGTTGCAATGTGAAAGGTAAAATGTATATATTTCATGCATAATTGTGCAAAGAATGATATATTTTTTAGATTTTAAATTAATAAATAAATTATTATTCACTTTGGTATTCGATATATTCTTGTTTTTTTCGAGAAACACATAAACTCTTATTGCTTGATGCGCTATCTTCTTTTATAAAATCTTTTTTACATAATAAAAATTAAAGAAAAAATTAAATAAAACAGTTTTATAGAAGCATATTTATATTTGTTACCTGCGTTGTCATTTTTAATTGCATAACTTGCATCCTTATTAGTTGATAGTGGGCAATTTTGACAATCACTCGATACCTTAAATTTTACAGACTCCTGTAAATGTTGTATTTTTAATAAATTAAGATAGAATATAACAATTTTTTACTGGTAAAAATAAACTAATATTCAATACTTGTGAGTTTTTCAATTTTTCAGAGGAAACATTGATTTCTTGATTGATTATAATTGGCGGTTTTATTATTTCTGTAATGGTTTTATTTATATCGAGTTGGTCGTTGGGAATCTCTTTGTTTTTTATAGCACCCGACTGGCAATTTTTTTGCGTACAATCATTATCTATAACTTCTGTACGGTCGAACTTTTCTCTGAACAAAATAAAAATTAAAGCATGCTTTTTATGATATCAAATGTTTTATTAAACTACTTTTAGTTTCGACTTACGTTTGCTCATTTGATAAATTTTGATTATTTTGTAACATATCCGCAGAATTAATCGGTGTTTTGACCGTACTACAAATGAACCAAAATTAATGTAAATGATATTAATCTGTTTAACAATTAATAAGGGAAGATGAGGTAAAAATGCGTGTAAGGCAAAATGGGGTACTGGATCTATTTCAGTGATGGGCGTTACAATAAAGCGGTTGTTAAGTATAACATTTTTTTAATAATTTTGCTCAAGTGCAGCCTTAAAACACTCTACTTAAGTACAAGGGTACTTAACTATCTTCTATCAAGTATTCGAATAATTACCAAGAAAAGTAATTTAAGTACTTTTTGTCATGTATTCGACTACTTAAGATAAGTACTTATCGATAAGTTCTTATACTTTTCAAGAACTTATATGAAGTATTTTTAAAAAAATTTCTTTAAATTTTTCTTCTTAACTCATTGATAATTATTAATTGGTATAAAACCTTAATTTTAGTTTAAAAAATTATAAGCTACATGAAATAATCGTTTTAATTAAATTTAAAAAAATTCACAAATATCATATATTGCCTTAAAAATATTATTGAGTGCCTATCTTCGAAGAAGAATTATTAGTTAGGCTTCAAACATCTATACATATATAGACGCCAGTCATTTTCTGAATATTCTTGAAATAATTTATATTAATAATTTTTCTTTGATTATTCAATAACCTTTTAACATTTATGTTTCTTTTCAAGACAGAAACCAGTCTTGCTCCCTTAAGGAGGTTCGGGGGTCTTACAAAGAATCAGAGAACGTTTGAAACTCACACATAATCATTGTTTAGAAAAGCAAGAAGTTCCCTGAATTTGTTCAATATTTATTACCTTGTTATATCTAAGATATTCGACTTAGAAGTTTTCTCGTTATACATCGGCACTTATGGAACTCGACTATTAAAATAGATTGACGTAGGGTACGATGTGTGTAAAAAAACAGAGAATTAAATAAAAAACTATGTACGTTATCAAGTAACTTTTTACTAAGCTGTGTGCAAAATTTGAACGCGTGTCACTGGATTTAATTCCGAATATTGAATGAAAACGGATAAACAAAAAGTCAAGCTATTGTTAGTTTACAAGCTGCTCTCACAAGACTCCGCGTATAAGAGTACTGTATAACAGTCAAACTTTGAAGTTAATTATCTTTAAAACGGTAATGACTAATGCTTTCAAATTTCACATGCTCTCGTAAACTTCAAAGATGAATGACATATTAAATTTTCAGAAATATCTTATCATTTTGACTTCACTATGGAACCTCCTTAACGATACATTCTAGTGTAAACTTTTTTAAAATGTGGTCTTTTAACGATGATTCTTTCGATAACCATGATTTTGATGAATTTCGTTGTTTTTGAGGTTGCTGAATCAGAATACGTTGGTTATTCAGAATATGTGTGTGTGTGCGTGTGTATGTGTGTGTGTATGCGTGATTGCGTGTGGGTGTATGTACGTGTGTTTATGTGGTAAAAATTTGTGGTCACCATAATTTTTGAAGGCCACCGTACTTCGGGTGGAAATTTTGCAGGTATATTAGATATGAGCGAACATAGAACTGATTAGATTTTTGAGCTAAACAGTCGAAACTTACTGCTCATACTAATAAATTTTTAATTTAGCAAAATTTTTAACAAACAAAAGAAGAAGATTCTTTTATTATGTTATGCGTTAGATATATCAACATGCATTACATTCGTAATGTAGACGTAATTTATTTTCGATTGGTGTATCTTACAATATATTTAAAGTTTATTTTTGTTAAGGGGATAAAAGGGTGTCTAAATATGAAAATTTGAAACAATTTCAGTGAGTGTATATTTTTTCTATAAACAGCTTAAATGTTCAATTTTAAGTGGAAACATGATCAAAAGAAAAAAATTATCTAATCTAACACATTGCTACCCACTCTCTTCATCGGTGACTCCCAAGATTGACACTCACAGTTATCGTAGGATATTTTTTCAAATTTTCAATTTCTTGACATAAAAATTTTTTTTACATTCTTTGTGTATGCTTCATGTCTATGACCTAAAAAAACAAAAGTTTTGTTTTGAAGACAGTGAGTTGCTATGGGTTAGGCTGGATATCTTTTTCTTTTGATAACTTTTTAACTTCCTTGTTATGTACATAATATAACTAAACATAAAATTGAACATTTAAGCTGTTGTTAGAAAAATATACACTTACTAATATTTTTCAAATTTTCATATTCAGATACCATCTTACCCTCTTAAAGAAATAAAATTATTAATTTTTAAAATTTGTAAAAAATAGAAAAAAATATTTTAGTTATTTTATACGTTTGATATGTCAAAAATATGCACATGTCCGTAATTCCTCGTTTAATTTTCTTTCAATTGATGTATCTAGTTACTTTAAAGCTGATTTTGTTAAAGAAATTTTTTAAAATTGAAGAAAGAATTTATTGTAAATTTATATGTTAGTTAGTAAAAAAATGTATTATTCATAAACAAGGCATATATTTCTTAAAATTTATGTATCTAACAATTACTTTAAGTTATTTTTGTGAACGAAATACGATTTAAAATTTTGAATATGCATCTTATATCATCATATGCTATGGTCACCATAAATTTGAAACGCATTTGTATTTTTCATTAAAATTTTGTAGGTTTATCAGAAATTATTCAATATAGCAGTTCTATATTAAGTTTTTGAGCCTACAAGGCGCTTTTTTTAATCTAGCTTAACACCGAATATTGTAACACCGTCTATAACCTTGTCTATAACATTGTCGATTATTTTAAATATTAGAGAAGCTATCGTTCGGTGCTGATAATTATAAAAATAATAATTTATCGGTGTACCCGAACCAATTAATTTTGAAAATAATGGGTGCACATTTATTAACCTCCTCTATGGTTGGAGGGCAAGGTGAATGGGCCAGCCTTCAAAAAATATGTAGGCGTTTCGTCCTCGACTCCAGTATGGACTCCGCCTCTAAGGTAAGACTCCAGTGCCTTACTGAGGAGTCCACACTGGAGTCGAGGACGAAACGCCTACATATTTTTTGAAGGGTGGTCCATTCACCTTGCCCTCCAACCATAGAGGAGGTGAATGTGTGTGTACCCATTGTTCTAAAAATTAAGTGGTTCGGGTACACCGATAAATTATTATTTTTATAATTGTCGATTATTTCTAAAATTATCTCTTCCATAAAGCATTGTGCTAAAGCAGTTAGCAGCGGTCTTTAAAAGATGACTTTATAAGGCCTAGTAAAAATATTTATTATTAGGTACATCATATCAATAGGTTTTAAAATGTGTACATACCGTACCCCCAGAACAAGACTGTTATAATTTAAAATTATTTAACTGACTTTTAGAGCGGCCATTATTCAGACGGTAAAACGTTGCGTTCTAATGCGAAGTTGTTCTGAGGGCGCGAGTTGGAATCCCCGCAATCCGATTCTTTCGGCGACAAAAAATCCCTTACCGA
The DNA here is from genome assembly GCA_949152435.1 of Gastracanthus pulcherrimus. NCBI lineage: Eukaryota > Metazoa > Arthropoda > Insecta > Hymenoptera > Pteromalidae > Gastracanthus > Gastracanthus pulcherrimus. The sequence goes on from OX424576.1 coordinate 1,246,285, forward strand.
TCCAGACTTATCGGTGTCGAAGATGGAACTCAATCCCGATCTACGTTTATAATGTTGCAATAAATAGTGTAACATGCAGCAAAGTTCGTTTATTAAAAAAAAACAAATAAATAAAGTACCTAATACGTAAAAGCCCTTGATACATTTCGAAAATTGGTTTGAAATGGTGAAGAAATTATAAGTAAAAACAATTTTTTTTTATTTGAAAAATGTAAGTTACATGCTTGCTCATATTCTTTTTCAAGAGGTGCAATACATAGGTACTATGCCTACAATAAAAAAAAACAATCAAGCAATATAATCCTAAAACTTGTTTAATGTTATAGTCTGCTTAATAGTATATTATGCACCTAGGGAATAAAATGAGCCAGTAAAGGTCTACGTGTGGTTCGAAGCCCGAATTAACGAGGGCGCCACACACGCTGACAATCGCTGGCTCACTTTATTCACGCGTGCAATATACGATTTTTTAACATACCCACCGTAAAGTTCGTATTCGTTCACCGTCAAAGAAGGAAAATGGTGCTACATACTTATACTCCCTAACCTCACTCTAGTACCCGGCGCCACGCGCTGGGGGACGAAAGTGGGGGCAGGGAATTAATGTAGCACTTGTTTCCCGACTCGGCGGAGAAAAAGTACTAACTTTACGCTGGGGTGTGTTAAAAAAATAATTTAAGCACTTAAATCTGAAAATCCCTGTAAAAAAATGAAACTAATGAATAATTGTAAAAGTACTTGTGAAATGTACTATAAGAATACTCGACGTAAAGTTCTTCTGTCAAGGACTGTTTTGAAATGTTTTTAAATACTCCAATGACGTTAGCGTAAACGAGTGTTCTACCTATCCAATGAACTTACAGTATTTTAAAAACATTCAAACTGTTCTGAACAGAAGAATTTCACATCGAGTGTACATTATTCAAGTACCCAAGTTTATTTGAGAATGTACTTGAAGTACATGTTTGAAGTACTGAAGTACTTGTAAAAACTATATCAAGTACATATTTTTAAGTACTTGAGTATTTGACTAGAAGTGCTGAAAATACTATTTTCGAGAAATCAGGTACTTAAAGTGAATTATTTGGAGCACACGCTCTAAATACTTTGTAGTAGAGTACTCTAGTACTTAAAGCATTTATACTCAAGTACTTAAAGGATATGTACTTAAGTACTTAAATCATTCGTACTTAAGTAGTAAAAGTATTTATACTTAAGTATTTGAAGTATTCGTACTGAAGGACTATAGAATTTGTACACAAGTACTTAAAGTATTTGTACTATATAACTTAAGTAAAAATACTTATTTATTCAGATTTGTTTATGTACTTTTAAGTAAAAGTACGATTTTGCCCATCACTAATTTATGTCGTATTGTGCACGTTGGCGTCTCGTAAAACCTATTGCAATATCTACGACCCCTAATCATTAAGTGTCTAGGCGGTCAGAACCGAAGTGATAACGTCATACAAACAATCACTCTTATAAGTTTTGTCTAGTTGTTTTACTTATTAAGATAACTCTAGTATAATTCTAAGTATATTGTGACGTTATAGTGCTACTAAAGAGCTTCGAAAATTGATTAACCCCCCTGCGCAGAAAGCCGAGTATACTCGTCTAAAACGCACGTCATTTTTGTATACATTTTGCACCACAAATTTAAATCTTTACTTCGTTAGGATATCTTCAACCTCTCAAATAGAAGCTAAATAGTTTTAGTTTATAGCTTATAGCTTATAGCTTATAACTTATAGCTTATAGCTTCAATTTAGAAGATTCTGGAAGTTTGCAGAAAATATTGTTGCACTAGAAAATCGATCTAATCCATATACACGAAAATAAATTTATGCGCAGGAGGGTTAACAAAATATTATATATATTTATTCATTTCAGAAAAGCTGGTTGAAGGCAAAACTGGGTATAGCAATACGGGATACCGATAACGTACGAAAATATAAATGAATAAAAACTTTGTTACTATAAAATTAGAGAACATTAAGTAAAAATTCTATTACATATTTTAAAAGATACTGTTATAATTTATTAGTTATTGATGTTTTATTTTAAATATTTAAATATATATTGTTCTATGATACAAAGCAAGAACTAGTGTTCATCTTCGTTTTGCAAACGCCAAAATTTAACGTTATTAAAAATGGTTCATTATTAATTATACTTGTATAGGTTTTTTGTGTAAATAAAATGATAATAAATAAAAATAATAACAAAAAAATTATTTTTACTCATTAAATATAAAAATTGAAATTTATTGTTAGGTACCCTGTTTTGTCCTATTTTTCTCTATATTAACCGTCTGTTTAAAGAGTGATCTAATTCGTTTTTATTCTTTCTAGTTCTGTTACTCGAACGTAGATATATTGAAAGAAGATTTCCCAACTTTTGCAAGTTTCCTGCATATCTCAAAAATATTTTAAATAATTATATTATAATACTCAAAGGGCATCGCTCGCTTATAAATAAATAAATAAATAAATAAATAAATAAATATATAAATAAATAAATAAGTACTCAACAAAATTACAATATAAACCTGGTTGTAATGAATTTCTTTATAAAGCACTCAAAATTGACTTATAAATCGTTAAGCAAACGGCTGATATATTATATCAAGTAAAATAAGTATTTATCATCGTTTTTTATAAAGTTTGAAACAATTCTGCTATTATAGGTGTATATATATATATATATATATATATATATATATATATATATATATATATATATATATATATATATATATATATATATATATATATATATATATGTGACGAATCGAAAAAACGACTTAAGTCGACTTTTTTTAATTTTGCGTTTACACTAGATTTCACCATTATAAGGCCCCTTTCTCGTGAGCCAACAATGGCACATTGCATAACGTCTTAAGTCCATCTTTATGTGGATCGATCAGAACGTGTAGCAGTGATTTTGTTTAATTTTAGTACATCAATAAATTTTATTATATAAACTGTAGTGTAGTTTTCAAAAAATAATTCAGTTGATTTCCGAAAAAAACGAGTGACCTTTTTTAATTTTGAGATAATTTACGATTTTATCATTATAAATACTCATTTTTCTCGTAAAGATAAAAAGCATTGCCAAAGTATAGCTATACATGTAGTGAATGCAAAACTGCACAATGCATAATTATTAAGTCGATTTAATAAAATCTTTGCTTGAAATACGACTTAAATTCATCTTTACATGGATCAGAGTGCTTATAGTTGATTTTATTTTATTTATGTTAATCCATTTTATTATACGATACATAGTTACATAGCATATGCTTTTCATAATGTTTGAACGGTTTGTATTAGTTACATTTATATATCACAATTATCGGTCAACTACTTTTATTTTACATAAGTTTTTTCCGATTTTTTTGTATACGATAATAGTATAAGAGAAAAAATAATGAACGATATCTAATAAGCTAATGCACTTACACGCCACCCAGTACAAGGTATTAAAATTATGCTTATTACAATTTGCCACGGCAGTCACCCGCGTATTTTCTAGTGGCAAGGGAAGAGGGGAGAGGGGGGGAGCGAAAAAATTTTTTTATACTGTTATTAACAGATATGATGTTGCAGTACATTTCTAATCGTGTATAAACAATCAAGTTTAAAAAAGAAACCATACCAACTTAAGTCTATACATTTCCCGGAAAAACTACTTAATTCAACTCTTTTGTAAAGTTACTCGAAAAATAAAAAGTATTTAATTACTGATTAGGATAGTATTTGACACTTTATTTAACATATATAATGTGGCCGCATATTATATCTTACTTTTCAATCTGACATATCAGTGCAAAACATTAAAACGTTAATATTTCGAAAACGCGAAAAATGGACTTAAGTTGTTTTTCCGGCTCGCCACCTAGTTCGCCACAGATACATATATATATTATATATATATATATATATATATATATATATATATATATATATATATATATATATATATATATATATATATATATATATATATATATGCACATAAAATAAAAAGAAGGAAATATATATTATATTGAATTATTCACTCACGTCCTAAACTTAGATACCGTAGAATCCATACAAGTAGGTGTATATTGCTCTTTCGTGCTCGTTTGTAACGATGAACGGGCACTTGCTATATTATTATTACGTTCTACTCCATCCTTTCTCGGTGCAGGTTTCATAAATCTGTAATATGTCAGACACTGTTTTAGTGCATTAGCTATGTATTTATTTAATAAAATCTACAAATTTTTATGTTAAACAATAATATAATTATAATGAATAAAATCAACAATCATGTAATAATATACAAAACATACTGTGAATGAGTCAAATGAACGGTATTATTTCGATTTTCTTGAGGTTTTCCAGCAAATGATACAATGCATGGAGCCTTAGTATTATTAAGGATGTTTTCATGTAATCTTCGTTCAGGTATTTTTGGCCAAGATGTATCGTCCGGAATTCTTAAAAATAATTACGTTGCGTGAAAAGTAATAATTTGATTTTAATTTTGTATGATTAACAATAAAAATTACCGTAAGGAGCTGGCGTATCTGTGCGTTGTGCGTAAATATTCATTTTTGTCTAAATTTTTAACAGATTTACATAATATACTTTTATGCCATTAATAGGGTTAAAATAGATTCTGCTAATATAATATTTACCTCTCAAATTGGCACCGAGCGGTAAGCGGCTGTCATTATGGTAGGCCATGCTAAAACTGTCATCTACTAACCCAATTTCTTTCTAACATTCGATTTTTTAAATGGTAATCGATTTTTACATTTAAATACTTATTTGCTTGGTTAAGAGAATTATTAGGAAAACCTTGATTTTAACGATATACTAGTACTCATATGTCACTTATATACATTTTTTTAACACAAAAAATTAAAGATAAGTTTACTCATTTGCTGTTTTTTCATTTCACTGAATTGATTCATTTGTCAAAGTAACCACTTACACAACTATTTCAAAAAAGTACATAAAAAATTAAAGATAAGTTTGCTCATTTGCTATTTTTTTTCATTTCTCTCAATTGATTCATTTGTCAAAGTAACAACTTATATACAACTATTTCAAAAAGAGTTAATGGCAAAGAGAAGGTGGATAATTTAAAAAATAAATTGCAACTACTTTGTTGTTATTTTATTAATTATTTTAATAATATTTCCAATGTTTCTTACAATAGGTATGCAATTTTTATAATGGTTGTACAGTATATTCAATATTTACATGAAATATACAATGCATAGTAGTACGTACATATAGGAACAGTTAGCTAGGGTTTATGTCAAAAACGATCATCACCTAGAGTAATTGGAACAACAATTCGTCACACTCTAGACGTTTTGTATCACATTGTCAAGCTAACTTTTGGAATTATAAAATCTTTCGTACATTCGACAGTTATTCTAATTCTTGAAAAAAGATTAACAGAATCGAATTTTAATTGCGGTTTGAATCTTAATGCTGTGCGTACTATTTACGGATTTGATAGAGCAATTTATAAAAAATTAATTGGATACATTCATCATTCCCAATTATAAAAAATAAGTTGTGCTTTCGATTCTGTGGGCGTTTTTATGCGAGACCAATTTTTTTTTTTTAGTCAAAAGCAATTTTTTTGTTTTTTGACTAGACTAGTATAACACTAACAAAATTTTTTGGCTACTGCTACTTTTATTTCATTTTGTATTTTTTAACACATAAAAATTTTAGTTGGTCCAGTGTGCCATAAGTATTGTAACTATTTAAAATGTAAAGCTTATACAATTCTTAGAAAGTATCTCACTGATGATGTCTTGTTCTCATAAAAGTATTCATAATTTTTAAACGGATAATCAAATTATTTTAAAAAACTTAACGATAATTAAAAAAAACGAGTAACTTGAAATATTTTCACTGAATGTTTTGCTAATTTTTTCGTTATTTGATAGAATTTAAATATTGAAAATTCGAAATGTACTAGTATTAATTTTTACAATAAAAGTAACAAGTACATGAAAGACTATAAAGTTAATCTAAATATAATATAAACATAACACTAAATATTTCATCATACTTTCACGCAAGTAAACAATATTCGTAAAAGCATAAAATACATGTTATTAATATAAAGACGCATTTGCATAGATTCCTGTTTCGACTTTAAACTCGTTAATTTTCATAATAATACAAAACATTACACTTACAGATCTCTATTCTGTGATTTTCAAAAAGACAATCACAGAATCTTTCATCGAGTTTCCTGCTTTTTTATTAGTTTTTACTGGCAAAGTTATTTGTATGTATTATTTATATTTATGTATTAACAATTAATAGAAGTGTATAATAAAACAAAGCTACTAAACTCAAATTGGAAATTTAACAGCCTGTACAGTCAGTATATTTATCACATGGCTCCATATCAATATCGTTTTACATGATACTTGAATAAGTGGTGTGAAACATTCCTTATAAACGAATTACTATATAATTTGTTCTAATAACCAAAAGCGAAATACGAGAAAAAAAAATTTCCCTCTAAATTGTAGCTTACTATTGTACAAATGTTGTAATAAATATTTTAACTATTTTTATAGAAATATTTGGAACAAAACAAAATATGATTAATATTTTTATTTTTTTCCAAATGTATTTATGTAACAAATAAAAATATTCATTATACATTTTGTACAATAACAATATATTATAATAATACAGAAGATTATTATATTTGCTTTAAATAAATAAAAGTATTGTTTTAATAAGGACCTGCTTTTTCATATTTCGTCTGTTAGCTGTGTACTAATAAAGCTCTTTTTTTTAACAAAGGAATGACACACACCCCTCTTTGTAAAAATGTATAGTTATACAATAGCTTTGAAAATTTGCCTTCAGAAAATTCCGATAAAATTTGTTTAACTGTAATAAATTCTTGACTCGTTTAAAATTTAATACTTTTACTAATAGTCAACTCAATTCTTGAATTACCTACTTTGAGATAAGAATTTATTTATATGGCACTTATTTTGCTTGCATTATTCAGCATTATAGAACAAAGCGTGTTTGTAGTGCTCACTTTTTACAATTCAGCATTTATAGTATATAACTTCTTGTTGACATATCAAAAACTCAAGTATCACGTAACTCTACATTTATTGTCAAGTTACGCTTCATGCTCTCCACTGTTTATACCAATGAGGGACTCCGTTTGTTCTACCTCTAAGTCAGGTATCCTGAAAAGTCAGTTATCTTTTTAATTTTATATCTTGATTAATTTCAATAAACAAATTCATAAAATGATTTCTTAGAACTAGTAATAAGATTTTTTTATAATCATAAGAAAACTAAAAAAATTTTAAATAAAAATTAATTTTGTATGCATAATTATTACATGTCTCAATATTTTTTATTTATAGCTAATAACAAAAATAATCTAGATTTATATCTTTTTTCAGATGTTACACTAAATCGTCTAATTAAGGTACGTATTAATAAATTAATTTAATATTTAAGAAGATAAATGTTACCTGATAGATCTGCTTCTACGACAAACCCATATGTATAGCTTTTTCACCAAATCTAGAACAGGATCCCAGTTATCAAAATGCGATAAAAGGGATACTGTTAAAAATGACAAGATCATTGGAATGGTTCCTAAATAGAAAATACAGGGATATTCCACTTTCTTCAATAATACATCAACTATCATAGATATTGGCATTGTTAAACTAATTGCCAGTGTTGCTATGAGTGATGAAGTTAAAAAACATCCCCTGCAAGAAAATAAATTCATTACAATACAGTACATTACATTATAACTCTATTGGTCCTGGTGTTGCACTGGTCCGACATTTTATTTTATTTTATTTATAATTAAAACTTATAATAAGTAAAAAATTTGGACAAACATTTGTCTAGGCCCCCCAAAATGTGGGGTACCATCTAAATGATACTATATGTTTAGAGGGGCCTGAATATTAGGATAGACTGATTTGTATAAAATATGGTTTTTGTAATTTTGCAATCTGACACGTGTTAGAACCGCGTCGAAAAGGGCATATTTTTGTTCTATATACTATATATAAATATAAAGAAACGCACAATCCAAACATGTATAACAAAAAATATCGTGTGTTTATAGTACTCGTCTCCGGCTCGCGATATATACTCGTTGTCGGCAAGTACATTTCATTAATAATTTTCTTTATTACATATTATTTTACAGAAAACAAACCAATTTAAAAATTTTTTTTGTTAATTTTCAGAAAGTAAGATTATTCTCCTATAAATAATACTAAAAAGAAATTTAACGAAAAAGTGCTTTGTCGTGAACGCGGCAAAATTCCTGCAATAAATATGATATTGACAATGGAAATTTATTGTGACTTGTTGGATCAAGATTTTGATTCAAGATTTATTCAATAAATAATTTGATGTCCATCTGAACGAAAATGGCCACTTTTTTCCCTGAAATGTGAGACCAAAATTACACTTTTTGTCCACAAAAATGATTAGCGTGAAAAAAGTGATTTCACTAGAAACTAGTTCAAATTCCTTTATTTCATCAAGTTCTACCAATAACCCTGATTTTCGATTGTCTTTTAACAGTCCATTAGTCCCGCTTTCGAAGTAAAAAAGTGGCCACAGTTAAGATGGGCATAAAGTACTATACGTAACTCAAGAAAAAAGTCGATTTTTCCCTCGGGTGATACTGCCTGAGCGAGAATAAATTCTAAATTTTTACAAGCTTTTTGATAGTGAGAAGCATAATTATGATCCAACCAATAAAAAATACTCCACATTTAAAAGCTAAAAATCTTAATAACATATGCATTTAAACTATATAATTAGCATTTAAAGCCCATTTAAATAAATGCCACAGTAAGATAGAAATCATTATTTTTTTCAAACTTTTTTTATAATTTAAAAATAAAAATGAAAAAAATAAATATGTAAAAGAGTAAGCCTCGCCGAATAAATAAAATAAATAAAAATAAAATAAAATAAATAAAATAAGTTGATCTACTAATAAAATGATCGTTGCATCAGTGTAATGTTAGGACTGACAGAGATTAAGGATTAAGCCACCCTAGACGTATACAAAATTTCGTGATTTTTTAAAACAAATAATGGAATAATTTGGAAATTAAATTTATATAGTTTATGTAACTACTCTTAAAGTGTACCAAGCATTTTTAAAATTTTTTTTTATATAAAATAGCGACGCTAACAAAATATAATATTTTTTCATAATATACAGAAATATATGTTGTGCTTAGAAGAAAAAATTTTTTTTAAAAGGTATCTGTGAAGACTGTACCAGAAAAACTTTTCTATGACTCATAAAATCTATATGTACGCATACTTTGGATAATTTAGTATGTAATATAACGCGATAATTTCAAGTGAATCAGTATAAAATTTAAGGTCTACTGCTTGTCAATTTGAAATATGTATTCTGAAAAAGATGCATTTAAAGTTTTGCATTGATAAATTTTGTAAAACAAGTATAAATTTTAGTCATTAGGTTCAGTTAAATATTGTTTTTAGAACTATGGATACTTCAAGACTCAAAAATGGAAATCGAATTTTCAAATGTCTAGGTGGCCTATCTCTTAAATGTGCAGTTATGCATACTTAAACTTAAACATATTAATTACCATAGCCAAAGAACTTCACTTAAAACAGTTCCTATAAGTCCATTGATTATTAAAAATGTCCATTGATGAGGATTGGGCCATTCGAATTCTTCCCATCGGCCATAGTGTAATATGAAAAATAAAGGCCACAAAAGTGTCAAGTTGAACAGACCAACAAAGCCAAAGAACATTGGTATGTCCATTTTGTCTTCATGATCAACTTTCTTCTTTAAGAATACAATGTAAGTAGCATAAAAAAATGCACTGACTAGAGCTAATATTATACCAGTAGGTATTCGACTGGACTCTATTGCCAGATCTGAGAGTCCAACTAGCACCTAAAATTTAAAAACATTCATTTTATCAAATATCTATTATAAATTATACATTGTACAACAAAATACTTAATTATTCACTTACAAGACCAAAAATACTTATTGTTACAGCAACTAATTTTGATAGTGTAAATTTATCTCCATTATTACTAGGAAAAAATGCTGCAAGGAAGAGAGTAAATAAACTAGAAGTAGATGACAATACAGTAACAATTCCTGCTTCTGTTTCAGCCAAAGACATTTGATAAGTATAGTTAGCGATAAACCACTATAAAGTAAGGAATATTACTTATAATAACATTTTATTTTTATACTACGACACTGTTAGATTTGAGTAGTTTACTCACCAAGAAACAAAACATAAGAGCTATTTTAGCAACTTTTTGAACAGAAAACTTATTAGCTTGTCGTCTAGCATGTTCACCTGCTCTGACACTTGCTTGATAACTTAATCTAGCTAAAAGAGCTTCAGTCGCATCATTCTCTGACATGTGCCGAACTTCTGCTAATTTGCTAAATCGTACTGAACGAACTGATGAATCATCACTTTCAGTACCAGAAGATCGATCACATTGTTCAGGAGTTTTGATTGGTACAAATGTAGAATCACTTAAACTTGTACTTCCTTCCGAATAAAAATTATCATCTTCTATATTTGGATCTATAAACTGCAATGTAATGTTATTTTTTAATTAATTAATTACACAAAAATTATGTACCAAAGAGTAAACTTATTTATTTTTCAAATTACCATATAAGTTGCTGGTTTATTGCATTGGTCTCGCCATGGTGGCCAGAAGCACAAACCAAGTAAGTACAATGTAAACATTGAAGTTTTGATGTAAGTGCTGAAAAATGGTTTATCAAATGCTGCTTCTTGATAAATGTACTGCAATAAATGATATCATTAATAATTATGTAGACTTAACATACATTTTTGAAAAATACAGTACAAAGTATTATTTACTTTTGTGAGTTCTGAACTGGAAACCCAGATTATGTCAACTAGTAATAGAACTGAAAGTCCTAGAACAAGCCTCTGGGATTTATTCATCATCGCTGTGAGTTTATGGGGATCCTCCGCCATCCCTTGCTGTCTAGGCTGACGTAATTCTACGGAGCAGCTCATACCTTATTTATTTTATCATTCTTTTTTATTTTCATTTCTCATCTCTGTTATCGCAGACTAGTATATAAGCTGTGGCTCCAAAATTGATTCATCTAAAAGTATTAATTTCTATTTTATATACCTTAAGTACTCTTGTGTATAATACAATGAGCAAGACAAACATCTTTTGGAATAAATGCATACAAGTTTAATGGATGTGATCAAGTTGATGTAAATAAACAGGTAAATAGCAGATGGAAATAGTCCAGTGTGCCTACGTTATACGTATAAAAAAAAGAAATAACCTCAACGATTGTTCGTAATCGTACGTGAATACCTAATATAGCAGCAGAGATCTTGCTGATGTTGTAAATATCTAATCAAAACTTACCAGTGCGTTGATAAGCTGGAAGTGTTCGATCGCATTCTTGCTGTTTTTTATTCTATTTCTCTCTCTCTCTCTCTTTCTCTCACTTTCTACCTTAGCAAACACACCTTGATTGACATTTGACAATCTTTACATTTTCAAATGACCGTTCTTATTGTATAATACGATTGTGAATACTGACACGTTGAATAATAGTTCTTCATTGAAAAGATGGGTTTTATCGCATCGAGAGGTGATGTATTTTTTTAAGCGCACATCATAAATACACACAGGCGCACATAGATTCTGACGCATGCTACATGCTACTACTACTTTGCAGGTTCGCAGTGGTTAATGGTTTTTCGTCGTCGTCGGTGCCGCTAGTGCCGGCAGCCATGTTCGATATGCGACGTATACATTTATATGTAACATATACATATCATCTGACGTTAGTTAGTTGCTTATTTTTTCTCCAGAGGTCTCGATATGTACTGAATTTATAATTATTTACATTCTGCAGTTGACGAAATTCCAATCGTTCATAAATTCATTGTTTTTGAATACCAACATGCGCTTTTAAATCAAAGATACCAAAATTTAAATCTAAAGTGAAATCTGTAATTCAATTAATATAGAAGGCACATTAAAGGCACTGATGACATAGAGCCTGTTGGCTGTGAAAATACATCTCATTGTCATAGCAACAATGGTGATGACAATCAGAGTACAGCAAGTACTCGACGTGTAGGTTCAGTTGTGCAGAAGCATGGAAAATAACGCTCTGAGCAATGGCAGAATACATCAACACGACTCAACAACGATACAGCGTTTTCGCAGCAATAGATCAAAGAAAGGTATATTAAACTAAATTAAATAAATGAATTATAAAAATAAATAAAATACAATTACTAAAACGTCTAAAGAGATGAAAATAAATTATGATTAATATGGACCATTTAAATTTGATTGAGAAGGATTTGCTACCAATCTGAGATCGTTATTTTACATTTATGTATTTTAAGAGTTAATTACTTACAGGAAATGAAGTTCGATTAAAAATGCCGTAGTCGCCCAGATAGCAGCATCACTATCGCTTAATGGGATATCAAAGAATTCTTTTTATTCTTTGACAAATCTTTGAGAGTAAAATGAACCTTCTTTATTTAAAAATATATAAATCTCATTTTAAGCAAAAATAACACAAGTGTTCCTTGATATCCATTGATGAAAATTATAAAAAACACAAAGAATTGGGTTAATTTTATGATTATGCGGGTTGAAATTGGCACTTTATTTTTTATTTGATTTGGATCCATTTGAATCATATTTTCGTTTTACTATAAATATAAACTTTTTTCATTTGGGTACACACTTGCCGGAAGTCCTACTGTACAGGTGTTGAATGTCTAATAAAGACAAAAATCATAGACCTAAGCCTAATACTACCCCAAGGACAGCAATTTTAAACCGACTTCAAAACCGAGGAGGTTATCAATTCGAACAGTATTCTTTTTTATTTGTTCGCGCATAACTCCTCAACAGATGCACCGATTTCGATAATTGGGTTATTTCAAATTTCTCTTTGGCGGTATCGGTGATTTCGATACAGAACTAAGAGGATGTCGGAGATATTCTGATTGGTGGAAATTAGACCTAACCTCCAAAACTTACATAACAAAAATAAAAATTTATAGGCATTTGTAGTACAAAAATGTCGTTGTCCACTATTCTTGACATAATAATAAATGATTATCAAGGTCACTATGTACGATTTTTTATGAAATCTCGACGTACAACGAAAAATCCAACGCGAGGTGAAGCCGTCGATGAGATTAAGAAACGGTAAGATGACCGTCATTTGGACCGTTTTCTATTGGTCAATTATAATGATATTTCATAATAAAAGACTTTTGAAGCTATTAATAAACAAAAACACTGTTGTCCACTGTTCTTTACACAAAAACAAATCATTGTCACCCTCGATTTTGATGTTACTATGTAAATTTTAGACGTATAACGAAAAATATGGCGCGAGGTGGAGGTCACAATGGTAAAATTCGCTCCAACCTTCCCTACCAATCTGTTTGAATTTTGCAAAATGAACGAGATTTACAAGAGTTACAGTTTCTTTGCGACGTCACAATTCATGCAATTGCAATGGCGCCGCGTATGAACCATGCTGTCATGAGAATTTTCGAAGCGCTTTATTTTTAATTTTGATTCCCCAGTGCAAATTTCAAACTGTGAATTTTCAAACCCAGTGCAAATTTCAAACTGTGATAAAGTGTAAAAAACGGTGACAAATGTGTGAAAAAGTATATAAAACCATAAAATTTCGTGAAAAACTGAAATCAGGCTTACATTTGGAACAAGATTTTAAAAAATATTATAGAATATTTCATAAGTTTTGTCACAGTTTCTACGTAGTTTTTCACAATTTTTCACAGTTTCTCACAGTTTCTCACAATTTCTCACAGTAGTAATTTTCTTTATATAATAGAATGCAACGAAAAAGAATGTGAGAAAATGTGAAAAACTGTGAAAACTGTGAAAAAATGTGAGAAAACGTGAGAAACTGTGAAAAACGGGGGAAAAATGTGAAAAATTGTACAAGTTTTATGAGATAAAACACGCGTTCTTTATAAGTGTGAGATACTATGAAAAACTAAGAAAAACTATGAAAAATTGTGAAAAAATTTGCATATTTGTTTGTAACAAAAATATTGTATTATCATACTAAATATTAAAAAAATCATGAAACAACCCAATTCTTTTATATCTGATAGAGGGCCCAAAGTTGGGCAATACAAATGTGTCATCTTTGTTTCGTAGATATGTTCATACAATTTTTTACCGAATGTATCAATTTGGATAATTCTTTCTTTAATTGATGGAGTGAGGGGGAGGGGGGGGGGGGTCCGGCGCCCCATTACAATTTTAAATAGGTACTGAACAAATATTATCAGTATTGATAAATTTGATTTTTCTTTCATCATACTCTGCATCTACATATATACCTACTACAATAAAAAGATCGACACTGCCGTTGCATGCCGTGTACAAATCGAGTCCAGAAAATCGAAGTATTTACTTCCAATCTAAACCGGAAGTCACCCAAAAAATTGTCACATTTGCTTCCGCTCTGTACCGGAAACCCAAGAATTCATGATATTTAATCCATTAATTTAATTCCGCTATGGACCGTAGAAATCCAGAAACCAACGATAATTACTCCCTGTTCAGACCGGAAGTCATCCACGAATTCGTGATATTTACACACACATACACACACACAAGCCCTCACACACGCACGCACGCACGCACGCACGCACGCACATACATATATATATATATATATATATATATATATATATATATATATATATATATATATATATATATATATATATATATATATATATATATATATATATATATACATATATACTCAAGATTAAATTTTTACTCTGTTATTTTTATGTCAAAGCTGCTTTGTGTTATTATACGTTTCAGAGCTTTTGGCACTTGTCGCTAGGTGTGTTACTTTTGCTTGGACATTGCGAATGGGGAAGCAAAATTTTATGAACTTATAAAAAATGTATTATAGGGTTTAACTAGTGAACCCTTAAGTAATCAATGTGGAAATTACGTAAGAAAACGTAGAAAAGTGTGAGTAATCATAAGAAAACGTAATAAAAAGTAAGAAAACGTAACAAAGCGTAAGAAACTATTGGATTTCGGACATGTTTTACGTATTATTACGTTTTCATACATTTTCTTACGTTCTTTTAGGTTTCCTTACGTTCCTTGCGTTTTATTACTTTATATTATATTTTCACATTGAAAATTCTGCTCATTAAAAAGACTTTCATAGTGTCCAATATTCCAGAAAAATATTTTCTAAGTGCCAATGCTTCTTAAGTAACTTAAAGTTTCTATTTTTACACGTGAATTGGTTTGTATACGCCTCGCCACCTATCGGTGGAGAATTCTAGGTATATTTTTTCATGTAATTGCGAAACATAATAAACCGTGATATATAACAATCCATAGAAAACCGCAAAGAAATATAAGAATGTCCGAAATCCAACAGAATCTTACGTTATCTTACGTTTTCTTACGTATTTCTACGTTTTCTTACGTTTTCTTACGTTTTCTTACGTTTTCTTACTTTTTCTTACGTTTAATTATTTTTTTTATTTCCACAGGGGAATATATTGAAATAAAAGATATTCAAGTTTTAAATATTTTATCATGAAATATTGTTGTTAAAAACTATAAATTTGGTCAATATTATTCTTTTTCAAATATCCATCTTAATTACCAAAAAGATAGATATTTTGAGAACAAAAATTTCTCATAAACCCTAGTTCGATCAGTTTGACTCTCGAAACCTGTACGGTGGTTACCTCGAATTTAAGGTTTTTTAAAGAGCACTTATGCCATTTTTCCGTAATTTAAAGGTCTTCATGTCAACTTTCACACAAAATTGGATACAAGTACCTATGACGTATATTACCTGAAGTAAATTACTTTAAATTATAAGAGATCCCATTTAAAATGTTAGTAATGTGATTGCATTACAGAGACTGCTATAATTTCCATATATTGACATCCTATAGTTTGCCAATTCTTCTGTTGATAACATTTGGAATAAAGATTCAAAATAATTATTGTTTTTGAACAATCATAAAGAAATGAGGTTATTAAAAATGTCCAAAAATAGCCTGTATTAAGTCAAAATTTTGACTTATATGACTGCAAGGGGCCGTTTACCCGCAAATCTACTTCCGTTATTTTACCAAATTACCTTTAATTTTCTTTTCTATTAGACGACGTATGTAAAAAGTAGTAAAAATTGACGTTATGGGACTAAAAATACCGCTATATGCTTGAGAAAATCCAAAAATTGCTTAAAATGACTTAAAAATCAGCCATTTTGAATATGTAATTGGTGCTGAATTACTGATTTTGGTGAAAAGTCTTGAGGTATATATTCGGATATGTTCGGAGATACAAAATGAAGAAAAATACGTAGGAATTTTTTTTAAATTCAAAATAAAAAAAACTGCACCTATTAGACCAAACAGGACCATGAAAAATCAATTTTTTAGTACTTCTTTTTAATAATTGTAGGTTTGACCTTGAAAACTTTTGTAATTTTTAAGAAGCTTACGTATTTTTCTTGTTTACACAATGAGGAAACACTAAACATCATTTCAAATTGATCCGTTAAAAGCTTCATCGCTAATCCCACTTTGAATCTGAAAAATATTCGAATTCTTAATTCTACGATAATCAAAATATAAATGTTCAATCTTCGCGAAAAAGTTGTATTGGGTATTTGTTAACACTATTTTATAGTATAAAAAAAATTCAGTGTATTTGATATAAATACCATGTCTTTTCCCTATTATACTGTGGCAAAATTTATTATTGTTAATTGAAAAAATGTAACTTGGTGTGCAAAAACCTTTTAAGATGTTATACAATTTAAATATTTTTTCATAATCTATGCTATACTTTTGCATAGATTTTAAATTTAAAAATTTAGGTCTATATATCTCAACATAATAGAAAGTAGACTTCTGATTTTGATTTCTCATCACAGAATTAAATAGAACAAATAATTTCATATCGAAACAATTAGCAGAACACATTACCGTTACTATCCCACTTATTCAATTAATATAAATTATATTTTAAACATTTTTAGAATACGCGGTGCTTATAATTACGTTAATTTTGGTAAATCAGCTGTAAATGAATTGCGACAAAAGTTAAATTATTGGATAGTGATCCTGAAAAAGTTACTAAAGCAATGTAGAAGGTAAAAAAATAAAAAAATTTATTTTAAATATTCAGGCCTCTAAATCGTTTCTAGAAAACCTCATTTTTAGCATTTCAATATCGTAGGCAGGACGTAACCTACTTCGATCGACAATAAAAAACGCGTGTAAATAAGTTTTTAACACTTTACAGGTGTAACTTTTTTATGGCATTATTGGTTTTGTATTACATGGATGTTGTAGCTTGAGTGTTTATCTTGCGAAATATACTTTGGTTTTATTATTTTGTGTTATATAATAGTTGATTTAATATTATTTTCAACAAACCTAACGAATTTCGGATAAAACCGGTATTGTGTGGCTTATCAATGCAACTTGTTAATAATATTTTAATGTAATAATGATTAGGTTATATATATATATATATATATATATATATATATATATATATATATATATATATATATATTACAAAGAGTGTAGTATGCATATTGTAGTACATAGAATTAGAAAGAGAAAGACAATCAGCTGTTGCACTTCAGCTCCGCTGCAAAGATTTTTCTCATGTTATGATATACATATACTTTATGCTAACGACATCAAACCGAACCATCATTTTCAAAGTGTTTACGTTATAGTATAAACATGGCGCTCCACAAGTACATTATGTAAAAATTGTTCTTAAACAGTTACCAGTTTATTTGAACTAATTAGTAAACTAGTAAGTGATAAAGTGTATGTGTTAACAACAATATTTATACAATTACTTTAAATGAAATTAATAAACAATCATAAATAAATGAAATTCTGTTGTAAGTGTAAATCAAAGTTTGTTATCGGTACATTAGAATTATTTCAATCCTTGCTCGTATTAGCTGTTATTAATGCAAAAAATGGTAAATTGAATTTGTTAATTTCTTTTTTAAAGAAATGATACTACTGTAAGTGTTTATGTAACAGAGTGTACGTAGATATATATAATTGTAATTTATAATGTATAATATGTGCAAATTTACTTAAAAAACCGTTAAATGTACCTACAAAGAGTTTTTTTATCTAATAAAAATTACCGTAAAAATCATTGTAAACTTTGGACATTCTGACGGCAGTAAAATGTACTGTACTGAATGGTAAAAATTATAATGAATTATGTTATTGTTGACCGCTCATCAGGGTAATTTTTCCCCTGAAGTCAGGATGCCCCACATTTAGAATGATTTTTAAGATAATTTCCATCAGCAAATTCCTTCTGTGTATCTCTTAATATTTATTTAGGGAAACTAGGGTAAACTGAACAGAGTAACTCTAAAAGTCGAAGAAAATGTATTTTTCAGAAAACATTACTTTGTAAGTTGCACAAGAAACTTCTTACGTCAATAAACATACTATCAATTTTAAAAATAGTCATTTATTAAGTTTAATATTATTTACCTGTTTTTGAAATATATCTGTTCACTTTAGCCCGGCATTTCAGTGCGGGGTAAAGTGAACTAGAGGATAGAATTAAATATTTTGAAAATATTTGACTAGTTTTTGTACAAGAATACATAAAAACGATAATTTAGATAATAATAAAACTAAAAAGATTCCTGATTTAGGAATCTTGAATAATAGTCTACATTTTCTTAAACCTTCTAAATCATACCTTATGACTTCTTTTATGAAAAGCAATTTTTTTAGATGTAGATATTGAATATTTTTATAATTTTAATGGAAACAAAAAAGAAGTTTGTGAGTTAGTTACTGTGCCTTAACAACCCCCAAAAATCAATTACTGTGCCTCAGTTACTGTGCCTCCCGACTGAACACTGTGCTCCAGATACAGTGGCTTTTACCGATTACTGTGTTCTAAATATGGTGCATCGGAAAATTAATATTGCAGGTTAGAATTCAATGTGAAATTGCTATAATTAAGTAACAAAAATTAACTAGGATAGTATATTTTAATATATGTAGGAATTTATTTGAAAATAATTTATTAGGTACTTATTACGTTTATTAACGAAACCTTTATTACATTGTATGTAAAACGTACAATTAATGCGACTCATAAAACTCAAAAATACTATTTTGTAACTATAATTTTGTAACTGATTTTTTTATTTATATAAATTTTTGTATATTTCATTTTTTTCCTCTGTTCTTTTAATTTTTTTCTTAAGCTATATCTCCTCATCTTTTTCTTTTTTTTTTAATTTTCACTTTCTCAAGCCTTATTTTCTTTTGTATATAACATCCGCCGTTTTTTTTTTTCTCCATCTTTGTAACTTGATCCGTAAATACACGAAATAATGTAGATATATTTTTTTTCACTTTTATAAGCAGATTTATCAATAATTATAATAAATACTTACGTTCGGTTAAGAGAGTTTTTCATTTGTGTTGTAAAGAGGACGTTATGGTAGACGAAGGCGTCTTGTCGGCGGGTGGCAAAGTAACGAACGCATCACGAAAAACTCGTCCAATTACTGTGCATAGTAAATGGTGGAAGGTTTGAATTCGTTTGAATTACTGGACTTATTTAATATAAAAGAAAATATTAAAATAAATGCTCTAAATAATGTTTTACCCTAATCTATACTAGTTTTATTTATGTAATATATTTTTTGATATCGCAAAACAATTTGGTTTATTCTATATCACCTTTCATTCATTGGGCGTTTCCTTAAGCTTTTTGCTAAGATTTGCCAGAAGCTTTTTGCTAAGATTTGCCACGGAGAGATCGTAAGGGACAAATTTCGAATGATCATTTTCGTAGGTATGTATGTATGTATGTATGTATGTATGTATGTATGTATGTATGTATGTATGTATGTATGTATGTATGTATGTATGTATGTATGTATGTATGTATATATGTATGTATGTATGTATGTATGTATGCTTATATGTATGTATGTATGTATGTATGTATGTATGATTATATGTATGTATGTATGTATGTGTGTATGTGTGTATGTGTGTGTGTATGTATGTATATATGTGTGAATGTGTGTATGCATGTGTGTTCGTACGTATGTGTGTGTATGTGCGTGTGTGTGTGTGTGTGCAGCATTATCTCTATCCAGTGCAATAAATTGAGGCATATTAGCAACAGTTCTTAAAACTTTATTTGTTTGAGTGAGACTTATTCAGTTATATCTGAAGTACTTTCAACTGAAGTAGGATTCATTTGATCCACAGTAAAATCGTTAAAGTTTGAGCCTGGATTAGAATTGATTTCATCGGTAGAAGCTTCACTGATTATGTCATCAATCGCTGAAGTAGATTTTACATCATCGGTACAATCTGGTGGATTATAGTTTACAGCATTCGAATCTGAAGTGCTATAATATTCTTCATCATAATTCTCCATCCCTCTCATATTTCTATTCGTTTCTATAAAAATAAATTATTGAAATAAAATGTTATGTATATACAACAATTAAATTATAACTCAAGTTCAAAATGAATACCAACCTGCACTACACGTTTCAATACTACTTGCATTAAAGGTATTTGCAGGTACAGTAAAATTAATACTTCCCTGGTAGAAAATTGAGCATATTAGATGGTCGGTTCACGATCTATTGGGCAGATCCGTTTCCTAATAGTTCGCCAGAAATAAACCATCATCTGACCAGAAATTTATAGAAAATCTAAATAGCTTACATAACCCTAAAAAATTATTGAAAATGTAAATCCCATTATAGTACTTCTACGTTAAAACAGCATGCAAATTTTTATTCGATTATTTATTTGATTTTTTTATGTCTTATTTAATTATAAAACTCTAACCTTAAAAAAACTTTGAATGAAATAAGTTTTTAGTTTTTATTTCGAATCTATCCCAAATATATCTTAGCATTCTATTAACAATAAGCTATTAAATCCATGACATAATAATCATTATTAACTTATAAAAATTCGTTAAACGTTATTTTTTATTTATTTATTCATTAACCATAAGTTGGTCAGGTTTCTGACGAGAAAACGTCGACAGGTAGCGGGGTTTCTGGCCAGACTTTTAAGCATAAATTGGCCATTCCCTATAAAATAGAGTAAAATCTGGCGAACATATGGGGAACGTTTCTACCAGGGTTTATAAATACTTTATTCAATATTAATCTAACCTCAAAAAATTACATGAGTGCCTACAAACCAGCTACTAATGCATATAATAGTATATTGTGTATCATGGGGAAAAAGTATGCTTTGTCGTCCGCGCGTGAGATTTGCAAACCTCACTAACAAACAAGCACAAGCCGAAGGCGAGTGTGTATTGTCAGCTGAAAACGAGTATTGCAAACACACAAGGGTGAAAAAGGCATTTCCCCCATGGTGCACACATATTTTTTTGTCAAACATGTATCGATAACGGGTTTTTTTATGCCTATGAAGCGAAACTAAATTTGGCCGGTCTTCGACACGGTGCAAACACACGCTTGTTAGACTGTAAACTCAGAATACTAGTTTTTTTTATTTCTTTTCTGTATTACAATTTCATGCAAGAATACAATAAGAGAAAAACTGTGACATGTTGGATTGATGTTTGGGGTTGCCTAAGCCCACTTACAGCTGATTTTCGAAAAATTACTTTTGCGCCCGCTGGTCGGAAAACGGCCACTTTAGTCTCGCTATATGGGCATGAAAAAACGCATTTTCGTGCAAGTGTGACATAATAGTACATTATGCAACAAGTGCGCGAAACAGGTGATTTTCGAACGAGTGGAAAGATGAAGGAATCACACGAGTCGAAAACCACCTGAGCGCACGCGTTGCATATATTATTTGTTGAAACGAGTGTGAGAAGGTCGAGTACGAGAGCCACGTGAATTGTATATTATTAGCTCAAATAAGTGTCTGATACGGGCTACGTCCTTAATTAATATTGATATACGAGAAAAGAGTATAATAGAGTTGTATGAGCATGGGAGGGTGCAGGGAAGGGCGCTGGGTGGAAAGCAGGAGCGCACTTTCGCATTAATTCTCTTTCGGATGGAAAAAGACTGTTATAATACAGTTATCTATCCGTATTGGAGAAAGCGGAATAACAATTTGTCTGTTTGAGTTGTATATGGGTTAATATCTCGTAGAGTTCATTAGATTATCTTTAAAAAAAATTAAAAATTTTTTGAAAACCTGAAAAATTGTGGACAAATTTCGAAAACATTGGATTAATTGGATTAATTGGAACAAAAATTGTTTCATGATTTATAAGTATATTTCTTTACTGGGGGGTGGGTCCCTCCCCCCCCCCCCCCCAACCCCCCGGCGGGGTCATCGCACCCTGGACCCCGTCCGACGACCCTGCCTCCCACCCAGCGCCACTCCGTGCACCCTGCCATGCTCATACACCTTTATTTTACTCTAATTTCGTGGAGGCCGTATCTTTTGTCCTTGTCTAATCACGTTTCTGCTATTTACTCAAATTGTAGTTTGTTAATTGAAAAACTAAAAGTTGGCTCCAATTTGTATTAAAATAAGGAATATTTTGATACCTTAAAAAGTATCTAACATTATTTCCTTTTCGAGAAAACTTCGGAACCCAAAAATTGAGGTTAGCTTTTCCGATCCGAAGTTTTCTCGACAAGGAAATAATGTTGGATACTTTTTAAGGTCTCAAAATATTCCTTATTTTAATACCAATTGGGGACAACTTTTAGTTTTTCAATTAACAAACTACAATTTGAATAAATAGCAAAAACGTGATTAGACAAGGACAGAAGATACGGCCTCCTCTTAAAGACGTAGAGATACCTGGCATCAGATACCCATATTTCAATGACAAAAATTTTTTTTATTGTTTTGTATCATACATTTCGAGGAAAAAAAGTTTGCCTAATCATATGCAATAGTTTTTGAACAAAAAATCGTTGAAAATGTTCTTCTTTTAGGCGTTTACATTGGAATGTTCCCTTAAATTACTTATAAGTTACTAGTACCATATTTCTTTTATTTATATATAATACTATAAAAGAAAAGCCATTGTACTTAATTAGAACATTCTTTTTTCGCGAAGTCTTGCTGAACCAATATTGTCGATTTTTTACTTTAAACTCATATATCAATTTCTATATTATGTTTTAATATATGTAGAAATACATCTAAGACTTTGTTTGTCCTTTCCTGCATTAAAAAGTCTTAGCGTTTAAAGTTTTAAACACAGAATTATTGTTGGTAAAGTAAAGTTACCTAACAACGACATAACAATACTTTTCTACTTACATCCTTGTAATTGAGTGTTATGGCATTCTACACTACATTACTCATGGGTTGTTTATGAGTAAAATTTGAAAATTTATTTTCAGCTTTAGATTTCAATGGGACGGAGCTGCTTATTGCGCGCAGCTAATTGCTTCACTAAACTGGCTATTTAACATGAGAATCGTTGATATTCGGCTCTGAAACTGCTTGTATCTTATTTTTAAAACAATAAACTAGCGCTTTAAACAAATTGAATAAATAAAATCCGAATTTTTCCAATCTGAACCATTGATATTGCCTGTTCGAGGGAATTTGCATAAAAATTAAATGATCCTTCAATATTGTTTGGTGAGCTGTAGCTGTACCTGACTACTGATCTAATTCAGAGTACTGTAAACTCCCTTGATGAGATAATTAATTGTAATGAAATTTTTACATATTCATAAAAAGATTATAATTTGCCTAAAAATTGTAGGATGCCTAGTTTAAAAAGAAAAATTCCAGTGATGCCTTAAACATGTATGTTCATTTTTAAGATTCAACTCAGTCCCCTTAACCGATCACAACAACGACACAGCGGAAATAGCGGTACATGACACGTGGCACATACTGTTATGTACCTTCTTTTAAATAAGAAAACGTAAAGACCATAAATTTTAACCCTGAAACACTCGAAGGTCCTTTTTTGATCGAAAAAATATATGGAAAGCTCTTTGGTATCTTTAAAATAGTCTCTGCATCTACATCGAATAAGTTATTTATGACAGTAAACAGAGCTTTAAATATGATTTCTAGCAGTTGACTTTAAAAACGACTACAAGTCACCCTGCTCTTACATTAATTAAATTTTAATAATTCACATTGCAATTTGTTAATTTATGTATTATTATACTTGTGTTCAACAATAGAATTAAAAGAAAAATTATTTATATTGTTTACGGAAAAATTAGCGCCATACGCATTTTTGTCATTTATAATCATTTTTATTAAGCATATAGGAAATATAAAGCACTCCTCTTGGCGTAGTTGAATAAAAAATAGTCATATTATACAATTTTTTAATAATTATACAAGTTTATTATATAGATTTATAATTTATTGCTATATTAGTATATTACTTCATTAGTGGCAAATATATTAAAAAGTCAAATAAGATGAAGGGCGCGCGGTAGTACCAGGATAGTAAATATTAGTTAGTTTATTCCGGCCGTGTAAGTATATGATAGAAAAAATATTTTACAGCGCCACCAGAAATACCAGCTGTCGAAACAAGAAATTGGCTTTTGCATAGGCATTATACGCGAAACGAATATCGGATATGCAAAACTCTGATCGAAGAAGAACTAAAGAAGCATGCTGAGCGAACAGAATATCCAAACTACTTGAAGGTTATCACATGTTCTTTGTCACCTTTACCATTATTACATTCATGTGGTCGCATTTCAAATGACCATTATGTACTTCATACTATTGCAGGGTTTGATACTGCGGAAGGAAGGCAAAGTACAAGATTCCTTAGACCGTTTCCAGAAGTGTTACAATGTCAATCCTACTAATGTTAACAACGCAAAACAAATCGCCAAATCTCTGTACGTATGTATATTATACTGTGCTTAAACTGAGTTATGACATCTTTCTATATGTGTAAAATAGATTCCTCTTGGGTGACCATAAGAGAGCCATCGAAGTATTCATAGAGGCGCTAAAAATGTCTGATATCCCTGATTGGGAGATTCATTATAATTTAGGTAATGGTCGAAGTTTATCGATTATTATGCATACTGTTTATATCGTAAATAATATTTGAGTATACCCTATTTTTGTAGGTGAATGTTACATGAGAACAAACCAGTTGGAAGATGCGAAGGATCACTTAATACGTGCGACTGAATTGACGAAAAATGAGATCCCATATCTCGCTCTCGTCAAACTTTACGTCATGGAAGATCGAATCATCGATGCCGTATCCGTTTATGCAGAAGCTTTAAAGTTGGTTTTAGCTTTGACTTTAATTGTTTGCTTGCTTGTAGAAATTACATTTTTTCCAATATAAAATAGTTAATTCCATTAGTTGACTGGTGAAGCAATTTTAATCTTGTTAATATATTGGAGTCTATAATTAAAAGTAATAATAGGGAAGAATACCGATTTTTTTGTTAACAATGTATTCTTGTAGATCGTAGTATAGTTTCTCTGTAAACTTTTGGAATTTCACGATATCTTCAAAATTAAAGAAGTTATAGTTAAACCTTTAAAAACGTTGTGACGTCAATCCGGCCGGCACCTTTTGATGTTTTAACGGCGTGACCTCACTCAAAGAACCATTAACAAGCTATAACTTTCGCAAATTGAGTTTTCTTCTTTAATTTAAAAAAGCAATACATGTCGGCTTAGATTCTCTACCATTTGCACAAGTACCAATCAAAAACTACATTCTTTATTCCTGCCTGTTATAGAAAACAAATTTTAATTCCATTTTGTGAGTTTAAAAGTAAACAAATATCGAGCACGGGTGGATCTAACACGAGTGCTCAAATCATCATCCGTGCCTGATAAAGTCCTTTCTCCCCTTGTTACACACCGTATTTTTTGTAATTAGTGCATGAATAGGCCCTTTTTTATACATGCAAAGCGTCTTCGAGTAGCGGGAGGAAAAGTACTTTTTCTCCCGCTACTCGACGACGCTGGATATGCTCAATTTTCCATTTGCTTTACAGGTATGGAAAAGGGTCTTTTTCATGCATATGTTATAAAAAATAGCATTTACACACTGAATTTGCAATTTTAATTTTTCAAACAAAATTTAAAAGCTAATATTAATAGTCAAGAAACAAATAAATTTTTTGTAAATTTGATATTTCATAATAAAAAATGGTGCTTTTCTTTAATGCTGAAAGAACATTTATAAAGAATGTTTATAAAAGATGATTTCACTAGCTTCAAAATTATTTTTTAACTGAATACAGGATGGAAATGTTCAAAATGTACCGAAACTTAGTTCAATAAAGTACAACAAATCAACATTTTGCCGAAAATTATCAGATTAAAAATATATTTAAATCGACAGTATCCAAGTATCCCGTTTCATCATTATCAAAGTGATAAAGCGAGTTTTTATTAATTTATAGGTGCATGGAAATATATAAACAACAGTCTAAATGGAAAAAGTAAATAGTAATAATATTGTCTTCAATACAAAACCGTGAAAGAAATCTATTTTTTACCTCAATCTATACTATTCCTTTATACAAATAGCCATAAGATTCATTGAAATTCACCTCGAAATTTCTAAAACATATTAAAATTTTATTACTTCAAAATAATTTTGATTTTTTAGTACGCATAATTTATATTATCGAAGTAAATTATCTTTCCGATAATCTTTTTGAATTAAGCTTTGGTCTATAGTTTTGTAGTGCTAGACAAGATATTGATTTTTGGTTGGTTCAACGCCTGGCAATAGTAAACATCTTTGACGATTGTTGTTCTAGCGCTGTGCCGGAAAATGAGCAAATAGCAACGGAGCTGGGTCTAATGTATCTCGGATTAGGTGATACCAAGCGAGCTTTTCAGCAATTTGGCACGGCCTTGGCTCAGTCGGCCAATTATGCCAAAGCCACTCTCCCGATGGCTTACGTGATGCAGGTAAATACACAAAAAGACCGTGGAACTGGATGACTCTCGGATTGTTACTGCGCAAGCCACACTATCGATCTTTCGCAATATTGTGTACACTTTCTTTGTTCATTAGTCTCACGGGGAATTCGACGTCGCCTTCTCCAAGTACAAAATCGCCGCTCAGTCAATGCCAGAATCCTGGGCTCTCTGGAATAACGTTGGCATGTGCCTTTATGGAAAGCAGAAATACGTTTCCGTAAGTCTATATACTTGTATATGTGTATACCCACGATTATATTACGCGGCCGCTTATCGCCTGTCACTGCACCAGACTCCCGGGAATAGGATTATGAAAAAAGAGGAATAATATAGGGGAAATAACTACACGGATGACATAATAAAATGTGAAAGGGAGGCGAGGAGCGAAGAAGATGTCGAATCAATGATTAGGGGGAGTGCGATATTTTGAGCTATGTTTATATTAGAAAGGGGGGCGCTTTCCAATTAAAGATGACATGTACATTATGGCGTGCACGCTCGTATAAATGATCATATAAAAATTGCTCAGACACAAAATATATGACTTATAACGTGCACTACTATTTTTCACTAATACGCTAATGGAAATTTCATCTTTTCTTTTATTAATAGTCTTTATTAAAAACATTTTATAAGCATTTGTTATTAATCCATTAACAGATTTATTAATGGTGTATATGCTTACTAGCGAGTTTCAGCAATTTCTTGCATTTAATATTTTTTTGAGCCAAGGAGTATTTTAGCTGTTAAGAAAATAATTGCCAAGGATAGAGCTAGAGAAACAAATTTGAATTAAGTTTGCTTTTGTCAGCAAAAAGAAAGTGAAATATACGGACGCGGAAAAACTAAAAGAACTATACGACATTTCCCTAGGGAATATGTATGATGTGTGCGTAAAAGCAGACGCATTGCGAACTTTGCATCTTGCCCATTTTGACTTTTATTCCTTATTATTGTTGTATCTTTTTGTTTGTCATGATATTTGTGATATAAACTCGTAAATATTAAATATTAATGTTATTTTATTAAATTCTGTTTCATGGCACAATAAAGTTTGGATTCGCAGGGGTTGATTTGGCCTTGTATAACATTAAGAAAACTGTCAGAAACGATTTTATCCTTCGAAAATGTAACCATTCTCCAAGATGATTTATTCAGATTTATGGAAATTGTTGCAACCCCTCTCCGTCGTCCTGTGCTTCTGTAATTTTGACGTATTGGAATAAACGGATCCCGCATTATCAATTGTGCTCAAAATCTTCAAAATAAGAAACCAACGTAGAATACTAATTTTATACGCGGTGACTTGAGGGGGCTTTTTTCTCATCGTTTAATATTTTACCCTAGTTTGAAAACCAGAATCTGAATTGAGAAGTATTACCTTTCTATTTTATTTTATTTTTGTTCACATACTTCGTAATACATAAAGAAAAAAGTATTTATTGATATTTTACTAAAAACACTTACGCAAGAAAGTAGAATAAACGGGATAGTATGTACCGACGACTACAAAATCTTTTGCTAAATAATGTGTTTGAGACTTAAAGAGGATATATCATTTTCAATATACATAACGTCGAGTATACCATATGAGCCTTTTTCTAATGGAATAATTAATTATGACTAATTATTATTTATTGTGAATAGAACAGCAACGAATAATTAATATGGTAAATCTCAAATTTTTTACGAATGAGTAAACTGCCCAATAGATAGACGCTTAAGAGGGCCAGCCTGAGTTAAACTCGAAAAAAGAAATTTCTTTTATGAACCGATACAAAATATTCCTTTAAAAGCACTAATTCTCAATTTTTTTTACTATAATTACTTGATAATATCCATAATTTTACCGTTGTAAAACCTCCAAATTTTGCTCCCATGTGACACAAGATATTACCCTTGTCAATACTATATTTATTGGAAAAAGTTTGCGACGTGCACGTTTCTAGGTGACACAGTCAACAAAGAAAATATTTTCGACCGTAACCTGACTCCTTTTGGTATTTAATAAAACTTTTACGGTTTACTTTTCCGTTAAAATTGTTTTTATCATTATCTTTAAGAGAACAAACATATTTAAAAAAACTTTTCTTTGTGATTTAAAAAAAATTAGTTTGCTTTCTAAAAAACAATGTTAAAAAACTTTTAACGAAAATGTAAACCGTAAAAGTTGTAGTACATGTCATAAGGTGGCAAAATTACCGTCGGAAAAAAATGTATGATGATCGTATCACCTAGAAACGCGCACACAGCAAAGTTTTCCCAATAAATATAGTATTGAGAATGGTAATATCTTGTGACACGTACGAGCAAGATTATGAGGCTATGTAACGGTAAAATTACAGTTATCATCAATTTTATATATTAAAAATAAAATTCAGATTAGTTACTTTTAAAGGAAAAAGTTTCATCGGCTTATAAAAAAAATGTCTTTTTTCGAGTTTAACTCAGGCTGGCCCTTAAGGCTAATAGATAGACGATTTTCTAACTTATAGTATAAATTATTATTAATAGATAACCTAGGTATAAAAGGTTATTTGCTCGTTTTTGCATGCTTCTTCAAAATAAAATTCATTATTGATTAAAAATTGTCTTTGTTCATCGTCTATCTACTGGGCAATTTGCGTGCTATTCTACTGCTCATCGTCTATCTACTGGGCAATTTACGTGCTATTAATTACTTATGAAATAACAGTGTCAAAATTGAAAGTTTTTGCAGTAGGCAAAATTTTAAATGACGATAAAATATACATTCATGTTGATTTACTAATGCAAAATGATATCACTTTAACATAACCTTGTAGAAAAATGAAATTCTTAAGCTTCTTTAAACCGCGTTAAAAACTCTAATGAATAATTAAGGTTACTTAGGTGTATTATTCAATTAGTTCGCTCTTAATTAATCCACTTTTCTACGACTCAATCAATTATTTAATTCTTTAATGAAAAAATTAAGTTTAAAGTGGTTGAAACCAATACTTTTAAGCATTTATTATATGCAAAATAAAGTGAAAAATTAAAAGGCATTTCTTGTTGAAAGGTTTTATTTTCATGTCCTCGAAGACTAATCGCGTAGAAATAAAATGCTTTTTGTAGTAATTCAAATCTTACTAAATATACATAATAGATAATATTAAATCATATTTAAAAATACATACTTGTACCCATGTAAAAATAGATGATTCGGCAAAAAATTGAACTACTCTTTTGGTGGTAAATACATTGAACGAGATAGGCCAAATGTTGTAAATATCGATTTCATATCAGTGTTTGTCAACCTTTTAAATTTGTAATAAAAAGAAACAATTGTCCTATGTATTTGGTACACGTCTACCATCAGTAGGGTCAGTCGATTTATGGATGGCGCCACGGGTGACTTAACAAGGCGAATTATATAGAGGAAAGATAGAGGATAGCGCCCTAGCAAACTTTTGCCAGATGGCAACACGGTGAAATAAGACACCAGCCAATGAGAATCGAAGATCTCTATGCTCTGATTGGTTGGAGAGTTATCCCGCTTGCACCATCTACTGGCCCGAGGTCGGCGTTAGCTTCCCAGTAGCTATTTTGAGTGAAATTTTGATCATGAAGCTGAAAATTAAAATGAAAAATTCGAATTTTTTCCTTGAGTAGATTTCTTTTGAAGTACACAAAAATACAGCTTTTCTAAAATTCAATGATCCAAATCAATTATTCTTCATTAAAAGAATAATTTTAATCGTTCTACGTGTGAGTTCAAAGCGATGCAGTACTTGGAGGATCAATGTGGTGGAGGAGGGGTTGCGGAGGGGGGTATAAGGCGAAAAAGAGGAGGACGGTGAAGGAACAGCTATTTGTCCGAAAACTTTTGGAACTCCATAAGGTTTATATAATTAAAACGTGCAATAAATTTTGCAGCTAATGTCCCATGTACCGGTACTGGGTCAGCGGTACTGGGCGGTGGGCGGTGCTCATGGGATATGATCTCTGCTACTATGATCAAACAAATTATGTGATTAGACAATATATACGTATACTATTAAACATTCCGATGTAGGTTGTATTAATTTACTGCGTTGTAGGGGAACAGTCGCATTTAGTGTTCCCTTTTTTCAAATAAAGTGTATATTATCAATAAGCTAGAAATAAACATAAGGAATGAATTTTGAAATGAAGATAATCAGATTAACTTAATTTTCAAAATAATCATTCTTTTTATATATTTCTCGGTTGTTGTTCATACGCCTTGCTTTAAAAGAGGCTGCAGTGCACTAACAGGAATAGGCTCACTACAAATACGTAGCTTTGCAGTCTTTTATACATGTCAGGGAATCGTTCGACTTTTCGAAGTCAAGTTTATCACCAGTGAGATATATTTAGTATTTATAAAATTCTGAAACAAGTTTGAGATAGTTGTGCGTAAGGTAGTTTAATCTGCGATTAAAATAAAAGCAGTCCTATCGTTTGGTTGCAGGCTATCACGTGCCTGAAGCGAGCTCACTACCTGAATCCCCTGGCGTTGCCGGCGGCCTGCAACTTGGGTATCGTTTTCCTAGCGACGGGCCAGCCGGCATCGGCGGCGATTTACCTGTGCGCGGCCGTGGCCGCCGGCCCCAAGAGCGCCATGCCCTATTTGCTCCTCGGTCGTGAGTATACAATAACGTTGTTTGCCCCAGAGCCGCCTTGTTAAAAAGTCATTCCGAGCAATTTTGCTCGCGCGTACAACAGCTAAAGGTTAAATATACATTTATAGCCTATCTCTTTATATATATTTGACCCATTCCCCGGCGGCAGGAGGGAAATCCGGGAAATTCATGTATAAGAGCAGTGATTACTGCGCCGAGCGCGGCGCGGCGCGACTCGATTCTCGATTGTAATTCGATTTGGGGGGGGGGTGTCCGTGTTGTATGTTGTATGTTGTACGTCGCAGTGGCTCTGAAGCGACTGGACGACCTGGAGGGGGCGGAAAGAGCCCTGGAAAAGGCGCACTCGCTCGCCCCGCAGGATCCCCAAGTGCTCATTAATTATGCGGTCGTGTTGGACGCCCAGCGAAAACAGGAGCGCGCACGGGAACTTCTCACGGTCCTCAGCGATGTGGCCGCGCTCATTGACGTCGAGAGCCAGGTTAGAGTCTTTAGCGCTTCGCACAGCACAAATTCCGCGCACGCAGCTTTATTTTCCCTCCATTTCTCTGCTCTCGTGTCTTGTCTCTTTTATCACTGCTGCGCTTCTTCCGCACTTTTTATCTAACAATCTACACCTTAGCTCTGCTTTATATTACCTACATCTGCCACTGAATTATTGAGAAAGCACACGAAGAGCGTGCGAAATTGTTTTATAGCCTCGACGCGCGCTGATGCTGCTTTTCGAGAACAAACTTTTACACTCTTTTCCTCTTATTTATTATATCTAGATAGCGCTTTATCATTAGAACTTTGCTTTCATCTCTACTTTATGTGAATCACTCGAATTTTTGCAGAATTATCGAAAAATACATTTTATACATAATATACAAATGACTATCTAATTAGCTACTCTATTCGTTCGACAAATGTATACATAAATTCTTCTACTTTGCCCTATATGGCCTATATACGAGATAAACATCGATTTTTCTTAAATCTGTACGAAGATAGTCTGATATTCTGTACGCATAGAGGTATACCGATCTATTGCACTTTATAAACTTTAACTTTTAAAACTCTTCTCAAGTTTTTCATATGATGAAGGAGTTAAATTTGTTTTTGAATTCATCTTTTTTTTACACTTCATTAGACTCTTTTAGATTACGTTGGCTAAAAAGATTTTACACAGTAGGTTATACTGTCTTGTCCAAACATTGATTGACTGTTACTACTTTCAGATAACAAAAATGGCCAAGCAACTAGCGGCTAAATTGAGGATCGATGATAATGCCTTCAGTTCTTTGTTTACTCAAGAAGAAAGAACATTGACTGAGGATGAAGTCTAATGAATTTAATTTATACAATGTGGATAATAGTATTTAATCAATACTTTTCGGTGAAATGACATTTTTTTCTTGATTGTCATTCAATCGCGGAATTTAATCTCCGGATTACTTTAACGATAATTAAACTTTCGAGGCAAGAAAGCATTTTATTCTGGACGCATAATTAATTAAGTTTACGTAACTGATTCGTTCTAAGCACGCGAAAGAACTTTATTTCGTTTAATCACGCTCTTAGCAATCTTTCGAGTACATGGTTCCTTCACTACTAGCTCGTTATTGATCTGATTAATAGTAAAACTACCCGAAATGAGTGTGACAGTCTTGATTAAACTTTTGATGATTCATAAAATAATGCCCTTACTGCAATAGCAATTAAGAATAATGAAATAATGCTTGAGGGCTCGCGGGAATAACAAGAAAACAGTAGTATGGAAAACATACTAAATTTTCTTATGTACACCGCGTGTTATTCTTTCTGATTAGTCTTTATTAAAAATAACTTTTGTGTACCGGAAGTATTAAAGTCTAGAACAAATAGTTTGAAATTACCTATGCATAACATTTACGTGCAAAGTTTTACGATATAAGTCTTTCTCGCATTAAATGATTTATAGACATTAAAGTGTTACAAAATAATCATAAATGTTCTTTGTATAAAAATATTAAGTAGGTTAAAGAAAAGTGTGTTATTAAAGGAGGCCTGTACTTTATGTAATTTAAAATAAACATAATATTTTTATGACCGATATAAAGTTTTTTATGAATCCTCTTTACTATATTCGTACATACTCGTAATTATGTTAACACAGAATTACGCCATGCATATATTTCTCATTGACATCAAATAACTGGAATTAAGCTATTATCTATAGTCAAAGTAGATGTCTATCGTTGAAGTAATAAAGGACTGAAATATATTGGCCTGTATCATTATACCCCATTCAGCAATAATGATACTTACCTTATTTCTAAAAGAAACTGATGATACTAATGATAATTACAGTTGTGTAAATTATTGAAAACGAAATGTTGCATTAAAGAGAAAACTAGTAATATACATTGGATAAAGCATTATTTATTTATTTTACAACAATATTAAGATTTACAATGTAAACATTACCAAGACTCAGATTTTTGGAGATATTCAGCTGGGCTCAAAAGCTGTAAATCTCCTTGAAAGTGAATCAGGTTCGCATTTTGTCCATTTCTTGTACAATTTATTTTTTTCTTTTTTTATTAAAAAAGAAGAGTTTATGAATATCGTAATTTTAATGTACAAACCGACCATCGATTATCGAACATTCCGTTAATAATACGATGCAATGATACAATATCTTTCGTTGTCGATACTTATAAGATGTTATGATTCATTTCTAAAAAAATAATTCTGACTGTTACGTGAGCACTTATCGAGCTATCTTTACGATCCTTTTTCAATGCAGGTTGAAGCTTTATTTACAAAGCGCGAAAAAACATTGGCTTTCAATGCTCGTAAAATGGAATTATTCTCTTTATATCTCTTTGCGTTTATACAAATAATTCTTCGTTTATCACAAAAGCTTTAGGAACGTTTCGGAAATATGAGAAATAGCAAGAAATATGTAAAAAAAAAGATCCTCAAACTCGCGTACGTAGCCATGGTGTCGTCGTTACGCTCCAAGGCTTCGCTGGCTATTACGTTACATAATTACTACTCCATAAGAATCGCGAAAAAATTTCTTGATTTATTCGCGATATGGGGAGGTAAGAGGAAGATATTTATATTTATAGTATTACGTCACGACCAGCGTGATAATGAAGCGCGCGATGAAGATAAAAAGTAAATGAAAGAAAGCAAGAAAGTGCAAATTGAAGACAGTAGAGGGAGAGCGTAAAAAAGCAGGAAATCCAGGCTGCCGAGGAGTGCATATATGCAATCTATTTTTGCATCGCATATAGAGCAGTCGAGTGTCTCTGTGGATGTAGGGAAGGATGAATGTTCGAGGAGTGTCGGTCTCGATGTGCCCGAGAACGACACTTTAATCTCGGAGGAATTTGCGCGGCCAGGTCAAACGACAAAGAGTTGCTGACTCTCTCTCCCTCTCTCTCCCTCTCTCTCTCTACTCTTCTCTTGGCAGCTCTTTCGCAAGTTGGTATATTCGCAAGTTTGTGCCGGGAGGAAATTGTTTCTCGACGAACACCTGCGCTAGGTACAAGGTGTCAGCGCGTATACTTAAGAAGTGTATATCTTGCAGCGTGGCTACAAGCAAAAGGAAGAGGAAGAGGGAAAAAGGGAGAGGGTTGAGGACGAGGTAAAGTAATAGCTTAGGTACGTCAGACGTAAGTGGTCTGAATGTCGGTCTGGTGGGTGCAGGCGAGGGCCGCGGGCTGCCACTTGCCGACGACGATGCTGGGCTTGAAGATCCGGCCAAAGGTCGTGCGGAACTGCCGCGACATGGAGCAGTAGAGGATGAAGTTGACGGCGCCGTTGAAGAGCGCGAGTATGTCCATGATCTCGCCGAGGCTGTGGTAGCAGCTGCGGAAGAAGCAGTCGCCGAGGAGGGCCGAGAGCAGGCCCAGCACGCCCTGCGGTATCTCGGTGATGAGGAAGAGGAGCAGCACGGCGACGAGCATGCGGGTCGTGCGGTCGGCCCGGCGCTCGGTGCGCCCGGCCACCTCCTGCCCACCCAACGGCCGCAGCAGTCGTCTCCGGGCCTTGGCTCTACTTCACACAACAGACTCGCTGATTATCGCTCGACTCGGAGCAACCTTTAATTACCTACCCTATACTCTTGTTCATTTCAATACATTAATACGAGTAATTCGTTTCGCCCGGATTACCCATACAATTTATTAGATTAAAATGTCAACTTTGGCAATTCTACTCGGAATTCGTCTATCCGGCAATGAACATTATACGTATTAGGTAAGGATTCTTAATTTGCTTAATGTTGCCTAACTCACTTTTCACATTTTTACATTTTTACTCAATAATCGTCTATAATCTACACCGTTGCGTTCTTTCATATTGTACGTGAAATGATCATTTTATGTCAGATCATTATTATGTCTCGTTAATTATATAGTCTATCGATCAAAGGTGCAAACCTGTATAGGGGAGATTCATATGTGATTGGACAGCACCCAATGCTGGACAGTATAGCAATTTTGAATGTTTCCCAATAAGGGCTGGTATCGGTCTCGTGGGTATATAAAGTTTCTTGTTAAAGACGCTTGAAAACACCATTTCAAAGAGATCGATGAATATACCGTAAATAACTACACTACACTTTCCATCTTATCGTCTTATATCGCAAAATCGGGTGCTTATCTTCTTTATTTTATGCGTCTCTTTAAGGGGAGTAGGCAGTCAAAATAGGAATTTTTTCTATTTATTATCGAGAAAAATGAAAATTCGGGAGCTACTAAAAAGGTCGAGCCCACAACTGAGCGCGACTGCGCGCTGGAGTAATTTTAAACGCGATTTTCTCGAAATTTCTGTTTTATTTCGTTTTGCAGTGATTGCAAAAATACTAAGGTTCGGAGCGACTTGAATTTTTTTGTGTATGTAAAAATTTGTGATTTTATGTACTGAACCTCATTATAAACCCGTACAAATTTCGAGTTTCAAGAAACAAATTCATAAAACAACTTTTTTACCTTAAAATATATGTGTTTTTTCGAAATTTAGCGACTTTTATGTACCGTCTGCATAGATTTTTTTCTGTTTTATCTGTATTACGAAGACCTTAAGATGTCAAACGTTTGTTTTTGGACCAACAAAAAAGAAGATTTAAAAAAAGAAATAAAAAAAAATTTCGCACGCGCGCTGCTACGTTATTTTGCAACATGTTGCAATAAAAATATATTTTTTTTATATACTTTTTGAGTTAATTGAACATCCCCAAAAAACTAAAATTACCTCCATCTAACCATTTTTTTAATAAGCTCTTGAAAATAACCTCGTTTTGACTGCCTGGTCCCCTCAAATATCCAGATATTCATTTACTTTATTTAAACCGGCACTAATCTTTAATTCAAAACTAATCTTTAATAAACTTATCTTTAATTAATAAACTAACCATTTTACCGCTATTGTAAATGAGACGTTTACTGGCCAAAGGGTATAATGTTGTTCTCAATGCATTTTCAGACTATGAACATAGATTATTTGTCGCTACTATATTGCGCTGTACAAGTTATAGGAAGCAATTGAATAAAATTTATGCATAAAGTCACTTGTACTTCTTCGCTACTAAGGGCCTTGAATAATCATTTTATTAAATTAAGTAACTAATAACGGCCAGTCTCCTACTAAAGAAAATTAATTTGAAAATATATATGTTTAATATCATCCATATATTTATATGATTAAAATTTAATTTTTCATTAAAAAGCAAATATTAAGTAAATTTCAAAAATAATAGAATCTTAAACATCTTGCATTTTGCTTAAGGTGGGTCTTCACTGATTTTTTAACAAATAAACGAAAAACAATTTATGACACATTTTGAAGCTCTACATTGTAAAAACATTTTAGGACCAGATAAAAAAAATTTTTCATTATCAACAAAGTTATAACCATTTATAGAAAATAATTAACATTGCTTCTAATGTAGAACTGAATATTTAAATGCGTTTTTCTCGAAACTTATTTTTCTAACTTCAAAAAGTTCCTCGCGCAGTTAGAGTCGGTGAATCTAGCTCCCGGTAAATTATTTATTTAAAGAAGGATTATTTTAAGCAGGAAGTACATACGTACAAATTTTTGCCGATTTAATAGGTATACAAAAACATGGTATTTTGTATCATTATGATAGAAAATTAAAATAAAAAATACTAACTTTTGTTTGTTATTGGGTCCAAAGTAAGTGAGAATTTATTTGGTTGATATTGCCAAATTTAAATACGCAAGAAACTTTTTGAATTAACT
The DNA here is from genome assembly GCA_949152435.1 of Gastracanthus pulcherrimus. Taxonomy (NCBI): domain Eukaryota; kingdom Metazoa; phylum Arthropoda; class Insecta; order Hymenoptera; family Pteromalidae; genus Gastracanthus; species Gastracanthus pulcherrimus. The sequence continues at coordinate 1,284,238 of OX424576.1, forward strand.
TCTGTTTTGACTGCAAAACAGTGCATTTCATTCAATGAGTTGGGATTATTAAAGTGAAAATTGCTCAAAATTGGTATATATTTTTCTTTTTTGGTTACTAATAACATATTAAAATTTTGAAATAAAATTCCGGATGTTTAACGATTTTAGAAAAATCAATCTAGACCAACCTTGAACTGATGCTAAATTGACAATTGCGAGAACCCGCATTTGCATTTTTCTGAAACGTCCCAATCAAGAGCAATAACGGTCTTGAGAGATATTTCCTCAAAATTGAGAATTAAATGAGAAAGTGTTTCTCCGTTCTTGACAGTAATAGGATTGTTTAATATCACCTTTCGCAAAGAACCCGGTTAACATATAATATATGTGGATAAGCTACCTCTCTGCAAATTTTTGGACCGATTGTTTCAGTATTACTCCAGTAATATTTGGACATACAAAATAGAATTTTTTACAAAATTATTTTCTTCTCGGAGAAAACAGATATGAACTTAACATTTCTACAGAATACTCTTCTTTACATTATGAATAACTATTTGTATTTAATTTCAAATAGTTCCGAAAGAACGAATATAGCTACGAATATTACTAAGTAATTAGCTAAGTAATTTAATTTGACTGACTCATTTTGAGATATGCTGATAGACACGCACACATTCGTATAGACATTTACTATACAAATAATGTATTTATTCCTAAGGTCTCAAAACACGTTTTTATACTGTTTTAATCCTTTTAAATTATCAAACATCTAAGAAGCTAGTACTTATACATTTAATTGAACTGATCGTGAGTTTTACGTAAATTTATTTGGAAAGTTGATCATTAAAAACCGAAAATTATTATTATACGCTTGGTAAGTACCCTAGACGCATTCCGAGTAGAATTGCCGCCTGATGTTGAGTGTCTTCAATTTTGGGATTGTGCGTGCAGCGACTCGTACTCAAACAAACGCGAAAGGTGCCTTTTTCAATTTGCTTTTTAACGAATCCGGAGTCTCATCCATGTAATATAATGATTGATATAGTAAAAGCTGAACTTTAACTAGTCAATGAAGCATATTTAGAGACTTTTAGTATGGGGATTCCACTCCTGTATTATTCCTCAGTTTAACAGTATTCAGTATATCTATATATGTTATGTATATAGATATACTGAATAATATTAAAACAGGGAACATCACAGGAGAGGAATTTCCGTATGGAAAGTCTCTAAATATGCTAGTATTGACTAATTGAAGTCCAGCTTTTATTATTATAACCATTATATTACATGGATAACACTCCGGGTTCTTTAAAAAGCGAATTTAAAAGGGCACGTTTTACGTTTGTTTGGGTACGAGTCGCTGCACGTACAATCCCACAATCGAAAAAAGAAATCCAGTAGACGGCGCGAGCGTTACGTGCCAAAGATGCTTACCTAACGTATTACTTATATGAATTAAATGTTGTAAAAATCTTACGTGTACAATGCAAATCTCTCGCAATTTTAACAATGCCTTATGATATCCGTATAATGCAAGTAGATACATATAAAAATCGTTTTTTTTGCTTTATGGAAATCAATAGTTCTTAATAAGCTGAATATGTTTCCATAATTTGAGATTAAAATTCAGACTCTAAAAGTGTCAACAGTCTGGTTTATATTCGTGCGTATCGAGCAGGTAGCTGAAAACTTTAAGAGCGTTTTTCTTAAAATTATAAATTTCAAATTGACGGGAAAGGTAACTAAAAATATTCGATCAATGGCGGTCAACTACTGCACGTATATTCTTTAATACATTCATTACCGACGGAACCTTTAAAATCAACAACATTTTTTCTTTATTTGGCTATACTGGCTATTTGGCTATACCTGTATGCTGCCTATACCACGTTAAAAAGTTCGGAAAATTCCGGAAAGATCTGGACTCAAAATCCAAATTGATTTTGAAAGATCCGAAAAAGAACCTTAATTAAGGAACTTTCCATTTCTTTCCGGAATCAGGCAGATTGGAACCAACTTTGTCTGAAACATTCCGATCTTATCCGAAATTTTTTGGTATTTAATTTAATCTGGGATTAACTAACGTTTCATCGCGCATTATCTGTGCTACTGTGTTTAAGATTTTGGCCAGTCCTTAGTGTTTTGATCGATATACACGCATCGAGGCTCGTGCTTGATTTTCTAGGCGAGTAGATATCCTGGCTGATTAAGGACACGCGAACCCTTTTTTTAAGTTTTATAGCTTCTATTACACGATCAGAGCGATTTTTTTGTTTTCGTAAAAGCCATATCATTTTTCAAAGTTCCACCATTAAACATATTTTATACTTGTTTACAAATAAAATTACATGCAGTCACTGCGTAGGTATTATCTGATCATAAAAGGCAGATTTCTTTTATTTTTCAACATCAATATATACGCATTTAAAATAGCTTTTAAAAATCTTGTTATCTTCAAATATGTATTGTACTGCTAATGAACATTTTAAGCGTTTTTTAATAAACAGTTTCTATCTAAAAACTTACATTTATTTATATTTTAATGCTGCTCACCGTATTTTTTGTCAAACATGTATTGATAACGTATTTTTTTATGCCTATGAAGTGAAACTAAATTTGGCCGCACGCTTGTTAGACTGTAAAATCAGTCTATTAGAGTGTTTAGGCCCACCTAAATATGTGGTATCATCCGGATAATACTTGATGTTTAGGGATGCAAACCCACTTAGAGCTGATTTTTGAAAATTTACTTTTGTGCCCTCCGGTTGGAAAACGGCCACTTTAGCCCCGCTATATGGGCATGAAAAAGCGCGTTTTCGTGCAAGTGTGACAAAAAATATTTATCATCAGTATAGCTTATAATAAAAGAAATCTATCTTTTCAAAATACTTGAAGCTACATAGGGGAGAGTGGGGCATATTTGTACACTTTCACTTTTTTGATTTATCATATGCGCCTGGAAGAATTTAAATTTTTTATAGCAATGGATACCTAAAATAGATATATTTAGATGTGCATTCCATATTTTTAAAATGCATTTTTAAAATATTAAAGTTCTTATTTTATGTACCTAAAATAAGTTATGTTGTGCAATTTTCCCCCATGCTGGGGCAAATTCGTACACACGTGTATTTTAAATGGGAGCCGTCGAAAAGGCGATTTTTCGTGTTTCTTTTCCGTGTGTCTAATTTTAATTCGATTTATGAGATTAAAAAAAATAAAGGGTGAAAATGTTGAGTTTTTTTACATAGAAATATGTTCACCAGGCTAAAATGTACACAAAAATAATATTGGTAAAATTAGGACTATGTGTACAAGTTTGTCCCAAATGGATTTTTTTCTTCAACTTACTATAACTTCATCAATTTTGAATTGTTCAAGGCTTAGCAACTCTCAAAATCTTCGTACTTGAATCTGCTTTCCATGTATAATGTGCAGAATGAATAATTATTTAATTATTATTGCAATTGATCAAATTATAAATTCAAAAAGTTATAGAAAGGACCTTGAAAATCGCACCCCCACCTGTGTAAAAAATTATATAAGCAATCTTAAGCTTTGAAATTCTTGTTATAGATTCCTTTCATATACAAAACTAACATGTATTTTTTGCATAATTTTACTATGACTTTATTAAAAGATATTGAAAGTGAGCAGTTTTACCCCTGTACGAATATGCCCCAGTCTCCCCTATTGCCTCACAGGTATGTCTAGCAAAGCCCTTGGAATTCGGTCTGACCATAGCCGGTGTGTGTCTACTAACAATTGCACAGCGAGCCATTGTCTGTTTAATTAAAGGGGGTTTGAGTGAATTTGTGCTTACTTGTAAAGGGCCTGTATAAGGCGACAGCTGATGACTGTGAGAACGAGGCAGGGTAGGAGCTTGACGAGCACACCCAGCAGCCAGAAGTTCAACCGGTAGAGGAGACCTCGGCCGTCGGGATCTTCGCCGCCCAACGGACTCCGACTCGCGTCCACGTGGTACAAAACCTCGGGACCGTCTTCTTCGTACAGCCGCTGCTCACGTATCTGCACCAGATTAATAATACGCGTAAAATAAGTGGAAGCTCTCTTAACCACAAGGCTCTCGAAACATCGCGGCTCTGCGTACGTATATATATACGAGTAGAATGCTTCCAACTGCTTCGGCATCGTCGTCGCAAAGCTTTCTCCTTGAGCGTACGATGAAAATCCGTAAAAGCATGACAAAAAAAGTCGACGTGAAAGCTTTCAATATATCAATATTTGTCTAGCTGTCAGAAAAGGTGTATTGTTTCATTATTTGTATATAGATTTTCATGTTACTGCCACCTGCAGACTAGATCCAAAAAATCGGTGTCGTACAGTACTATAGTCGTTGTATGTACAGAAAAAGAGAAGGAGAGAAGAAAAGAAAGAGAGCAAGAGAGAGTGAGAGAGACATTACGAGAGCGCGTGGGAGTGAGAGAGAGAGAGAGAGAGAGAGAGAGAGAGAGAGAGAGGAAAAAAGAGGGGAATGACAATTGTAGTACAGTTAATGTAGTGTCTACTCACCCCGAAAACGAGATAGCTGGGCGCGCAGGCGAGGGCAGCGGCGAGGAGGCTGCTGAGCAAGGCCACCCGACAACGTGCTGGCGTGCACCAGCTGCGACTACACTGGGGAAACCTGTGTGTACGTGATAAAATTCCATGAAGTCACGAGCCGCCAGCTATCCATTCACGGATATATGCATGCGACCAGGGACATTCCATGTCAAGTCAGTCGATAAAAAATTTTTAATCGCTGAAATTAAAGGGAAATGGTTGGAAATGCTAATAAAAATATACAACAAAATTTTCCATGTAAAACTGGAATTTTTTCATTTCTTTTTTTTAATTACAAACTTTTATCTACCTTTTTTAATTTTAAATTCTTTTATATTAGAGAAAAAGATGTCAAAAATTTTTACGAATTGCGTGTAGAATATGTATGATTTTTTTCAAACCATCATTTTCTCGGTAGATTAGCAAAACAACGACCTGTTTGATCAAATCTGCGGGATAATGACCAATTCGATTTCCAATTTTCAAATATGATTTTTTAAATAAATTTTCATAGAAGATTGCAAAATTTACAACTATTTTAATGCAGTGTAATATTTTTGGAAAATTAAGTGTCGAAGCATATAAAAAATTATAATACTTAAATGTCGTTATAGAACAGGACATTGTGGTTCATTGGTTTTTCAAAAACTCATTGAAAATGTACCATAACATCTTTTCTAGGCTTCGGTCCATATTCTACTAAAATTTATTTAAAACTTCATACTTATACAAAGAGTTGAAGACCAGAAGAATTAAAATCAAAAAGACCCAACTCTCTTTGATTTGCCTTAATAGGTCTTAGTTTTAATAAACTACTTTAATTATCGTGTGAATAAAGATTTGAAAATTTATGCACAATCTACAGTGCATTTGCAAAAAAAAAATTCTTATATCTTTATCCCTAAAATGCAATGATTTTTGAATTAAAGATACATAAAAGTCGTTTCTAATTTAGATAACCATTTACGATAATCCCCTCTTAGTGATAAAATTTTGAATCGTCCGACTTGATGTAGAATGTATCATATATATATATATCAGACCATTAATATCTTAAGGGGGCAGGCCTGGGTTAAACCCAAAAAAATACTTTTTTTCACGAGTCTACAAAACTTTTTATATTTAAAAGAAATTATTCTGAAATTTTTTATACTATCAAAATACAATATTATCTTAAATTTTACCGTTGTAGACCTCAAAATCTTGATCCTACATGTCACAATAAATCATTATTTCCAATACCATATTTATTAAAGGATCTTTGATCCTCATACGATTCGAGGTGGCACAAAAAGAACGAAAATTTATTTTTCGACGGTTATTCGACTCCTTTTGACATGTATTACAAAGAGGACGCAAAAGTGCTCCACTCTTGTTGTAATACATGTCAAAAGGAGTCGAATAACCGTCGAAAAAAAAATTTCGTTCTTTTCGTGCCACCTCGAATTGTGTGAGGATCAAAGTTCCTTTAATAAATATGGTATTGGAAATAATGATTTATTGTGACATGTAGGATCAAGATTTTGAGGTTTACAACGGTAAAATTTAAGATAGTATTGTGTTTTGATAGCATAAAAATTTTCAGAATAATTTCTTTTAAATATAAAAAGTTTTGTAGACTCGTGAAAAAAAGTCTTTTTTTGGGTTTAACCCAAGCCCCCTTAAGTCAAGCATTTCGTGACAAAATGTAACGGGAGAGGGAGTGTAAGTGTAACGTCATGCTATACGGGTTGAAAATAAATCTCTTGATCAAGAATTTCAAAAAGATAGAAAAAACTAAGATAAAGTAGAAATGTGTTTTAGTATTTTTTTAAATAATCAATTTGTCTCCAAATTCTTAGAGTGTCCTCCATTTATATACCTAAAAAACGAATTTTTCTCTTATTATACAATATCCGAAATGGTTCACTTCAATCTTTTGCACATATTTAAATTATAAATTTACGAGTTTATTGCGTTGAAAATGTATAAAAATCGAAAAATACGAGAACCTATATGATATATCCTCCAGGACGCAAGTGGCGCATACGCACTTGATATTTATACAGTTTTTAATCAATTTTGTACATTGTTTATTATTGTTATAAAAATTGCAGAGTAATCGATGAATTCCCAGAGATTTTAAGTTTTTCAATGTATATTCATCTGCAATATTTAAACAACAATTTTCTTCTACATATATTGGAAAACATGAAAAAATTTATAAAATATTTACTACTGAATGTCTGATAAAATCTTGATTTTTTCACTTATTTTATCTAACGTGACATTCTCTTTTATTTCACTTCACTTCCCAGGATCTCTTTTTTTAATTTTCATATTTTTACAAACTCTATACAATAGCGTTAGTTTTGTACGTGAAGCATTAGTATAACTAAGTAATACACTAAGTATTACGTGAAGAATATTGAAGATGACAATTTCTGTAGGGTCCATAAGTTAAGAAGGGATTCCTGTTTGGACGCTCGTTTTCATGGCATATTTCATGGCATTTCTTGTAACAGTTCATAAGTTTATAATATAAGACTTCGACTAATAACGTTTGATTTACTGATGATTTGCATACATATTTAAGATTTTTTTAATTTACATAGGGGAGAACGGGGTAAATGCTATAACTTTAATAAATGCTAAGAACCAAACACATAAAAGATTTATATAAAGATTTTCACAACGATAAGTTTTCTCTACTTTTCTTATAAGAAAATTTTGGATTAAAACCATTTCTACAAAATTTTCATTTAATTATTCGAAAATGTGAGTACCAGAGAAAAAAAACATACCATTTAAACTTTTAAATTCAAAAAGATCTATTTATCTTGTGATAAGTACTATTTTTTAAATTAATTTTGAAATGTATTTAAATGGGGGAAACGCAAAAAGACGTTAGGATTACCGTATATTTTCATGAAGCAATGAAACGTTTATAAAACTTCTGTTTTGACTTTGCTAGTGTAAAATAGTGCCTTTACACATTAAAATAGAACATTACGAGCATGAAAAATGTAAATTCAAGGTATATTTAAATGTATTTTACGTTTTGTTTAACTGATTGGATTGACCCGCCTTGTACGATTATCGTTGAAAACCCGTTTTTTTTATATCGATGCAAAAGTATGAGGTTTATGTTTTTTTGGTCAGTTAAAACTATTAAAATTCAAAAGATAAAGGTTTGAAGTTTTCCTCAATTAAGTGATCGGCATGAGCCCGCTCTACCCTAATACTAAAATATTTTACATAAATACGCAGAGACACAAGTAATTGCAGCATACAAATAGTCTTTATTTTGTGCTGTACAGAAATAGGATGTTGTGCATGAAGGGCGTAAAGTATGTGATTACTGCGAGTGCGCATTGCAGACGCTATTTTTTGTTCTCCTTGTTCTAAAAGGATGATTTTTCGTGCATATATGAAGCGGGTGGAAAGTGTTGTACTTTACCACCGTAGGGCGGAAAAGTACCGCACTTTCCGCCCGCTTTATATGCATAAAAAAGAATACTTTCGGTGCAGGTATAGGACAAAATAGTACATTATGAAACAAGGGAATAGTCGACTTTATTCCCGTGTTGCATTTAGAACTTTATTTCCGACTTAACTGTGGCCACTTTATTGATTTGAAGAGTGGGATGCACGAAAAGTGAAAGAAATAGCTCAAAATTGAAAAAAAAAGAGAAACCATTGGCGAGAAATAAAGAAAAAAATGCATTTGCGGGAAAAAAGAAGATTTGCGGGAATCATATGCTATTTCTGTCCCGCTTTTCAGGTCAATAAAGTGGCCATTACGGTGGACTACGGTACTTCAGTCGATTCAATCATTGAAATAACCTTTTATGCTCATAAATACATGCATACCGAACTGAACGCAATTAATCGATATAATATACAATAAAATATCTTCTTACACACACTCGGATTGACATTGTTGTTGTTGTTGTTGTATTTTATTATTATTATTGTTATCATTATAATAATTATTATTACTATAATTATTATTAGTATTATTATTATTGTTGTTGTTTTTGGTCACCGTGGATTTAAGTGAGGTGCCTGCGTATAGCGCCGTTTTAATTTTATATAACAAGGGCAGGAACTTGACTCTGCGGGAAAGCAAGTTCCGGAGGAGCGAACCTTGGTCCTGAAATTAATTCAGACCTGTATAAGTGCGCGGGGTTGGAATCGAGAGCTCCCTTTCATTACCCCTACTGCAAGTCCTAGCTTGATTTCTTGGAAAAAGGTCCGCAAGATACGGCGGCTAAGTAAATAAGACCTCAAAGTACGCCCTTCTACTATTTCCGTTGAACCATCTCATACTTTAAAATAGTGGTGCATCTATGTACAGGTCATACTAGTCCCCTAGTCCAAAATTAACATATATATATATATATATATATATATTTCACGAATTGACGCAAATTTCTTTGCATTTTGTCGTACTGTAAACGTAAAAATTAATGAAACTTTTTATGCAACCGGTTATTTTATTCTTTATCATCTTAGAAATAGGTAAATACGTCGAGATCTTATCGAATGTTTGAAATATTAATTAATTTTGTAGTTAATAGAAAAAATCGGCTTATACATTAGACGCCCTTAACCTGTTAATAAAACCAATTTTATTATTTGCGTTGTGAACATGGATATGACCCAAACCTAAATTAACAAAAATAAATACGTATGCTACTATGTTGTCAGTTTTTATTCAATTTTGTATTTTTAGGCAACATTTTTATTAAAAGGGAGAGTCTACAAAATGAGGTACACAATAAACTTCTTTTTCTTATATTTGATGAGTAAAAAATGTTTTCTATAAACTATTTTCAGTTATCATCTTATTTATACAATAAAACCTATACAAGTACCATGGAACGTTTCTAAATAATTAATATGAATACTTTCTAAAATGTTGTTTTTTGGTGTTTACAAAAACTACAGGACAACTACGGCTGTCCCACGGGTTTGTTTCAGAACATGATCTAAATATATATAAAATTGGATAAAAATCATCTTGATAAGTTTTAACAATATCTTAATAGAAAGGTAAAAACGCCAAGGTTATATGAAACCAACCATTAGTCAATTATAATTCGTCATTTTATAACGATTTTATCAAAAAGATCAGTTTCTGGTTGAAAAAGCGTTTTAAAAGTTATTTGATTTTTATGAGGGTAATCTTTATGAAATTAAAAGCATTTATGAAGGTTTTAACTTGAATTTCTTCAAATAAAAAAAAAACCTTTTTATCTTTATGTTTTATTTGATGTAGTCCGTGTGGCCCCACCTTGGCCTACTTGCATTTTTGTTAATTTGTGCTAAAATAGTGTAAATAAATGCGAGCATCGGTAAAAGTGTATGGTCGTAATAAAAGGGAAATGGTGTAAATAAGTTACAAAGAGGTAGGTATATCCGACCTGACAGCGATGTATCGCCAGACGGCGAGGGTGAGCGTGAGGGCGATGCTGATGGTGTGCAGTAGCTGGCTGAAGTGCATGTGGAAGAGCACGAAGACCGCCCAGCCGTAGGGAAAGAGCCTGCGCTCGGGCAGCACGAGGTACTCGTAGACGGCGAAGGGCACGTACTCCAGCATGACGAGTACGTCGGCGGCGGCGAGGCCCGTGAGGATGCGATTGATGGGGGCGCGGCGCAGCTCCTTGCGCGTGAGCACGACGACGTTGAGGAGATTGGCCAGGGTGCCGAAGCCGCATACGAGGAGGGCCACGTAGCCGTGGTAGGAGCGGTAGGAGGCGGCGAAGCGGCGCAGCAGGCCCCCGCAGTGGCAGGGCCCGCAGCTGCAGCCGCCCCCGGTCTCGGGCCCCCCATTCCTCCCCCGCACCGAGCCGCCCCCGAAGCTGCTCACGTAGTCGAGGTCCTCCTCGGTGATGTTCAGCCGGCGCAGCAGCTCCGTGTAGTTGTGCTGCTGTGGCTGCTGCATCCTGCTTGCTCAGCGCACGTCCACCGCCATCTGTTTCGACAAAATAAATTGCTTTACTCCACGGCCAACCCTCTACTTACTTACTTGCGAATAATTCATATTAACATTTGGTTAATCTTTCTTTAGCCAAGAGAGCGGCCTTCCAAAACGACCTCACGGATTAAAATCCTGCGCGCGCCGGACGCGAGATAATGAACCGTCGGTCTCATTCGTTTATGCCGAGAGCCAATTAATAAAACGAGTCCGCGTGTCCTATTGCACCTCTACTGTAAAGTAACGATCGCGCTGCGGTAGGGTCTGCGCGGGGGGGAAAGAGTCTCCGGCCACGGGAAACTAGAATTTAATTAGACCGGCAGCGAGTCAAACGGTCCGTGTGCTTATCCAGCAGCTTTCGCAAAATCCCGAAAATTCACGACCGATAATATACTTTGTATCCTACGCACGAAAAAGCCCTGTGTTTTATTAATAGCCGCCGCGGTCAGTCTTTTTCTTTTTTCTTTTTTGACCGGCTCTATATATAGCTCTTGAAGTGTGAGAAAACAATGCGGTAACTACGATGGGAGGGCAGAGTACACTTACCGAGCTGTTCCTTCGAGCTTTTGTTCCGACGCCACAACATGTCCAGCGAAAAATCGAGGAATCATGAGAAAGATGGCAAAGAGTACTGTGCCGTTATTTGCACTGTCACCGCGCGAGAGCAATGAAAGCCCTTTATGTCCAGCTATATGCTTTTTTTACAATATTTGCAATCCTTACTTATTCGAGTAAAGCGGGCTTAAAAACTTTGCTTTCTTAATTAACTATTATCGCATTTTAATTGATGTAACAAGCGGGATTGTATAATCTATACTAAAGCCCATTATTTACTTTAGATTCAGGAAGATTGATTACTTCTGCGTGCGTAAGGAGTATTTTCAACATAAATCAGGATTTCGGTAAAGTTATATTCATGGGAGAATTTTCACACTTTTGAATATTACGCATAATTTAAAGAAATAATGTTCTGACTTGGCTACAAAATTTGTTATAATCAGCCATAAGAACGTTAATTACTTAACAAAAACAAGGTCAAGTTGTCAACTATTAGCCGATAAATTTTCCACTTGATTGTAATTTGTATAGATCAATAGGAGTTATAGGAATGATCTTTTAATAAAAACAACAATTTTATCAATTTTGAGAATGTGTGCATTTTTAATTGAAACATCGAAACATCGTAACATCGTAAACGTGGTTCAAATATAAAAGTTACTACAAATTTTGATTTGGAAGCACTATATTTATAGATTAATGAAATTTATAACGAATTTTCAATAAAAAAGTCATTAGTCATAGTAAGCTTCAGTTGTATTTAAGTTTTGAAAAAAATATTGTCTACATTCTGAAGCAGATTTGAAAAATTGTTACCTATATTCCAGCGCTTTACCGTATGCACCCTATTAGAGCACACAAAATTCCGCAAAAGGCAAATTAGTAGTATTTATAAATAACGAGCTGTTCCTTTCAAGTTTACAGCTTACTAAGGGTATAATTTCTATTGCGTTACTAATAAAAATCAATATCTATTAAAATCAATAAATTGGAAACGTCTTATTCGGAAATTAATAAAGTAGCTCTAATACTAGTATAATGAAATTTTTTTATGAAGTGGTCTATATATTTGAAGCAAGAGCCCACCAAAAATAATATAAAATACGAGGTTCTTTTTTAAGAAAGAACAGACCGTCAGCCGTCAGATAAGTTTGTACTGTGAGTAGGCGGTTTTCTTGTAAGCCCATCACGAACAATCACAAGCTGTAAGCCTGTATATAATACAGCGTATGTATATACATATACAGGATGCAGCAGCCCTTGATACTGCCTGAGCCGTTCGCTGACAATCCACCTTTATTATATCTCTGTGGATTCCCGGAGAAACGACTTAAGAGGGTGTCAAACCATTCAAATTTGCCTCTGAACAGTTCAGTTGAACTTCGACCTCGAATAAACAATAAACAATAAAAAATAAACAATAGACAATAAACAATAAACAATAAACAATAAACGGAGTTCATTTGGACGGGTTATACCTTATACAGAAGATAAAAGTATAGAATTCAACTAAAAAAAGCACAGTACACTGCAGTATATTATTCTAATTCCACCATGGTCATGACTCGGAGTAACTGAGCTTTTCGGCGATGCGCATACTGTTTCTCCTCCAGTTTCTCTCTAAGTCCCTAAGCGAGCCTCATTTCTTCCGAAACTCTCATACTGGAATAAGGTGAACAGCAAGAAACTACAGAAGGAGTTCAAACAATCCTAGTATAACTGCATTCCGTGATTCCAACGCACGCATTTAATAGCAAAATGTCAAAGTAAGTTGGCATGCTTTTAATTAAAGTAAGAGACATAGAGAGATAGAGAGAGAGAGAGAGAGAGAGAGAGAGAGAGAGAGAGAGAGAGAGAGAGAGAGAGAGAGAGAGAGAGAGAGAGAGAGAGAGAGAGAGAGAGAGAGAGAGAGAGAGAGAGAACAACCTGTCGTTAACAGCGTAATAAAGCGACGTGGCGTTGTCTCGACGATAGGAAGTGCCTGCAGGAGCAATAGAGCGCGAGCGAGCCATGGCAGCTGGCAGCGCTCGGTTTATCTATATAAGTATCTATGGTTTTTGCCCTCGACGGAAATAGGTAGAGAGCGAGAGCGTAGCGAGCGTCATTTCGCACCAAGGAGATTCTCATTAAGGGCACTCTCGAAAAATTGCGCTCACGGAACGAGCCACCGCCGCGGAACAGAAGGAGCAACGCCAACTGCGCGAGCTGCGATAATATTGACCTAAGCCGGAAGGCACGATTTTCTCGGCACTTCCTCCGGCGTGGGCGAGTGCGCGCGGCCCCAAGGACACCTCGTCAAAACTATCGAAAGAGTGTATTGTACGCTGAATAATGCCGCTATGGCCTCCCTGCGAAGACTTATAAGGATCCTTATAATTACAGAGGCAAGGAGCCAGGGACGAGAGAACCCGGGGCTGATTGCTCGCGCGGAACGCGCCATTGTAGTAATATACACGCCTCGGGATTGTCGTCGATAAATAAAATCCGGCATCGTGACAACGGCCCTCGCAATATGACCCGGGATCCGGGGATGCGTAGCGTGTTTAGCGCATAGCTTTTGTTGTCTCTTCGAGAAACAAAAATAAATCCAGCGCGGTGTAAATAAAAGCACGCGATCAAATGCATTTTCTGAAATATGACCACGCGTTGCTCTTATCTTCCTCGTAAGGATCAATGTATTATATTAACGCAAATATTAGCGTGGAAAATGTGCGTGTCCCTCGTGACGCAGCCGGAATATAACGCGAGCTCGAGAGCGCGGCTCCTGATGCAGCCGCCGCGCGGCACGCATGCCACGCACGATCCCTCTTTCAATGATGCTTGCGTCAATTGTTTGTGCTTCATATTGACACAGACCGAAGAAGAACCAAAACTAGAATATTACAATTTTTGCTTTCTCAAAGTGAAAGCTTTGTGATGGTGAATTTTGTGTGTGGTTTTTAACGTATAAACATGTTTTATGCCATAGGGACTCCGAATAGACTAGTCTTAAAAGATGTCTGTATGTATGAGTGTGTGTGTGTTAGTATGTGGCATATCACTATGCGTTCAATCTACGGTGTAACTTTCCCACAATTTGCACAGATGTTTGCTATCCATACCCGATGTGCGCCTCAAAGTTGAAAATGGTCGAATAAATTTTTCTTTTAAGGACATTTTTCAAAATTTAAGAATTTACATATTTTGTATTTTTAAATTGTTATCAATGCAGGAATGGTTTCTGGGAAGCGAATTTGTTATACAATTAAGTACTCATAAAATCCTTCATTTTAGGACTGTCAACGATTTTATATGAGTCGTTTTGATGGTGTAATTTATAAACTAGTACATGTTAAATAATAGTAACATTTTTAAATTAGTGGCTTTAAAAATGATGCGTTTTTATGTCCTATGCATCTTTTTGCAACGAAAGAAAAAAAAACAATAATTCAATCTTTTATATAGGTATAAATTTGATTTCATTTTATAGATAAAAATATATTTTAGAATCAATGACATATCGCTGACTAAAGACACCCTGGTATCCGATATATACGATAATTTGTTTATTGAAAAATATTCATTTTTTAGTAGGGCAAAAATCACTAAATTAAAATAGATACACTGATAAAAAAAGTAGTAGCTACCAGGGGGTTGGAATGATTACTAGACTCTCTAGGAAAAAAATTTAATATGGTACGGTTAGCAATGATTCACAGCCAACCTAGGATTGAGTTCAATTATTTTACTTAGTTAAATTAATCTCGTTAATCGAACTAAACTACGTATTGCTGCTACAACCATACTTTGTTATGGCTCTCACAACTATATTATTTTGCTGCAACAACCATACAATATCACCGACAACCATAATATAGCTATGACAGCAATATGTATGGTTAATCGAGCAATGCCGGTATAGTTACCCTGGTGGAAATTTAATCTAGAACTATGTAGATCTATCTAGTTTGCCATAGGAA
The DNA here is from genome assembly GCA_949152435.1 of Gastracanthus pulcherrimus. Lineage (NCBI taxonomy): Eukaryota > Metazoa > Arthropoda > Insecta > Hymenoptera > Pteromalidae > Gastracanthus > Gastracanthus pulcherrimus. The sequence goes on from OX424576.1 coordinate 1,299,268, forward strand.
TAATCGAGGGCCTCGATAAAACTAGATAATTTTCTACCAGGGTATAACATAAATATAAAAGTATTTGTGTGATACCCAATTCTTTTGTCAGTGTACCTTTATATATAAGTTATAATATAGTATATATGCCTTAGCAGGATAGTAAATATTACAAGAATGTCTAGTACTGAGTCTCGTACAACCAAAATAAGATACAATTGACACTCAAAATAAGACGTCTAGTATTCAGTCCTAAATTTCATCGTAATGAGTAAAATTTTCCTACATCATATTGGATTTACTACAGGGTCTAGTATTACTAATTTTTTCTCTCAGTGTAGACAGAAAAATATTCATGATGGGTGGTACTGTGCAGCTCTTCCTTATTTATATAATAATTTTAATTAAATTCTCTTTGAGAAAGCATAGTGCCAAAACAGTTGGCAGCGTTTTTTATTATGCCCGCGCGTGTTTGCGTATCGCTGTATGCGCCGTAAACGCGAGACATGATTAATTCTGCAGCTGAAACTCGATATTTCGTCGTTCGCAATAAAGCTAAACCGATTCGCTATCCAATAATTGCGTGTTAAAATATTAATTATGAAATATAGATTTTTTTTCATGAATATATGAGAAACTCATTGTAGAAATGCACGTCTGCTACGCCATGCGAATACTACTATTTTCAATAATTCAAAACGTATAAAGCTCTGATTTACATGCATGCGAATTCACGTACAGATCAATTCGGTGAATAACACAATTAATTATATAAAGAATTTTGGTTGAAAAATTGCATCAGCTTTATTCCACGATATTATAACGGGTCATTCCATTGTGCGAGCTAAAAAAATTAACGTTATTTTAAAAACTTGTTGCGATGAAGTAACTATAAAATGGAATGTTCTAAAACTTTTGACTATTCATTTATTTTTATTTATTTTTATTTATTTTGTTTTTTTTTGGGGGGGGAGGAGGCGGCATTTATTAGACTGTTTTTTTTTATAGATTTGCAGAGTATTTCAGATTTAGAAAGTTTATACTTACACAAATTAGAAATAAATAGTTACGACAAAGGTAAAAAGCGAAAATACAAACACTTAAAGCAAATATTTAGACTCCTCAATGAAATGATTTTTAGAATAAGATTGATAATAAATAGAATAATTATTAGTCAAACAAATTGAAGTAATACTGCTTTAAAATTCGAAAAAAGATGTTTTTTACACTAGAATAACAAACTTCTAATTGTTACACGTTTTCTTTGTCGTATATCTATTTATTTTAATGAATGATTTTTCTACATTTATGAGATAATAGTAATACATTTTCCCTTCGATTATTTGAACTTCGAATTATTTCCAAATGTTTATTTCAGCATTAATTATATCTATTGTCAAAACTATGAACATTTTTCTTTACCTATTTGTATCTAATAAAAATTCTAAAATGCTAGCAGATCTATAAAAAACAGTCTAATAAATGGACCCGCCCTCCCTTATTTTTTTAGGGTAAGGTATTCGAATGTGACCCAAAATATTTTAATTCACTCCGGAACCTGCAATGTTTTTTTCGAATCTTTCGTATGGCTCAAGTATGCTATACTATTCAAGAACTTATCAAAAGAACTTCAGAGGTCTATAATTTTTAGGCTCAAAAACATTACTATTTTTGTATCAACGTCCTTTTTGTTGAAAATTCAATGTTAGTGCTCAAATATGAATCTTTCAACTTTAACTGTGCGGAAAAATGATCCCATTATCAATTTTATTAATGTAGTGGTTCCACTTCAAAATTTGTACTAATTTACACACATTTCCTATTATTTCGATGTTTCAGTTAAATTAAATGCATACATTTTCAAAACTAATGATTTTTTTATGTTTCTTAATAGAAATGATGATGAATTTTTATAGTTTTTTTAAAATAATTTTTATGATTATGGAATAAACAGTTCAGAAAATAATATGCTGACTATAAATACTGGGTAACACCTTAATGTCTACAAATATAAAACCTCAAAATCTTGATCCTACGCATCACAATCTATTGTCACGGTCAATGCTTTATTTATTGAAGAAACTTTGCAGCGTGCACGATTATACGTATCACGATAAACGACATTTTTTTCCGCTGCTTATTTGAGTCCTTTAGACATGTACATACTGAAAAATAACCAAATCACTTTTTTGTTAATATTACTTTATTATTATTTTTCGGACAAACTAATTAAAAAAAAATTCAAGGTGATAATTAATTCATCTGTTTTATTTAATTTTCTATTTTGTCAAAATGTTTCCCTGGAACGTTATTGTTTATTATTAGGTCAACAGCGACCCAATGAGTTATTTATTAAAAAATTAAACTTAATCAAAATAGTGATTGGTCCGCCTAATTGTCGGTGGTTATAGCGGGTTTAGCATCACATTATAATTTTCAAAAAAATGTCTGTAGTACGTACAAACGGTATTACATGTCAAGAAACGTCGAAATACCATAATAAAAAAAAAGTTTCGTTCATCATATCACCTAGAAGCGTACACGTCGCGAAATTATTCCAATCAATAAGGCATTGACAGTGATAATTGATTACATTGCGTAGCATCAAGATCTTGAGGACTTATACTAAAGCATTTATAGTATTTATAGAAGTATTTATAGTAAAAAAATTTAAGAATATAACTTCTATTAAAACTATTTTATCATATTATAAAATAATCTTCTTCATAGAGTTTAACCCAGACTGGGTTAACTTTATAAGCGTTTTTTGTTTATGCCTGAAAGTGGCTGGTGCAAGTGATTTAAGCTTCTAGAAAAGCAGAAGTAAAACAGAGAATTTTAACTGATCCTTATTTGGTATACCATATGTATGGTTATCACAGGAATTAAAATAATTATCTAAATAAAAAATATCGGATATTTATATAAAAAGAGGTAAACAAAATTTTTGTATTTTTATATAGGTAAATATCCTCTATTTTGTGAGTGCGTCGTCTGCAATAACCATTTGTATATGAGCAAATCCTCAAAATCGGCGTTCCTCAAGAGTATAAAATTTTAATAATATTTTAACCTTTCTCACTCGATTACTTGTCAAGGAACACACTTGTCCTCTACAGGAGTTCTATTGAGTGCCGATATCTAATGGTATCTACAAAAAATATGAACCAAAGTGGATGCTTTATCAAAATAAATGAAACGAAAGGCACCCGTTTGCTCATTAGAGGAGTTCTATGCAATAACAATATCGATAGTGATAAAAGATTATAAGCAATCTGATTGCGCGCATTTGTTATAACTCCAAGGGTCGTAGATATTTAGTTTTATAATTTGGTGAACGATGAAATGAACTGAAATTACCAGGTAAGGCACCAAGTAAGCATCATATTTTTGAGGCACAGACAAAATTAATGGAAAAAATATCTTGAAAAATTAATATTTTAATATTATAGAAATTTGTTCTATTTTGTATATAAATAGCAAAAAGTTTTATAATTATGTACTACATAATAAAGTTTAATGTAACTGTCTTGAAGTTATAAACATGCAGTAACTGAAAATGGATTATTGAAAATTAATTAAAAGTTTAAATCTATGTTCAAAGCAATGTAATTATACATGGGTGCACTATAATTGTAGAAAAAGAGAACGATAGAATGTATTTATTGACTATAAATTAAATTACTACAAAGTTCCTCAGATTGTTACATAAAAAACTAGTACCGCTGGATAAAAGTTATAATGGAAAATAAACGAAGCGTATGATGGAAAAAAGTTAACGCACGCGGATCCCTCGGTTTTACCGAAATAAGGACTTGCAGGCGAACAAGCCGTAAAATTCGTTATAGAGGTAAAAAATAAATTAACTCACGGAGCCCAAATAAGCGGCAATCTTCGGAAGCTCAGGGCTCAGACGGAATCAAGAGGTACTTTCTTTGGGCAGCGCACATAGGCAACAGGTACAGAAGCGGCGAAAGAGCCCCGAGCAGCGCGGCCAGCCGAGCCGGGAACGCGCGGTAATATTACGGGCAATCGCGCGCCTCGAGCGTCGCGACGCTACTGCCCGAACTTCCATGATACTGGCCAAAGTTCGGCTCCCCTCCGGAAAGCGCGCTCGGAGAGTCCGGGGAAGCTTGCGGAAAGCTGCGCGCGGGGATGCTCCATCCCTTTGCTCCTTCACCCCCCCCCCTCCTCCTTACCGTCACCCTCCCCACTCTTCTCACCTCCTCTTCTTCATCGAAGCAAAGAACTTTTTATATCTTCTGCTCGGCTAAACGCGGGCTGCGATCTGCTGTTTTCTTTTGCTATGTTTTATTTTTCAGCGCCTCGCCCATGAGATGTAAAGTAAAATAAATTTCTCATTTGTTCTTGGAGAAGGTCCGAATATGCGTTGCAACTGTCGCATCGGAGAAACAGTGCGAAAACATCGAGCTTTTTGCGGTGCTGTTTGCATGCTGTAAACTGGAACTCGATTTATGGAAAACTTCCTTTCACGCCATTTGACTCTGGCGAGAAGGGTTGAACATATATATATATATATATATATATATATATATATATATATATATATATATATATATATATATATATGAGACTTCAAAAATTCAGCGTCGATAGGATTTATTCTACTGTGTATCTTAACAATGTCATGTATTTTCATTTTGCTTCTAGCTTCCATGAGAGGTCTTGGATGACAGATACTCGAATTTTACTTGACACCCAAAACTAACTTGCATCAATATAGGTACGGCTTTTGATATTTTATAATATGTTTAATTCAAATATAGATTAACTTTTTTATATGGCAAAGAAAAATTTTCTATTCTAACATACGAAAACGTTATACAGTATTAGGATGTTAAGAAAAGTCTTCTATTAAACATTTAAAATGATTCTTTGCTAGAATTTATTTTTCAATATTTCTGTAAAGTCGTGTACAAATTTGTAAGAAAGTATAAAAAAGTATTAATAAAATAAGTGTTCAAAAAGGTAAAAAAGTGTTTGAATTTGTATAATATTCATCGAACTAAGAGAAAGCGTAAACAATGTTAATAAATAGTGATGCAATTACCCTGATCGACTACGAATGATCAATAAGCTACCAAGTACTAATAGCTTCAATTGGTCAACTAGTGGCATTTTTGTCATATTTTCTAGAACACATAGAGGAAACGCGCTTATTGTCGGATACCTCCTAATACCGGACAGGCACGTTTAAGTATTTTCCGATAGTTGGGCAACATTTGCACATGAGTATTCGAAACTTTATTAAAAATAATGCATATAAATGAAAATAAGATCTTTCTCATTAAAACTCATAATTCAGCCTTGAGAAGTGCCTGCACCGTATACCTAAGTCATCGTGTACATAAACACTTTGTATATAACTAACTAGTTTTTACTACTATCTAATAGTATGCAAAGGCTCGAATTCAATTGTACAATCTCAGAAAATTATAATTAAATGTAGAAAATACGAAAACACGTATCCGATATAAGGCACACATTTTTGAAGCCATCAAAATATTAGTATTTTTTCTAATATTTGTTGTATTTACTGTAGTCGGTGAAATACATTAAGCCTTTGTATATATAGCAGATATTGGTGAAAACTAGTTAAAAGAAATTGTCCATTTGCTTTCGTTTAACAAATAAAATGTCTACATAGACATAAGCTTAGGTGTCCGATGTAGGATTATTTTCTCTATTATAATTATCTGAATAATTTAGTGAACAAGAATAACCTTTTATCAAATACTTGAATACATACGCTGGAATATTATTTTTTATTTTAGTTATTTTATTTTTTTTTTAATTATTATCTACTATTTATACTTTTTCACGTTTCATTACACCTTTTACCCTTTTTTAATGTCAATCATTGTAATTCGTTAACCTTAATCAAACTTTATTGCACTGCTCCTAGTACTAAAAGCCATCTATAGAGACTTGTAAACTTAAATTTGATCAACAAACAAAGATTTTATACACAAAAATCCTCCTCTCCTCTAAACTTTTTAACACATTTTTACATTATTTAACACCTTACTACACTTCTTTAGGACATTACATTTCTATCTACAAAAATAGTTTTTAGCAGAGATGTTAAAGTATCGGTGAGCAAATAAAATATTTCTTAAATAACAAGTATAAATTAAACTTGTATATGTTTTTCGCCTTTACCTGCAATATTTCTAAGAAAACTAAAATAAGGTAGTCATTCGCTAAGGTAATATATTTCTGCGAAATTTCTAAAACGATCTTTGCTACCTGAATTCTAATTGGCCAATAACGGTGGGATGATTAACACTAATCCAATGAAAGTAGCTTGCGTCATTGCGTTATCATAATCTAGCAAAATAAGTCTTTTAGTGTTCGTATATTTATTCTTAGATTATTTGATATTGAAAAGCTTGCAAAATCTTAAATAAAAGTAATAAACTGTAAAAAATTGATTCAAACTAAAGTAATTTGTAAAGAAATTTGTTTTCTACAGTTATTCAATATGACAGAAATGACGAATTTCTGGTCAGTATTGAAGTGGCAGTGCTGTATATCATCTTTTTATTGAGCTCATACGTGTCCACCAACAAAAACCGCTGCCAATTCGTTGGCACTTAGCTTCCTCAAACTTTAAATAATGTTCCAATATGAAATTATTTATTCTATTTAATACTGGGGTGAAAAATAAAAATGACAAATCTATTGCTTTTTAATATGTCGACATATATACATATATATCCGGCACTGTGACTCACGGCACTGTGAAACTACCGGCACTGGTACTGCGGAACATCTCGGCACTGTGATTTTTTCAGGGTCGTCTCTATACATGTACGTGGCCCCACACTCTAACTTTGCAAAATGATATTTTGCATACACTCTTATTTACAATTTTTTATGTTATTAAACACAATTGTAGCATACTTCAAAATTGTTTTATTCAGAGTAACAGAATATTTAGACGTTCAAAACAAAAGGAGTATCTTACATATGATGCAATATAAGATTTTAAAAACGTTCTTCCAATGTTCTATGATTTAAAGTACATTTAAAGGCACGCGACATCTAAAAGTCCAATTTTTTTTCAATCACAAAAAATTATTCTAAGTAAAAGTAAAAATTCTTCTTCATTTTAAATCTTCATCAAAAAAAGTAAACAATGATCTTAGAATGGTCATAAATGACCGCATAAAACTCAAGAAAATTGCTATTAAAAATTTTTAGCAAAAAGAAAGAGTATCATACAAATATACGTTATAAAACAAAAACGAATCGATAAATTTTAAAAATTTGTTTGGTCAAACATTACTGCGTAATACGCAAGAAATCCACTCAAGTTATCGTTTGCCATAGAAAATCGATTTTTTTTACAAAATGGTATTTTCTCAATCATAGAAAAATAAAATGTCTCAAAAATTTAACAAATAATCTTCTCCGTTGTCCTAATTACCTCAATTTTTTTCAAAGACTATACATCATTTATTTCAGAGAAGTTACCGTTTAAACAAAAAATGACGTTTCCGTATGTAACAAAAGAAAGGAAACACCTTATCCGAAATTGCGGGTTGTAAAAAATAGGTAATATTATGTTCTTTCAAATGCGTTTTCACTGGATCGATGATATTATTTCTAATGTCTCGAAACACCCGAGAACTTAAAAGCCAAAAATCGAAATACCGCTAAGAAGCAAAAAAACGAAAAGCTATAAAAATTATTTTTGTGCCCCCTTCGTTTAAAAAAATAAACTAAATGAGCTCAGAAGCATTAAATGTTACCGTGTATTACTCGAGATATGGATGCATACATACATACATACATACATACATACATACATACATACACACGCACGCACGCACGGACGCACGCACGCATGCACGCACACACATACAGATCCGTACGGACGTTTTCTAAAAATAGTGTAATTTGATTCCTTAATCTCAAAACATGTTTGTAACATATTTTTAGCAAAACTTCCTTTTACTATCACAAAGGTTCCTCTTTGAGGTTGCAAAAATTCAACTCGAAATAAATGTGACCGTAAATTTTTTTTTCATAATAAGCATGTCCTTCGATTTCTTTGCGGAGTATGATTGTCGAAAATATTTGCATACAAGTTTTTTTAAGCCGGTTATTTATGCTTACGGACAAATATCATATCGTTATTATCTAGAAACAAATAACGAAATACTTCCGAGGCTCTATTTGTATTCACATGAATACTGATAAGTAAGGGTAGAATAAATCTTTTTTCGAAACATATAAGTAAAAAGATCGCAATAAAGTCGACTAAATAGTCGCAGTGAGAATCAGCAGTCAAAGATTATCAAAGTATTGTGTAAACGCAAGCAGTTCATATTATCCAAGGGTTTTTGCCCAGAGTAGATATGGATCGCAATATCCTGCAAGTAGCAATAAACCAGCAAGGCTTTAAACTGAAACAAAACTCAATTCGCAATAAGCCCGAGGCCATGTCGAAATTCAACTTTTATCAAACAGTTGAAATGAACATCCGCTCCCTGCTCTGCGACTGCGGCTGCAAATCGAATTGCGGCGGTCGTAGTACTCGTACCTATGCAATGCAAGTGTCGCCGCGGCGCGGGCGCACGCGCACTCTACGAAAATCAAATCGCGACTAACTCGAAAATCCAAAAAGAATCCGGCAAACCTCAGCAGATTGCTGCTCTCTCGCTTCGTTTAATAATAATACTATAAGAAAGTTAACTTTTAGCGAACCGAGCTATAACGTAAGAAAATATAGCGCACGCGCAAGCAGTGGTAAAGTCTCATTATCATTCTTAGCAGAGCTCATAAGAGCGTTTATGGTCTGCTTTTGCAGCATCGCAAAGTTATAAAGTGCACTGAGAATAGCCGCTGCGGCCACGAGCTGGACACTGGACACGTCTATGAATATTACACGCTTTAGCTTATATACGCCATAACATGCAAATTGCGCGCTTCACCTTATTTTAGCTTGCTTTCATATATGTAGAGCTCTTTCTTTTTCCTCCAATTTTATCCGCAAGAGGAACGCCCCCGAAACTCTACCTAATCAAAAACACTCTCATCTACTCTTGTTATTGTAAACATAAACTCTTTACTTCACGATGTCCTTCTGCTTATAGTCTCGTATTCATTTAATACCAAGCAGAACGGCATTATAATATGTTAAATTTCGATTCTTTTATGATCAAGTGTACAGAAGCACATGCGTATTCCTGTAAAATTAACGTCATAAAATGTTTTACTTCCCTTAGATTAAAGTCGTAAAATCCGAATAAATTGAATATTTTTCAAATCTGAGAGTGGATCTGCGATATTCGCGAGCAGTAATTCTTTGGTCGCAGCCAACATCGATTGCTACTACTGAAATACTGTGTTGACCTGAGTCTCTTGCCGAAAGACACCCAAGATGTTAATCTACAAACATCTTTATTTCCTCTTCTGCTCGTAGCTTATTTTAAGCTTGGGTGATTTCCGTATAAGGATCTAATACAGACTCAAATATATTTAATAATAAGAAAAAGCAGCCGAGTGAATAAGGAAAAAATATGTAAATTGCGGAATATATTCGTGCATTTTGTTTCTAAATGAAATTCTAAATTAGCGCGCTACGGAAATTAAAACGCTAAAATTGCATGCAAGCAGAGCTAACCAAGATTCCAAATTTAAATATAAGCGCGTACCTTTGTATAGGGGAGAACGGGGTAATACCGGTCACTGGTTAATTCCGGTTACTCTTATTTTCAATAATCTAAATATTTTTCGAATAGTATATCAAACGCAATATAAAATGCAATTAATCTAGTATTCAAACAACCTTCTATTCAGTATTATTAAGGAATTATACACAATTAAAGTTTAGGTCTACATTTCTTATAAGAAATCTGGTCTATAAAATAAGCTTTTATGTATATTATTTGTTGCTTTATGCAATTATTTTATGTAACTTTATTAATTTGAACAATCTAAGAATACGAAGTAGTGAAAAAAAAGAGTATAAACCTATTGTTTTGTTGTCATTTCAATTTAAATTACTAAGCAGAATTGGGGTAATACCGGTCACAATGTTATTTATATGACGCTTCTTTGCTTAAGTGTTTTTGATTGAACAATGGTTATGTGTTACATATTTCACTATGTAAGTGCGAATAATAATGCAACTGATCATATGAAGGTTCATATAATTGATTTGAGGAAATGTTTTACCTATAAAAGTAACTTTTTAATAGTAACCGGAATTGTACCAAGGCTGACCGGTATTACCCTTTGATGTGGAATAAATCCAGTCAAAATACTTCTTTTTATTTCGTCTTATAGCTTCGATATCTTACATTTTTGTATTAAACCAATAACAAATCTTTAAAGTCAATAGTTTAAACCAACACAATAATTATTTAAAATTAATAAAAAACAATTTAAAAGTAGAAATAGGCCGGCAACACCCCGTTCTCTCCTAAAATGTTGGAAGAAATCAGTGTTTACTTGTATAGTTTATGGCGAGTGCACGTACAAGGAGTAAATAGACGAATACGAATGAATAATGGATGAATTATGAATCTTTGAGAGAATTTTCCTGAAGATGAATTCAGGATGGTAGCATTAGTATACGTTGAATTAATAATAAATAATCGCTATATTATCCGCGCACTTGACAGTCGCGCATTTGCGATGTATCTGTGCGGAATAGGTTGAATTGTCAGTGCGAGCTTCTAGGACACAAAGTTCGAATGTTAATGCTGGATGACTGGCTGCAGACTCGCCGGCTCTCCGCAGGATGTCATCCATCATGTGTCCAAGATTAACGACTCGTCCCGTTCGTCGCCATATAGCCACCTTATACGTCTCCGGGCTCGCGCGGGGTAATCGATATTAATAGGTGTTTCCGTATGCCGCCGCTCCGCAACTCTCTGACTCTTCTCTCCGCGGTCCGCTTTCGCGCGGCAAGGCCTTATTTTTCATAAGGGAAAAAGGAACATTCCAATCCATTAACGTGTTCCGTCCGCAGGTTCATTCGATCACGGCGGACAAATTATATTATAACGCGCGTCGTTCGAATTATAAATGAAGATAAGATTAATTAAGCACGTAGGCTCGTGGCGGGCAATATGTATTAGGCAAATAAACGAAATGACGAAGCTCGGATTACAGGGCGCTGGAAAATAATCACCAATGAGATAATAGCAACAGCTGGCGCGACAGCGCGGAGGCAGACGTGGAATCGCGGGATAAAGCCGAGATAACATCATATCCGTACACGGCGGAGCACGGCGGAGCACGGCGGAGCACGGCGGTGTTTCGTTGCGGGGATGCCAGATGCGCGGCCGGCCTGGTCCTACGATTGTCATGTGCGAGGTACGGCGGCGACGGGCGGAGAAAGGAGGCGGCGAAATCCAAGGGACGTCGGCTTACGCTCTTACTCGCAGATAAGATGGGATCGCCGCGCGAGGATAGAGAGCATCTTACCGGGGGATTCGCTGAGAGGCTGCCAGTCGAACTGTACTGTACGAGAGGATTTCGAGCTCCGCTGCCTATACCTATAAAGGGGAGACTGAGGCAGAAATCTTGCTTTTGGGCTAAAAGAATCTATAGAAACCTGGAAGATATATATATTTTTATCCAATGATTCCGTAACGTCTCCCCTATATGAAAATCGCTTTCACCCTCAATTCACCCGGGTAAAAATCTATTATATATAATTATACTTATATCAAATCTTCTACAGTTATATATAATTATATATGATTAACCATATTATATCGAGGTCCCTTACGAAGACTAGCACATTTCACATTTGTCAAAAACACCTATAGTTCTTTACAGAGGCCTCTTAGAAAAACCCAGAAGTTTTTAAATTTTCTTATTAATATCTATCACTTTCTTAGATCCTCTAAGAAAATTATAGTTTTTGTCTAAAATTCTGAAAATTGCTAATTTTCATAGGAGATTCCTAACAAAAACTAGTATTTTTCGAGAAATCTGAAATGTGCTAGTCGTTGTAAGGAGCGTCAATATATAAACATATATAATTATATATAACCATATATAACTATATATAACTGTATATTTTCGAGTTCTCTGGTCGCGCTGGATAGAGACGTTTACTTTCAAGATCGGTTTTCTTTGACGATAGGAGCAAATTTAAGTGTACAATTACTCGCTGTATGACTTTATAATAATTAGTCCATGAATCCCATGTTTAATACCCCTAAGAGAAATTGATAGTATACATGTGACATAGTGTCATAAAATCTTTTTGCACGTTAGAAGTCTTAGTTTTTCGCGTTTTCTGGCCATATTAGATAAAGACGTCTATTTTCAAGGTCTGTTTCTTTCACGACCGTAGCAAATTCATGTGTCCAATTACTCCCTGTATGGCTTTATGATAATTAAAGGAAAATATTCCTCGAGTTTTCTAGACTCTTTTAAGTAAACTCACTTTTCTACATGAGAAGATTTCTACACAGCGCTATGCAAATTACTGAATTTTACAAGAAAATTAGCACTCACAAACAATCCTATCGAATTGATTATAATACTTGAGTGTATGGCCTTTCAGGAGAAACAATTAACTTTAGTTTAATATTAAATCCAACTTTTAATTAACTTGTCGATTTCACCGATCCGTAAAGTATAGATTTTATAGTATGTAAAATAATATTCCAATCAATATCATTCACAAGCTGCTGCAGCATGTCAATAAGGTCTGTTTATTGGTGATAAAAATGACATGTGCCCGGCGTATTTCTATATGCGGTGAAAATTTAAGATAAATAGAGCTAGAGAGTACGTTAGTTTAGAGTTTTCCGTAACGAATGTTTGTCATAAAAAAATGTGGTAATAAATTTCAAATATTTATATAAATCACGTTCAATTAAGATAATATTTTTGGTATTAAAAAAATATTCAACAAAACCCTGGTAGAAATTTTAGCAGTGAAACTGCTCATCACACTAGTCACTAGCCAGTACCCACTGCCTAGTTCAAAACATGATGACTGCTTAAGCGCTGGCTAATCACTGCTAAGATTCCGAAATATGCGAAACGTAAACAAAAAAGATTAACCTCGAAAAAGACATACATAAGTATATACTATTTTGCGAGTTGTCTTTATATGTTTTCATTTAATAAGGATAAAAACGTGCAAAGGTGGATTTTAAACAATGCATCAACAAGAATTGGAAGTAAATAAAAATATATTTGATGCATCGAGTTACATAACCTACAAATATTTGTACTATGGAATACTTATTTTTGTGAGGTTTAAAACATAAAAGTCAGATCAATACATATAATATATGGTAATATAAGCCATTTCATTGGTTTCATGGGTTTGTTTAATTAACTATAAGTCAATTTATAGTTGTTTACTCTTTTTTATTTCGCTCGGCAGTCCTTCAGCAGTGACGCTAGTAAAAAATCTGACGAAATTCGTATGTCAACTGGCGAGTCACTGCTGAACTCATTGGCCAGTTCATGTTTAACTGGGTATGGACTGGCGAGCCACTGCTGAACGATTCTACCAGGGAAATTGTACATATGCACTAAATAAAATACACGCGTGATATCAATGCTCATTTAAAATACACCAGTATCTGTTATTTGGCTGTAATGTAGTAAATTTTTCAGTGCTGTTTAAAATAATCGTACCAAAATTATCATTAAATTTTACTGATATGGCATAAAGCCGATATTATTTTATAAAATGTAAAGCTTCATGAACTAAAATACTATAATAAATAACTTAAGCCTCATGCATTAAGTATCATTCTTTTTCATAAATACTTGCATTTCTATTATAGTATTATTAATCTTGTTTCGATAAAGCGGAGTGAATATGGATGACTTAGTTTCACACTACTCAGCTTTGCTTCATGGTAACAAATCAGTTCTAAAACAAGTGTTAAACAAGTGCTTTAGTCTAGAGTAGTAGAGCGTAGTAGATGAGAGCCGCGCAGTGTGAATAGACGTACATTATGAACAATTATGCGTTTCCGGCTTCCATTGCTATATGACAACCCTTTACCTAATGAATTAGGTATATATTGTTGCTTTATTAAATATAATTGATGGCCAGTATTTAAAATTTACTGCTTTATAAGCTATCATTACACAAATAAGCGAAAAGTTGATTTTTCGTGCGTCAAACCTTATTTTTCGACATCAACTTTCTTCTTTCCCAGTCACCCGTGGTGGGTGTATTATAAAAAAATAAATGTGCAATACTGTGTGGGCGAGATTCCTATTATGTAAACTAATTTTTATAAGTATTACAAGTACTATAAATAATAACTTGGAGTTGAAAAAGTGACTAAAAATAATGGTATAGTTCACACTACACGACATTTTACAAAGTTCAAAATCGTAACTTTTACAAGCTCACAGTTAATTTATTTGGGTTAATTTAATTTAAATTGAGATTTACTTATATGTCTTTATTATGTTCTTCTTTTAAAAAAATTGTTTTGTGTTCTTTGAAGTTTTCAATCTATAATTCTCATGTTTTTCTTTTTCAAACATTTAGAACCGTTTTTGGACGATTTTTTCTCGATTTCTTCATATATATATATATATATATATATATATATATATATATATATATATATATATATATATATATATATATATACTCGTTTTCCTTGATTGTTCCAAAGTTGGGCCACGAGGCCTAATTGAGCCTGATCTAGAGCACATAAGGCTGCCTGTATTAAAATCTGTCGAAAATGATTAGATCAGAGCTTGATCCGTGAGCTTCCGAGGCTTGAGAAAATTCGCGTACGAGTGAAAGTTGTCGCGGGTGATTGGGTACTTTGATCTCCTATGGCGCAGCGTCGAGGCGTTATCGGCGCGCGGGTTGCGGGTCTTGCGCCGCTCGTCCAAGTCCCCCATAATCGTTTGAATAACGACCGAAGGACAAGTCCGGCTTAATTGCCGAGGCATGCGCCCCTGTCGCCGGGCGAGCAGTCGCCAGCGAGCTTCTCTCCCGAGGAAATATCTTGCGCTATCGACGTGAGCATCGCTCGGGCTCCGACGGCGCCCCGACGCCCCTACTCCTATCGCTCGTCTGACTTAGCGTCGATTGCCGCTGGCTGTACGGCCTACGGCTGCGGCTATATACACCGATATGGCACCCATACATCGACCCGCGCGACTACACAGCAAATTATATCCAAGGCACGTGCCGCGCGAGCAAATAACAAGCTGTTATCGACATTGCGCGGTGAATTGAGCGTTAGTTTGCACCCCCAACTCTCTCTCTCTCTCTCTCCCTCTGCCTTCGTGACGCTTAATTTTTCAAGTCACCCGCGCCGGGCTCCCATACCTACATCTGTGTCAGCTGTCGGACTATTCAGATTCACGGATAAAAATAGCCGAGACAGAGGGAGCAAATTGAGAGCAAATTTAACGCGCTGGAAAAAAGCTATCTAGCTGGCTCCCGCGACTTTGACTAATGCGAACTTTTTAATGAGTTATTCAACTTGATGCGCGAGTAAGCCGGGCGCGCGTTTATTGCATCGTTGAGCGAGCGCTTGCAGTTGAGCGAAAAAATCATTTCTGCTCTTATATCTATCGTATAATCACGACGGCCAGCTCGTTCGCGTATTTAGATTTATTATACTTGTGTGATGACTCGCCGGTTATGCGTTACAGGGGAAAGCCCAACTGCCCAACGCCCTACAGCTGAGTCGTAAAAAACTTGGGCTAATTAATTATATCGCCTTATAGTGCGGATGACGAGCTGCTGCAGCTCGGCGCCAGCTCTATACGGACGAAACTTATCAAAACCGCGCGCTCGTCCTCGGCGTTAATTACCATTTTCCCTGCAGTGTGCGCGAGATATCCTACAACGTATATACGCACAGCTACGCAATTCAAACTTTCCCGTGTCTGACTTGTACGCCGCAATATCCACTGGAGGCACATGTACCATTAGCCTCACCTAATTAAGCCGCTATGACTCTCGCATCGGTATACTTCTTGTATTACGCGCAATTTCGACACTCTAGTGCAGCCGCGCGTTTAGCTGCCGTTTACGTGTATAGCAGCGCGCGTGGGCGCGAGGCGTGCCGATCGAGCTTAATTGTCAGAGCTATTTCTCTGCGATTGGAACAACGACGGGGAAAAAGTCAACTCTGTGCAGGTCCGCGCGCGCGCCTGCTCTCCCACCCCCTTTTTCCAGCAATTTATATGGTAAACAAGATCGATAATTTTGGCCAAAGGGAAAGCCCGCGCGGGCCGCGCTGGATATGGCGCTTTCAAATTTCCAAGCGGACGCGCTAATGCTTCCGATCCAACCGAGGAAATTCGAGCTTCCCTCGCGGGCTCAATCGTATGGATGCGGGGTGCATAATATAGACGATATCCGTGCAGTAGCAGCAGCTGCAGCAGCGCGAGCATCTTATCGGAAACTTTAAATGAGAGAGTGAACGCGGAAGCGCCAATTCAGGGAGGAAGTCGACGATCGGGTCTGCGTTTAGCGCTTAATCATTAAACTTGCCATCGAGTACAGCCGAATAACAACGGAAGAAAAAACTTTCCGTTAACAATGTTGTGTAGCGACGTAAAGACTGCAATTACCTCTACACTCGACAGTTGACGCCTCCCTCTTGTGCTGGAAACCAATCAATTTTAGCGACTTTATTTCGTTTTAAGCGACTTGATAGTATGTTATTAAAATATTTGATTGCCTTTATACTTACTACTGACATGGCTATTATTATATACCTTATATTTAAATGCTTACTGTGTAGAAAATAGAATGTTGCGTGGGATGATAATAAATGATTTAATAATTCATTTTTACGAAGTTTAAAGCTAGAATACCAATAGTATGGGGTTGAATCGGGTTATACTTTGTTATAATTAGAAACAATTTAAGTTAAAAAATTTAAATAGTTTTAACTTTTGTTAACACATTTATTCTTGCAAAAGGTGGAGTAATTGTATTAATTTAAGTTGCACAATTAGTTGAAGCACAATAAAAAAAGTTCAAGACAAAAGGCAAAGGAAATATTAGATTTGAAATGCAAATTTTATTTATTTTTATTATACATGGAAAATGTGATGGCGCTGCAGGAAGTTTGGCAAAGAATATCAAAGTTTCCCTTGGAGAAAGAGACGTCTCTCTCTCTCTCTCTCTGCAAATCAGCATAACGCAAAGCGAAAAATCATAGAAAGTCCTGGCTCTTTGACCGATTCGCTTTGATCTCGCACACATACCGCCTGACCTCGAATGCTCGGCTGCATCACTGATGATAAAGACTCGACCAACTCATATATATTATTGATAAGATGAACCCATTTATTCGAAATATATCCGCTACATACGCAATATTTCAGAAAGTAAACACAGTAAAAAACTCATATTTGGAGGAAAGAGGTAAACGATAAGTTCCTCGGTAATGTCTTTTCCAAGGTAGAAAAAGCCTTCTAGGGTAAAAGAATTATTTTAACATTATATAGCGCCTCGTCCTCTGCATACTCGCTTTCCATGCAATTTAAAATCTCGAGCCAAAGTCAGAGGATTATAGTTCGGTCGGTCGTTTCTCGCGCGAATCCACCTAGTCGCTGCAAGTATAACGATCTTTTTATGATGAGTATTCCATCTCGTGCCGCGGGCAATCTGATGCTATTCTACAATCAGCTGCCGTCGTTATATTTCGCAAGTTGCGCACACCGTGCATATATAGCTATATATCGACAGCGCAGAGCTAGGCGCGCGGCCGCTCATGGTTAAAATGAAAGTCAGTTGGAATTGGAAGCGCGGGTGAAT
Source organism: Gastracanthus pulcherrimus (assembly GCA_949152435.1). Lineage (NCBI taxonomy): Eukaryota > Metazoa > Arthropoda > Insecta > Hymenoptera > Pteromalidae > Gastracanthus > Gastracanthus pulcherrimus. Next base: position 1,317,020 of record OX424576.1, read on the forward strand.
TTGTAATGGGTAGCGCCCGCGCGTATAATAGACACGGCGTTGTCCCAAGCTACAGCGTCTCGCACGAGTCGGCCGTGTAAGCGACCGGCGCGCGAAGCTCGCGTGTAAAACAAAAGAGGAGATATACGCCAAAGTACGCGGGCAATATTGGCGGATATCACTTAATTGTGTTTAGCGCGGCCCGAGAGACGCAAGAAATGAAGTACGTGCCCGGACTGCCTGAGGCATCCCCGCTAGCTGCTACTTGCACCGAGGCTCCCTTACTCCCCGCGCGCGCCCGCGCCCTTATTCGCTCGATTTTTCACTTAGCCGCATTCCAAATGACCACTTTCAGCATCTTCTGTATACACTTGAATTTTCCTTCGTTCTCAGCGGGACTCCGGCGCGCGCTAATTCCCCTTTAAACTTTACAGCGCGATACAACCCTATCGACGCCCTTACTCGGAACAATAATCTACTCTTTTAATTGAAATTTATAACGCGACGTGTAGTAGCAAGTTTTCACGGAAAATGGCGAAATTCCTGATGCTTAAGCTCGCTATAAATCCTCTATAAATGTAACACTATCAGAGATATTTTTAATGAAATTCCACAGCCCGCGCGCGATAACATGTATATATGCACTAATACGCAGTAGCTCGTGATTTGCGGATGGATATATATCGCGCACATCTGTCTACTTTTAATTCTAACTTCTGTCTTCTTTTCCCGCAGCGCGATCTTGCAACGCGAATCCGTGTATCGCGCCATTTCTACACATCGAAAATATTTCTATTAAAATATTTGGTCGTAACGATACGCGCGTGAAACAATGTCAAGGTTGAGCATGTATGCTGGTCACATACGCGACTACGCGACTACGCAACGAAGCAAGTATGAGATAATACTATGACAGCACGTAATGCATAACTTTTATCGGAAGCGAGCCGCTTTACCAACTCTTATATTTATTTTTTCTCTCCTTATCTTTCGCGCTGCTACATTACACTGCTAAACTTGTATCACTCGGGTCGCATAATCGTAGATCGGCGCAGTCTCGAGCTCTATATAGATAGGCGGCAAAACTGCAGCGCGCTGCACGCAGCTTTCGTCATAACAAACAAGTCGCCTTAATTCGCCCTGGCAACGTAGAATTTCTCGAAAAATATTTATTTGGCTTATAGCGACGCGAGATTATGGGTGCATAGGTCAGTCGGATAAGTTTGGTTTTTCAGCGAGAATAAGCCGCGTGGCCCGAGTATAAAAGAGCGCCGCCGAGCGCACACTCCATCAGAAAGAAGTCATTTGCATATCAGGGCAAGTTGTATATTCGAGACTGCACTATGAGATTCCTGCGCTACCTCTGGCTGCTGGTGGTGGCTCTGTTCTTCGTCGCCGGCACCCAAGCAAGTGAGTATACCATACGATATAATATATAGTTGCAGATAGTAGAGAGATAAAGTCGGCAAGAGTATTGAGTATTCGCTACGTGCACGACACTAGCGCCCCGCGTATTTTACCTGTTTTGCTGGCAAATCTCGGAACTGCCTTTTCGCTTGCTAAAATATGTATTAGCTCAATAATGGGAGAATTAGAAAAATATTTTTTTATTAAATCGCCAGACGTTTAGTGCGATGGCAACATTTTGTATAATATGAAATAAACTTATATTTACCTTATGAAAAAGTTTCAAGGCGTTTGAAATGATAGTAATTTGTAATGTTTCACATAACCCAATGTATTTTTGCAATCGAACGGTTCTCAAGCTTGCCGCAAATATTGTATATATATTCTGCGCGATAATGCGCACCTTGCTTTACCGCTTAAACGCGCTCTTGTTTACCCGCGCTTTTTTGCAGTATGCACCGAGGACGAGTGTAAGGCAGCTTGTAAGCACGTCGGAAACATTCCCGGAGGCAAGGAAGGAAAGTACTGCGTCGACGGAGCCTGCAAATGCGCCCTGCTCAAGCCTTAACTTCTCCTGGGACGCTTGGCAACACGGCTGAATTCGATATACCGAAAGGAGCTTTTTTACACACCTCAATTATATAAACATTTGTTTTTGTGTGCGCAACTCGCAATAAAAGAATAATGAAAATATTTTAAATAACAACTAGAGCTTTTCTTTTTTTTTCTTTCTTTTTCTTCTTATCATCCCGTATAAGCTGTATACTTGTTTACGGGGCACTTTTACCACCCCCTGTGTGAGAGTGTTTGAGATCCTAACCCCCCTCTATCCCCTGTCTTTCCATTATTTTTCCCGAGAAGCTTCGGACTACCGCGTTCCAAAGTAGTCGACTGTTGCTTCTACGGCAGAGTTCTACATTACCCCCCGTTCCTAACCAGCTACTATTCCAGCATTCGCTTGGAACAATGGTGTGAGGAAAACAACGACGAGGACATGAACCCTTACACCGGGAACAGTAGCATGACATCAAGGTATTAAGCACTGAAGAATTTTTCTTGAGAAAAAAATCAGAGGTGCCGGCAGTGGGAATGAAACTCTGGCCCTCTGCGTGGAAGGCTGACACTCTGCCCACTATGCCACCGAGGGGCTTCAGAGCATTTCTTAATTTATTTTCTTATTTCTTCTGACAAATTAACGGATCTCAGAAAAAAAAAATTGGATAAAAAATGTAAGCGACAAATTAGCTTCTAAGGGAAACTTTCAAAGGTAAGGCGCAGATAAAGTTTGAATAAGTTGAAATAACTTTGGGGATTTTCGAGTCAACTTTTTTCATAAAAAGTTACAGCTTGCAGGTACCGTTTTGAAATTTGTCCTTACTTTGTCGTCAATTTTTTAATATCTTGGCTGAAGTTATACTGCCACGAATCCGCAATTCTAATATTTTCTCACCCAAATGCTTTCTTATAATTTCCTTTTATTGTCACTAAAGATTAAAAGATTGATTTTTACACATACAGTCGATTATTGATAATACAAAGTTGAAAGAAAGTTCGAATTATCGAAAAATTCGAATTATAAACGTAGGATAATTATCTATTATGCAGTCGACTATACCAGAATAAAAGCTAATTTTACCAATTTCAAAATAAGTCCCATTATTTTCTATTTTCAGAGTTGTTACTATATTAATTTCAAAAAGTTAGTATTGATCATACCTTATACGTTATTCGTTATTTTAAAACAGAAATTTAAGTAATTGTAATTCAATTTTTATATTTATAAGAAGTTACACCGATTACTGTTTTAAAAAAAATCCTTACGCATTTATTGATAGCTGTGATAATTTTATGTTATATTATTATTAATATTATTATTATTATTAATATTGTTGTTGACGTTTTGAAAGATTTGTTAGCATTAGGTAGTAGTTAGTTAAAAAGCATGTCGTTTCAAGCGGGTTTTTTACTAAAACGTAAAGTAAAGATAAGCTAATTTGTAAAAAATTAATTAATTTCTGGTTAATAGCTTATAGCTTATTTTTATCAGGGTATTATTACATATAATTTTGTACAGTACTAGATTTTCTAAATTTTAATTTATTCTTCATATAAACATTCGTTTGAAGTGAAAAAATTTTATATTTTTAATTATATAAAGAAATAAAATTAAGTTGATTTAACCCTATTAGTGTGCATTACCAAGCACTTTGGATACATTAATCTTTGATACTCAAGTGATTTAAAAAAAATATTACATTTTGTAAGAAGTGAAATAATAGTGGAATATGATTAAAAATGCTATTTCTATTCATCTATAACAATATACAGATTAATATACAGATTAATCATATATTATAGTACCAAATAACTTATAGCACGCGAAATAACTACTTTATAAACTATCGTAACTACAATAATAAATTCATTCTAACCATGAATGTAGCTCAGGTTTAAATCCAACATGCGTCCTTTTCCAAATAACTTTTTAAGGGGTAGTTGCAGAAATTTTTTGTTTTAATATCTGACGCCTTTATGGAGAAAAAATTGACTAAAAACATAATGTAAGTAACTGGTTAAAAATAGCCAGATACTTTTGATATCGTAAATTTTTTGTAAGTTATCAGTCTTGAATCGGGAATATCAATATTATACCTATATTTCATGAAAAAATATAATTATATACGTCTGTTTTAAATGAGTCACATTTTGGCAAGACAGACAATTATTATTTTATGTTGTATATGTCATGTATTTAGTCGAGTTTATGACCTCAACGCGATGATATGAAGTGTAAACAGATGCTTGATCAAAATCTTTTCGCCCATACAAATATTTATCTTACTAATCCTGCCCGGCACTACTTATTTCCGTATTATTATTTTTTTTATCCCTTAATGATATATAGATTTCGTCCACCATTGATTCTTTTTTTAATAGATGTGTGAGGGTGCGCTCTCTCTCTCTCTCTCTCTCTCTCTCTCTCTCTCCCTCCCTCTCTCAGGGATTACGTCTAGGCTATCAGGACGAGAGTCCGCAGCTGAACTATGGGATACTCGCGCGACTGATAATTATACCTTCGCACTATAAAGAAAAATCGCATCAAATTGGTATTGGAAGTTAACTTTTCTATTTGATTTGTTTGTTCACTGAGCTGCCAACGGTGAACTACTTTGTCAGTTCAGGGAGTTCGCTTTAAACTTCTCTGTGAAAGTTTCATCCAAGCTAACATGAGAAAGACATTGGAAGCGACTCATGGAATAAAAGGGAGCAAAATAAAAGCCGTACAGGATGGTTAAACATTCTGGCATGTGACTGCTCGAATACTGAAGAAACACTTTGTGCAATCCTTCAAAACTTTTCTTCTAAAAAGTATAGGACAGATTATATGCCTGCTTAAATCAGTGATTCGCTCGACTATTTCTGTGGCATCCAGGAATAATTACTTAAGTGATCCATTTTTTGTGTTTTCGAGATAGGTATTGAGATTTTAATTGAAATGTTTATAATGAAATAACGCATCAAATATCATACTAATCACAATATTAAACTTGAGAAATACTTGTTTCTCACTCGAGGACACGCATATAAACGTACACAATTTGAACTTAAGTAGTTATTTCGGTAAAAGATATATTCACGATTAGAGTAGATGCATAATTATTATTACAAAATATTTTAAGTGAATAATCTAGAACTATGTAGATCTATCTAGTTTGCCATGATAAATAATCGAAACCTCGATAAAACTGGATAATTTTTAGTAGGATGTTATACATTTTTTAAGAAGTGTGTTGAAAAAAATTATTGTTAAATAAATTCTTGTGGAATGTAACAACTTCTTATATGCCATTTAAAAATAAATTTAAGTCGTTATGCACTGTACTGCTTTCGATCATGGTATGATTTTTCATCAATTTCTACTATTTTTATATAAAAGAGATCTACCGGCATCATTGGAGGGATCCGAGGGTGCACGAGTGATCGATCATCCAAGTTAAGCAGCGCTGAGCACGGTTAGTACTCGGATAGGTGACCGCTCGGGAACCTTGTCTCAACAATGATTGTTCCGCAGATGAGAAATGAAAATTTAGGTACTTTTCGTGGAAGTAAAAGGTACCTATAAGTTTGAGTGGGTTTTCTTGATCGGTTAAGTTTTCCCCACTTCACAGGGCATGTCCCTAAATAAATAAATAAAGATCTATTAAAGGATATAAAAACCAATTTAAAATCATTTTTTTTTTAAAATGGACTCTATTAGTTTTTCCAAGAACCCACAGAATTCTTGGAATCGAACACATGCTTATATTATTCACATGATAATAATAGAAAAAAAATTTACATCTGAAAAATTAATGTTTCTTAAATTTAGTAATACAAAACACCCGTTTTACTTATTATAAGTATAGCTTTACTGATTATAAGAAGCTTTACTAATTATAAAAAAACTATCCTTTTAAAATGAAATCAATATTTTCTTAATAGAAACGGTCCAACTGATTAGTGTTGGGCAAAAATTATTCGAATACGAATAAAGAATAAAATAAAAAAGATAATTATCTAGATATTTTAATCGAATAACCTTTATTGGAATAAAATTATTATACGTTATTCGGATTATTCGTTATTCGGACTGTTCATTGTTCGTTTATTTGTTACCCGTTCATTCATTATTCACTGATCTAGTATTCGTGTATTCGTTAGTAAGATAGATATCTAAAATTAGTAAAAAAAGTATTTATCATATAATATTTATTATGTGTACTTATTATATGTCTTCATTAATAATAGTTTTAAATAAATGTGTAAAAACTTGTTTATATTATTATTTATATACTTATAATAATAAAAAGTATATACTTCCTACATAAAATTAAGATTTGAAATTCGTCCGTCCAACCATCCGAATTTTATGTTTTATTGCTGTGCAGATGGGTTGTAGGCAGGGATCTCAAGTGTGTCATCCGTTGCTATGGAAATACATGTATTTTATATGGCAGAAGTTGCCACATTTGAGACCCCCTGGTTGTATAGATGGATGAGTGAATGCTTGGGTGAATGGGTGTCCGTAGGTCCGGGTAAATGGGCGTGTAAAAAGTTGGATGGGTATGTGTGCGACTGGATACTGGGTAAATGAGTCAATGGATGAGTGTGTGCGAATGCATATAGGTGTATGGATACTTGAAGGTGGGAACATGCGTTATTACCCGTCCATAAACCTTTTGACATTTATATTCACCTACAATTCCACGCAACCGGACACCTATTCACTAATATACACGCTCATCCATTCATCCATCCACCCATCCATCCATCCCCAATAATAACTAACGCGAAATCAGACGAATATCAGATAAGACAAAGTACGAATATTCCGAATAACGAACAATGAGTATTCGAATAAAATTTTATTTAGATGATTAATCGAATAATGCCCAACTCTGCTACTGATCATAAGGAACAATTTTACATGAAATTATGAAATGATGTTTCTTAAAAAAGAAAAGTAATAAGTAAGTACGAGTATATACTATAATTTAAGAAGCAAATTTACTGAAAATATGAATAGATATTGCTGAAGTTGATCATCAAACATTAAAAATTTTGGGAAATGCGTTTATAAAGAGGAGAAAACGATTAATAACTGTCTTATATACGTTTATGTTATTCAATATAGATTAGTTTATTATCATCATCATTTTTTACTTACTTTCTGCTACTTTTGTAATTTATACTTGAAATTAAAAAAAGTTTTATGCTAAAGCAACGCCATATAAATTTTTATTAGAAAAGTTCTCTTTATCTATTAACGCAATTCTTATTTCAAGTTTGACATTTATAAAACAATGATGGTGTTTACATCGGTTGACAGTAAGGTTAGAAAGTTAATTTTCGAAAAAATCATCATTAACTGGCAATATTTATAATGAAAACCCTTCAGTTTACAATATAAAGCATTAAAATATTAGTAAAGAATATAAATGTGATGAAAACTACCAAAAATCAAAGTACGGCATTAACTTTTGCATATACTGTAATAACATTGGAGCACAACTTTAGATAGCTATATCTTTAAAAAAAGTACCACTTGCTATGTCCAGATTTTTCTGTATTATTTCTATGATTATTTTACATTACATATTAGTTTTTCAGAATGATTTGAAGAAAACTGGGCTTGCAATAAATTAAAATGTCCGTTTTATGAAAGCTCAAGATGGGGCTCCCATGTTAAAAATTGAAACTTTGAAGATAAATTTCTCGATTATGGGTACGGCAAGGGGGGTCAAAATTTCAACCACTTATATAAAACACAATCAAATTGACATATAATTATAGTTTCAAGAGATTTTAAAGAAATTCAATTATCCTGTAAACGTCTTTAAACATAATTCAAGGCCAGTATTTTAAATAAACAGCTGCAAAAGTAATCACACAAATAAGTAATTTGTTAATTTTCAGCGCGTCGAAAGTTATTTTACGAGGTTGATTTCTTTTTCCCTAAGTGATTTTATGTCTCCCTAACAATTTTCATATAAAGTTTAGTCCTTTATGAGTTGATTGGGTCGTTGTAAGACTTCTGATTATTATTCTACGCATAACATAAGCTAAAATAATAAAATTTGCTTGTCGTACCTACAGTATGACTGATACGATTGTTGTCCAATATGAAACATGTAAACTGAATGGTAAAAATTACAACAATTTACTTTTATCTTTATTCAGAAGAAAAATGTCTATTACTTATGATTTGTTATGTGTGTTGACTACAATCTTCAAATATTTATTAAGGTGGGTATACATTGATTTTTGAACGATAAAAACGAAAAAAATTTTATGATACATTTTGAAGCTCTACATTAGTAAGAACATTTTGGGACCAGATAGAAAAAAATTCATTATCAACAAAGTAATAATCATTCAAAGAAAATAATTAACATTGCTTCTAATGTAGAACTGAATATTTAAATGCGTTTTTCTCGGTGTATCTAGCTGTAACTCCCGGTAAATATTCCTATAAGGATTATTTAAAGAAGTTAGTATATGTTTTCAAGAAGAACGTACATACAAATTTATTTACGATTAAATATGTACACAAGAACATGGTACTTTTTGTCATATATTTATTTAAAATGGAGGTATATTTTTATCAAGCTATTTATGATAGAAAATTAAAATAAAAAATACTAACTTTTGTCTGTTACGGAGTCTAAATTAAGTATGAATTTATTAGGTTGGTATTGTCAAACTTAAATATGCAAGGAACTTTTTGAATTAACCCCTGTTTTGACTGCCAAAAAGTGTATTTCATTCAATGGAAAAAATCATCAGGAAAGTGAAAACTGCTCAAAATTGGTATACGAGTATATTCTTCTTTTCTGGTTACTAATAACATATTAAAATATTTAAATCAAATTTCGGATGTTTAACGATTTTCAAAAAATCAGTGTAGACCCACATTAAGTGCTATTTGTTATTTGCAATTTATAAATGTCTATAAAGCTTGTTTTTTCTATTTACATTTACGCTCTTACCCAGGTAGCGAGTTGCAGGCCTGACCTCCGCCACCAAAAAATCCAGAAAAACATTTTAATGAATGTACTATTTTATAACGTTTACTAATGTTGTGAATATCTTTATAAATTATGTATACTGGACGACACTTTTTAAATTTGATCCCAGCCAATATTTTTCTTTGTAGAGGACTATTCAAGAATCCAATCCATTTTTGAAATTATAATTTACATCGATAATTCAATAAAAAGTTATTTCCAAAATAGCTATGAGTGGTCATGCTGTACGACTCTCCCTTATAAGAGAAGATAATAAAAATGCAGCATATCACTACTAAAAATATCATTTTGATTTAGTGATATTGTATTTTTGTAGTAAAGTGCGTAACGTCATTAAGTAGAAGGAACTCATTAAAATCGTGCATTTTACAAAGCTGCTTATGAATAATGAGCATTACAGGAAAACAAAAACGGTGCGACTATAAAACGAGAAAATACTGTCGTGAGTAAATGAGCAGTAGGACAATTTGTTTAATCACGCGAATGGAAGCAAACCGGATGATTTATTTCCCGAGTCTTGTTGTTCATGCGTCGAAGAAAATGATTAGAGAAGCTGTGTCGGCAAATGAAAAGCTGTAAAGATTATGAACTGCAGACGTTCGCGCGCTCTATGTTTAAAAGGCGCTTTTTATCAAGAAAAATTGTTGCACGCGTGGTAAATAACAATACGACGTCACGAAAGAAATGGTTGCCGACGATGCAGCTACCGCGTAGTTCGACTCGCGTGCACGCCCTACAGAATCGTAACTCGGTTTTGCGACTCATTGGATTTATTTTAGGCGCAGGCCCATCCGAAAATAGGCTTCGCGCTCACGAGATTTCCCGTCTAAGCGGAACTCAGTCTCTCGTCCGTACGTCTCTGCAGCACAGCCGCGCACTGCGAAATTCTATCATGGCGCTTACATTTTTCCCGATACTCCCACTGTCGCTGTTACTCCAGATTCTTTTGTTCGGTACGTACTTACACTGCATACGCGTATATACAAAGAATAGAGTTGAATATACATTTGCCTTTTTCCTTCCCGCCGTTTACAGGGGCAGCGACTGCTGCACCGCAGGACGGCCAAGCGGGGTAAGCCATCATTCAGCGACTAAACTACTTTTACTTTACTTCGTGCTTATACAACGTATTTCGTGTACAAATAAGGAAATTAATGTTTCAAAAATATTGCATTTACAACGCAGAGGAAAAATAATAACTCTAGCAAGGGCCGATTACTGAACTGCCTAGTAAATTAAAATCATAAGTAATGCAGAACTGAGTTTCACGACTGAAAATGATAAATAACATTAGATTACTTTATATATGATACAAATATAAATATATATATAAACACGTAGGGAAGAGTGGGGCATTTTTGTATACTCGTGCTCGTCTTTAAAATTAAAAAGAAATCTAATAAATAAATAAAAGGCTGGAAGCTTTTTAATAGTTATTGATAACTGTATATTTGATGACTCTACACAAATTCCAAGAGTAATTTTTTTTCCAAAACATTAAAAAATAAAAGTTTAAAATCGTAAAGTGTACAAAAATTTCCCACTCCCCCAACCAGTAACAATACATGCATAATGAAAATTTGAAAATTGAAAAATGAAAATATATTGAAACTTCCGACAGATAGCATTAATCAGCCATCTGTCTTAGTAATACTTGTAATGGGAAATAGGACTTGTAAGTAAAATACGTAGGACATTGTAGTTACGCTAATGGACGGGTCCCAGTCCTGTACGAGGCCTACTATCCGGAGCCCCGCGAGTGGGTGAGTACCTCCAACAAGACCAAGAGCAGAACAGCGCAAAGACGTAAAATACTCACGGGCATTGTCCGCAGAGTCCGCAGGCGAGTCTGCAGGAGATCCAGAGGCTGCGCGAGCTGACGAGCCAGCTGCTGAGGGAGGAGGAGGAGCTGGCGGCGGCGGCGTCGGCGGCCGCGGCCGAGGCCAGCAGCCAGGAGAACGTGTTCGAGCCGCGCAGCCAGATCCTGGAGTACGTGTTCTCGCGGCCGCTGGGCCGCAGGCCCTCGCTGGTCGGCAGGCTCGTGCCCGCGAGCTCGGCGGTCCAGCCATCCGGCCCCGGAGCACCGGCCGCGGAGCGCGACGAGGAGGAGGTGCAGGTCGCCTCGCTGACGGTCAGCGACAGTCCGCACCACCGGACGAGGCACCACCACGGCGAGGGCAACTGGCTGCTCAGGCGGCTCGCCCCGGCCGCGGCGCCTCCGCCCGCCTCGCGCAACCCCTAATAATTGCGGCTCCGTCCATCGCGAGCTTTCGACCTTTTTTGCTTTTCTACTCGCCCCCTTGCGCTCTTTTTTGCCCTCGTGCGGAAAATAACGCGCACGAGGACGGATAACGTCTATTTCTATTCATATTTTTTCCCGCCAATGTAATTATAATTGGCTCGCTCGACTCGACTCTTTTTGTTTCGTTTCGCCTTATCCGCCGCTGTCCCCTATAGTATTATAACGCATGTGCGAGCGTGCGCGCGGGGATGATTAATTTAATCGGACGGGATGATCATTCGCCACGCGCGCCGTTTGCGGATTTTTGTGTATAACGCAAAAACGCCAGATAGTCGTTTGGAAAATTCCCGCTTTGTGTGTACGGAAGCTGCGGTAATCTTGTATCGACTTTCGGGGATAGCCGCGCTTTGTATAAAAATTCCACATTTATTGGAAAGATTTTGTTTCTTTCCATTTGCCGAGTTGTAAGATGCCGATTGCCGAAGTCAACTACGTTTCGCGACACCTAAGCGGTATTTGGCTTTAGCAAACAAAGATTTACCTATTATTTTCATGATAATTTGCGCTTATGCACGCTTCCGGAGTAGCTCTGTTGGCTAGAGCTTTTGCCGACATTACACTGAGAAAACCAATCGTAAATTTCATATCGTAAAATTATGTCGTACATTTTTGGATTCATATATCGTAGATCAAATTTCTTTCGATCCAATATTGTATCGCCCATTAAGAGAAATTAAATTATTTAAAATTGTATTTTTAATCCCTCTTCGCAGAAAGCCGAGTACTCCTCCAAACCGCACGTCATTTTTGTATACATTTTGTATCACAAATTTAAATCTTTACTTTGTTAGGACATCTACAACCTCTCAAATTGAAGCTTAAAAGTCATAACTTTAATTTAGAAGATGTTAGAAATTTGCAGAAAATATTGTTGCAGACTTACATTTGATCTAATCCATATACATGCAAATAAACTTCTGCGCAGGAGGGTTAATGTAGAAATTAAGATTACAAATTGCTAATTTTACAATATCATATCGCATCTGACGCTGAATAATTACGATATCGATACGTAAATTTTTACGATATGATGTTACGTGAGTTACGATATAGTTTTCTCAGTATAGATTTATGAGTCCTTATCCGCTATTATTTATTTAATATTATAATGTAAAAGAAGCCCTATAAATTGATATACTTATAGAGAGGATTGCTTATAAGTGCACTTTTTCTTACGCGTGCCATAAAAGCTTTTTTGTCCTACCTACACCGAAAGTATGCTTTTTCGTGCATATAAAGCGGGCGGAAAGTGCGGTACTTTTCCGCCCGAATCATATATGCACGAAAACTCATCCTGAACAGTCGAGGTAGGACAAAAAGTATCGTGTGCACCACGGGCGGAAAGAGATTAATGCTCGTGCTGTTTGCAGACCTGCAACGCCCTCGCGATAATCGCTTACTTTTCGCCCTTGATACATAATATACTATTTTGATGCAGTGGGTGTGAAATTGCAACTTTAAGAATTTATGAAATGCGTAAAGTGCAATTTTACAGACACTATCTCAAAAAAGCTTTTCAAAATATAACGTAATTAATTGTATTGATTAATTTTCTTTCTATTCTAAATGATAGAGAAATTTAATTTTATAAAGACTCCAACAACTGTATGGCTTGACTACGTTAGTAGAGATTATAATTTATTTTTATCAAAGTACTAAAAATTATCACTTTTAGATTAAACTATATTGGTTTTATATAGAATCTCTTTTCAACTAAAGATTTAAAAATCAAATAAAGTGCGCATGTAAATTTTATCGCGTCTTTCTAACTCTTCAATGACATTTATTCATGTGCGTAAGTTCATACTTATCCGAAACATATGTATATATCAGTAACGGAGAAAATTAACCGGAATTACTACTATAATGCTGAAAAAAAATCCTTATCGTCTACTGATTCTGTAGCTTTTTCACTCGCACTTATGTATTTACGAAAAAAAGCCGAACGGAACTTTCGATGAGTGTGGACTATCCAAGAGCACAAGCTAAATATAGCTCAAAGTAAGTGGATTTGGTAGTCTGTCAGGTACAATATAAAAAATCAATCGTTCTTGTTCTATTATCAATTTTTATTTCACATACAGAGTAACTTTCTCATTTTCCGTCTCAAGTTTTATATGAGCTCCATTAAAAAATTGACAATAAATTATTACCTAAATAATAATTTACATAATAATAGTTCCCTACACCGTTGTACCGAAGTTTATAATACTTTTATGAAGGCTTGTAATCATAGCAATAACGATAATAAGAGTTATAACAGTAATAATGTATATGGTATAAAACTTATTATAACCGAGAGTAACCAAAGCAATAAAAATTCGACAGCGAACAATACAAATAATCGCAAATAAAAGTCGATACGAACACTCATGGCTACTTTTGCATTTCATTTCGTAGTAGTATTTACATTAGATTAAGACATTTGATACACGCCGCTATACATTCTCTTTGTCAGGGTACACATTAATATTTTGTTGTTAAAAAGAAGTTGACGCGCAATTTTTCATTTGCAATCGTTCGATAAGACGTACAATTGTTTCACAGAAATTATCGATAGTGCTGTACACATTGTTTTGACATGAGCAAAGTGTTCACAAGGAAGCATCACGATAACCAACGAGGGTTATGAACTTCTGATCTTTTCAAATATGTTTATTTTTTTTTTCTTTCTTTTTTTTTTATAAAATATCAATAATTTTGATATCAGTTCTTTCCAGTAGCGCAAATCGATTTACTAGTTTAAAAAATTACTTTTCTATGTAACTGTCTTAAATACTACGCGATACTGTGATAAATATTGTACGTCTTGATCATAAAAGCAGACCAGACTGGATTTTACCAATTTCTTTCTAACAAAAGCATCCAAAGATGGAAAATAAGATTTTGGACAGACTTTTGTACATTTAATACTTCCTACTCTAGCGAAACACAACTTTTTTAGTGGTGGGTAGTCTCAGTTATTTATTACATTTACTAGTATTAATATTAGACCTTCAATCTACTTATATTTAATAACAGTTTTTAGACACGCAGTAAAATTCGCGCTAAATTACTTTGTTAAGTTTATTTCAATTATAATCTATTATTATTCATTATGCAGTTAGTTAATACTAGCAACAGAAAAAATACATACAGTATCATAATTTAAATGTATAATTACATATCTCAAGACTAAATAAAAACATATTTCTATCATCAAAATTTGTTTCAAGTGTATGTATTTTCTCGAAATGCACGAGTTTGTAACTACAATTGTCAATTACACACTCATGATGAAATTCTGTAATCCTCTATGTCAAGTTATTAAGTGATTTCTTTTTTAAATACCAATTTCATTGATTGTAAATAAATTAAATAAATAAATACATTTTTAAAACAGATTTGCTTGGAAAATGTTTTCCTGATTTTTTAAAACATTGACACCTTTAAAAATACTTTATAGTATTGTTATATAACTTAAATATCTTACACAGCTGATAAATGTATGTAAATCCATAATCATTTCTGCTCAATAGTTGTCAATGCAACAGTACGAAAAATATAAATATATTTTGCAATGCAACAAATGCTAGTACAATTTTCAACAACAATCAGGGTAATCATAAATATAAAATATAATAATAATAAAAACTATGTAACGAAATTAAATGTTACATAGTGTCAAAAAGTGAAGTCATGAATAATCATTCTTACCGTCATCTCCCGTCGTAAATGCAAGTCGATTTTCAATTAAATTTTTAAGCACCCTTACTGTGATTGTTTGATGCATTGCATAAATACATTATCCCTTAATCACATTTATATTCTAATACTCGGAACTTTTATTCCATTCATGTAATGCAGTTCCAGACTGTATGTTTTTTCCAAACGCTGTTGCGAGCGCAAAATTAGTGGAGATCAATTTCAAATTGTGAATTGGCACTTGACACAAGTTTTACGTCGATTCATGTCAATTTACTGAAAAAAAATTACACAATTTTTGTGAATTTGGTTTCTTGGAAATAAAATGGATTAATTATTTGATACATACTTTTTTGCTTTTGTTGATTTGTTTCTGTTAAAATAAAGTCTTTCAATTTCTGATAAGCCTTTTCTATATTATCATTTTCAATTACCAAATCAAAGTTTCCTGGAGCTTCACCTGAAGGTACATATATTTTAATAATTAAATTTTGAACTAATAGAAAAGTATGCATGGTTTTAAAATATAAATGATAATTTATGCTTACCAAAATCAATTTCTGATCTTGCACTAGACAGCCTACGTTGCAATGATTCATTGGTTTCAGTCTTACGGCCAATCAAACGTCTCTCTAGTTCTGTAATTGATGGAGGTTTTATGAAAATAAATACAGGGTTAAGTGAACTGGTCTTGATTTGTTTAACTCCTTCAGTTTCTATGTCTAAAACACAAATTTTGCCAGCCCTCTGTACGTCTTCTATGGCTCGTTTGCTATAACAATAAAAGAAATTATGATTTACTAGATTCAATTTAATACATGATCAATAAAATCTTTCAAGCATGTTAACTCAATATGATTACCTTGTACCATACAGATTGCCGCTAAAAGTTGCAGTTTCTATAAATTCTCCTTGTTCAATCTGCTGCTGCATGTCTTCTTTAGTTGTAAAATAATAATGCTTTCCATCTTCTTCACCAGGTCTGGGCTTTCTAGTCGTATGAGATACAGAAAAGCCAAATTTATCTGGGAATTCGTCGAATAACAATTTAATCAATGTACTCTTTCCACTGCCCGATGGGCCGCAGAATACTATTGGTCGAGGGCCTTTTTGAAGCATGATGGAGAATCCTAAAATTAAAATTTTATACTGAATATATTTTGTGTAAGTGCTTGCAATAACACATAAGGGATTTTCTTGAACGGGAAATGACAGTGAACAGTATAGTATATATGATATATATGTGATCAGTCATTACTCTTGACAAAATAAATAAAAATAAAAATATATTTTAGGAATTGCAACCAGAAAATTTGTTTGTTTTTAAAATTACAATATGTTGGTGAAGAATATTATTTGGCCTACATATTCAATCATACCTATTCTGAGCACTTTAAAGCTCAATGGCATTTGTGTACACGTTAGGAGATGCATCTATAATCTTGTGCTAATCTCTTTGAAATAAATAGCAGTCAAGAAACGAAAGTAATTTTGTACTATTCAAATCATGATCTTCCCACGTGAATATCCATAAAACCTGACAAAAAATCACAGTGAAGATAGGTAGGTAGTTGAAATTGAAAATTCTTAATTGGAAAACTGCGAGAAAATCGTGAGGAAAAGTTGTAGGATTATTTTGAGAATGATAAAACTGAAAATGGAATTCATTATTCAGTGCAGGGGATAGTATTAAAGTGCTATCAAGGTCTTGAAAGTATTGATTTTGTGACGTAAAATTTGTCGCAGACGCGCGAACGCTGTTAGGTACCGAAAGTATCCTCGCGGCAATTCCCAGCATAGCGGTAAAATTATTGACATCGGAGCATGCTTTTATATCCCCATTGCAGCAGCATTGAGCAGCCTGACTGCTCGGAAATCATTTTCTTTAAAAAGCGATGAAAGGGACGATGCAGTGGAACAGTGCGATAATGCTCAGGATAATAAATGAACGATGGCATGCCTCATTTATGAACGCGCGCGCGCGGAAAGTTTAGGTGCGCAATGCAATGTCAACTCGATATGCGATGCTTTTATTCGAGGGCTGGCGAGTTTTCGGAGCAATGAGAGGTAGCGGAAGCTCCGAAGTCGTCCGGCGGACGGCGATCTTA
The DNA here is from genome assembly GCA_949152435.1 of Gastracanthus pulcherrimus. Lineage (NCBI taxonomy): Eukaryota > Metazoa > Arthropoda > Insecta > Hymenoptera > Pteromalidae > Gastracanthus > Gastracanthus pulcherrimus. The sequence goes on from OX424576.1 coordinate 1,334,068, forward strand.
CCTTGATCGGTGCGTCGAGCGAAGTAAACGCAGTTGACGAACGCCTTCTTCGGAGCACTTTGCTCTTTAGCGGAAAAGCGCCAGAAGCCGCCGAACGTCCGCCACGTTTTTACGCTAGTGGCACGCGCGAGCGTTCACGCATCTGACCTGTGGGCTGTGCCTGCGAAGCTGTGCACACATATATATATATATACGTATAATTTTATTAACTCGTTCAACTCGCGTTCAGTCTTCGCTGCGAATCCTACCTACGTGGATTTCCGCCAGATGACGCTAGTACACGGGCAATTTCAATTTTCAAACATTTATTGTATCTTGCCTGTATATGTCAGATTTTGCTCAATAAAACTAATTGTAAATTGATGCGGGGAGGAAAGAATGAAAATACCACTTGTTTTCAATTTTGATAATCGGTCACATGTATTATTATATTTTAAACAATTTAAAAGTACAGAAGTTTTATGTTTATGTTGATACTTTGATTAGGGGCACCTTTGCGCAATTGTATATGCATTTGCAAATAGGTACATTATAGTTTAACGACACATAAAATATTTTCCTGAGATAAATGCTGTCCTACAGATCGCAACTGCAGACAAACCTTGATCTTATATAATATATATATTAAAAGTTAAGGATGAATGTATAAAAGAAATAATTCTGTCATTTCACTAGCTCAATTTTTTAATTTATCTCTAGTTATCCCTCCTTTACTCATTTTCTCTCATCCTTATATTCTCTCCTTAACCTTGTATAAAAATATACACGTATATATGATAACGTCGAGCTTGTGGGGACATTTATGGCATTATATATTTGAATATTAGAACATTGATCTACAATACTGGAGATCAATGATGAACTTTATCAACTTCATTAAGAAATCTAATTACCAGCCAATAATTACTATCGGTATTATTGACTCTCTGTTTAGTCTTTAAACTTTGTAATTGTTCAGTAATCTTGCCTAAAGCAGTAACATGATTTTAAAATAAGATGATTATAAATTTCAATAAAATTTTTACAATGGGAACTTTACTACTTTAATAACTTTGATAATTAAATATATTAATAAATTCGTAATGTCTATATATAACATTGGTTGATTGATAAAATTAATTTTTATCCCTAATAAGTGCAGTTAAAAGAGTTCCTTAAGGATAAAGTCTTGATAAATTTACATTTTATCATAGGAAAACAAAATATTTTAACATATAAATATAACCGACATCTCTTGAATATGTAAGTTTTTCAGAACTCTTTTAATGGAAGAAAAGTATTATGTTACGCAATCGCACGATTTTATTCTTAATAATATATATGTATATATCTCTGCACACGCTGCATGAAAAGCACAAATAAAAAATAAATAAATATCACATACTTCTCGAAAATCTTAACTTACATGGAAATCTAGTAAAGTTATGTAATATAGAATCAAAAATGACAAATACAGTTACACATTCTCACTGTCTATAACTTTAAAAGTTGAGGCTCACGCACTTGATTGTGCACGACGATGAAGCAACAATCATCGTCGCAACTCCTAAAACATTTTGTCTAGCAAATAGCTTTGTGTATAATGGCAAGAATAATCAACCAATTTCAAACATGAATATTAGCAGATAGTTTTGCTTGAGTCCTACGTCGAGCCAACTCCGACATAACAACTGGACCAATATGAGGCAATCTAGGGCTGTTGGACATGGCTTGATAAGTCGCAGCTACAGCATTCTAAAATCAATGTTTTATTCATTTAAAAATTCTATTTATGATTATATCTATATGTATTTAATTTGACTAAATATTATTATTTTTGCAATACCTTTACAGTAACTGGATCCTTAGTGATATCAGGCAAGAGATTAAGAGGTAGACGATGTCTGTTAATAATCCAAGGATGCTTCAATATGTTGGCTGCAGTAGGCCTTCTTGTTGGGTCTACATGCAGCATTCGTTTAACTAATTCTTTTGCTTCAGTCGAAATTTGACACCACACACCACTATCCATATCAATATAACCACGTCCAATTCTATCCAAAATATCATTTGCTGTGTCTCCAGGTGTATTAGGAAATGGTATACGACTGTAAAAAAATTAAGCTATTTTTTGTAAAATGTATTTTTTTGACGCAATATAGCAAGAAACTTACCCAGATAACATAATGTACAATAAAATACCAAGAGACCAAATGTCACAGGCAGCATCATACCCTTGACGTTTTAGTACTTCTGGAGCTACAAAATTGGCTGTATAACAAGGTGTCATTAATAGGCCATTTTCTGCTCTCAGCTGCTTTGCAAAACCAAGATCGCAAATACATAAAGTTGAAGGATTAAAACCTGGCTTAGCATATAAAATATTTGATGGTTTTATATCACGATGAACGACCTATATAATCATATTACAAGATTATACTAAATATATGACTGCAAATTATTAATAAAAAAATTAGTATATCAATAGAAACATTACTCCATTTTCATGAAGATATTGCACAACACTGGTAATAGTGTAGGTGACTTCAGCAGCTTCTGCTTCAGTAAAATTACGACGCTGTAACATTCGATCAAGAAGCTCTCCTCCACGTAATAAATCTAATACAAGGTAAACATGTCTTTCATCTTCATGAAGAGCTCTTAATGTAACAATATGTGGATGTCTTCCATAACGTAATAATATTTCTATTTCTTCTGTTGGATCACGTTTTTTTCTATCAATTACCTACAAAATGAAAATAAAAGAATTTACAAAAAAATAACAATTATTTCCTTAAATCTGATAGACTTACTTTAATGGCATATTCTGTTTTTGTTGCTTTATGAACTGCTAAATAAACAGTACTATAACTTCCCTTGCCTATTTCTTGCTTAAAATCGTATTCATCAGTTATACATGAAGGATTAACATAAGTTGGAAAGCTGGTAGTTACATTTTCACATTGCTTGTGCTCAGCATAAACATCGCGATCATCAAGTAGGCACGGTGCTACAAAACTAAACCCTCTAAACAGTTCATGTGCAGTAGCACTTGGTGGCACTCCAGGTGAATCTGAAATTTAATTTAATAAAAAGTTAGTGCAAATGTTTCACGAAATTTTTTTTACTAATGGTCTATCAGAGTGAATGTATCATACCTCTAGGTGTTTTACATGTGAATTCGCTATCAAAATAAAAAGCATCATCCTCTTGACTTACAGCTGGTTTAAATGGCGGTTTTATTTCTTTTTTGTACAACTTTTGCCAATCAATCGTTTCGAAAAATATGTGATTTTTTATTTCATCTATACTTTCTATAAGAATAAACAAAATAATAAAAAAGTATTTAATATCATTAAGACAAAAGTTAAAAGAATTTCTCTAACATTTGTATAATCTTGACTTTATGATTATACTATATCTTTCTCAATCTCTAGCTTATATAAATAAACAAATATATTTACTTATTCAATGAAATGTTACAAAATTATCAATTAAACTAATGATTTGGCTAAGTGCATGCATGTAACAGTGGGTGTTTTATTTTCAAGATTGAATACATTTTATAAAAATAGAAACGTTTGAGTTATGGAGTATGTACGTTTCTAAATTATTTAAGGTATATATTGGATATAAACCAAATCCATTTCTAAGCCATTAGGCTGAAATTAAGTCTATATTATATTATACTACAAAATTCATACTCACTGGATCCCAATCTATTTGCAGGATTTCTTTTAAATAAAACACGTAAAAGCGCCTGCGCTTCTGGTGATATTTCTTGTGGCATACCTAGTTTGGCCTTAAGAATTTGAGTCATTGTTTCTTTACGATTAGCTCCTTGAAATGGCAATGCACCAGTTAGCATTTCAAACTATACAATAGTAATGTTGTTAGAAATTATTTTACAAATTTTAAAATAAATAATTTTAATTAGTAAAATATATTAGTACAACCATTAAAACTCCAAAACTCCACCAATCAGCTGCAAGAGAATGTCCTTTTCGATTAACAATTTCAGGAGCCATATATTCAACTGTACCACAGAATGAATAAGTCTGTGTATCATCAAGTGGTTGTTTACTTAAACCAAAATCTGTCAAGGCAATATGACCTTCTGTATCAAGTAATATACTGAAAAAAAATCAAGTTTTGTAAATTTGAAATATTTGAATAATAAGTATACAAAATTATCAATGGTAACTGACTTTTCTGGTTTCAAATCTCGATAAATAATTCCAAGACTGTGTACATGATCCAAAGCCAGTGCTAATTCTGCTAAATAAAACTTTACATCTTCTTCTGTAAACATAAGCTGAAATAAAATAAAAGTATTTTATTTTTATTGTTATTACTTCTTTTAAATTGAAATACGAGTACATATATTTTTCAACAAACCTGTTTAGACAATCTGGAAAATAAATCACCTCCTCTCAAGAAATCAAGAATCAAGTAGAGTTTTCCTTCTGTTTGAAATGCATAATGCAAACGTACTATAAAAGGATGTTCTACATCAACTAGAATATTTCGTTCCATCTTGGTTCTCACTCTATCCCGAACTAAAAATGGGTGTACGAATACTTATTGAAGATACATATATAAAACATTATATATTTTACAAATAATACCTTTGAGTGTTGCTTTTCTCAATACCTTCATGGCATAAAGAGTTCCACTATCTTTTCCCACTGTTTTTCTCACCAAAAAAACCTAAATATTGTTTAATTTATAGTAAAATTGTAGAAAAAACTTTAAAATAAATATAATATGTAAATCTTGCAACCTTGCCAAATGATCCTTGCCCAAGAACTTTAAGAAGTTCAAAATGTCTGGGTTCTGCTTTTTCATGACCATCTCGAACAAGATCTCGCACTTCAATTTCATGGGACTCTGAGCAGCCATTTGAATGAGCTTCTATAGAACTTCTTGGAATCATGTTCTCTTCTTGACTCTCAGCAGAAAGGATTTCTGAAGTTAGCTGTAAATTTATTAAAATCAGTAAATTATATAAGGTTAAGATGGATATAAGAATGATCTTTGATGATTTAAAAATAATACTTTAAATAAAAAATCAAAATTTTTGTATACAATTGTTATAAATTATTTATTTGTACGAGCTTAAAATATTTTGAACCAAAATCGCATAGCACGAATAAATAAACTAAATAACATAGTTTTATGCATTAAATTACCTTTTCATTTATTTGCTCATGATTCCAAGGAACTGTTAGCGTAGCCAGCGGCATTTTCGAAGCTAGAAGTTACGTTTTTTAATGTAAATACTTGCGAATATCTCTGCACAAAAAATCCTCTTAATCTCTAACATTTAGCACAGCCCTGCGTGAGTAATCGAGGAGGTGACCGAGTATCTATGGGTTCCACGGCTTTTGTGATGTGAGTATCTGCTGAAGTAGCAGCAGACGCAATCTGTTGCTCCTTCTATGTTGTTGCTGTCAGTTTTAACCGTGGATGCTGAATAAAGTTAATGCATACTGCATACATCGCGATTCGCGGTTAACCGTTGGCGGATGTATTGACCACGAGAGTACACTAACACAATTTAAATGAATACTATATAGACGCACCTATCCATATCTATATACATCCTATGAATAAATCTATCTACGCATACATTTACATTTACGTGTAATATATATATATATATATATATATATATACATATATACACAATGACACACAACATATGCGTGTATGTAAGTACGATTAAAATCAAACCGTCCTTACCGACTGCACATATGTACAGACGGTATACCAAACAACGGATTGTTTCTTTGCAGTATTGTTAATCGCTACTCGTCTACCTATAATGATTCAATTTATGTATATTGTTTATACTTGCTATACAGATAAGCTCATTTTTGTACAACATAGAAAAGAAGAGTTGTTGTGAAAATCAATTGATAATAAGAATAATCATCAGTCGGTAAGCAATAGAGTTAATTACTTTTGGTCTGTGCAGCCGCAGCCAGCAGCAGTCCGCTGCAGTGTCTTCACTACGCTGAGCGAGACTTTGCGGGAGTAGAGAAATAGAGAGTGAAAAGTGCGAGGCAGTGCTGACGACGGCTGTTTTCGACTTGGCAAGAGATTGCAACAAAAGGAGATACCGAATTTCATGAATTTCATGCCACTCCGAGTGATCGTAGTGTGCCCTCGCTAGGATACCCATGTTTATCAAGAGCCAGAGAGCAAAAAAGTCAAGGCGCAGGACACCGATGGACGAGCGGACAAAGCAGAAGGTGATGGTGCTGCTGGTACAGCTGTAAAAGATACACACACGGGCGTTCGCTTATTCGCGATGTTTACGAGGCGGACGAGGACGACGACGACGACGACGACGACGACGACGAGTAGGAGGTGGAGTCATCGCCTTTTCTAAGGCGATCATCGGTCCCGATTACGAGTTTCAGGCCTCGCGCCTGCTTGGATTTCTGGGCGGAACGTTGGGCCTTCAGATATCACATAATAAGCAGCCAGTAAGCGATATATAGCTGTACACACGTAAATAATACATCAACACTACTCTGACTCTGACTCCGACTCTGACTCTGACTGACACACGTCCAGCAAAAAATATTTCCTTCAAATGTAAGCTTTTACTCGTTACAAGCACTCCTTTTATGTAAATTCATAGACAAGTCTTGTGTTTGCCTTTGGAATGAAGAAACACCTGACAAATACTCTAGTATAGTCTCCTGCAGTGATTCTGTTCTTGCTCAACGCCACAAAATACAATAGACTTTCAAGGTATGCAATTTTACCTATTTCTTACATACTTAATAGTATGCGTCCATTCGTTGATTCATCAAAAATAATTAACGTATGTTTCAATACTTTTGAAAGATATTTTAAGCCAAATATTTTTCACATACAAGTTAAAACACATTTCTTTCAATTTTTATTTCATATTCTAAAGATTGTTTCTACACTTATTCACACTAATGTACTGGCTTTCAAAATTATTCATCTTAATATATATTTAAATAATTTAAAAACAAGTAACATATAAATAACAAATATTCAAAACATTCAAACAGGACATTTAAAAATTTTAAGTTTTTCTTTAGGTTTTAGTTTCTGTTAGTCTATGATAGCTTTCCTTTTTTACATTTGGCCATAAGCCAAATTCTATAGAGATGTTTATCCTATAAAATACTATTTTTAAAATATATTCATATTTTTTTAAGTTAGTAAAACATTAACAAAATATTATTCTCACAGTTCTAGCAAAAATGGCGGAAATCAAAATGGATCAGGAAACTGTGTATGGAACACACGAAGATAGTCATGTCGTCATGTCGGAGAAAGTGCAATCACTGGCTGGAAGTATTTATCAAGAGTTTGAGCGAATGATTGCCAGATATGATGAAGATGTTGTTAAAGAACTTATGCCATTACTAGTCAATGTATTAGAGTGCTTAGATATTGCATATACACAAAATCAAGAGCATGAAGTAGAGTTGGAGCTGCTTAGGGAGGATAATGAACAACTTGTTACTCAATATGAAAGAGAAAAACAACTTCGAAAAACATCTGATCAAGTAAAACTAATATCTACTTTAAAAAATATTTGTTATTTTTGTAATTAGTTGAAAATAAATATAAACTTTATTTTTAACAGAAATTATTAGAACTAGAGGATGCAGCAGAAGACGAACGTAAAGATCTAGTTTCAAAAATTGATAGTTTGGAATCTATTGTCAGGATGTTGGAGCTCAAAACCAAGAATTCTCACGACCACGGTACAAATGTCACTGACAACTCCAGTCAAAGAAAAACCCCTTACAGTAGAGTAGTTTATTTTGAGTTTATTTTATGTTCAGTTTAAATTTTTCTTTGTGCTTTTTTCACAAGATATAAAGGGACTTCAAAAATTGTGCATCAAAATACATACATTTGGCTTTCATGTTTTTGTCCAGCTTGATTTTTATTATCATTATTCATTTTGAATTTTATTTATTTTTTTATTTTGTTTTTGAAATAATCATTGGCTTGCATTATCATTTGTATCTTCAACCAATATCACCCTTGGGCCCATTGCAATACACAATAGAGTACTGTCAACTAATATTCAACTTGTGAAATAACGTTTTCAATTTCAGTTGTTCGTCTGGAGGAAAAAGAATCAGAGTTGAAGCGCGAATATTCTCGGTTACACGATCGTTATACAGAACTATTCAAAACTCATGTTGATTATATGGAAAGGACAAAGATGCTTGTTGGTAGTTCAGAAAGATTAGAAAATTCAACATCTAACAATCGAGCTACAAGTCGATTACCACCACTTGGAATGGCACATATGTCCCGCAGTTCAGGTCCCCTTAGTTATGGATTTCAAAGTTTAGAAGCGAGTATGAATGCTGAAGATATTCAGGAAGAAAGTCCACCTAGTGCTTCAAGTTTAAGGACAGAAATGTTAGATAGTAGCAGTGAAGCAGCTGTAGAAACGTCTGACAAGAGCCAATTAACAGATCAACCAGTGAAAGAAAACAAGACCACAGATATTTCTAGACGTGAGAATAATTTATTTTACCAGGTTTAGTGCTAACAATGTAATAAAGTTCAATTGTCTACAATTTTGGTAACCAATGGAGATAATTTTAAAATAACTAGAAATCTTTGATTTTTATGTGATATTTCGTATATTTTAGCACTATTATAACAAATTTTTTTATTTTTTTGTTCTTTGGATAATACAGAATAACAAATTCGTCAGCAGGAGCTATTTGAATAACTTCCTGCTCTATACTGATATTTCAATTTAAAATAAATTCATAGTGCTTTTATGTAGTTTGTTAATTCCTGAACAATTAACATAATTTATTTTGTTTAAATGTTCAATTGTCTCAGGAATTTCCACTACTTCATAGGCAGTTTGCTAAATGACTACAGAGATATCGGTAAATAGAAAGTATACAACATTTAACTCCCGGTTTATATCAAATATGGCCCACCCTCCAGAGCTCAGGCTTGGAGTGGCGAAAAAACGAGTTTGAATAATTAATCAGAAATTTAACGATATTAAATCAGTAATTTAACGATATTAAATCAGTAATTTAACGATATTAAATCAGTAATTTAACGATATTAAATCAGTAATTTAACGATATTAAATCAGTAATTTAACGATATTAAATCAGTAATTTAACGATATTAAATCAGTAATTTAACGATATTAAATCAGTAATTTAACGATATTAAATCAGTAATTTAACGACATTAAATCAGTAATTTAACGATATTAAATCAGTAATTTAACGATATTAATCAGTAATTTAACGGTATTAAATCAGTAATTTAACGGTATTAAATTAGTAATTTAACGATATTAAATCAGTAATTTAACGATATTTAAATACTACTCAAACTACTCAAATTTGTATTTCTGTCAGTTCAAGCCTGGGCTACAGGGACCAGTCCAGGCTTGAACTGACAGAAATACAAATTTGAGTAGTTCTTAATCATAGATCTGTCAGTGCAAAAACTAAATTAAAAGAAGATTAAATTAAAAATTAAATTCGTCTTTCCTGTACTTCAAACTTGGATTTCAGAGGGCGACCCAATTTTCATAAGAACCGGAAGTAAATGCTGCATACTTTCATTTAAACAATGAATTCATGCTATCTTGAAATTTTCTAATTGCCAAGAACTCTTTAGGCATTTAGCAAACTGCCTATAGGTAATAGATAGTGTTGATGCCTGTAGGAATCCACTATGTAGACAAGTAAAAGGTTATCGTTGGTACATTCATGTATTAACCAACATTATGCTAAATGCCGAATTATTGTATTAATACAGTAGCTTCAGTACTGAATTTGTTAAACTTAGTTTAAAACTTATTGCCATATAATGGAAGCTAAATCGCTTAAATGTTTTAAAGATGTGAGTCCAGAAACAGAAACAGCGCCAGTGATAACAACGCCGACATCTCCACGTGTAGAAAAATTGGCTACAACTCCTGGTGGACGAAGTCGAACGGACAGAGAAGAACGCCGAAGTGCAAATACGTTATACCAAGAAATTAGTTTTCAGGATGCTGATGCATTGGGAGAAATGGATGAAGGAGCCGATATTACAGGTAAATTTTGAAACTTAATTTAGAGTAATTTCAAATATAACATTTTACTTAAATTTGTAGGAAGTTGGGTTCATCCAGGAGAATATGCTTCATCGGGTACGTGTAAAAAAAGTATATATCACAAAATTTCAAACCCATTTCTTGTTGTAATACTGTAACATGTCGAGTAACAACAAAAATTGTAATACTATTTGTATGTTATATGATATTGTAATAGTATTTACATTGTGAAAAGAGAGTATAACTTTAAACAAGTTTGATAAGTTAATTAAGCATGCCAATTGTAAATAGAATTGTAAAAATGATTTAACAAGTCTGCTAACTAATAATTTTCATGTTTGTGTCAATGCTGTACTCCTGTTTCAATGAAATCTTCGTTTAATGATGCATGCAACGAATAACCTACATACATGCAGTTAACGACAACTTTTTTGGTAAGAGATTACATTTCTCAGTGTAAAATAAAATTCTACTCTGCATTTTAAGCATGGCTTCTACTATTTTTTTTATAAAACTATTGTACATTTGTTTTATGTGTTTTTTATATTTCATTTCTATTATAAAAGTCTAAAATAAAGTGAAATTTAACAAATCTGTAAAGTCAAACTTAACACATAATAAAATATATTACGTTACAGGTATGGGCAAGGAAGTTGAAAACTTGATAATGGAGAACAATGAACTTTTGGCAACAAAGTAAATATATTTGTTTGATTGACATTTTAAAAACAATTCTTAGAATGTAAAATTAAAATGTTAATATTATTATAGGAATGCTTTGAATATCGTGAAAGATGATTTAATCGTGAAAGTAGATGAATTAACTGGGTAAGTTAAAATCTTAATATGAAAAGATCATCAATAAATAAATAAATAAACAATGCAATATTGAAAATATAGGGAACAAGAGGTACTTAGAGAAGAAATTCGTGGTTTGCAACAAGCTAGGGATCGCCTTCGACAGCGAGTTTTAGCTTTAGAAGAAGAACTTAAGAAAGTAAAAGAAGAAGCTGATGCTGCAGCAAAGGCAACTAAAAGCGACGATGAGGAAGAAGTTCCATTAGCACAAAGAAAGAGGTTTACAAGAGCTGAGATGGCAAGGGTGCTGATGGAGAGAAATCAGTATAAAGAAAGATTTATGGAATTGCAAGAAGCTGTTCGATGGACAGAAATGATACGTGCTAGCAAGACAGATCCATCCAGCATATCTGGTGGCAAACAAACTTTTTGGAAATTGTAATTCATACAAGATTAACTTTATATACTTTATGTGTTAAAGTGTAAGAATAAAAATATAAATGTTTGTTTATAATTAGTTTTAGCAATCTCTTCACGGGCCCAGCAGACCGAGGGCCTCTAGTACGAGGACCACACATCCGCTACAGCGCACCAGCTAATCAAGTAGTTCCAGCTGCTCCTCTGGATATGATGCGTAGGCGAACACTTAAAAATCGACACGATTTTCTAGACCAAGGAGACACCATGTGAGAAATGTCAAATTTAGTTATAACTTCTTTATATACATTTTTAAGTTATAGAATTTGTGGCAAGGCTCTTCTATTTTTGTTTATTTAATTTTGTACACAGGTATTATATTTATAGTGAATGTTTATTAGTTATTTTTGACTATGTTGCATGTTCTCATTACAAGTCATTAGTATAAGTTTTAATGAGTACTTGTAGATATTGTGTATAGTTAAAGCTTTTAAAAATTTTGATAATTCTTATGTATAAAAAAGATACTTTCAATGTTACGTATGTTATTGGTCTTTTTTATTTTGGAAAAGACCAAATATAAGAATTTTGTAACATTTATAAAAGTTTTTAAATGAACGATTGTTACATTAAATTATAATCATGTTGTGTATATAAATGTTTTGTTTATATTTTAAAATATTAGAGTATGGTAATTCCATCGTAGAATAAACGAAATTATGTTTATGTTTTACACTCTGACTTTTATTGAATTGTTGGTGTATATTGCTTTGGTATCTTTACTCTGGGTCTGCACTTTGTTTCTTCCCTGCGATGCACTCAAGAAAACCCAGCTTTTCGCCTTAGATTATGTACTTAAGTAACAGGTAATATTGTTTCATCTTTCTCTACCTCTTCATTCCAAACTGCTGTTGAGCAAACATTAGTGCTTACTGACTTTCATTAAACAAATGTATTGTTATGTCTGTTATGTCACAAGTTTATAATTTTAGTATATTAGATTTTGTATTCATATCATTAGTTGGGTTTATGCAGAGTAAAAAAATTAATATGTAGCAATGATATTTGGCAGTAGTTTCCGACTAAGAAAGGCAGCTCCAAAATATAATTCGTCACAATCGTTGGTTTCAGGTCATCTGAGAAACTTGTGGCAAGGCGCGCAAATGAAAGAAGAGAACAGTATCGTCAAGTAAGAGCTCACGTCCGGAAAGAAGACGGCCGATTGCAAGCTTATGGATGGAGCTTGCCCGGTAAACCGAGTGCTCCAACTCGACAACCAGTTCCAGTACCTGTTTATTGTAGACCTCTGCAGGAAACCGAGCCAGGAATGAAAGTAAGTTTTTTCTTATTATTCAACATGCATATGCGTCCATATATAAATACCTTATAAAAAATGGTTTACATTTGTATAGATTTGGTGTGGGGCTGGTGTCAATTTGAGTGGAGGCAAGACTCGGGATGGAGGATCGATGGTCGGCGGTAGTGTCTTTTACGCAGCAGAAGCACGGGAAACAAATAGCGACTCTAAAATTGAACCTGAGGATGCAATCGAGCATTTGGATAAGGAACTACAAGAGAGTGAACAGAGGAGGCTTGAGGCCGAAAGGCTAGAGCAGCAGTTAAGTTCACTCGTTTGGATATGCACGTCCACGCAGAAGATGTCCAAAGTAACTGTGATAGATGCAAATAATCCAGCCGAGATACTTGAAGTTTTTAACGTTTGTCAGAGCCATTTACTGTGCATCGCAAGTGTGCCTGGTGCTAAAGAGAGCGATTATGTTCAAAATGCAAGAGATATTAGTAACGACGAACAGGCAAGTAAAGAAATCGATAATCAAGCAGAGATCGCTCTTTCGGATGAAATTCAAATTCAAGGAACTCTAGAACCAAAAATTGTTGAAATTACTAAGTCAGGTAACACGTCGCCAGAAGAAAAAACGGACCAGTCTCGTGAAATTGGTTCCGATCCTAATTCTGTTGCTGAACCTCCGAGTTTGGAAGTTGACGCTGAAACAGTTAATTTAGGAAAAGTTCGTTTTGTAAAAAATTCTCCCGAGTCTAGTACTTTGCAAATAAGTACAAAAGACGAGGGTGAGAAATGCGATGAAGAAGGTGAAGCTCCAATAGAAAAAATGTCTTCTATCCAACCGACCATGTGGCTCGGAGCTCAAAATGGAGCCGTTTTTGTTCACTCTGCTGTAGCCAAATGGTCGGTTTGTTTACATACTGTTAAATTACAAGATGCTGCCCTTGCCATTGTGTACGTAAATTTTAAAATGTGAAATTTTATTAAAAATAATTTAATATAGTCTTTATTAATCCTTAAAGAAAATAAAAAATGTATTTCTGTTTGCTATGTAGACACATTCAAGGTCGTGTATTAGTTGCGTTAGCGGATGGTACCGTAGCGATATTCAGAAGAGGAGTTGATGGCCAGTGGGATCTTTCTCAGTACCATGTTATAACATTGGGAAGCCCGCAACATTCTATCAGATGTATGAGTGTCGTTTTGGGTAAAACTGTGTGGTGTGGTTACCGTAATAAAATTCACGTTATTGATCCTATTTCACTGTCCCTCGAGGTAATTCGTAATTCTTAAAGCTAGTCCAATTCTTAAAATACATTTATATAAATAAACATGAGGAATATGTGAAACCAGAAGATTTTTCATTGCAGTGCACCGTTGATGCACATCCACGCCGAGAGTCGCAAGTTAGACAGCTGGCCTGGCTTGGCGAGGGTGTTTGGGTCAGCATTCGACTAGATTCGACATTAAGACTGTACCACGCTCATACATATCAACATTTGCAAGATGTTGATATCGAGCCTTATGTTAGTAAAATGCTAGGCACGGGAAAACTGGGTTTTTCCTTTGTACGAATTACAGCACTACTTATATCTTCTAACAGACTTTGGATCGGTACAGGGAATGGTGTGATCATCTCTGTTCCTTTATCCGAAAGTAAGATATTACGTCGTTTATTTTACTTTTCTTCCGACAGCACATAAAATTAAAATCAATGAAATTCAGGTGCGGGTGGTTCGATGGCTGTGTCACGTATTCAGACGGGTAGCGGAAAGGGCGATGCTCCCGGAGTTGGTGTTAGAGTCTTTGCTTCCGATCACGGCGTCACTCCAGGCAGTTTTGTTCCGTACTGCAGTATGGCTCATGCACAACTTAGTTTTCATGGCCATAGAGACGCTGTAAAAATGTTCGTTGCCGTACCAGGTATGTCTCTATTGTCAACAAGAACTAATTAGTGAAAAAAAATCAATTAATATTTGTACTTACTCACACTTACATATTGACGAATTCTAGGTCATGGTGGTCAAAGTGCTGCTTCAGATAATTCACAACCGGCTATGCTTGTTTTATCTGGAGGTGAAGGTTACATTGATTTCAGAGTTGGTAAGTAGCCTGCTAATACAAGAAAATCATGATGTTAACAAATTGGGATGAGAAAACCCGTAACAATGGGCCGACTTTGTCATAAAAGCTGTTAATAAAACAGATGTTTTAAAATTCGTTCGACATGCTTATAATTTCAGCAGATGAAGCTGAGGATGAGAGTGACGTGGCTACACATCTAATTGTATGGCAATTAGTCAGGTATGCCCCCAGAGAGTACCGGGATGCATATGAGCCTGCTCTACATTTATCATATAAGCATTTGATGATTAACCAACGGCGCATATATGTATACATAATAGAAATCAATTTTTTCAATTTTACTACACTGATTAACATAATTGGTTAATTACACTTTCAAAAAATTGATCAACTATTCGACCGTCTATAGCATGAATTACCGCAAGCCAATTTTTGTCGCAAATGACATAAAAATTTCATTGATATAAGTAAAACCTGCCCAGTTTTTTCATAATCCCTTATTACGAAGTCGAAAAATAAGTAATATTTTAAGCCAATAAAGGTTTATATAGTTTCCATTTTTAAACTGTCGTATGTTCACAGTTACTTCGCATAAACACCATAAGTCTCGACTTGCGTCTTTTTTTCCTGCGTAGAAACACCATAAGTCGTAGATACTTCGTAAAAATGCCGTATGACGAATTTCGCCAAGACATGCGTAGTTTTTAAAAAGTAATAAGCAACATATAAAATATGGCTTAAGGACATATATTCAATTTTATTTTCCTTTTTGAAAATATTGAAGTTAATTTCCTCGACTTGCAGCTTTTTTACAACATACCAGTAATTTGCAATTTGTATGTTCACCATTGAACTTAACACTAGCTTTCTTATACAAGTTATTATGATTACTTGAAAAAAATGATTTTTTTTCTTAAGTACAATATTATTAATAAAAAACACGTTTTTACTAATATCTAGAATTCATTCAAATCTGACTTACGGTATTCTATGCTGTTGATGGTAGTATTCTGATTAATATAAACATACTTCGAAAAAATTGATCAGCTATTTTTATTGGTGGAATTGGTAAAAATAACATTATTGGTGGAGACTCGAATGGGAATGGCACAATTAACTGAAATCTGCTTTAGAATAATGCTTAATACACAAAATTACAATAATAACTTTTGTGCATAGTTTAATTCACTAACAAAAACTAAATCTACTCTGCATCATACAAACTCTGACAAAAATTTCTATTTTCATTTCTTAACAGAAAATGAAGATGCATTTTTTCATTTTCTATGCTCTCTGGGGGTTGGATTGTGAAAAGAAAGCTGTTGTATTTAGCAAATTTGTTGCATTTTAATATGTTTAGTAAGGAAAGTTTGAAAAGCTCCCTTTGAGTATTTAGAATACATGTAAATGTTAATTAAACTACTAATTTAAAGAATTCTAGTTTTGAAGAGAGAAATCGTAGAAAATGGAATATTCACTTCTTGTAATGTTTGTAGGTGACGGTGAAGATGCAGAAGAAGGAATTGACCGAGCAACTGCATCAGCAGTGTCGAATTCTGAGGAACAAGGTGAACAGAGTCATTTAATCGTGTGGCAAGTGCAATGTCCAATGCCAGTGACAAATGCCTAGTCTTGCTGGAAGAACTGATAGTTCCTTCAGGGGGTCAATAGGGTGCCTGGCCTAGCTTCGTCTTTTAGCAACGACCCGTTGGCATTGAAACATTTAAGCTCGACTGAAAAGAACAGCGCCACTATTTGGTGTCTAACCAAATTGCCAAATTTCAGAAGGCTTGTGCTTCAGGAGAAATTTTAATACTATTAGCATATTCGCAGCGACGATCATGTTGTCAATTTGATAACTCGACGATTTTAGGAAATGTAATTAACTTGCAGTCTGTTAACAATCGCAATTATTATAATTGTCGTTTTATTTTGTACCTCCTTCACTTACGTATGTCATTACGTATTGATTGATCAAGTATATATTTTAAAAAGTTTGCACATCAAAGTGATAAACTTTTTTGGAGGGTATAAATTTTAGAAATGATTTTTATGAAATGTTACATTTCATATTGACATATTATATTAAGTATGTTTGCGCATTGCTTAATAGCCACATATATTGCGTGAACGAATTTTTGGCAGTAATTTATTTATATCTCACCAATATAATGTGTACATGTGTAAGGCTCCTTATCAATGAATATTCAATATGCGCATCAAGCTAAGATTAGATTAGGTCATTAAAAAATATATGTCATAGAGATATTATTTTTTTTATTTATTTAACAAAATCAACAATTATTTCTATCTATAAATTACTTTGGTATTTAATCAGCAAACAAATTTGTAGGAAAATATTCCTTGGGTATTTGTAAATAATACAATGTTGATACTAGTGAAAGATATTTGTTATGTTATGCAGTGTTTTTCAATAGAAACAAGTAAGAAGCATTATTGCTTCCTTTTTTTCTATTGAAAAGGCTATTTTGAATCTCCTACCAAAGATGCAGGTCTAATATAAAAATATTCAAGAGACAAAATGAAATTGTTTGTACAATAAACTTTTTGGCTACTATTCAAAATGATGTGTGCACATCAAATTAAAAAATTGATTTTTATGTGTTGAGCAAGGAATTATGTACCTGGTTCGAACAAAAGGTGACCGTAAAAAATAAAAAACGAATGAACTAAAACTACCGGTGTTCAATTATTTTAGAATTTTTTTTGCCATTCTGAATTAAAATATTTATGCTTGTAAAGATAGCAGAGGAAATTTTTGTAATGTTATTAGAAATATTTTCTTCTATATAGTAAGCAAGAGATTAACTGAATTTGTTTAAATAAATTATGTTCTTTTTTGTTTCCAAGAAAGTGACTTTCATTTATTAAAAGTTAATATATATATATATAATATAGGTATTTACACATTTACGAATAAGTAGGATAATAATAATAATAATAATAATATGTCATAACAGTGATAAGAATTTGTCTTGATGTAATAATTGATAAAAAGCACCAATTATTTAATTTGTACCCAATATATGAAATATTGGGTGAAAGCGTATTCAATCAAGATGCAGCATGATAAGAGGTATTTCACTGATCATTGTAATTTAAAATTTGTAACTAATTGCTTTTGTTGTTAATTAACAAAAAACTAAATCTTGTTGTTATATACATTTATAAAGATTATGAATTTGCAAAAGAATTATAAAATAAATTAAAAAAAAAATTTTTTTTTATCGTTTTCAGCTGTGATTTTGCGAATGCTTATATTGCAGCTAGGATGCGAAACATGTGAGGTTTTCTTGAATGAAAATCAAAGTGAAAAGTGGCTGTGCAGTGTGCAAGGTGTGTCGCTTGACTTCATCGTATAACTTGACTCGTCACGACGATTCACGATGCTCTGGGCTCTGGCCCGTGCTCCAGCGCCACCATGCTTCAGCGCTATTTGCTTCAAGTTGAGCGAGAAATCGCTGCGTATCCCCACTTATACTGGCGGCTCTGCTCGAAACCCAATAAAAGGTCGTACTATCAGCGCTGCTTCCATCGCCAGTGGCACTCGAGCTACGTTAGCTGCGTACCGGTTCACGCCACAGCGACAAACAAACCAACTCCCGTAGTATTTTTCGCCCTCGGCTTTTTTATTCGTTTCTCCAGCACCTGCAAAGGCTTACACGAGTCCGCAATAATGTCTAGAGATCCTGCCACTGATCAGCTCAACGCCTACAAGAAATCTGTCAAGGTTAGTTAGCATTATAAGTATTCCCTTGTTTATTCCTATCTCCCTGAGATTGGTACAAACTCATTAACATTTATTCTCACGTTATTATCAAACACCCAAGCGGAAAATATACACAAATGCACTGTGCTATTATTTCACGTCATTTGTATATTCGCGCATTTCTGTACTACGCATCAAGTGCTGTTTAGCTGCACCCGGCTTAAAAAAAATTACTCTGCATAAATAGACGACCAACCTGTTTTCCATGACATATTTTTTTTGCATGTTTTATCAAGTATTTTGCGAGATACAGAAGCATTTTTCTTTCGAATCTCGATGAATGGATACCATTATTGCACATTTGAATAAATATTATCTCGAGTGCCTTATCAATCACATGCTCATTACAAATATATTGACTTTAAGTCAAGTCTGTTTTGGAATATTCTCGGTGCAAGCGTTTCAAGTGGTCTACAATTTTTTAATTTTTTATAATTACATATTAGTACATAATATCAATTCTCAAACTTAATGAGTTTTTTAAGACGTATTTTGTTTAATATTACATCGTCAAAGAATTTGGCTAAGAGTATTTATAACGGTATTGATCAATCCAAAGATCGATCAGACGATTGTTTTCAATAATTAAAGAGCAACTTAAACGTTTAAAAATTTGAGTAATAATTAAACAAATGAATAAGTAGAAAAATATTATTTTAGTTAATATTTTTTATATGCAAATGACATAAAAATACGACATAATATTAAACACACACAATTTTCATTTCATTCCATGTATATACAATTCATTATTTTATTAAATTCAAGTATATTATCCCTAAATGAATATGCATTGAGGCGGCCTTCAAAAACTTGGCAATTTATTTATTTATTTATTTATTTTAAATAATTTTGTTTACAATGAGAAGATGGTATGCATATATAAAATAATTTCATACAGATTTGATAATTATCGAAAATATTAAGTCCACTTATTAATTAGAAAAGATGTGTTGTTTTCATTAAGCCGTTAAGGCCGAGACTCAAAAAATTGAAAAAGACTTTTTTTTTTAATTTTTGAAGTTTCTTATGATTTAGGCGTCCAGTAAGAGATCGGTAATAGTCCACTTCGTTCTGATCCATATATTTAGTTTGCACCATTTTAAGCTTTTCACGTAGAAATCGTAAGAAAACGAAAAATAAATTGTGGGTCCTCCTGCAGGATTCCTACGTCCCTAACGGGTTAATATTATTATACTAACCACCTTAAAATTACAAATAAATTGGTTATATATTTTTTGGTGAGGATGAATTATTCATCATATATTACGTATTTTTCTTTCAATAAATTAAATATTTTCCAAAATGTAACGGAAAATTTTTTTATAATTTTTTTTTACTTTTAGGTCTATGTTTTGGCATAATAATGCAAACTTGTATATTTCTTGCTCTGTCGCAAGGTACTGAAAGTCAAACTGATACGATTGGAGTTTTTGAGGTTTTATTTAGTTCAAAATACATATAACTAGGATATAAGTGTGGGGATTTGAAAAACAAAATTATTGACCAAAGTTATAGTCTATTTAAGCCATATATTCTGATACGCATTTTGAACACAATAAAATCTCAAAAACTCCAATCCGATCAGTCTCTCTCAAACTCTTGCGGTAGAGTAATAAATTTACAAGTTTGTATTATGTCCGAAAAAAAGACCTAACGACAATAAAAAAAAATGTATTCATTTTTTTCTATTATATTATGATAAATTATTTAAATATATAACCAATGTATTTGTAATTTTAAGGTGGTTAAGTCCCCTTAATCCTTTAACGTGAACAACGCCCGAAACCGTATCGTTGTGGCCTGCGTTGGTGTTAGTAAATCATGGTTTCTACTTCATTTTCTTAAACGCTGAATTAAAATATTAATAATTTTTCTATTCACGTATACACAATTCACGCTAAAGGGTTAAAGCGATCGATTGTGATATCGCAATTTAGCATTATATAATGCCAAGATTCAAAACTTTTATTTTATTATTTATAATTATACACAGTTGTATATTTTTCAACGTATTTTTCTTCTACAGTACACAATGAAATCTCTTGAAAATTTAACTAAGATTAAGGGAACGTCCATAAGAACCTATGTATTTGACCAACCATACGCGTATTTTGTATACCGTACTGTGGTTTGGTATTTTTGAAATAGAATTTTACTCTAAAATGGTGATACACTGTCATTGAATATATATTTATATTAATAAATATAGAAAATGCAAAGAATAAAATTTTGTTAGTTATGAAAATGCTATATAGATAAACAAATTGAAAAAATACCTAATTTTGAAGAAAGAATCATTTTACAGTGATTTATAAGCAATATCGTCATGAGAATTTTATTACGTATTTGGGGTCGTTAATTCATGATCAGCGACCCACATGCTATTTTTAAGGAGACAAATGTATTTCCGTATATATAACACAATAATTAATGTACTAGCGGGTCTTTAACTTGGTGAAATAGTTGTCTTTTTTACAGTGAATACCACTATCAATTTCAATTTTTTCGTATAGAAAATAAAATTGAAAGATTTAGAAAAATCAGTAGAGCTTTACCTTAAGTCTGAGGATTTATTTAGAATTAACTGGTCGAATTTTTTGTTTATTTTTTTATGATAGCGATAAGAACATTAATAGGTTATTGTTCTTGCTGTTTTATGACTCGATACATTTAGTCTTGTGCTTTATTTGTAAGTGGAATTTTTATCAGATTATATACTGTTACGGGATAAGAGCTAAGAGTAGTTTTTGATAAGATATTTATGTTGATAAAAGTGGCTCTTAAACAAATTTTTCAAACTTTACATATGCATTTTTGGGTAGTATCATTAAAAAATGATTATTATAATTATTTTATATTTTTTTAAATAAGAGTATTACTTTTATCTAGAGAACAATTACTGCTCCTAATAAGATATTCTTCATAGAAATGGGCTTGATGCAATTAGCTTGAAATCAAATATATGTATATATGTGATTCCATATTCGAACTCTCAGTCATTAATGTATATAATTTATACTTTGAACTTATTTGGCGTCATGTGTGATATTTTTACACAGTTTATAATTCAAAAACTGATTACTGTTTTAGCAATGTCATCGTTGCCATACTTACGTTTCTTACAAAAGGGCTATGCTTCTATTAAATGAAAAAATAGATTTGTGAAATATTGAATGAAGTTCAATGTCTATTAATAATACTAATTTATTTTTTTAAAATCTTATCAACGTATGATTTATTTCTGCATGAGAAATCACGTATGCTGTATACGTGAAAAAGATGTAAATGATAAATTTACATGTAAAAGAAAACTGCGTGACTGATAAATTGTTTTCCCTGAGATAAAATCGTAGGCAGGTTTATTTGTTGAGATTATATTAAAATTTGATTTGCCGTATAGGTATATAAATGAAGACGGATGTAAGGGGGCAGGTCAAGTATTATTTGCATTGCTAAGCTTAAATCTTGCATATCAATATACTTACATTTGAAAAGTTTAAAATTAAACTACGCTTTTGTTTTATTTATTAGTGGACATTCTTTAATACCAAGCTGTGAATTGAAGCGAATGCCGGGGAAACTAAAAATAGCATTGATAATTCAGTTTGTAAAACAATATTGAGTTTTAACCATCCTGTTAAATTATGCAATGCCGTCAGTTTCACAAGAACACTTTTTTAAATTATTATGATCTACCACAATTATAACAATTATTATTTAATCAAAGAGAAATGTTATCACGCATTGTCGTAAGAACCTGCATATAACAATGCGGGCAGATTTGCAAAACTGCACGTCTTGATTAGAAACGAAATATTTTCGCAAGTTATGCAACGTGAGAAATAATTCTAAAAAATATGTATACATAGTATCCAAGTAATTTCACAAGTGACTTTCTTATACAATTATATCAGTGTTTTCGGTATATACACCACGTATTCATAATAAATTTCAAGATTTATTTAGAATTTTGTACATTGTATACCTGAAAATATTCTTATTAAATTTTTTGTATAATAATATGATAGATATTGGTCCTGGGCATACATCCGTAGTAAATAAAAATCAATATACATACACTGAAACAAGATATATCTTAAATTTCAAGTACATATCTTAATATTACTGTAGCATAATTAATTGTATAAATAACAGTATTCTGTTACTATAAATACGTTTTTCGTTAAAAATTTGCCTTTTCAAATCATTCTAAGAGAGAAGATAGACTAAATGCAATTAAAGTTTGCAATGTAATATGATGGACCGTATATGTTGTACATATCTCTAGGTATATGTTGAAAATATAGTTTCTTACCATGTGGCCGAAAATTAAAATAAATATATGGAAATTATTCTTTAATGAATGGACTTCTTTCAAATATAACAGGTTCTTTTTTCAAATCCAATGATTTAAATTTGTTATTAAGGGGTTACGTCATTCCAGCGGTTCAAAAACAAGCCTACTTTTATGAATATTCTCTGATGATACAGTATTTACAATGAAAAATCGTTTGAAAGGCTTTCATTCTACATGTTTTTCAGAGTATAAGCAAATTATTTTAGTATATTTTATTTTGCAAAATGACGGTAATGCAGCTCCGCAAAGTAAGGTCCTCGCGCGGAAATTACTCCGCAGCTGGAAGTGTTTCATAGTGAATTTTTAACCTAGAAAAAAAACAAATAAAAAGGATGTTTAGAATCTGCGTTATTTTGCCGACCATTATATTGTTGGAAACGTGATAATGTTCTCATTATATTTTTTTACTTTTTAAAAGTTTATTTAATATTATTTGCGTTAGAAAACCAAGCAGGTAAAGTATTCTTTATAAATCATGGGTTTTTAATCCTCAACATTTTAATTTTCGACGTGTCTTAAGACTATACAAAAATTATAAAAAAATATTATCCTAAATTAAACGTTTTTTCCTACATCTAACTAACAATACCTATTAATTCAAAATGTCATGTTATAAAATAAAGAAATGTTGGAAATAAAAATATAAAAACGTTTGTTAATGAATACTCAAAACAATATTCGAAGAATATTCAGAGACTGGCTCTAGCCTCTACAATGTATAGATGTTTAAGGGAAGAAGATACAGGTTTTTGGTATAAAAATCGATTTTATTTTTTTTATTTTATTAATCAATAAACAGGCTATGTAGCCCTTTACAATAGTAAATATAAGATAAATTTAGTGGCGAAAACAGTCACGGACTGACTCCTAAATTTTAATCTGATCACATTATATCGACAGTAAATTTTATTTATATTTGTATACTAATTCTTAACCTTTTTTATTAATAATTATTGACACTGCCAAATATTAATAATGATTGATATCTCGTATGAAAGGGGAGCAACTTCTATTTTAAACTAAGTTATGTACCGAAATAATATTGTAATGAAATTTCCACGGCGCGACCGATAAAAGGTTATATGTATATGTACGCCGAAGTGAACGCGTCGGCGTCTCGTTGACAAGTGCTGGAGTACGGCTAGTCGCGGTGCGCGATTGACACTCACACATACACGCGTAAATTAGAGCTGCGTGCAAAGGAGCGCTATTAGTATAGGTAGGCTGCAGTCTGGCTCCCAAGGAGTTCAATATTTAAATCAATTTTAAACAATAATGAAAGAGGTTTCACAAGAAAATTTGACTTCTTTAACATGTTCTATTTTTTTTAGTACTTTCGCTTTCATCTCAAATTTAATGATTTTCAATATTTTCGTAACAAAACAGTTAAATAAGTGCGCTCTAAGCAAGGCTAATCATCAGTAAAAGTCAAAACCCTATAAGAGTCGTGGGCAAATAAGAAATTATCACATGAACACAAAAGAAATCATAAATAATTACGAGTACGAATTAACTTTTATTTCATTATTACTACTATTTAACTTTAAAGTCATTTTTCTCAATTCTTTATTCTCATAACTTCCAGTTGCGTTTTGCACGCTAGATTTTTTTCTTATGTTTCAACTGCATGGTAATCTACTTTTTAAATACATATTTTATAAACCTATGTTGAGACCTATTGATAAACGTTAAAATATAAATTTTGGCTTGGCAATATTAATAATAAAATACATGATTTTTGTGGGCATAAAAATTAAAAACTCAAGTTTTTAATTTAGCGACAGAATTTTTCTAGAACCAAAAATAAAATAATATTGTAATATACACTTTTAAGTTTTACTTATCGAGGTTGGGGGCCGGCCGCGGGGGCAGTGCAGTGCGAGGGGACAATTTAAATCCTGAATGTTGTAAGAGTGTTGTGTGCGAAAATGTAGTAACTACTATCCACGTCTAAAAACATTATACCCACGCCTCTAAGACGAATATCGCAATATTTCGCGGACTTCAACTCGCCATATCGATACAAAGTTTTGAAAATTTGACACAATATCATTCAAGATATCTAATTCCGTACAGCATAGCTAAAACATTTAAAATATATTATGTAAATGAATAAAACATATAACGTTAAAATATTATTTTTAATCCGTGTATTTTTTCCTTCCATCGATAAAAGTCTGTTGGAAATTTTCGAAAAACTAAAATTTTCAATTGTAGATACATTATAAAATTGATTGATTTTTAATCATGAGAAATCATATGTCTTCAGTGAATTCTTCTACAGTGTATCTTATACATATACTTTAATTTGCAATGTTTTTTGTAAACATATTCCTCTTGTAAATATTAATAAGTAAAATGTTAATATTCTTCGCATACCTACAGTGACGAATGGAAATTTCTTCTCACAAATACTTATGCTCTTTAAAATCTTAAGCACGATAACACACAAACTCTTATTTAAAAACTATTTACTAATAATAATACCGGATTTTTTGCCCCACTTTAAAACTTGAGATTACGAGCGAGATTTTTAATGCCCACTTTTATGCGTGCTTCAAAGCCCGAGGGTTGTTGTTGACACTGGCGAATCTCGCAACTGAATTATGGTCAGTCGAGAAAGGTAAAAGGAGGTACAACACTAGATTGGTGGGGAAGCGAGAGGGAGAGAAAAAACACCCTTAGGCCCCACGCTTTTTATGTGTCAAAATCAAAGTCATCTCAAACATAAAAACGTTTGCTTTTTTGACATTGTTCTTTGAATTCTAGGTATGCTTTGGAACTGCGTATGGAAATTTAAAAAAAAATGGTAGTAGTGGCACATGTTTGAACAAAAAGTACACTTTTCATGTGAAAATTTCATGTTTAATTGTTTATAAAAGAAAAAGTATGTTGTTTTAGATAATTAGTCACAGTTTTAAGTCGATTTGTTATGAACTTTTCGAGTACTCTGTCTAGTACGATCGAAAAAAGCATTAGTGAATAACGCGTTCAAAGTTTTGATTTATGATACATTTGTACACGCATGCTTTACGCCTATCAGCTATAACTTCATAAATTATTATATTTTATCGTCTTTCAGACAATTGCATATAAGAATCTCTTTGGTCGTTTTTTATGGTTGAACACAACGAACGCTAGAACCCACACCGTTTCGTAATTCCGGTACCAAGGCCACAGCAAAACCTAGTAATTTCTTGATTATTTAATCCATGGAGCTTATAATTAGGAGAACGAACGACCGTTGCTATTTGTCGAATTCTGATTATTCGTTTCATGGAGCTTATAATTAGGAGAACGAACACGATCATTGCGATTAATCGAATTTTTTGCCAAACAAAAGAGCGTTTGTTTTGGAAGCCGCTGTAAGCGGTGGTAGAATCAGTAAAGTCTCGCAAGATTGATGATGCGCGTGTGTGTTTATGGCATCCAATTTTTTAATATGGTTAGGAAAGTTATTTCAACAGTTAATTGCTAAATTTAAATAAATCTATTGTAGTCAAAATGATAATCTGAGAAAAAAGAAACATATTGAAGTACGAAAGTTATCGTTTTTATATAAATATAAATAATAAGTAATTTTATAACAAATAAATAAATATTTTAATATTATTTAAAAATATTGTTCAAATTAGTAAAAAATGTCATTCACAAATAATATATTTTACATATTTCAAAAAAATAAAGAGCCATATCAGCTTTGTGAACCCAAGTATATGTAATATCTAGTTTTACAGGTGCCAAAATACTTTTGTTCACGAGTTCGGAAGCTTTTACTTGGCTCCGAGTAGAATCTGTTTATCCCGTCGAGCAGAATTTACTTGGAGCTAAGTACAAGCTGCCGAACTTGTGAGCAATAAGTAATAGTACATTGTGCAACTGGGGGGGGATTGGCTTTTTCTAAGCGAGGATGATGATTGAGTACTAGTGGAAGTCGAGGGTGCCGAAGGCTCCCGATACGTACACGAGTGCTCCAATCATCATCCTCGCTTAGAAAAAGCCATTCCCCCCTCCCCTTGTTACACACCGTATTTTTTTTAATTAGTGTATAAATAAAATTGGTATTTTTATGCATGCACGTAAGGCAGATGGGTAATTGAAAATTTTAAGTCGACCATCATACCAATAAAAATAAAAAGAATAAATTGTATGTAATTTTAAAATTTTTTTAAATTTGCAAGAATTTGATTTTTTATTTTTCCTCCTGATGCAGCGGGTAGATAAGTACTTTTCCTCCCGCTACTCGAAGACGCTAAAAATTCTCAATTTCCCATTCGCTTTACAAACATGGAAAAGGGCCTTTTTCATGCACGTGTTATAAAAAAGTATATTGGCACCTGTTAGAGTAGACTACTTGGGTTCACAAATCTGATATTGCTTTTTATTTTTTTCAGTAAGGGTATAAAAAAAGAACGAACCGCGAAAGTGGTGAAAAAGTAGCCATAGCTGTTGGGAAATTCAAAGGACGATCCAGTTTTGCACGGAACGAATAAGCGGCTATTTTGTAATAAATTCTTTTTTTACTTCTTAGAATGTTAAAAAAATTGAAAAAGATTCATTGCACTGGTTCTTTAAGAAAAATTTCAAAACTTACTCTTAATTTTTGCGTTTTACATGTTAATATCTACCTTATATTAAGTCTTTGAATATGAACAATTATGCGCTTTCGACTTCCGTCGCTAAATAACGGACTTTACCTAGTGAAGTAGGTATATATTGTTGTTTTATTTATCATAATTTACGGCCAATATTTAAAATTCATTGCTTTAAAATTTTTTCGTATAATAGTAAACTTAATGGAGGCGTTTTGTTTGGATTATGCGGGCGTAAAATAGTACTTTTGACCCGCATATTTTATATTAAGTTGAAAATCTTGCATACGCACTAGTGTGATCGCAATCACACCTAGTGCAAATTCAAGCTTTACAGCCATATACTAAGTTTGCGTACTTATGCACAAAAAATACACACAATATATCCGCTTACGTTTACTATACAAGCGAAATTTCTACATACGCCGAAACTTAGGTGTTTGATACAGACAGATTTTTCTTATCCTACCATATGCATTGTAAACAAAAGAATTAGTATTAGGTATTATTTTCTTTGTGTTATTTAATTTTCCAATCGTATTTTATGGCTGTTTAACATTTTTTCCAGTTTATTTTCTTTTGCCTTCAATTGTAGATATTTATCTGCTGAAAAATGGAAACATCAAGGTATTATTAAGGAACCGATGTTTTTTTTGTAGCTGAAGGTTTAAATATCCATATATCGCATTCCTAGAACCATACTATGATAACTACAATATTTTTTTCACTTGATTTTTGTTATAGATATAATAGCTTATTAGAAAATAAAAGCCCCTCATACACTTGGAAAATTGGCAAAAAATGGTTGAGAAACTAAAATACAATAATAATATTCAAGTCAAAAATTATTATTTCGTGAAATATTTACGTTATTTGCTTGGTTTTTCTAAAACATAGAATATCAGTCGTCATGGTGCGATATGACAAGATACTTAACTTATCCGTACGAGAATTTGTGAGATCTGGGAATGAACTTTCGATGCTGACAAACTTAGCGTATTACGACTATTTGTCCGAGAACTTTTAGAGCTTTGCATTTAACCCTTAGCTACCGAGGTGGTTCTATATGGACACCACGCGTTTTTATCTATTAAACAATTATTTAAATATAACAAATTTTTAGAGCAGGCTGAAAGTTAGAATTAAAAAGTCGTTTTTACAAAAATTAAAAATTTATGTCAGTATTGGATCATCTTGCGGATTATGAAAATGTTTAATATTGACGTTAAGAACGTAAAACTTGTTAATTCTAGTAGATTAAACCTTCAAAATAAAGAAAAGAGTTAATAGTATATTATGACACTGTTGTGGGAGATGGTTTTCTACCTTGCTCGAGGGTTTTCGCACGAGCGAAGCGAGTGAGAAAATCGAGCAAGGTAGAAAAACACCTCCCACAACAGTCTCATACGATATTTTATAGCACAACAACCTCAAAATCGACAATAAAGTTGGCATTTTGAGGTTAGTGTGCTATAAAAATATTTTTTAACATAATACATGTATATTTTACATAAAAGTAACATAAGTAATTTCCCGAACCTACAATTTTTTTCGATGAGTCCTCTTCACAAAATAATTTTAAATATTAATATTTAAAATTATTATTTAGAGTAGTAATTACGCAAAACAGTTTAAAATCACTGTATCTCGTAACATACATTTTATTTGACAGTAAAATAACCTCTTTCGTATTAAAAATTGAGAAAAAGTTTAGTGGTGTCCATATTCCACTACGTCGGTGGATACGTGATTTTGTTTCGCTTCGGTAGCTAAGGGTTAAAATAACAACCCTGTAGTATACTGCATCTAAGGTATTCTAGACGTTACTGGGCAGCTCTCCCCTACATATGTAAGTAGATGTGGACCGCGTCTAGTTAGACTTGTCTTGCCAATCCCATGTCTATCTACTTATAATTCAATGCGCTTTGTTCAAATGCGCAAAATATATTAGATCACTGGAATGCGTATATGTACACTTATTTACGAAATTTTGAATGAGTAATAAAATAGGGACTACGTTTAAAGTCAATTTTCTAATCTTAAAAATTAAAACAGTATTTGATTTGTAGCATAGTTATTCAAGGAATCACAAGAATCACAAGAACTGAATATTTATCTAGGCGATTACGCAATGCAAGTAGTAGTGAAGAACAATAATTAAAAATTTGATGTATGATTACAGGGAGATCCTCCTACACTTCTAACTGGAAATGGAGCACCAATCGCTAACAAAAAGGCCAGCATCACCGTGGGACCACGGGGGCCGCTGCTCTTGCAAGATTTCGTATATCTTGATGAGATGTCGCACTTCGATAGGGAAAGAATTCCAGAAAGAGTAGTTCACGCCAAAGGAGCCGGTAATTGTCATACGCCTGCTCTTACTCATTACATACAGAATAAATAATAATATATAAGTCTCGTTCTGCACGCATGGACAGCGAAAAGGCTCTTATCAAGATTGTTTGCGCAACATTACTGAAATCTTAACTTTTGTTGCAGGAGCCTTCGGCTACTTCCAGGTGACGCACGACATCACAAAGTACACGAAAGCCAAGGTCTTCTCGACGATCGGAAAGAAAACCCCGATTGCGGTGCGCTTTTCCACCGTCGGCGGCGAGAGCGGTTCCGCCGACACTGTCAGGTACGTCGACTTATTTCGTATTGTTGCACCAATCTTCTTCATAAAAAGCAATCGAAGCGTAATCGTTCGACTGTGTATCCTCCGCGAAAATGACTCGGCGCTAATTAACGTTTTTTCCTTCTCATCCTCTATAGGGATCCGCGTGGATTCGCAGTTAAGTTTTACACGGAGGAAGGAATTTGGGATCTCGTTGGAAATAACACTCCGATATTCTTCATTAAAGATCCGCTCTTTTTCCCAAGCTTTATTCACACGCAAAAGAGGAATCCTGCGACGCACTTGAAGGTGCTTAACATCTCTAATTAAATCCTTGTATGAATATAATTGAAAATCTTACATATGATGAAATTTTCTTTTTATTTAGGATGCGGATATGTTCTGGGATTTTATTACCCTGCGACCGGAAACGACACACCAAGTAATGATTTTGTTTAGCGACCGAGGCATTCCTGATGGTTATCGACACATGAACGGTTATGGCTCGCACACATTCAAGCTCATTAATGATGAAAATGAAATGGTTTACTGTAAATTCCATTACAAGGTAAGAAATCTCTATCGTATATGTAAACACGCGAGGCATAAATCTTTTTTTTAAACTACTTTCTGCTTTGATATTTTAGACAGATCAACGCATTCAAAATCTCTTAGCGGACAAAGCATCTGAATTGAGTGCTACGGATCCTGATTACAGTATACGTGATTTGTACAATGCAATTGCTCAAGGCAATTGTCCATCTTGGACGTTCTACATTCAAGTAATGACACCTCGACAGGCTGAAACTTTCAGGTGGAATCCCTTTGACCTTACAAAGGTAAGCAATTTATAGAGCATGCATAATAAATTTTTCAGTTACTTGAATGATATATTAAACGTACTCATAAATAGCATAAAATTATTCGAAAACAAACATTTCTATTACTTAATAAAGAAAAAAGAAACATTCTATTCTGTAATTTGAACGAACTGTAAAATTTACCAACAATCACAAAGGTCTGGCCACACAAGGAATTCCCCTTGATACCGGTCGGCAAGTTAGTGCTCGACAAGAATCCCGAAAATTACTTTACCGACGTCGAGCAAGCGGCTTTTGACCCGGCTCACATGGTTCCCGGTATCGAGCCAAGTCCCGACAAAATGCTGCAGGGTCGTCTGTTCGCATACGGAGACACACACAGGCATCGCCTAGGACCCAACCACCTCCAACTACCCGTCAATTGCCCGTACAAGGTATGTAGCCAGCGGAATCCCGACATGATCAATGCTGCACATTATCCATTCATTTGCAAACGACGATCCCTATGTGCATTAATGCTTTCCGCTCGTTATATATAGCTCATATTTTAGTCAATATAATTTGAAGACTGAATTCACATTATTATAGTAAAAAATTAAATTACCAAATTAATATTACATACATTTAATTTAATCACGTAGAGTTTCATTACGGAAAGAACAATTGAAAGTTTGCTCGGAGATTTTATATATATATATATATATATATATATATATATATATATATATATATATATATATTAGTTGCCCAATTCATTTCCCCGTGTGCATGCCATTATTTTATCCATTTTTTTATCTTACTCCAACATAACAAGTCATTATTCAGGAATACTAATATCGGTTTTGATGCATTACCGCTCATTATGCTTGCAAAATTAGTCAAACATACAGCCCGAAAGCACTTAGATGACGCTTTGAAATGAACTTTTGACGCATGTGTAACACGTCCTCTATCATTTAGCGCTCACCTGGTCATTTCGTGAATGCGCATAATTAACATGCAAGTGCTAGATTATGCTTTGTGCCTTTTAACTGCTTCTCATTGTTTATGTTGTTTTGAAGCTCATTTAAAGTGTCCAAAATGAGTGATTTAAGTGAATTAACAAAAGAGTCATAATTTAAATGAGATAGCGAAGTACGAAGTGCAAGGATAAATGCCGAAGATTATTAAAAAATTCGCCATTTAACCTAATTACTTGAGTACTGAAAGTTAAAGCGAAATGGGTAGGTGACAGTTGGGTTTTTGGTTCGCTTGCCACTCGCTTCTTTCATCTTTACTTAAGCAAGAAAAGTTGTTTGGGCCATTTTCCCCCCTCGAGGCCAGCCGGCGCATTATACCAAGTTATTCTCGGAGTCCCTCGATCCGAAGTAATCCCCGGCGCTCTTGTCTCGCAGATGATGCCGACGATAAATTACCAGCGCGACGGCTTCATGGCGCTGAACAATCAGGGCGGCGCGCCGAATTACTTCCCGAATAGCTTCAGCGGGCCGGCGGAGTGTCCGGCGGCGAAGCCCCCGAGCTTTCACGTGAGCGGCGACGTCGAGCGCCACGATCCCGTCAACGAGGACGACTACGGCCAGGCGACGAACCTCTGGCGCGACGTCCTCGACGCCGACGCCAAGAGCCGATTCGTCGAGAACGTCGTCGGCCACCTGAAGAACGCCTCGAATTTCATCGTCGAGCGAGCCGTGAGGAACTTCTCGAATGTCGACGTCGAGCTCGGCAGGCGACTCACCGAGGGACTTCGCAAGGCCGGCCTGCAGATCAATGCGTCCGGCAAGTCGGCCAACCTCTGAACAATACAACAATACAACCCCTCCCCGCTCCCAATGTTTCTTCTTCGTAAAATATCTTTCTTTCTTGTTGCTTATATGTATTCTCATGGTGGAATAAAAGTATTTGTATTTTCTATACATCTTTCTTCTGCACCTCTCGATAACCCAGCCCCATTTTATCCTCCCCCCGATTTTCATAAATTATCAACGCCAAGTCTCGTGGGAGTGCACGGAATTGCTGGCTTCTGACGCGCGGCGATAAGTCCAATAAGTCTAAGAAGCCGCGGCGGACTGGCGCGCTTATTACGGGGGATTGAGCGCGCGCCACTCGCGGAAAGCGCCAACTTTTACTTCTTTTCGCTGTTTCTGGCTACTTTCACTCACTCGAGCGGGAAAAGTAGTATACTTAAACTCGCGCGCAGCTTTCTGCCGGGCGCGGTTTATTCCTCGGTCGCGGCAAAAGGAGGCAAAAGAGCGGAGAGATGGAAGTATATATAAGGCTGGGACAAAAAAAAGAGTACGGTCGCGCTGCGAGAGCACTTTGCGCTGCGAAATTCTTTTTCATTTTCTTTGGTCCGGTGTGTATGTGCGCGGCGGCATTTACGTACATACAGCTATATACGTAGGCGCAGAGAGCGCGCTGAAGAGTGGCCGTCGCGGGCCGAGAAAAGCTGCATTTGCATTAATTGGCTGCTTGTCAAGCGCAGAAGCGCGATAACTCGAAGGAGGAGTCGCGCGCGTTATCTCGCGGGGTACGTATAGGGTATACGTGTATATATATATGTGTATATGTATGCATAAGGGGGCTCGGGTTAATTACTCGCGGCGATCGTAGAGAAGAAGAATCGAATGAAAAATTGCGCTCGCCTGGGCGCAATAATAGAGTCGCGCAGCTATCTCTTTGAGACAGACAGGTGATATAATGAAGGTTTCGGCGATTGGACATCGGAGAAGCGGAGCGCGGGGGAGCGGGGGGTGGCGAAGCCTCTCTAAATCCCCCTTTTCGGACGAGTAGCCTTTGACGAGGCAATATCCTGGCCCCCCGAGCTCTAATTATAAACTTGGCGGGGCTTTGATGGGCGTGCAGCGCGCGGAGAGAGCGAGAGGGGCTGGAGGGATGAGAGTTGCAGGCGAGAGCGGCGATATATTGATATTGTCACGAGAAGTTGCGGCAAAGCCGGCCGGCCGTCCAGCGTCAAGTGCGCTCGAATAAAAAGCGAGAGAGATGGGGCGATATTCCGTCCGTGGGGGCAATCGATGCGCCGGTAAACGCAATTTGCAGCTGCTCCGCTCTTCCTCTCGCTCGCTGGGATGGCTCGCTGGCTACTGTGTAGGTCACGGCGTAATTCGATTTCTTGCGCTGCGAGCGTTAATTCGCGGGCGAACTTGTTGCCCGATCGCCACGTACCTATGCTCGTCCCTTCGTCCCTCGAAAAGTTGCAGGTGTGGGGGGGCGCTGCGGGCGCGGCAGGCGAGGGCTTACGGGGGTGGCGGCGAACGCGAGCAAAGCGATAACGAGCTTGCCGCTGCGCTACAGCAGCTAATTAGTTGCTCTGAAAGCGACTGCCGGTACACATAGCGAAGGCAACCCCCCGCGTCAAAGGCGCTGCGCGCAAAAATTTCCCGCTACAAATCAGAGCCGCAGCCGCAGCTCGCAGTCGCGCTCGCTTCTAATTATAAATTCGCATTTCTATTTCTCCTTCTCGTCAATTAGCGCGCCGCTATCTTGTCTTTCTCTCGCTCTCGGTCTGCTCGTCGCTCGCGCGCGGCCTAGCCCGCTACTCTCTCTCTCTCTCTCTCTCTCTCTCTCTCTCTCTCTCTCTCTCTCTCTTGAGAGAGAAAGGGTAGCGAGAGACTCGTTAATGTACAAGTAGATTTAAAAATGTTCGGGCCCGTGCTCGCGCACAATGCCGCAGCGGCGCGGCGCAGTCGGCAAGAGGGGCTGAAAGATGAAGAGGGAGTGCACGAGACTGTAATTCCTTGGCGTTTTCCATTAGAGCCGCGCATCCCTTTATGCGTTAACGAGCTGCTCAGCTCGCTCTCTCTCTCCATACTTTTCGCTCGCTGCACCGCAAGCTCTGAAAGCTCGCTACGCGCGCACGCAGGCGCCGCCGGAAAAAAGCAGCAGCAGCAGCAGCAGCTGCGATATAGACGCGCAGCCGGAGAGATATATAGAGCGACAAGGGCGTCGATCCCCCGTGCGCACTTTTATTTTTCCCGATTTCGCAATATCTTCTGGCCCGAGGCGAGCGCAAGGCAAAAGCGAGTGGGAGAGAGAGAGAGTGGAGCGATCGATCGGAAAATCGTCAAATTGAGCGCGAAGAGCTTATCGAGTCTCGCGGCCGATAGCACGAGCGGCGGGCCGCTGCCGCGTGTTTGCCTTGGCGTTTCTCGGCGCATCTTTTTCTCCTCGGCGTCGCCGCTGACCTTTCCCGCGCGCACTCGTCTCGCTGCCGCAGCTGCACACGCTCGCGCGGGAAATTGACCAATCGCGCCGATTACGCGGCCAACTGGATGGAGACTGCGCCGCCGCGGCGCGTCTCGCGGGGAAAGGCGCAGCGCAATTCTCTTGCTCGCGCGCCGCTCTCGAAGCCTATGAGGTAAACAGCCGCGCGTCCACGCACTTACACCTGTAATTGCTCCCGTGCGAAACAATTCGGAGCTGGCGCTGCTCCTGCTCCCGCTCCCGCCGCTGCGCGGCTTTAAGCGCCGCTGATGACGGGGCCTCGATTACGCGCGCCGCCATAAATCGAGTGGAAACTCGAGCCCGCTGCACAGCCGCAAAAAGGCCGACGGGAGCAGCAGCAGCGGCAGCGGCGGCAATAGCAGCGCGCACCCACACATCCATACATCCAGATTCAACGAGAAAGAGGGAATGAAAAAGCCAGCGGGGCTCGGAAAAAAAGTAACGACCCATTGTCAGGCGAGGTACGTGCGCGCGCGCGCGCGCGCGAGCTACACTGTCTCTGCGAGCGGAGCGAGTGGGTGGCTGTGTGCGTGCGCGCTCGCGAGAGAGGGAGAAGGAGTTTCGGAAAATGAAAAAAAAAATTGCGAGAGAGGGCGACGATGGCAAAAGCGCCAAAAGCGCAGCGCAGGCGCGCCTCGGAGCGAGCCAAGGATTCGCTGCTGCGGAGCGGCCGCGTGTCGATCGATCCCGAGACTGACTATGCTGCTGCTGCTGCTGCTGCTGCTGCTGCTGCTGCCTCTGCTGCCGCTGCCAGAACCGTTCCTGCACGGCACACAGAAGACCATCTCGGTCCTCTCGGCATAAGCCGCTGCCGAGAGGGAAGAAAAATTGCTCTTTGCGAACCTAGGCCAACGCTTTCGACCTACCGACACTCTATTAGAGTCCTTAGCGCGGTACCACAGATGCGGAAGGTTTCTACTTGCGATGCAGTTTCAGCAAAACTTGAGAATCGTGGTTCGAATTGCCACCACTTCGTGCGCTCATTCAATTATTATGCTCGATTTTGTCGGATCAAAAGCAACTGCTGCAATCCCCTGCAAATCCATGCTCGGCATACTTTGCGGAGTAAAAACAATTCTCTCGTGCTGTATCATTCCTCTACTGAGTATACACACACATACGCACACATCTCAAATTGATTTTTATAAACCTTTAATGCTCCTAAGCCCGCAGGAATTCTATCTTTCTTGGAAAAATAGTCTCCGAAATAAAGAAAATCCGATTGCGTGCAAGAAATCTTTAAAGTATTGGAATGATACAATAACATAGATTGCACGTTTTCGAGTTACGTTCAAGTTTTAAATTGAAATTATCAATATGATAAATGTTTTTTCTCTCTTTTCGCGGTGGTATTTTTATCTATGATAAAACATCATAAGACTCATTTCTTATGTTTTAAGAGTCGTTCTTTCAAATAGTAAAACAAATATCTGTCTAGATTTAAATACAACAAGAAATATAGCTTATTTAACAGGTGGAGGGCGGCGTGACTCATATATATGTTACGAATTGACACAAATTCTTTTCATTTTGTCTTAATGTCAATGTAATAATTAACGAAACTTTTTATGCAGCCGGTTAATGTATTCTTTAAGCTCTTAGAAAGAGGTAGAAACATTCAATTTTTATCGAATGTTTAAAATTTTTGTAAATTTTGTAGATTATTCAAAAAATTGGTTTATACTATTAGATTCAACATTGGATCCGTAAAAGTATGCAGGTATTTGAATATCGATGTTATAACTTAGATTTTTCTAATTCAGAGAATTGTAAACTTCCTTAATGAGATAATCACTTTAATTATTTTTTACATATTCGCGATATATTATATTAACCTAAAAAATTATTGACTGCCTAGCTTGAAAAGAAAGATTCCAGTAAGGCTTTTTAACATTGATGTTCATTCTCAGGATTTTACTCACTGGGAGAGTGTCACAGGGTTGTAAAATTTTATGAGGCTTGAAAAGGTATCTTATGACATCTAAAAATTAAGTAAATCATCTTTAGTACAAATTCTCTAATGGGTCGTTATTTTCAAGATATAAGCCAATTATTGATCTCAATTGTACGTTATACTTATTAGTGAAAAATGCTACTTCTACTTCTGATCATAGCCCTGCAAGTTGAAAAATTGTCCTCTACGAGGAAGTAAAATTATTTTTGTTCCCACAGTGTAGAAACTGTAAAGAAAATTATACTTTGAAATCGATTATATAATTTACTGACATAAGCTTTTGATTCTCTTGTAGTTACAATGTAGTTACAATTAACTTACAAGGAGAGTATCGTAATTGTTGATAAGGCTTTGGGATATGTATTTTGGCATCTAGAAATGACTAGTAACCCTGGTAGAAAATTGAGCATATTAGATGGTCGGTTCACGATCTATTGGGCAGATCCGTTTCCTAATAGTTCGCCAGAAATAAACCAGCATCTGACCAGAAATTTATAGAAAATCTAAATAGCTTACATAACCCTAAAATATTATTGAAAATGTAAATCCCATTATAGTACTTCTGCGTTAAAACAGCATGCAAATTTTTATTCGATTATTTATTTGATTTTTTTATGTCTTATTTAATTATAAAACTCTAACCTTAAAAAAACTTTTAATGAAATAAGTTTTTAGTTTTTATTTCGAATCTATCCCAAATATATCTTAGCATTCTATTAACAATAAGCTATTAAATCCATGACATAATAATCATTATTAACTTATAAAAATTCGTTAAACGTTATTTTTTATTTATTTATTCATTAACCATAAGTTGGTCAGGTTTCTGACGAGAAAACGTCGACAGGTAGCGGGGTTTCTGGCCAGACTTTTAAGCAGAAATTGGCCATTCCCTATAAAATAGAGTAAAATCTGGCGAACATATGGGGAACGTTTCTACCAGGGAAGTACGAATGAGTATAACACCAGTCTAATTTTGAGATACAATTACGTTATACATACGTGCATATTTCGGGAATAAAAAAAATTAGTAGTGAAATTAGCTGTTATCAAATGTTTCATAATTTGTCATACTTGTAAAGAACATGTCAAACATATACCCACAAAAATCTACTTCAAATTATTTGTAACGTAAGTTATGCCACGCTTTATTGTTTCTACGTATTAGAGTAATGGCATGGCAGTACTACAGAACTATAAATATGACATTGCTTTTAATCGATTTCTTCAATCATAAAGCGACTATAACTTATTTTTGGGGGTAAAAGTATTAAAACTCGACTGTTACCAACAAATACGGAGAATAACTTTTTTCATTTAATTTTCAATTTTTTAAACATATATCTGGAGCGTGGTTGATTTGACTTTGATTACGACAACAACGTTTCAGAGATATATTCCTTAAAATTGAAAATTGAATAATGATAATTGTCGCTGATGCGTGTGTTTAGCTTCCAATTATAATGTGCTAAAACTTTTCCGCACATGGACTTGATGTACACCCAACGGTAACTCCATTTTTCCAAATATGCCCCTAAATAACAACCTTTTCATAGGCGTAACAAACAAAATCGCATTTGAAATCATATTTTTATTGACTTTTTGATGACTTCACATTCTTACGTATATGAAAAAGTTGTTATTTAGGGACACGCTCGGAAAAATTACTTTACCGTTGGGCGTACTTTCCCATCAGAATTCTATAAAAATGCTCAGCATAGAAAACTATGCAGGGTTGTAATATAGATATTGCGTTTAATATGGATATTATTTTTTATTATTTTTTATACGAAGGATTTTTTCTATATCTTATTTTTACGCAGTGCATTTTTATGCTGAAATTTAAGTTTAGAATATGCCATGCGAAACTGACATTTTAGACACATAATTTTATTGATTCATTTTAAAAATACTGCACTTTGACAATTAAAATATTTTTACAATTTCAGGTAGCTATGCTATATATAATGGAACCCTAAAATATTTGTTTTCCCATTACAGTAAAACCCCAGACACTGTTAATCCAAACATTGTGAACTCCTGCATTGCCAATGGATGCGTTTCAGACATGGTTGTTTCTGCTAGTGTCGTATCCATTTTATTGCGAGTGCTCCGAATATTAGAAAAGATACTCGTAGGTATTGAAAAAATGTATGTAAGATTATCTCTAAACTCGAAATATATTGCAGTAACTTATTATTCTATCATAAATGCATAAATGTAATAGGTATTTCCATTTAATTTCATTTTATCCGAGGTCCCTTAGTAAACCCTTACCCACTACAAGACTAGTGCTACAATCTGATTGGTTGCCGAGACTATAGGTAATGTCTTTAACAGTGTTTGAAAAGCTCGGTCGTGAACTTTAACAGTGTCTGGGGTTTTACTGTATTTAAATGCCTCAGAAGTCTTAATCCAATATACGCAAGTTACGACGGAATCTCCCTCATTATAATGATTTTAACATTGTATATAATATGAGCAAATATATTATCATTGTTAGCTGTTATATCTCAAAAAGTCGACATTTCTAGGTACACCGTACACCAATCGGAACCTAATTCGTTCCGCACGATTTTGAATTTACCATCGTTGATTTGCTGAAGAATTAATTCAAGCATTTGTATTGGTGGAATTAGAATGCGCGTGAAACGAATTAGGTTCCATTGGGTGTACCAAAAATCATGGGTGTACCAGAAAGCATGAAACTCTCCTTCTTATATTACTGCATTGTTTTAACAGCTTCAAATAAGTTATTTTTAACATAAGAATTTTAGAACAAGCTACTGTCGTTATTTTATAAATCGATGGCTTTTACAAAGGCTAGCTATCAAACGACTATAAACACATATGGATTTTTACCACAAAGACTATCACTTTTCATGATGTTCCCACGAAGCCGAGCACATTTCGCGATTTTCCGCCGCCTGATTTTTTTGGGCTACTTTTATTGTTTCGGGTTGCTCTATTTCCTCGGGTAAACCGATCATTTTTTGAATACCAAAAGAGTTTGGTTCCCGACCCGTACCCAATAAAACAACAATCAACTCGAATTTTTGAGAGTTTATCGCTACAGTCTTAATTTATATATTCTACACGTAAAGTGCTAGTCCTCGTGGAAAATTTATGAAAAATGTTAATCTTCGTGGAAAATTTATGAAAAGTGTTAGTCTTTGTGGGAAACTCGTGAAAAGTACTAGTCTAAGTAGGAAACTATGAAAAGGGTTAGTCTTCGTAGGAATTTGAAAAAATTACATTTATAATATATATGCTAAGTAGCAATCAACTAGCAGCATTTTCTTATTTT
Source organism: Gastracanthus pulcherrimus (assembly GCA_949152435.1). Classification (NCBI taxonomy): domain Eukaryota; kingdom Metazoa; phylum Arthropoda; class Insecta; order Hymenoptera; family Pteromalidae; genus Gastracanthus; species Gastracanthus pulcherrimus. Next base: position 1,374,432 of record OX424576.1, read on the forward strand.
ATTTATTATTATTAAATCAAAACAACGGCTAGAAGTCATTTTTTTGTCAAATTTTGAATTCACTTAACTAATAAGGTGACTGTACCCAATATGGCCCACTACGGCTATCCTACCTATTACGCGATTTAGCCGGGAAGTAGCTGATGCATTATGTATATGATGTCAGTAGAAGCTACTTCATAGGAAATTTTTCTCCCGGAAGCAAAAAGTGACCAACGTATAGTATATTTTGTCTTGCAACGGCTTAGCGAATTCGTCACTATAATTTTGAGCAAGCCATTATATTTACTGTGATATTAAATAAAGAAGTTAGCTCAAATCGACACTGTCCTTATATCTAGGTGGCTCAACTTTCAGTTCTTAAATTAGAAACTATCCACGTTACACATAAAAATCATGCTTAGACCGGCCGAAATCGACTCCACCTCAGCTCCGACATCCCCTTAAACAAAATGACTCCAAATTCGTATTCCATGTACATGTACTCTTTGTTAATAAATATGTCTTTCCTTAAAATATGATAAAAAGTATTAATATAAATATAATTCATGAATTCACGGTTGTTCCGTAATATCAAGTTTATTATTTACAGCAGACCTTTTAGAACATGAAAAGAACTTTAAATATTTTGTATAGATTTTTATGTCATTGTAGATTCTGCATCAGATTTATAACATTAATCAGATAAAATATTATTTTTGAGCTCGTCATTTTGAATTTGTGATAAATAACATTAGGGAAGAGCGAGGTGATATGAGCATTTGATTTATTTTCCTATTTATGATATTTTAAATACTTATGATGTTTTTACATATTATAAAGAAAAAGTATAATTAATTGAATTATACAAGAAATAAAAAGTTATTATGCGCCGTATTCGAATGAAAGATAAAGTGATCATTCTATCCGACGCTCCGACCCTCCCTTTGCTCTGCCCACGGGGCAAAAGGAGCATTTGTCATTTTAATACATGCTCGTCTTAATCTGAATACTACTCCATTTTGGCTTTAAAGCAATTTCTATTGAAAAATAAATATATTTTCTTTTGTCGTGCTGCTAAATAAACACGAAATTTGGCTAATTTAACACGTAAAAAACTATACGAAGAACTTAAAAATACAGTTTTAATGGTGACATTATACGTTGAGGTTGGTGAGCGCCAAACTCGAGTCAGTAGATGGCGAAAGCGAGATAAGATTCCAACCAATTAGAGTGTAGGACTCGCCTCTTCTGATTGGCTGGAGTCTTATTTGACCGTGCTGCCTTCTGGCATAAGTTTGCTAAGTTGCTATCATCAGGGGCATACACTAAACAAATAACCCATTTCTTCAAACAAATGCTCGATATAAAATGAACTTGAAATAAGTAATGAAAATAATGTAAAACTAGATAAAAAGAACATTTTAACTTAAAATAAATAAAAGTAATGATACATTTATAAATTTTAGGCTATCAATGTTGAGCATTTGCACTTCCCTTAATAGAACTCATGACTTTAATGACTTATTTAATGTGGATAATAATAAAAATGGTTTGGAAATATTAACGTAATAGACATGTTCTAAACATCATTATTAATTTACAAGAATCTGAGCTGAAAAATATTTTCTATAGCACTAGCATTACCCGTGACAAATCCGCGAGAAATACGCACCGTAAATTATTAATTATTCTCAAAATAATTAAAAATACAGGATTTTACCGCAACATAATCGATAATCTAGTTCGTTTTTTTCTTTTTTAATTTGTACTTCAGATTCGAAATCTAAGACCTCAAAGATCCAAACCCTGAATACTCATATCTGGCTTGCTAGATATTAATTTGTAATATAAAAACTTAAAAATACACTGTTTTGCCGCAAGAGAACCGCCATATTGGCTGCCGCATTCTGCCCTTTGCAATTCTAACTTCAAATTCGGAGTCTACGACCTGGAAAACCTCTATAAACACATTTTTGGTTTATTTACATTAGCAAGAGAAACCTTAGGTCAGAAATGATCTTATTTCCGAGTACCAAATGGTTAAAGAAATTTTGGTATCCTTCTAGAACCTTTGACCGAAATAAAAAGTAGCCTTATAGTGTACCCTGAACTCTAAGCTATCTTGCAGTGAAAGTTTCATTGAAATTCGTTGAGTGGCTCTCGAGTGGTGCACGGACAAACAGACAGACAGATAGACACAACAGTTTTATATATGTATATTGGGTGATTCTGCCGTAACTGTCCCTGTTTCTCTTTAAAAATATCCAAAAATTTATTATACCAAAAAATCTTTTTCTTCATAACTAACTCTTTTTTAGAGTTTCAGGGTTTTTTGCACTCATAATTATATTTAAAACCAAATACTTGAATGGAATACATTAAAAAGTATTTCTATAAAAATGTATATATTATATGATGTTAGCAGGGGACGGAATTGATGGCGACGGAACTGCCATTCCACGTTAAAAATGCTCGTAACGTCTCGTATATTTGTTATTAATATTTTTCCGCATAGATTATTCTTATGTCTACCAAATACTATGAGAAAATGCATGTTGTTAACCAATAAACATAATTTAAAAAAATAAATTAAAAAATTTTCTTGTGCGCGTTTGCAATATTTCAAATATTTGATAATTCTGACATTTGCATTTGTGTACTCTGGATATGTACTTTGAAAATTCGTCGTTAGATACTTCTGAGAAGTCAAATAGCACGTTTTTCAAAGCGTTTAAGGTGATGCTAAAGTCACCTGTCATCGACAAATGCGAGGAACCACTTTTCTCATTTAATTTTCAATTTTTTGCAAATATCTTTATGAAACGTTATTGTCCTAATCAAAACCAACAACTTAACATAGAGATATTTTCTCAAAATTGAAAATTGAATGAAATAAGTGGTTCCCCGTATTTGACGGTGACAGGGAGTTTAGCAACACCTTAATGCTATTATCAACATTTTGGTGCAAATCGCTGGACAAAAAGTATATATGCATCTGGTTTTAATAGTACCTAGTTAGTTGAATTTCGCTTTAAAACTAATGAAAATATACATAATAAACCCTATAATTTGCAACATGTATGTGTTTGACATACTTATTCGCTTTTTCTTCAAGTGGTAAAAGGTTTCATATTGAAAATCATTTTTTGGACGCCGGACGGAACTTAGATTTTGACTCTATGTTATTGATTTATTCTGAAAAGCAATCAACCAATTGGTTTCTGCAATTTATCCAAGGAAGTTGACAACATTATACACACCTTAGAGTCGTCAAAACATTTTTTTTCATTCATACACTCGCATGCGAGGTCTGGACGCCATCTGGGACAGTTATGGCAGAATCAGCCATATAGATATAGATTCCATTTTATTTACATATCAGTGCTCATTTAGTCCTGTCAGTAGTGCTAAATGAATACTTCTGACTTTAATTCAGTATATTTTTAAATCAATAATTATTCATACTTTTCATTTTTGATCATTAATGCAGTTGATATGTAACAACTCGATAAGAATTGTAGAATATTTTAGTGGATTTAAGTTCTTTTTTATAATAAAAACAAGTTTTCTAAAGCCAAAATTTCTATTTCTTCTTAATTGCTATTACAATGTTTAAATATCGAATTCAAAAAATTAAACTACATGTACAATGTATTATCTGAATAAGATCAGCCCTCAAACATAAGATATATCTATTGTGGATTCTTTCCTGCTTTATGTAAATAAAAATGCCATTAGAAATCAAGATAAGAAAATATTTATCTTAACCTTACAAAATTAAAACATGTTGGTATAATTGATTGAAATAAATTTAATTTAATAAATTGGTTCAAAATGCTGATTGAGTTTGGTGAATATTCACGACTAGTGGCAGGCTCTTCGGTACTTGAAATCAGTGAATGCACACTAATTGCAATGAAATTTTACTGATTCAACTTGAGAACGTAACTATTGGCTAAAGTTCCTCAAGGTAAAGCTTCGCTCGTTAACGCAACGTGAACGCACTGTAAACGCAAATTTCAGTCTGTTTCTGAGCGTAGCAGGCACGTTTGGTTAAGGGCGGAAGACGCTATAACAGCTTTTAAACTATATAGGTATACTTATTGTCATATACTACAAAGAAACTATACGTACTATATATTTCTTTGTATAACTTTTATTGACAACATTATGGATAGAAAAAACATTCTTTAATCTATTTACTTAGCTAATAATGTCCAGGAAAAGGAGAGTACCGGAAGTCCGCTCTCCAAAAAAAGTTGGTTGCTCATTTTTCAATCAATGAGTTTTTTTTAGATTTAGAAAATCCAAAAGGAATTAGTAACTATATACTAATAGCGACTGACAAGGCATTTCATTTTCAGTAAATGCAATAAATGGTATTTGTCTATTTTCATTTTTGAAATTTCTATAATTCACTACACAGAGAGCTATCTGTCTATGCGTTTAGATCTTTTATGTTTTTTTTTTAATTTTATATAAGGGTTGATCGGTAAGCTGTCAACCAGACTTATTGAAGTGCTGACATATACGACAAGGAGAGTGTCACACCGTTTTCTGGTACACAGGATTGAAACCTTAGCATTTATAGTTTGTTCCAATGGGCCCTTGTATTCGAGATATGACTTATTTTATTCCAAATATATGTTATTTTAGTGAAAAAGGTATCTCTTTGTATAACTGTAGCTATACATATATTATAATAGGAAAAATGATCCAAAAGATGATAAAAAAGAGCTTAAATTAAGACTTTGTTTTATATAAAAATATTAATCTGATCCAAAGCAATAATACTTGAAGATATAGTGACCAAAAAAGCATGAATATTCGGGTAAACTTCTTTTTTTTAAATTCGTTTATTTTTCATGTAATTCACATCGGATTAGCATTTTTGTACGAAACAAAACTTAAATTTAACTCTTTCAGCCTACTTTTTATTATCTTTTATGTCATTATTCCTGTATACATATGTGCATAGTTATAGCGTCACAAACTTTATAGGTAGCAGAAAATATCTCTGGAAATCTCATAAAAATCCGATTTCTAAAAGCGTGACACGCAAGTTAAAATGATGTTTCTACCTTATTATATAATATTGCCAAAAAATTATCGAAATGATTTGAAGAGATTGTTAGATAATTAATTCTTTCGATAAAGCGTAGTAGGTATAGTTTACAAGCGGTTACGGAGTCTTGCTCCTTTAATCGCATTAGAAGATAAAATCTCTGCGATGATGCAGACTGATTTACAAGCGAGCGATTATCATTATCAGTGCATATAATATTCGGTGCATGGCGCAGCAATATATCGGGAAATTACAAAGCGGCGAGGGGAATAGCAGCAGCCGTCGGCGCGCCCCCCGATTTCGACAATATCGGCCTGCAGTGCGAACACGGCCGGCGGCCACGAGTCGATGATGGAAAGGTTTCAGATAGATTGAGATTCGAGAGTGCGCTATCTCTCGCTATATAGATAAAGGATAGTAACGGTGAATTGTTTCGCGCTCACGCGGGCGCACTCGCGCGAGCACTTTAGATCGATGATTTCGTAACGGTCTCTTTAGCCGGCTCGCGGAGCACATAGTCACGAGAGACGCGTCCTAAGGCTGCGCGCGCCATGCATGCGTTCGCTCGCGCTTCATGTTCATGCAATTACGCCTCGGCATACACCTCGCGCGAGAAGCGAAAGGAAAAACGGCCAGGCGGCTCTCGTTGCAAAATAACGTTCGAGTTGAAAGTGCAGTGTATACACACACACACACACACACACACACACACACACAGATATACACATATAGATATTATGAGAGATTTTTCCTCGCGCCGCTCGCGCTTACACACATATTTTTAATAAAGATAAAAGTAATGAGAGACAGAGCGAGGAGCCTGGCTTTATACACGTATATGTATACGAGTTGGCGGTGCGCGGGGGCCACGGGGTGGGGGGTAGCGGTGCAGCAGGGCGCGAAATTTTTTTCGCGAGACCGACACCGCCGCACCGACGCTGCGCGTGCGACGCGCGACGCGCGAGGTGAAACAAAAGCCCGAGCGCGCACAAAAGGTCGAAATTCCGTTCCCTGCAGGATGTACCCTACATGCGTACTGCGCGCACAGCAGTGCAGATGAGAGAGCGCGCGCGCGGATCATTCCTCTGCGGGACTCCGAATGAAAGCGAAAATCTCCCCGACGACGACGCTTCAAACACAATGGCCGAGTGATTATAGACGCAGGGAGACTCGTGCGCGCTCGCGACGGGGATCGTTCGTTCGCCCCCCCCCGCCTGATTTTTCTCGCCTGATTTTTCGACCGGCCAAATTGCGCGACACGCGCGCGCGCTCGCATTACTTTTGACGCGATCCCGTAAATCAGCGTCGCGCAATTCACTCGAAGCTCGCGAGATGAAATATCCGCGTCATCGTTCAGCGGCGGCGGCGGCGCGCAGGGGAGCCGAAGCCGACACCGAGCCACCAACAGCCAACAAACTGCACACACCGGTCTTCCTTCCTTCTCGCTCTTCTCGTTCTTACAATATGTCACGTTTCTGCGTTGGAAAAAAATTGCACAATACCGCACGGGCCGACTTGGTCGTTTTTTTCTTTCTAATGCGCGCACGTGCCCGTGCGAGCCCACCAACGGTGGCGACGCCGTCGCGCGCACACCGGTGCAGCCAGCCGTTATTTTAGAGTAATGTGTTTTTTTCTCCTTGCGCTGCGCTCTGCACGCTTACAAAACGATGATCCCGGCTCGCCCTCTCCTACTCGGTTTGTTTTTATTTCCGAGCCGGTGCTTCGGGGAAAAAATCGCACAAATTTATACACACTTTGGCCACGAAATTCGGGATAGCGGCGGAGTGCGTGGCTCTCGCCTCGTTTTCGTTTTAATGCAAATGCGGATAATGCGAAACACCTTTTCGTTATGGAGCGCAGCTCTTTTTCTTCTACACTTAATTAGCATTTCTCATTATGAAGGAATTGCGACAGCCAGCGTATTATTAAAATGTGTTGTCCAGTATGCAGAGTACAAGAGCGTTTGAGACTTCATTTGGTAACATATGATTGCCCGCGTTTTTGAAAGACTACGAGGGTAATGAAAACTGCGCTTCCAGAAACAATTCATTTTGTACTTTCTAGGATGCTGAATAGGTAGCATGAATTAATCATTTTTAGAAGTAAAAACTTTTCCGTTTAATGACGGAGCGTTGTATTGAAAAAAAAGTAATCAAATTTTATGAGATTCTAAAAGATTCTCAACTTATAACGCGTTCATGAAACTTTTCATTTTCCAGGTGTTTTGAATGTCGCACGTAAATACCCACCTGACATTGTCTTACTCAACTGACAGTCATGTCTACTGTATATTGCCGAGTTTTTTATTCATTAAAGATTTCTTAAAGTTTGCTCCATACAAGTTTAATTAAATTTAATCAACCTTAGTAGATTATACTACCATTAAAAAATACATAAAACTGTTTAAAGGATTTTACTCTTATTGTCGTAATTGCATAGTAGCGCTTTAAGCGATGAAGAAAATGATGAATACGTTCTTATTAAAATTCCGCTTTGGAAGTCAATAAAATTAAATTCGTTTAAGGAGGTTGTATGCGTAGATATATGTCATAATAACAAACATTTTCTACTACAATTTAATCTCACATAATGATATGAAAGTCAATATATTATGAAATAAGGGGTTTTGTCAAACTAAAAATATATTTTTTATCGAAACTCCGTTATTGTATATTTGGATATCGTCAAATTTAGACTTTACAAAAGAAAAAGTTGACAAAACAGTGGAGACTTTTTTATTTGTTATTCGATTTTAATTTTGCAGGTCTCATTTTGCTCCTTGAAAGATTTCATTGAGACTTATCCATATAAAACTTTAATAACATCGAATAACCTGCAAATTTACAGCCTTTAGTTTATACTTGTACACGCTCAAACTTACAAAAACACGTGTATGGATTTATAAACTATAGGCTGTAACTATGCAGGTTATTCGATGTTATTCAAGTTTTATATGGGTTAGTCCCCCTGAAATCTTTCAAGGAACAAAATGAGACCTTCAAAATTCAAATCGCATAACAAATAAAAAAGTCTCCACTGTTTTGTCAACTATTCTTTTTTTAAAGTCTAAATTTGACGATATCTAATTTTACAATAACGGAATTTCGATAAAAAAAATTTTTTAGTCTCACAAAAACCTCTTATTTTATAATATATTGACTTTCATATCATTACGTGAGATTTAGTTGTAGTAAAAACTGTTTGTTTTTATGACATATATCTACGCATACAGCCTCCTTGAGTACGTTCCGATAAATAATTGACTATTCTACACGATATTGCATATAGATACATATATATTGTATGAATCTATACGTATTGTTTCATAAATATTTAAGTAAAAAAAATGTAAATGCATTAAAATTTTTAAAGATAAAAATTGGTCAGTATCGTTGACTAGTATATATACAATACATAAGTCGAGCTGCGGTAAAATAAATTATTAATAAGCTTCCAGAAAATCCGCATCGTTCGTAAAATCGTTGAAACAGAGAGGCTATTATCGACCCGGCGACTACAGCATTCCTCTAAAATATTTATTGAACTTTGAAGTTTTAGCGGGGCGCAATTATAAGCATTCATAAGTATAATACAGATAATCGGGTAAAACGAGTTGATATAGTTTCGCCGAAGCTGGATAAGGGAAAAATATGAGAAATGGTTGTCTGGCCGATATCCAAGAGCGTTGCATAACGAAGGGTCAGTCGTTACAGATGACGTTGGGAATGAGAATTCCAAGATACAAGGAGCTGCAGCGGCGGCCTCGGGCTGGGCTAAGGGGGTCTCCGCATACGCCCACACACGGAGCTCTTGGGAGTCGCGCTTCCGATGCTCGCTGATGCGTCTTGCGCGCGTGTACACACGTGTATTCTTTGAGTCGGCGATTTTCACGGTGATAAGCCCGCAGCCCGTTTTCCACGTTCCCGAACGTAGTTGAGCCGAGAGCGAAGGCGCTGCTGCTTGGCCTTCTACTCGCGGTGGTAGGTACTGGTAGCGCTGCGCCGGGATTGCGTTATAGTCTCTTTGCCGCTATATAAAAGAGGCTCGGACCCGAGGCCCCAGCACGAAACGCATCAAAGATGAAGGTGAGTACGGAGCTACGCTTTGCCTCTCTCAGCCTCTCTTGGGCTCTCTCTGACCTGTGGTTTTATACCTCTCTATCTCGTTTCTCGTTGCAGCTGCCACTTGGATACCTCAGCTGCACCCAGCTACTGCTCCTGCTACTCGTGGCCTGCGGCGTAGTTCACGGTGCGTATTTAGCCTCTATCTCATTTCTCCTTCTTCTTCTTCTTCTTCCTCCTCTTCTTCATCCTCTTCTTTACCCTCTATCTTTACTTGCCCAGACCACTATTACAGTCCTCGGCTCATTCAAAAAGTACAGCTTTCCCGCTTCTTTTATACCACTTCGTTATTCATTTTTTCATTTATGTATTATACTAGTAGTGATCGTATCAGTTAAATTACAAAACATTGAACATGCCATCTGCGAGGTATTTTCGGTATAACTTAGAATCTCCAAAGAATTTTTTCGCCTATATGTACATTTATCATACGTGTAATTGATAGGTTTCAAATGTCGAAAAATCCACTTTTTAAGAACAAAAATAAATATCAAAAATATCCATTTCAGTCAAATCATTCTCTTGTTTCGTTCAAAATTCGTACATTTTCTGTCTGTTGTCAGTTATATATTTTCATCGGGACTTTTTCTATATTCTTTTTCGGTATTTTAGCTTTTAATGATGACATCGATCTTTCAAAACTCTGAAAATATACTCTGTAACAAGTAAACACAGGTATGCTTGTTATTGGTTATGTGCAATACTTCAACATGTTGTTACTTTTTCAATATCTTTAATAATCCAAAAAATCTTTTCAAATCCTATCATTAAATTTTTTTTTTGTTGTAATACCTACAATATACTAATATTATTGTATTTACTAATAAACAGTTATACAGTTTTTTCTATTTTTGTCAAAATTATTGTTTCCGAAGCTATATGCTTTTTCTTTATTCCACCAATTTTCTCAATTTCGAGTATAACCACGGTTGAGCCCAATTCATGTCAGCCACGTGTATATAATGTTCTATTTTTAAAAGCATACATTTACGTTAATTTAACTATATTCAAGAGTAGTTTATTGTAAATGTTGTCCTGATTTTTAACGATAGATCCGCTTTAATCCGTTAAATGTACGGATCACATCAAAATAATCTATTTTCGATTTCGCAATAGAGACTTGTTATTTTTGCTCGTATAAAACTCGAGAAAATGAAAAAAATTAAATAAAAGTTTTATTGCAAAAATCCTCTTGTTAAGGGTCGAAGCACATTTCTAAATAATTTATTTTCACGAAGGCCGATTTCTTCTTTTTTCTCCGTAAAAGGAGTCCGCAGCTACAAATCAATATCTGGAGCTTGCTCGTCGAGTCATGAAATCTTAACGCAGTCGTGAAAGGATTAATAAAACGCCAGTCCGCAGCGCGGCGTTGAACGCGTGTTTTTCGCGCGACTCGAAGCTCTCGGCGGAAGAAAAATGAGGAGTAAATAACGCGATAGGACGCGCGGCTGTATTAGATTAGTCGCGGAAAATCGCCGGCGAGAGAAATTGCCTCGGGCAGAAATTAGTATCAGCATGCTTCGCTTTTGCCCTCCGCGGCGGCTCTCCGCTGCTGCTGCACTTGTATAAAAAAGTTAATAAAGTTCGTCGGCTGAAAATATTCCACGTGCACGGGTCGATTTGCCGCAGGTGGCTACGCTCCTTGGAGATCGTCCGGCGGCGGCGGCGGCGGCGGCAAGATTATTAAGGTGATAACCGTTAGCGGCGGAGGTGGAGGCGGAGGCGGAGGCTGGCCGTGGAAGTCGTCCGGCTGGAGCAGCGGTGGTGGAGGCGGCGGAGGATGGAAGTCGTCCGGCTGGAGCAGCGGCGGTGGTGGATGGAAGCCCTCCGGTTGGATTAGCTCGGGCGGCGGCGGTGGTGGCGGCGGCGGCTGGCCCAGCAGTGGCTGGAAATCCGGCGGTTCGGGATGGAACGGCGGCTCGTCCGGATGGAAGTCTGGAGGATCGGGATGGAGCGGCTCGAGTGGATCGGGATGGCCCAGTGGCTGGAGCTCCGGCTCGTCGGGTAAATTCTCATTTACGTCTCTTGATTCCCTGGTAGAAATCAGTCTAATTCATAGCCAGTAATTGGACATGAATTCCTATGAATGGCCGTTAGTAGATATAAAATAGACTGATTTCTACAAGGCTTTTGCTCAACTTATACTTTGAATTATTCATTGAGAATCGCCACTAAAGCATCGCGATCAATATATTTTGCTCAATCTCATTCTTATTATATATAACTGATTAGAACGTGAAACTGAAACATCTTATTATGCTATCTGAGGAAATCGTAGGAAGTACGTAATGTATTCAGAATAAGTAGAAATAGCCGAGAATGGTACCAATGCACAATCCAATAATTTGGCACTACCTATGATTGATATCGTTGATTTTCATTGGAAAAAAATTCTTTAAAATTACTGTTTTTCAAAATTAGTTTTATAAAAAGTACAATAAAACTCGCTTTATATTTCGGATTTTTTCGTAGATTATACAAAAAGTTAAAAGTGAGTGTATAAACGCGTAAAATTTAATTAAAAATATTTATTAAAAATAAGAACCAGTTCATAAAGGCTATTATAATTTTTCTAAATATCAGATTTCTTTAACGAATATTCCTGCATTGATAAAAAGCATCAATGGAGATATATGTATATATACTCGCATTTCGTATATTTTTTATTGCATTTTTCCAAGCTATTTTTATAGATATATTTTTAAATTAAAAAGTTTTACGCATTTGAAACGACAGTGCAAATTCTATGCGACTCCTGTCACTATTATTTGTTCATCCGCATGGATATTCTGTCTGACGGAACAAAATTCAAAATTTCAAATTTATAGTGGTAAGGTACATATCAATGTGAACATAAGCCACAAATGTAACTTGAAGGCTAGTACCTATATGTAATTTCAAATTTTGTTTTGTTTGTCGGAATTCCATGTGCGTGTAGATGCATTCGTGAAATTCAGTTTCATTTTGAATTAATATACGCTCCCTCTTTGATAAAATAATTATCAAAATAACTTAATTAAACATTTTTTAATATCCTTTACGTATTTTGTCGATACAAAATGTGTTAATAACGAAGAAAGATTAATTATAAATGTTAAGTAGCTTAATAATGAGCAAGTGGATCGAGCTTAGAAAAAAGGAAGCAAGCATGTAGGTTGGCTTCATTCATAGCGAGTTTTTCAACGCGAGATCGATTTTCGCTTAAGGCTGAAGGGTCGTTTATCTATGGGCTTTTGAAAGAAGTAAAAATTGCCAGGTCTAATGGAGTTAATTTTCACTGCTCGAGAGTTTGAAGTATAAGTTGGCAGGGAGGTAGGGTTTGCCGGGCTTTCGCGGTAACACTCGTAGTGTAAACTCGCTGACTCGTATTGCAGGTTGGTGGGACTAAGAACGAGGAGAAGGAGGAGGAGGTGAAGAACGAGAAAAAGAAGCAGGAGCTGCCGAGGTGAGGAGAAGGAGACGGAGGAAAAGCTAGCGTTGCAGGAGCCTGGCGCACATTGCATCCCACAGCCGACGGCGACTTTCTTTCCACACCGTAAAACTCTGTATAAAAATTTCACTTGCTTGAATAAAAAGAAGAGAAAAAAAACAGCCGAGAGAAAAAGAGGCTGGGAGAGAAAAACAGTAAAAAAGAGTGAGTTTTCTATGGAACCAGAATGTCAATAGTCGTGTCTGTCGTAGTCTCCGGCAGATGCAGTTCGCGGATCGTGGTGTGGTGTACCTTATATATACACACAGTTGAAAGTTGAGCGCGCATGGCACTCGGAATATCCCGGAGAGTTCGCCCGTTCGCCGTACGCCGGGGTATGCGAGAGGGTGAGCAGGGGGAGCAGGGGGAGAGTAGAAGTAGGATCTGCCGGAAGTTCCGGGCGATTCAGAGCCTCGAGGAACGACGTCGAGGACGAGGAGGACGACGACGACGACTTCCGGTCCAAGGCTTTCGATATCGCCGTAGGAGCGAGAGAGCCAGCAGACAGCCCGCGAGAAGAAAGGGGAGAAAGAGGAAAGCTCGTCGGCGCTTATATATATATATATATACATATACACTCTCTCTCTCTCTCTCTCTCTCTCGCTCTCTCCAGCATTTCATAGTCCCGCTCGCGCTTGCGCTTGCGTTCCTTTGCGAATACTTTCGCTAATTAGCAGGCAATTTTCTCGATTTAATTGCACGGGCGTGCAGCAGTGCAGCGAGTGCACAGCTCGAACGAGGAGCGAGCGAGGGGAGGAATACGATCGTCAAAAAGCGTACGTACACTGCATAACTGAAGGGATTAAAATCTCGTCTGCATTTTCCGATTAATTCCCGCGCATCGCTTCGGCTTTCGTTCTCATCTGTCCAGCTGCAGCCGCGGATCGCTTCGCAAGCGACGTACAGCCGGTGAGCCGCTTGGCCAAGGAAATACCTCGCTCGCGCGGATTACGTAATTGCCGCGCCAGTTTCTCTCCTTATTAATTTTTTCGCCTTACCTCGGACTAGCTGCCGTGCTTCGGAGTGCGCACGCGCCTTCGGCCAATTTAGAGGCCGCTCGCGAGCCGCGGTGAAAAAGTCTCGAAAACTCGAAAGCGCTAGACTCGATGCTAATTGAGCCCTTTAAGCTCGTACCTCTCTTTCAATTACGTTAATTTAAATCCTCTCTCTCTCTCTCTCGCTCTCTCCCTCCGTCTCCCCACTTCCAAAAGCCGACGGTTTTCCAATTCACTCGAGCTCATTTACTTTTATTACGGCTCTCTCTCTTTCTCTCTCTTTCCCTCTGCGGAGCCCGGGCCGCTTTAATTTTTATTACTCTCTTTTAGGCCAACTATTGCTCTGCCCTGTTTTCCAGCCGGGAAAAATTGATTTTTTTCCCCGAGCGACCGGGTTATATATCCGGCGAGTGCTCGTCGCGCGTTCCTTCGGTCGGGGGGGCTTGCGTCTAGTGTAGTGCCAGTGCGTGCCTGGACACACGCCTAGGTGAGACATCGAGAGGTCGCTTTCGAGCTGAATGGGGAAGCTGCGAGCTGCGCACTTGCAGTCCGCATACGTATGTAGAGGCGGCGCGAGGGCGCCGATTACCTCGAGAGTGCGAAGCGTCAACGCGCGCGCACACACAGAGAGACGGACCGACTGCGGGCCGCGCTCGAGGGGGAGCGGAATGGGAGATAGCGCGGCCCGATAGCACGGCGGATATCGTTCCGGCAATTCTATTCCCGTTAACGAGCAGCGACCAATCGAATTAGCGCCGAGCTTGGCCGCTCGCTGCTTTTTCTCCTTCGCTCGTCCGGCCGTAAGCTGGAAATACCTCCCTCCGCCGGCCCGGATCATTGAGTCGCTCATTTTCTCGCGCTATTATACCGCCGGAATACCCGCAGGGACACGCCCGCCGCGGAAATCCGCATTGCCGTGCGTATATTTGCGACGCAAGGCCAGCAGCGAGTGGCGCTCGTTCGAATTCATAAATCACGGGGGACGCGAGCGCGCGACGGGCTACATATCGAGTGCGATTGATAAGCGATTCGGACAAGACCGAACCGCCCGCTCCCGGCTCGAGAGCCCCGCGTCATCGGAAAATAATCCCTACAATTTACAGCTCGTACCCTTCGGTTCTCTTTTTTTTCAACAAACAATGAAAAGCGTAGCCACGACGAGTGTGGGGGCTGTTGCGGGAGCAAGAGAGAGAGAGAGAGAGAGAGAGAGAGACGAAGAGCGCCATTCCCGAAAAGCGGTTGGGCCGCGGGACGCGCGCGCGCGCGCGCAGGGGCGGGTATACAGGGAAAAAAAAGAGGCAAAGTACGTGCTTGCACTGCTACGTGTAGCCGCGGCCGCGAGAGAGCGAGAGAGAGGCACGTCACCCCGACGTTTCCGCCGGATACGTACGAGTGGTGCACTTGAACACGGAAAATTCGGACGTGCAGAGAGCGCAATGCTCGACCGCAGCCCGATCCATACACACACACACATACACGTGGCTTTACATAGGCTCTAGCCATATCTATACATAGAACGCGCGCATCCCGCAGTCGATTTCGAAAGATTGACACATATACATGAATAATGGGAGGGCTGCGCAAAAATATACATATACGTATCCATAAATGCTAACGCGGATGGCCCCGTTGCGCAACGAAATCCTCCTCGGATATTGCATATTACATCTTTCATTTTTTCCTTAAAAGGAAGATAAGAGAGATGGCTCGTCGGAGATAAACTTACATGTGTATAAAGTGCGGGGTGGGCGGAGAATTCGCGGTAGCGCGGGAGGACTACTCGGAAGAAGTGAATAAAAAGAAAAGTCGCGCCGGCGCGTTATAAAAATTACACGCATTTCCATTTGGAGCTGATAGCATCAATCCACAGCTCGGGCTCTCGCTTTCTCTCGCGCCGCGCGGAGAATGGAAAAGATAGAGCGCGCTCGGAATGAGGGTCTCGACGTGCTTTTTCTCCTACTCCCCTATTTCTCCTCTGAACCCCCCCGCGCGCGGGCCGATCTCCGCGTAGATCTGTACAGCCGCGGGGGGCCCTCTCGCTACGTTTTCCAGCGGCGCTAGCCCCATTTCTATAAACTACCGGGATTTTTCGCGCGTTTAAAAAAGTTCTTCTCTCGTATATATATATATATATATATATATATATGTAGGCCGTAGGAATCCCGCGTGCCGATCAATTCTACGGAGGATGCGAGGAAAAGAGTCTGCGGCTCTCGCACGTATAGGCGCACTGCGCACGCATACACAGAGTGTATACGTGTTCCGTGCGTGGGGGGGTTGTACGTACTCGGTGTGTACACGGGGAGAGAGCGAGCTGCGAGAGCAAAGCCTGTGTGCTCTCTTTCGCTCGCGACTCTCGGCCGGCCTTTGTTTCTCTCTTTCACTTTATACCCCTTTCTCAAGCTGGCTCGGCGCGGGCGCGAGCAGCAGCAGCAGCAGCAGCAGCAGCAGCAGCAAGAGAAAGGGGACGCGCGCGGCAAAAGAAAGGCAGATTGGAATTGCGGATTAGAGCGTCTAGCTCGCTTTCTTTCATTCTGGCCTGCTGCTGTACTGCTACTACGGCTGCTGGGGCTCGCAAAAGGAAAAAAGAAATGCGCACAGACAGAGACAAGTGCGGATATGGAGCGACTCGCGCAGGATGAGGCGAATTTCCAACTGTGCCGGCCGGAATATTGTACAGCAGGATCTTTGGGAGGGAAAACGTGTCCAAGAGGGACGCCCCAGACTGTGACGTTCGCATTGCGCGCACCACTCGAACCCGACTCCGACTACTCCAGCGGCCACTGCACTTTTAATTACGTTCTTCTTTCTCGCTCTCTCTCGCCCGTTTCCTCGCTCCATTCTCAGCTTCCTCTGCGTATACCCCCTATTATTTCTTTTTTTCCTTTTTTTTCTAAAAGCAGCTTTTACCACTAGAAAGTCCAAAAATGTTCGCCAATTTTGATAGCACAGCGTGGCTGTATATCACGCGGGAGTCCTTGTACCCAGCGTGAATAGGTATGTATGTGCGAGCGAATTCAAAAACTTTCGGCACATTCGAACACGCGGGACTGTAATATATGATGCTTTTCTTCTTCATTCTGTGCACCTACGCTTGACGCGTTACGCTTTTTTCTACGCGCTGCTCAGATTTATCCTTTCATCGCGTTGCTTTTACTTTGAAATGACGTAAAATACAACGATACTGCTGTTTCAATTATTATTTTTAAATTGCCATTTGTCTTTGTAATGACATACAATAATGGATATTTGTACGCGAAGGGATTAGGAAAGTACATTTACAGAGATATCTGCGTAACTAGCTGTTAACTACGAAATGAAGCGAATTACAGACGTAATAGAACACCCCGCTACGTATAGGTATATGAAACTAATATCGCTTAATTCTTGATAGCAGTTTCCAATTATCAATAAAATATGTACTCCGACTGCTACGCTCATAAAAGCATTTTCTATTACAGGAATTAATATTGGATCTCTTCCAAAAATCTGAACGTACACTTTTCCAATGTGCCCTTAACGTAAAATTTACGAATATGTAAATAATCAGCCTAACACATATGAAATATTTCGATGTTTGCATTCTTGAAATTATTGAATAAAGTAATTAATGACGTAATAATTGAAAATAAAAAGTTTATTTTACTCGGGTTAACATTATTTTGTAATATGATTTATTGCCGTTTACTCTTGGAGACGTACACCTGGAAGCCATTATGCACGAGTTATGAGAGTCATCTACGTTTCTTCACAAAAGCTATAAATCATGCGCGGCGTTATGCAATAAAAATTTTCTAGGTTTGCTTTTTTCATTCGCAACTTCAAGCATCCTTTCTACAGCAACAATATTTATCGGAGCTCGATTCATATTATTTTACATAAATATAATTGGACAAGGGTGAAAGATGCAAAAGGCGTTGAATCGATTTATCGATTGAATTACGTTTATTATAATTCGCTCGGCAGTTTTCTATCGGAAGAATTTGTCGGGGAAGCTCGTGCGCAAACAGTCAATTACGGCGAGCGAGGAGCGAAGGATCGGAAAAGCAAAGCACTTATTCTTAAATCAGAATGGGATTCGAATGAAAAAGAAGTTAGCTATATTGAAAATAAAAAATATCCAGGATTGATTGAAATTTGAATAAGAATGCGATTAGGTGCTGGTTCAGGTGGAACGGAGGAAGGGCTTTTCTCGCGCTGTTGACCCTCTACTTGCGCTTGGCTCGAGAAAATGTCAATTTAATTATGAGCCTTCACGAAGAGGCTTTTACGCGCGTGGCCTATCTCCTCGGGGCATCGAAGCCCGTTTCCGCTTTCCGGCTCGCGGCTAAGCCCCTAAAAACGAAGAAGAGAGAGCGAGAGGGCGGAGAGTACGGGAAAAGCGCAAAGAGAGAGAGAGAGAGAGAGAGAGAGAGAGAGAGAGAGAGAGAGAGAGAGAGAGAGAGAAAAGCAGCAACAGCGCAATAGAGGAATAGAGGACAAGCTATCGTCTGGGAAAAAGGGCGAAAATGACCAGGAGCAGGAGCCGGCGAACGAGTGCAGTGCAGCAGCTGCATATCGATCACGTCGCGAGAGCAAGAGCAAAAGAGAGAGAGTGTAGAGTATGCTCTTATACGCTTTGGCAAGTAGCGCCGGCGCTCGCTCGTATATACGTATATACGTACACACGTATAAGCAACGGCAGTGGCAGTGGTGCGAAGAGGAAGCAAGGGGGAGAGAGAGAGAGAGAGAGAGCGAGAGCGAGATAGAACGCACAGCTTCGCTCCCGTAGTCCTGGGGTTCTTGTTATTATTTTTTGTTTAACGTCGCGCCCTCGAGGAAACAATAGCGAAACGAGTGATGCGAGCGAGTCGTTGCACTAGCCTCGATTCCGTAGCCTCGGGTACGGTTTTAACGATGTGCTCGGACACGGGTGCGAGCGAGAGCGAGAAAAGCGAGGAGAGAGGAGAGAGAGACGAATCCCCGCCGCTGCTTGCCTAGTATAGCCCGCCGCCTCCCATTAGCTCGCATTCTCCTCCAGTGCTCTCGGCAGCCGACAACACAGAGAGACCGAGGGAGCGCCATTTAAGGGGTGAGAGAGAGAGAGGGAGGGAGAGAGAGAGAAGCCCCTGCACTTTTCTAAATTTCTCTCTCTTTCCCTCTCCCTGTCCCTCCCACCCCCCAGCCTCCCTGCAGCACCTCAAAGGCCAGCCAAAGTAAAAGGCCCCGCTTTCTTCATCCCTCCCGCTGCCCGATCCCGATCCCTACTCCCTCCTCCTCCTGCCTGTGTCTTGAGCAACTTTATTAAGGCTCCTTCTCGCCTTCCTAATTACTCGCGAGCCAATCGATAAGAACTTTTCTCATCTTTCTGGCGCGTTACCCCACCTTCCTCGTGTCCACCTCTCGCACCGCGCGAGCGCGCAGGGCGCAAAGTACTTGGGACACTTCTTTTTCATCAATTTGACAAATTCGAGCCGAGAGCCAAGCGCGCTAAAAGTTATAGCGCTGTCAATGGCGAAAAATGAACGACACGACTATCCGCCGTTGCCGTTCCTCGTTGCGCGCGAGCCTCCCTTATCGAGCCCTGAAAATCTAGTAGTATAACTCAACTGCCTCGCCGCGGATCTCCTACTCGCTTGTTTAAATACATTTTTGGTTTTATTATCGCTCGCTTAACTTTATTACTTTACAATTTATCGTGATTGAATGTATTTTTTATTTATTTCTTTTTACATCGATATATCTTTCCGAGCTAATTACGCAGAGTGCACTTACTGCATATATATAATTGTTATAAACTTCGTTCGTATGCTTCCACTTGTTTGATCACGTTTTTTTTTTCATTTGTTGCAAACTAAAAAAATAGCCAGACCACTCGCCAAGATCGCTTTTTGCGCATTTTTAGCGTACTTAAACTAATGAGAAAACTAAATATTCAACTGTTTGATCCAATATATGCTGTGGTATAAATTATATCATATTACTGCTGATAGCAGAAATGCTCTACAACCTAAATGCAGTAACTTCGCAAATGCTATATGGAATTATCATAATTAGTAATTCATACAATAATGCGTTGAAGGCAAAATTTAATTTTTCAATATTTAATGTAATTTTATAGCAAGTACCTATACCATCCAGACAATTCGACTGACACAAACGCGTTATAAATTTGTTTATATAATGTAGCGAGATTGGTTATTTTTGTTCTAAATATCTAAATATTCAAGAATTTGAAATGCGTTCGTGACAGTCGAATTGTCTTGAGGGTGTAACTAGTAATGAATGATGAAGTTAAAGCAATTTATATATTTTTTTTCAATGGACAGTAGAATTTTCGTATTAAGGCAATGGCAAAGAGAGTTATATAACCTCTGGGAAACTAATTTTGATGAGACATTTGGGGCTCACTGGGAGGTTTACATAAATCAAACCTGCAATTAAAGTTTCTTTCGTCTACTTTATTTTCCTTAAGGCTCAGTTTTCTATTCACTATCAGTTTCAGTTCAGTTTTTTATTCACATTAAGTTTCAATTCAGTATTCCACTCAATGATCAAATAACGTGCATTTTAAATGCAATGGCTTGTATCTCGTACACATGGACCCACTGACATCATAAATTACAAGTGCTGGAATTCATTTTTAGAAACCGCAGTGACCCAATTCCTAATATAATCATTTCTTTACGTAAATAAGATAGTTATCCCTCAACTATGTGAGTCAGAACAAATCTGAAAACCGCTGCTAAATCATTGTTATATTTATCTTCCTCAAATTTAGTTATTCGCTCTATATCGGCGACGGGTAATGTAAATATTCTTGTGCTAAAAAATAGCTAGTTTTAATCTCTTTCAAGAGCATTTCGTTAGCCCTTACGAAGACTAGCACGTTTGCGGCATTTGCCACGAAGAGTAGCACATTTGGAAATCTCCCACGAAGACTAGCCCATTTCGCCATTCTTCCACGAAGACTAGCACATTTGAAAATTTGACGCAAAGATTAGCTCATTTGGAGATTTTCTGCCGCCTGATTTTTTCGAGCTACGATTATTTATTGGGGTAGCCTGGTTTTTTCGGGTTAACCGATAATTTTTTTAGTACAAAAAGGGTCTAGTATCCGACCCGAACCTGATAAAAATAGAATGGACCCGATTCGCCGAGAGTTTATCAGTACAACTTAAATTTACATGTTCTATACGAAGTGTTAGTCTTCGTGGCAGAATTGCGAAATGTGCTAGTCTTCGTGGGAGAACGGCGAATTGTGCTAGTCTTCGTGGGAGAACGGCAAATAGTGCTAGTCTTCATGGGAGAACGACGAATTGTGCTAGTCTTCGTGGGAGAATGGCGAAATGTGCTACCATTCGTGACAGATTTCCAAATGTGCTACTCTTCGTGGCAAGTGCTGAAATGTGCTACTCTTCGTGGAAGTTTGATATGTGCTAGTATTCGTAAGGGCCGTCAATTTAAAGTACTTTGTAGGCGCAAAAAGCTACTTAATTTGGAAATATTGTAAATTTAAAAAACTATCATAAAACAAACACGAATCTTTAGAATTCATTTCGATTTTGAAACTTGAAAGAAGGCTGCCAACTGATTTCGCACAAAGTTTTCTCAAAGGTGTCATGTCATATAGTATATTATATTACTATGCATAGAGCAGTATCTGTTAATGGATTTGTCAAAACAGATTGTATATTGTTACAAATACTTTAAGTTTAAATGGTAACTGAAAATTAATCTTTTGAACACAGATTGATTAAATTATATCCACTGGTGCTGGAGCCCAGATGAGTTACGCATTTATACATAAACACAACACACATACATACACGTATGTCACGCACTCATATATATATATATATATATATATACATACATACACAAAGCGTAATTGTAATGAAAATACCATTTCACTCCCGTCATATGTTCCGGTTTTATATAAAAAAAACACTTGCAAAAAATGTTATCAAAATCATGCTAGTTGGCTTATATCTCTATACTTAACGAATTATTACAATAACTTTCAAAGCAAAATATAAAATAGTACATTGTACAACTAAGGGCGAAAATGAGATTCTCCAAGCGAGGATGATGTGTAAGCACGAGTCTGAAAAAGCCCATTCGCCCCTTGTTGTTCACCGTATTCTTTATAAAAAACTGCATAAAGAAGACTAGTTTTTGTCGTCTTTTCTTCAAAGTTCTTGAGAATTTGAAGCTTTACTAACGAAATGGAGTAAAAATAAAAATAGGGGGAGCGAAAATGAGTATTTTAAATACTCACTTTCGCTCCACTTTTTTTTGAAGCTCGGAAAATTCTATTTTCGCTCCACTTGGAGCTGAAAATGGTATTTTCTATACACGTGTTATAAAAAATCTTTTTAGATATCGTTATCCCATAAAATGCATTTTTTAACATTTTATTTTATTTTTTCTGAAGAAGCAATGAGCCTTTGACTTGAAAATTTGCAGCATTTTAGATCTATATAAAACTAATATTCAGTAAAAATTTAATTAAATTTTATTCTTTAAATTTCGAGTTATAGAGATTAGTTTTTTGGGAATTGCTGATTTAATATTGCTCTTGTAGCGAGATAAAATCATATATCAGATTTCTACCAGGTTCTGTACTTTCTTCTTAATAGTTTCCTGATGAAAGTAAATCGAAAAATTCCCTATTTTAGTGAACTATGATTTTACAGCGCACTAGAAACTTATGGATCCATATGGACCCTATGTGCTCTAAAAGAGTTAAGTTCTTTCAAATGCATATTCACTGAATCAATGATATTATTTGTAGCATACAAACAAATAAAAACGAAAAACAAAAATTGAAAAATCTTAAAAGCGCTAAAAGACAAAATCGTACCCAACAATTACTAAAAATTGTTTTTATGCCTACGCCGCGAAGAAGGAAATTAGCCCTGAGAAATAAATGTGTTTCGTGCATATCTAAAGATATGTATACATATATAAATACACACATACATATATACAGATACACATCAATACGTTTTCTAAGAATAATTTATTTTGATTCTTATGGTATAAAACATGTTTTATTTATATATAAAATGTGAATAGAATACAACAGTTTTTTCATATTATTCTAAGGCAATTAAATACAAAAACTTTTTTGGAAGATATGATCAAAAGTAAGATTCAGACATGAACTAGCTTTTATTGCAATTATATGCTTTATCAGGATTTCATCTAATTCTTTCGAGGTTTTCAAACATTTCTCGAGACTTGCTCAATTACTAAATTTGAAATGAATTTATAGGTATATAAGTTTTTCCTTTGGAGTGGTCATACTCCTCTATTGAAAAAATACCCAAAACAAGTGAACCGTGGATGAATAATTTTCAAAATTTATATGGTACAGAGAAGTGAAGATTTACAGAGAGAGGTTTCGAGATAAAAATTAATTTTGCTTGAAATTTCGTAAGATTCTACAGACTATTGATTTTAGGGGATAACTATCTTAAGAACACACAGATAATTTTCTCATAAAAGTCACCGTGTAAAATATGATTGTAAACGCAACGGTTTAGTAAGAATACTCTAAAAAAAAGCATTTAAAGTCTAAAAAGTTGAAGTGAAATATACTCTTATGCAAATAAGAGCTGATCAGGAATTACTCTTAGCTAATTGTGGGTTAGCGAAGCTTTCCAAAAACGTCTGCCAACGCCTCATCTAAATCCGTTTCCCAAAGGTTGCGCACTCTCATCGTGAGTACAATCCAAAATGTTCAATGATGGATGGAGTATCATTGACGGGCCACTTAAAATCCTGTTGTAGAAAGAGCTCGAGTATACGATGAATTATTAAAAAATTCTAATTGATTGCGCTTAGCCTATTGTAGTTGAATGGAGCGGGCATGCGCTTAGTACGGGGGGAGCTTGTGTTTGCACGACAAACGATTCCAGTCGAGGACTCATTCCTGCTGCGGCATCAATTGCCGCTCGGTTGTAGCAAGACACCGACTGGAATGGCTTAATTCTCGGGGCTGCAGTAAATAAGACAATGTGCGAAGCTTCCAAGCTTTGAAAAAGAAATAGCTCCTCAAATGACAGCAGAATCCTTGAAACGATATAGATTTGAGGGAAGTAATGTACGAACTCGTGAAGTTTAGCAAGGAAGGAGTCGAGTTAAATGATTGCGAGCTCGTCAGTGTCTAAAAGTATGATAATTTTCAATGCTCTTGGGCGCGTCGTCATTGAAAGTTCTAAAGAGCTGATTAGCCGAAGTTAGGGGTAGAGGAGTTGCAAAGTTAGTTTGTTCCAGTGCGGCGCGGCGCTGGAATCCGTTTTGGCGGCCGGCTGCCTGTCGCGGGTTCCTCCGAGACAGGCTGCGGAAGAGAGGTAGCAGGGAGCTCGGCTTGGGTTAAATAAGAAACTGGTCGATCTGGGCCCAGGCTCCGCAAATCGTGTCATCGACGCAGTCTCGGAAATTTCCTCGTCCACGGCGGGGCTGCGGCTGGCGTGAGCTTCCGTTTTTCCCTGTTGCTGGTCGAAAGTACGTAGTAGTGGTAGTGGTGGGGGGAGGGGGATCGACGGCGGTGGCGGCGGCACCTGGCCGGGGGCGAGAGTCGCGCTCGGGGGTGCGCGCCGCGCCGGTGGTGGGGTCGGGGCGCCTGCGCGCGCCAGGGCCGCGAGGGAGCCGCGGCGCTCAGTCGCAGCCGGCGTCGTGATCGAGCCGCAGCATCAGCAGCAGCGGAGCTCCAGCAGCTCCGCGAATCTCGCGCGAAAGAGAGAGACAGAGAGAGACAGAGAGAGAGAGAGAGAGAGATAGATAGAGAGAGCGAGCGCATCGAGCTTATCCAGCAGCAGTAACGGCGGCAGCGCCAGCGACAGAAGCAGCAGCGATCGCACGCATGAGCCGGCCTGCGCGAGGACGCCGCAGCAGCCGCACCACCAGCTTGGGAGCAGAGGGAGCAGAGGGACCGAGGGACCGAGGGACCGACCACCCGCGCTTCGGACCATGCTGACCACCAGCAGCAGCATCCTGCCCAGCTCCACACTCATTGCGGGTGAGCCTCGACTTTTATCAACGGCTTCGCCTTCCTCGTCACCATTTTTCACCTCCTCTCTCGCTGTGCGCACCAAACTCTGTATCTCTGCAGCCAGCAGCTTTCCGCAATCTCCCCCGGGAGGAAGCGTCTTTGTCTTTGGTAGCGCAAAGCGAGCCCCTTCCGCGGAAGGACACTTTCAGACGGCCAGGCGATGATTAAAGCTCTCGCTTTACGCCTCGATCCACCTTCCTCTCACTCTCTCTCTCTCTCTCTCTCTCTCTCGCTCCCTCTCTCGAGTTATTTGCTCGTGTCGCTACATCGACCGTATAAAACGTGCCCGAGCGCGCTTCTCCCTATCTCTCTTCCTCCTCCCCGTCCCCCTCCTGCTGCCACCTCTGCCCCCCTCCGACCCGCTGCCACCCTCCTCTCACTACCTCTCGACCGCTCGGGTACTATGTACCCTCTACACGAGGCGCTTTAATGGGATATTGCTTCCTCCGAGGGTGGAAACTTAGACTTCGTCAAAACTTCTTACATCTCCCCCCCGCTTAATGGGATCCGGCGTTTTCGTCCTCGCTCAACCGGGATCACCCTTTCTTTCACCTTTATGCCCGCTTTTCTCTTACGACGTGTCGAGCTCCTCGCGTATATGCAGCAGCTTTTTCCCAGCTTCGGCAATTTCGCGTATATTCTCGGCTCGTGCATCGCGCGTAGGGTCAAACGAGAGATAGCCGATTATACGTTTGAATAGAGCTTTGGTCACGTTTTCGGGTCGAGCTGAAAGGATATTCGGGGGATTTTAAAGCCGAACGCCGGCAGGCCATCGATCCGCGGCGCGCATTAATTGCCAACTTTAAAATTCAAGGGAGTCGTAAATTTTAAAAAGCGCGCTAATTGAAAGTTTAAAATTGAATTTTTTCCAAAGCTCCGGTCGGCCGGCGTGTCTGTACTCTGTACACTGCAGCAGGGCGCTTTGCCTGTAATGAAAGGCCAACATCGGGCTAGATCGCGTTGGCTGATTAAATTTTGACGCCGCCAGGACCTTAATTATCATCCGAGCAGAAATAGATGAAGCGCTAATGTGGGCATAATTGAATCTGGGTGGCGAACTAGTACGCTAAAAGGAAAATAGCGAAAAGAATTCGAGCGATTATATCGAGGGCAAATAGAGCGAGCGGAGAAAGATTTCGTCACGTAGTAAGGAAAACGTTTTGGCGACGTGTGCAAACTCTCGCGCCACAAGTAAATATTTATCTCGATCAAAGTATCGCAAACTCTATATATAATGCCGGGAGAGATCGAGGCGGCGCGGCGTGGCTACACACTTACACACACGTCGGCTGAAAGTTTGAAAAAGACGTTATCGGCTTTTCGAGCGAGTTCTCCTCTCGCGAAAGTAAGATCGTACAAGCGGCTGCTCGTGTCGACAAGAGTTTTTTAATAGACCGACCGACTGACTAAGCGGCGCTGCGAGCGAGTGCATATAGCGCGTCCGGCGATTACGGCTGCGCGTGGATTTAATGCTGGAAGACGCGAGGAGCTTGCGGATCAGCGGTAGCGCGGGGCCTCGATAATTTATTCGCTATGAATATAAACTCGAGCTAACTGATTCGCGCGCGAGTGCCAGTAGTTACCGCGCACGGTGAATGGCGAGGAGGAGGAGGAGGAGGAGGAGTCTGGTACGCCGGAAGTCAGCTACTCGAGACTGCATTACGGAACTCGACTGCAATTTCATGAATTTCGGTCCTCGGGCCGCGGTAGCTCGTCGCGTAATCGCGCCGCTAATTCTCGCGCTCGGGGCTCTCGAGGGGGTGGCAGGATGGGGGGGGGGGGGGGGGAGGCGGAGCCCGCGAGATCGATCTCGCAGACGCGAGAGCCGAGGAGCGGTGCGGCGCGAATTTCGAGCGAAGTAGCGTGCCAATTATCGGGCGACGCTCCCCCCGGCTGCTGCGTCTTTCTCGCTTTCCGCTCGCGCGCGAAACGCGCGCTTTGGCCCTGCCTAGACGCACCGTCGGGCGCAGAGCCGAGAAAGCCGAGAGAGGCTTCCGACGCAAATTCGATACGACTATTCGCGCGCCGGTTGAATGTCGCGAGCCGGCGACGGCGCTGACAATGAGAACTCGGAGATGCGAAACGATACGACGGCCCGGCTTGTCACATGGGAATAGCGCCGCTGCGGCGAGGCGCGAGACGCGACACGCGCGCCGAGCCTCGCAGGGGACCAGCCGAACCAAAGCGACGTTCTATTTCGCGCGCGTATATTCAGCTCGGATTTTTCTATACGTCAGTCTGCGCGCTCCCGACGACTCCTCCAGACGCGCCGAGTAAATATGCGCCGAGATAAAACTGCCCAGGGCTTCGTCGCAGCCATCTCGGCCGTATCTCGGCCGTATCTCGCAATATCTATATACAATCCTCCTTTCTTCCTTTCTTGCCTTCTTCCTTTCTCGCTCCGCATTCAGTGTGCACTGTGCAGTACCGTACAACAAGTTGCGAGTCCGCCCGCGTCTATTTGCTCGGCTAATCTTTTTATCCGGTTGGCGGCGCGCGAGCGACCGAGCGCAGAGGGAACGGCAATATCCTCCGGCGGGATGTTTGCTTCTCTCCTGCTGCTTCTTCTTCTTCTTCTTCTTCTTCTTCGTGCTCACTCCACTCCTCCTCCTCCTCCACCACCTCCAGCTTCTTCTTCTTCTTCTTTCGTGCTCCCGGAGCCTCGCACTTCCGATTATCGAGATCGTCGACACGTCGTCGCTCTCTTGTAGGATGAAAGCTCTGAACTGGTTGTGCGAGGCGGGCAGAGAGCGCGTCGATCGATAATGGCGGCCAACATCTCTCGCGCGCGCGCCTCGAAAACGTTTGCCGGCGTGCGTTGTTCTGGCCGCGAGAGCGCGGAGACGCGCGCGGAACGTCGGGAATTTCGCGAGCCAGCTTCCTTGCGGCTAAGTGGCCCGAGAATCGCGGCTGCAGCATCTCGCTATAGCATCGCTATTCAGCCTCCCGTCCCTCCCGTCCCTCCCGTCCCTCCCGTCCCTCCCTCCTCCTGGCCGATAACGAGGCCGTGCACTTTGCTCGCTGCGGGAGCACTTTTTCCGCCGGCCGAACGAAACATCAACTCTTGTTAAAAAGTAGCGACGGCGACGCCGAGGTCGCAAAGTTTCCCGGCCCTCGGGCGAGAGCCTACTTCCACTACTCCAGTGCACCGCAGTCGGAAGTCGAGAAGCCGTCTCGGTCTCTCGGGCTGTTTGTTGGCCGGGTGCCGTTGCTCCTGTTTATCGAAGCGGGCCTGCACGATTGGCTGCGATTTGCGCGAGGCGTCTTGAACGCCGAGAGCGACGGCAGCATTCCAGTCGGTCGATATTTTTCCGGTATGCGATTGCCTCGACGGCATCCGGCGCGCATTCCGCTGGCTCGACGTGCCCTCCCCCGGCCCTCGACGCGAAAGAATGCTCGGCTTCCGTGTTTCCGGCTGTCGCGGCGCGGGAGAAAGCGACCGAGCGCCCTCGACGCACACCCCACGTGCAGATGAAAGGCTCTCGGTCGCGCGCGTTACGCCAAATTTGCACTCATCCCCCGCGTCGATATGCCTGCGCAGTGTGCACCTATGCAGATGCAGGCGCGAGCGGAAAGAGGGAAACAGCTTAACTATAAGCGCGCGCCGATATGTCGGCGCCTCCGACGATTAATTAAACAGCCGAGCAATACAATGGAGCGCGCGCGCGTCTGGCTGCGCGTACGTGTGGCCGTGTATAAAGAGAGCGGATTCGCGCGCGTATACACATCAGCCCCAGCGCAATCTCACGGACGAGCTTTGAAAAAGAGAGGCTGCAGCGGCGGATTCGCCGGACTGAGACACGCGCCGAGGAAAAGCGAGAGGGAGAGAAGAGCCGCACCGCAGCTCGCGATTACCAAGCCTCCTCTATTCATGAACGAGAAATGTTGCTACCGCTGCTGCTCGAGCTTCGGCTCTATGCAGCTGCAAATCCGCTCGTGCTTGCATTTTCAGACGCTTTTCCTCTCCCCTGCCGCAGTCTTTTTATCGTCGACCGTCGAGCTAAAAATCCCCATGCACGGCAGCGGGCGAATAAAAAGAGCGCTCTCTCTCAAATCTTCTCGTTTTTCCCCTCCCGGCCCGTTTTTTATCTGTACGAGGAAATTCGAGGTTCTCTCGCCCGCAGGTGAATAGCTACAGCCCCGAAAAAAATTACGTTCACGCTCGAATGATCAAGCGCACGCGCTGCCTGCCTGTCTGCCTGCCCGCCTGACTAGCTGCTGGCGTTATAGGGGCGTATAATACAAGAATACGTCGCTACACGCGTCAGGAATTCGCGGAATTTTACGCGCGTACTTTTCCAATTTAACGCAATACTGGATTCAATTTATCTAGACTTTTTTCCCGCGCGCGCCTGCTCGCTCGCTCTGTCCTTCGCGCTCGATGCTCCAAAAGCTTTTTCCCCTTGCGCTGCCGCCGTTCTGCTGCTGCTGCTGCTGCTGCTGCTGCTCCTGCTTCCCGTTCGTGCTTGTCCACTGACCCGAATGAATAGCGAGTTAATCGAAAACAACGCGGCATTGTTGCACGAAATACCGGCGTCCAGCGCGCTACATACTGACGTCATGCGCGAGCCAGCGGCGCGCGAAAAATCGCTCACTCCAAAGTTCGCCCAATTTTTCGAGGTCTCGCTCCTATGCTCGTGTTTTTGCCACTGCTGCTGCCACTTTTGTTATTATTATTTGTTCTTTTTTTTATAACGAGCAAACGTTACAAAGCTAGAGCTGTGACACAGTTATGGCTCGAATGATTTAACGAGCAAAAGTTGGAGAGCCCATGGGTATGCGAGTAATGCAATCTATTTTTTGAAATTGAAACAGCCGAGAAAAGCAAATGACGATTGAGAGTTTATCCCGTGTTTGCTCGTCGATTATCCTTTGCCTTTATATACGCTGCGCTGCGAATGTCTCTGTGCTGCAAACGCTCCGCTGTCGAATCATTTTCACACGCAATATTCTTTTTAATGCGCACGCACGGGATTATTAATTTTTAAATGCAATTTGTGCGCTTTCGCGGACGAAAATTTTCACTTATTTAGAGGTTAAATTTTGCCATTTCAATTCGATTCCATAATTTGCCTGATTTTAAATAAACATTATACTTTAAATAGAAAGATAATGTCAATTGACATCATTTAAATCATTTTAATACTAATAAAAATTTACTTTTTTGGTACGAAAAGAAAACGTACCGTAAACGTTTCAGCTTAAGCGATTCATACATTGAGTACCAAAATTGTATTTTAATACAAAACTTAGCTGTAATAGATAGAAACATTCATGTGGAAGGATTTTATTGTTCGTAGATTTAAATATAGTTGTGGAAAAAGAATCGATTGATTTCCATGTGTGAGTAAACTGTAAGCTTCTTTATTATCTCTTTGTAGTCTATTTACTATTACTCCCTATTCTAGAGTTTCACAAAATAATATTAATATGTACTTATAATATATCATAGGTAAACAATTCAACTTTTGATGTTTTGATTTACAAAATAAAAAAAATACTTTTTCTGTTACATCCGGAAGCTACGGAAATTATAATTTAAAGAAACACACCTAATATTAGAATCAAAGTGTAACATCTCAGGGTTCCTATTACACGTGCAAAAATAGGAAGTATGGCCAACATATTGCTGGAACTGTGGGAAACATGTGGGCCACATGTTGGAAATAGTATTGCCATTGTGAATTATCTAGATCTTCGAAATAGCTATACCCACATGTTGAAAACACGTCACTAATATTAACCTAATCACAAACCCATTCAACTACTCTCCGCCCACCTGCCCACATTCACCAACCCATGAGTGAACACATACGGGTGTGTGGGTGTGTATACACGCATGGGTGGGTGAATGTGGGTAGGTAGGCGGGAAGTGGGTGGATGCGTGGGTAGTTGGGTTTATATTAGTGACCTGTTTGCAACATGTGGGCCATCGCTTCCAACATGTGGGCGTAGCTATTTCCTATATGTGGGTAATTCACTGTGGCCGTATATTGGCAACACATTGGCAATGTTATTTTTAACGTGTGACCCAAATGTTGTCCACAGCTCCAGCAACATGTTGGCCATACTTTCTAGTTTTGTGCGGGTAAGCTGCAAAACATTCTCTGTATAAGATGCGACCATGATGCACGGATCGTGTAACGGGCAGAATGCAGCTTATACGCTATTAATAAAGTAGCTTATAGTTTACTATTTCTAGAAAAATATTTACCAAAAATCAGCGATACGATTTCGCAGCAGGATCCGCAAGGCTTCTGACTTGTAATTTAACGATTTTATAAGTTCAAGCAGTAGGACTCTTTAGTTATAAAATACAAAGAGTACGAATACAGTGTAAAAGAGGATAAAAATGAACTGGGCGAGTGGATCCGCAGTGGAGTGCACCATTAACAGGGACAGAGAGGGTAAAATTGAGAAATAGCGTTCTGGAATTCAAAGGCTCCCATCGAAGCTGCACTGGTTGGCGCAGTTACAGCCCTGACTTTGACAATTTTGCTCGTTAAGAATGTTCCATCATAAAGAAGGAGAAGAAGAATGAAAAGACTAATGCAAAATGAATGAATAAGCGCGTCGTCTGGTGCTGGTCGGTCGGTCGCTCGTCGTCGCTTCTGCTCTCGTTAACTTCGTATCTGGAATCTTGAAAGTCGACAGGCCGGAAGGCGCCAAAAGAGGATTGAACGGAAGCGCAAGTAGCAGCAGTAGCAGCAGCAGCCGATAAAAAGAGGAGTGGAGTAAGATGAAGGGCTGGAAGAAGAAGGAAGGAAGGAAGGAAGAAAGAAAGAAAGAAAGAAGAGGTGGGAGGTGGGGGGGGGGGGTGAGTTGAAGAAGAAAGCGTAGACAGGCTTTGGCGTAATATATTCCGCTAGCCGGGGGCGGCTACGGGATGCGTCGATGAAAACTCAAGCACTGCCGAGAATTTTCATTCGCTCGAATGCACCGCTCCCTGCTGCTGCTGCTGCATCCTGCGCGTGCAGCCTTATTTTTCTCCTCGCTCATTCCTTACTCGCTGTACTTATCTGAAGCTCGCGCGGCGTTAACGCCCTCGGCAAAGTGCGTGCGTGGGTGTGTGCGTGCGAGAGAAAGAGAGCTGCGAGAAAAAGAGAAGAGGCAAAAAAAAAAGAAATAAGAGAGCGAGTGCGCGCAGCGAGACGAGCGAAAAACAAGCGGCGCGGAGCAGAGCTTTCTTTTCATTCCGCGCGTCTATTACGGAGAGAAAGCGCGATAAAAGTTGAAAATAACGCGCGCGAGAATCGGAAAATTCCGGCGTTAATACGCGGGGGCCGGGCTTTGTTGTCAGTTTTTAGGAGGGTATATCTGGTATTGTGTACGAGGGGGGGGGGGGGGGTAGAGGAGCTGGTTGAATGGGATTTGGTCGGGTTGCGAATATAGGAAGAGGCAGAGACAGCGGGCCATATTTACACAGGTGCGGGTACTCTCGCACGCGGCGGCGCTCGGCGTGTTTCGATTTGACACCAGGCCGATTATTAAAGGGAAGCTACGAAATGATCGGACTGCTGCTGCCTGGACTAGGCCGCTCCTGCTGCTGCTCGACCACATGACACGTCGAGCGGGGCTGCTCGATTAATTCCTACGCATCATCGATACGTGCTCCATTGTTCGCCGGCCCCTCTTCCTCTCTCTCTCTCTCTCTCTCTCTCTGTCCGCCTGCCTCCTGTCCTCCCGCCGAGCGCGTGCATTCTCCCGATAAAGCCCAGCTGATCTACACATGCGACCGTTTTTACTCCACTATCATCGCGAGCACTGCTGCTGCTGCCACTGCTACTACTACTACTACTACTAGTGCTGCTGCTGTAGGAGGTCGTTCCTCATTAGTTACGTCCATTCTGCAGGCTGTTTTCACGCGTCTATATAGCTATATGTATAGATATGAGCAGTCGACAAGTAGAAAGAGGCGCCGAACGCGAGGCTTTTCTGCTGTCGCCCCGAGTGACTAGTATACATAGGACGCGTAGAAGGGTAAGAGCTGGGACGCAAGGAAGGATTTGTCAGCTCAGCTGCAGAGAGAAAGAAAGAAAGAAATAGGGGGATGGAAGAAAAAGGCAGACAAGTGCAGGAACCTAATGAAAACATTCGCTCAAGTCGTTATTATTCAGAGTACAATATCCTGGAGATAAAAGAGGAAAAAAGTAATGAAAGAGCTGAGAGAGAGAGAGTAAGAGTCGGCCGCGTGCCCTCGGGACTGCTGCCTGTCTCACTCTGGAAGTTGATATCGCGACGGAGGACAGCGAAAGCTGCTGCTGCCGCCAGTACAAGTACACGCTGGACAGGAAAGAAGTTAGAAGGGGCAAGGCCAGAGAGAAAAAGAGATAGAGAGACGGATTCGTAGATTTGCCGGCGATTGCCGAGTGCCGGTGGGAAAAAATCTCGAGGCTGGCTCCCCTGAATTTCGAGGATGAAAAGTTGCGCGGTACTGGTGGTGGTGGTAGTGGTGGTGCGATTGTGGCTCCGAGAGGGATAGATGAAAGGACGAGGTGCGCAGCCAGGGCAAAAGGTAGCTGCCGCCGGTGAAAGAAGCGCGCGCTGCGCATAAAGCGAGCATCGTCTGGCGGTGCAGTACGCGCGGAATTGCCTCCGAGTCTGTCTCTCTTTCGTCCAGTCCAGCCGCGCCCCAAGCCTCTCTCCAACCCCCCAGAGATTACTGCTAAATTTTTCGCCGTTTCCCCGTGCACTCGCGCGCTCGCAGCTGCGCGAGAGTACAATGACCCCCCGAGGCAGCAGCAGCAGCAGCAGCAGCCGCGCCTCGAGTGCGCAAGAGGGATTGAAAAGTAAAGCCCGCGCGCGCTTTCTTTCAAACCTCTTCCTTCTGCTTCTGCTTCTTCGCCTCTCTTAGCTGCAGCGGCAGCGGCGGCGGCGAATAATTTGCGCGCAAATATATCATCCTTATTAGGAAAATCAAGCCGAACGATCGTCGGCACGGCGGTGGCTATATACCGGAGCCTCGAGATAAGACAGAGGTAGTTCCCTCGGGAAATCAGCGCGACGCTTTTTTTTGTTTGAAACTCGCGTGGAATTGCCACGCCGCGAGGTAAACTAAACTGCGAGGTTACAATGGGCAGGCGGACGCGGGGGCCCGGGGGCGCGTCAAGAGGTCATCGGGGCCAATTCGCGATCGCCCATTTGATTGACGCTTGCTCTCGCAGCCTGCGAGCTGATTGTGCGCATTGTTCGCTCGGCCGCGGCACCGCTGCAGCTGTGTGCGGCGGCTGCAGGCGGCTGGCGATTCGCTCGATCCGACCAATTCACTGGCAAGAAAACACACGCGCACACACACACGTGCATACATACTGTGTACAGTCCAGAGCTAGGAGTGCGGCTCCCTTGCGTATTCTTGCCGAGCTAGCTCTCTCTCGCTCAGCCCTCGGCTCGTCAAAGCGATGAAAGCCTCGAGTACTCGCTTCGAAAATGCGAAAGCAACCGAGACAGACTCTCCAGGCCGGGCCGCGTCTTCGCTCTCGCTCTCTCACTCGGCCGCGTCTTCGCTTTGCTCCGCTCGCGCGGCTCGGCTCTTGATGGATTTACATGCTAAAGAGGCTCTGTTGTGCACTGCACATCCGCTCCCGCCACCGCTCTCAACCGATGAATTATATATTCCCGTGCAGCAGCCAGCTGACTGAGCGAGCGAGCTCTCCCGCTGCACCGCTCTCCTTCTATCTGCGCGACTTACCTTTTACACCACTGCTTCTGATACTCGATTCGCGACACCTCTACTAGTGTCTCTTGTAAAACGCCAAATAATCAAACCTTTCGTGTGTAGATAAAGTGCAGTAAATGCACGGAGAGCGCATAAAACCTGCGGAGATATCGTTTTATCGATGAATATCAAATTGGATGTATTTCTGGCGCAACCAAAAATACGGTACGTACAATTAAATATTCACTCGCTGAAATTGATCAATACTTTGCAAAGTATAAAACGCGCAGCTGAAAGTATTGACGAGTTCCATTGTGAATACTACTAAACTGTTTATATATTGATCAATTCAGCTCGGCTTCCATATCAGTGAATGGTAGTTGTTGTTGGGGTGATAATGATACCGCTAATCCTCTTATCATCCCCTACAATGTGACTAGAAGTGATCCGGCCAATATGATATTCCGTATAGTCATTCCAACTATGAGCATTTGGTTCACTCGACATATACTCTAGACACATAGAGATAATTAATATTTCCTTTTCTTAAAAACGGTAGTTCGTTCATTTCGAAAAGGAAAGTAAACAGTGGGAGCGAGCGACGGCAGGAGAATGACTTTGAAAGCGTAATCCGCCGGCACGAGGAATTAATCGGGAAAAATGAAAGCAGCAAGGTTTGCCGACTGCGAGTAGCGCCCAAAGTGCAGTCTTTATAAAGTTGGCGCCGAGCTAAATATTAGTCCAGCGAAGTAAGTTCGCGCAAAAGAAATTAAGGAAGGTAGAGTAATAGGAAAAGTTGTCAATTTAAGTTTGGCTATAAATGCAGCTGGCCGGCAGTGGAGCCTCGGCGTTTTTTCCGCGGCGTTTGTGCAGGTGCATTCGGTTGATACTAACTCCCGCGGCATGTAGGATAAGGGGGGACGGGATGGGCCCCCTCCCGCAGCGGGACTTGTTTGAAAACTAAAAAGGTTCGGCTGTCGGAGCATTGTGTAAGGCGCGCGCGGCGGCGAGAACAGCAAATTCTCTCCGTACAAGTTGTCGAGTTTTTCAAACATCCCGAGGCGAGTCTTGCGCGCGCTTGGATCCGGCAAACTTTCCAGCTCTCGACTTGTTGCCTGCCTGCCCCTCCTCCTCCTCCCTCGCGGTCTCCCCGCGAATTGGCCATTTGCTTCTCGACTTATTCGCCGCGTAAGGTCGATTATTTAGTTAAACTTGTTGCCGGGGCGCGTCGAGGGGAGGGTGTAAGCAAGCGCGGGGTAGCACACAGTATAATGGTGTACGCAAATGTTGTTGCAGGCGTGTGCATGGTGCTGCTGGGTGTGGCGGCGCGGGCGGCCAGCGGGCACGGCTTCGACGCGCACCTGCGCGGGCCGAGCTTCCTCATCGAGCCGGCCTCGCGGGTCGAGTTCTCCAACTCGAGCGGCGCCTGGCTGGACTGCGCGGCGACCGGCAGCCCGCCCCCGAACATCGACTGGTCGACGGCGGATGGACTGCCCGCGGGCGACGTGCCCGGGGTGCGCAGGCTGCTCAAGAACGGCACCCTCGTGCTGCTGCCCTTTCCCGCGGCGGCCTACAGGCAGGACGTGCACAGCGCGACCTACAGGTGCGTCGCCAGCAACTCGGTCGGCAGGGTGCTCAGCCGCGACGTGCAGGTCCGCGCAGGTAACTATTCCTGCTTTTTTCTCTTACTTTCTGTAATGATCGAATGTTTTTAAAACGTGACGCCTTGTTGCTTCACTACTCACAATTGGACAATCTCGTTGGAGCATTTTCAAAACGTTCGATCGGAATAATTGCATTTTTTTCCCTCGTTGTGCATATATTTTACCACAACGAGTTGCGTGCAAGAAGTTTAACACGCGAAGGACAGTAGATACTCGAAAATTTATCTTAGGGATCATTCATAGAATACGTCAGGCTTCAATGAGGGAGGGGGTCTTTATTAGCGTGACGGTGTGTACTACAGACATAGAAAAATCAGTGAAAATGCGTTACGTAGAGGAGTAGGTCAAAATTTCTCCAAAACAGTGTGACGTAATTTATGAATGGCCCCTTAATTAAAAAAGTTGGTGCATTTACTTTTAATTCATTTTATTTTACTGTATGCACATACTTAATTAATTTTGCTTCAAAATATTATACGATAATCTGAACTGTAGGTTTTTATATTGATTAATACATATTAATTAATGTGGGTCTAACAATAAGTCTACAGTAGCCGTGCGTTATAATAAATATCAATAAAACAGTCGATTTTAAATGATTATATTTCATGGATATATGTATGTACAGTACTACGGTACAAACTGTCAGAACGCATACAAATTTTTAATTGCTAATCAATCAAAATTACGCATTCTTCAATACATCGAAATAAATGACCTTTTATTGGGTAAAAAGTAACAAGTTGAATTTTGGTATTTGATATTCTGACAGCTTGTATCGTACTTCAATGTAATACCTATGCAATGAATTAGTAATTCGACTGGTAGCACTTAATGTTGTAATGGTAGGTACTAGAAAACCTAAACAAACTTTTTACAATTTCCGTCCATCAGGGAATATTTAGTAATATACTAGCGTAAAAAAACCGTTTTTTTTATTTTTAAATATAGTTTACAAACACATCGAATCAGAGTCTTACATGTTTATAGTATGATGATTTTAACTGATGGGATATCATATATATTACAAATTTTTTACTATTCTCCAATGTGTGCACGAAAAATACAAATATAACCAATCACGCTACATCATTTAACTAAATTTGAAACATTACCAATTAAATCCAGATTTAACCCACATATGTATTTAACCTAATTTAGTGTAGTCGCAAGTTTGAGAAATTCTTTTATTCTTAACAAATTTCAGTCATATTACATTAGAGCAGGTATGTGTTCAAACTCGAAAAGCAATATAAATCTTTGAAACTTAATCAATTATTCCTTTGTTGAAGGGGAAACTCCACTTATTTTTTACCAAAAATTCGAAAAACTTTTTAATACATATATTATATATTAACATTTTGAGACCTGCTGAAAGCAAAAACTCTTTGTTATACCAAAGCTATAGTCAGTTGAGTAAAACAATTAACATTGGGTAGCATACTTTTTGAACTTCAAAAAGTTCGATGCGCAACCCATGACCATGGATATTTTAGAAACTTCCAGAAAATATAATAATAAAAGAAGTTAATATTTTGTTTTGAGGTATTTTGATGTTAAATGTTTTATTCGTCAATTATACGTGTTAAAACATGTAGTTTTTTATGTTTCTTTAAGTTCAAAGGACGTTTCATTTGTTTCAGACCATTAATTGAGTTTAAACCATTTCAAAACAATTAACTTTTGTTCATTTTAAGTTGAAAAATATTTTAGAATTGTTTAGAATAGAATTCTTTCTTACTGTTATTTTGTCCAATAACAGTAAAAAGAATTTAGTGATAAACTCCCAAAATTTTTGTACAACCTTCTTCAATTATGACAAAAATAGTTACCGAAATTTTAATATTATTGAACAAAATGGAGAGATTTTTTAAAAATCACTGGAGTTCCCCCTTAACCTAAATTGTCAATCTGTTTTACTTAATTCATTGTATGTACTTTACAAACCGTAGACTTAGTCTCAGCACTCGTAAACGACACACTAGCTATCTGTTTAAAAATGATAATTACCTGGCTCTTTTAGCTAAAAGAATATATATATTTAAGAAAAAAAGATCGTTTAATATTTGTTTCGAATGGATATTATAGCTTAACTATTCAGAAATAAAATGACATAGATGGCATTTATAAAAATTAATATATAGTGTAATTTTAATAACAGGTAAAAAGTAATTTACAGGAGCTTTTCAGCGTTTCTTTAGACATATTGTAGAATCCTGTTATTTTGTTAATAATGATAATTAACGTTTAAAACAAATTAAACGTAAATCTTAGATATTCAGAAACACAATTGCGCAAAAGTATGTCAAAAATATTAAATAATAGGTCCAAAGAGTTACAAAAATCACAAACTGTATCTCGGCTAAAAAAATTCGCAGAAAGATTGGACCAGGATTTAAAAAGTTTTATAACGAGTACTCTATATGTTTAAATAGCTGATCGTAAACCTTCAATATTTGAAACTGTATTGACCAGGAAAGGGTTACAGGAGCGAGATATGTATCTGAAGAAAACGTACAGGTCTCAAGTTTTACTCTCACTTTTTCGCCATTACTTTTGAAAATTTTCGACTGACTACTGCAATAAAGCCTACAGTTTGAATAACTATGACATAAAAAAAAAGTTTTTTAATATTATTTTTGTTGTTTTATAATTGTTTTATAATTTCATAAGCCCAGTCCGATATGTCTGCGACTTTTTATTGTCAAGATACTGTCACGTATGACGTGTGACGTATGCCTAGTCAGCCAAAATGCAACTCGAGATAATAATGAAGACTAAAAGCTCAAAGAAATAGATAGTGCGATCGTGGCTAGTGGATAAACTCCTGCTTTCGGTTCTTGAAGTCCCGGGAACGAATCCAACCGTGATTATAATAAAAACGTGTCCGTCTTTTTATTATCAAATATGAAAATTATTAACTTGTAACAATACATTCTCTTTAGTTTTTACAAACCTCTGAATTCATATTTTAAAGAAAATTTCTGTACGAGCGTGTTTCAACATCTTCAAGGAAAGCTAGATTTGTTCGATGTATCGATTTATTAATAAATGAAGAATGACTGAATTCATCTAGACGAAGTAAAAAAAAATTTAATTAAAAAAAATATTTCCTTAATTGAAAATGAACTACATACTTTACGAAATGGTGAGTATTCTTATTACAACTTTTTAGCCTTACGAGAGTTGAGTTGTAATACAGTTTTGTCGAATTTTGATTTGGGTAGGTCAGGTATTGGTTCAATTTAGCACTCGTCTATTTAAGATATTCCTCTACTTCAATTTATCACTTTTCTGCTTTAAGGTGGATCGTGCGTCAATATATACAGAAAATATCAAAATTTAAATGATAAATTGGTTTTATATTACGAGGGTAGTTCAATAAGTCTTTAGAATAAAGTATAAAAACAATTTTTTTTGGGTAAATTTTTTTTTATTTTTCAACATAATCTCATTGGAGCTCTATACACTTGGTCAATCGCTTTTTAAGTTTTTTTAATCCTTCAGAAAAGTGCGTTTTCGGAAGTTCCTCAAAATAAGCACTTGCAGAGGCAATGACGTCTTCGTTGTCCGTAAATCTCTGTCCACCGAGCCATTTTTTCAAGTTTGGAAATAAGAAAAAGTCACTGGGGGCTAAATCTGGTGAATACGGTGGGTGTTCGACCAATTCGAATTTTAGTTCTTCAATTTTAGCCATTGAAACGAAGCATGTGTGAACTCGGGCGTTGTCGTGATGAAAGAGAATTTTTTTTCTCGCCAAATGTGGTCGTTTTTTTTTTAATTTCTTCTTTCAGCTGCTCTAATAATGATGCATAATACTCAGCAGTAATTGTTTTACCCTTTTCCAAGTAGTCAATAAGTATAATTCCACGTGCATCCCAAAAAACTGTAGCCATAACCTTACCAGCTGACTTTACGGTCTTTGCCTTCTTTGGAGCTGGTTCGCCTGTGGAAATCCACTGTTTGGATTGTTCCTTTGTCTCAGGAGTGTAGTGGTGTATCCATGTTTCATCCACAGTCACAAATCGACGAAAAAATTCCTCAGGATTCCGACTTATGCGCGCCAAAAGAGCCTCAGAGGCGACCACTCTATTGCATTTATTCTCAGCTGAGAGCAAACGCGGCACCCATCTTGCCGATAGCTTTTTCATGCCTAATTTTTCATGTAGAATTGAAACAACTGCACCTATAGATATCCTTGTGGCCTCAGCTAACTCACGCACTTTTAATCTTCTATCCTTCAACACCATATCGTGGATTTTATTGATGATTTCGGGAGTAGTTGCTTCTACGGGCCTTCCTGAACGTGGTTCGTCACTTATTGATGTACGACCACGCTTAAATTCATTTACCCAGTTATAAACCGTTGCTAAGGCAGGGGCAGATGTGCCATGAACTGAGTCCAATTCATTTTTTATCTCATATGGAGTTAAACCCTTTAAATGAAAATGTTTAATTACCGCTCTGAACTCGTTTTTTTTCATTTTTCTTAACAAGCAATTTTTTTTTTCAATTGGTTATAAAAACACGTAAACTCAGAAGATGTGGACTGTGACTGCACCATATATCTAGTCGGGAGTGGTGCTGACTGAAAACAGATAATTTGGAGCGATTCGCGCGCCATCTGTTGGTCATTCTAAAGACTTATTGAACTACCCTCGTACAATATGAGAAATGATATAATATAAAAAAGGATACTTTAATCGACACAAAAGAATTTTTCAAAAAAATTTCCATGTTGCAAAAGTATAAATATCGTTGACTAGAAAAAGATTCAACAAAACACTGGAGACTTTTTACTTTCTATCCGATTCTATTTCTAAAGATATCATTTTGTTCCTTGAAAGATTTCAGGGGGACTTAGCGATATAAAAATTGCAAAAGGCCGATGAACCTACAAAGTTACAGCCAATAGTTTATACTTGTGCACCTACGAATTTAGAAAAACACGAGTTTTGACTTATAAACAATTGGCTGTAACTTTGCAAGTTTATCGATTTTTGTAATTTTTATAGCACTAAGTCCCTCGAAATATCTCGCAATCGTCATTGGCAAAAATCCATATCGACATATAGACAGTATCAGCTTCCTTGCGAACCGATAATTTCGTCTTGGGTCTTACGTATTTGAATCTTATTGCTCCCATCAAAAGCAGTAATATTAGTGTACACTTGCAAATTAGAATGGTACATACAAGTGCATCATTCATCGATGGCACTTTCATTGTATATCCTACAATATTTAAATTCTTAATCATGTTTCAAATATTTTTGCAAACTGCAGTATTTAGCAAACCGCAAAAATTGTCCTTGATTGACTTTTCGCTGATGATAATGAATGAGAAGGAACAGAAACGCAGAAACTAATTCGACATAAAAGTAACATTCCCAAGGGAATTCCGACACCTTCACCAAAGCAGAAATTATTATAAAAGTAATTAAGAAGATGAAATTGGAAAACGCATCGTGGTCTGGGCCTCATAGTCTCTATTTTAGAATCCTACAGGCAGTATTTTCAATTATTGGTAACGAATTATGTACAAATACTTGTTTTCGGGGCGCAATTGTGCCACTTGATGCGTGCCTTGAATTTTCAGTTATCCCTAGGGAATGAAAGACGAAATGATTCATACTAATCAAGAATGGATCATGCAAAAACGTACTGTCAATTTTTAATAAAAATCTTGAAGCGCTAATACAGGAAAAACTAATCGTGAAGAATGCAGTAGTAAAACTCGAAAAATAGTAAAACGATCACAAAGGAAATACATACTAGCGTTCTTCCCTGATATTAAAGGTGTATTTGATTACGCAAACTTGAGACAAGTAAACTGTTCTAGATATCTGTATCATTTAATAGTCAATGATGCAAAAATTACCTTAAGAGATGGAGATAGCGAATATACCAAAGAAATCAACAAAGAATATTCAGAGATCAATCCTAGGTCATATTATTACTTTCAAAGTTACTCTATGAATACTGGAAGAAGCAGGAATAGTATTTATGGTATATGCTGATGACCAAGCGATTATTATCGAAGCTGATAAAAGAATAAAATTTGAGAAACAAGGACAAACCCCTATTAATAGAGAAAATACATGTTTCCAATCACCTAAATTAGAGCTCTTGCTGAAAAGATATGCAATGGTACTAATAGTTAAAGGGAAAATCTCCACGATAAAGTAATAATTTCCAAATGATCAAGAGAGTAGATTTGTTAAAATATCTTAGCATCACTTTCGGAACTGGTATTTTAATTAAGGAGTATGAGAATATATGCAGCAGAATCAGATATTTGACTATTTGAGCGTCTTGGAAGAATATCAAGATACGAGCGGATCCTAGGTTTTAGGTTCTTGAATGCAATCTATAAAGGGTTTTTCTGCCCAATAGACACGTATGCAAAGTTAGATTGGTATGATAGAATCACAATAGCAACGCAACACAAGCTGATAATGGCGAAAATATATTCGTTGATAAAGGTAACAGGGGCATGCAGTAGCACACTCGACGAGACAAACATTTGATCGAATTTGTTTTTTTTTAAATACTGCAACCTCACTGAATCGAATGATCATTTCCGCTAACCTTATTGGAGGATTTTAAAAAAATTCAAAGTAATTTGATCAGATTTTTGTTCCATCTTAAACTATATACATAGTCTTATACATCTGTACAGTGACTACAGGAAATCAGTCAATAGATATCGAATAAATTATATAATTAGCAAAAAGGGAATAAAATACAAACGAACACATAAAGAATTAAACAGACAACAGAGAAAAATTGATGCCGACGCGAGACGTATTATATGGAAAAAAATAATAGATCCGTGTCAAGAACAGTGGCAAAATGAAAACTGACGCATTACCTACAAATTTATACCCAACGTTAGAGAAAGGCACAACTATATATATCCAGGTAGATGGGAAATTTATGACAGGTCATGGAAATTTTATAACATACAGAAAATGCATTGGATTTGTTGGATCAGATACATGCCCATGCGAAGGAATAGAATACTTAGAGTATACACTCAAATATTACTTCAAATGCAACAATAATAAAAACAATAAAAAAAGATTACAAAAGAAACTTAGTCAGGAGGATTTATATTGTTAGAAAATGGCTTAGCTGTTGATTCTTTATTTTCCGCAACACAACTTGTAACTTAGAATTTGCTCTTTTGCGTTCTTAAACAGAAGCTTTCTAAAAATTAATATTTTGGAATCTGAGATTTTGATGAATTTTTCTGCTTTCGTATGTATGCATGTCTGTATATATGTACGTAGGTAAGTGTGTGTGTATGTGTGTGTGTCTTTGTCCTATCATATCTATTTATCTATATTACATCAAATATTATGTATCTATCTATCTACCTATCTCGTGATTTACTTCGTGAATCTCTTAGTATACCCCAACCAAATTTTGCTTGGATGTTTGTTATCGATATTTATGAATCGTTTGAAAATTTCAGCAAATTTCGTCAATTAGTTTTGGTTTTATAGTCATTTTTTGAAGTTTAGAAATGCTTAGTTTTTCTTTTTAGAAATTTTTTAATGCAGGAATGTTGCTTCAGAAGTGAATTTTTTTACAGAATAAAATATTCATAAACTCCCTTTTTCAAACCAGAAATGATATAAAATGTGTCATTGTTTACTTGTTGTAATATTTAATCACAAAAGTGGATTTTTTCATATACTGACGAAAGAGTGTATTTTGATTTAACATAATTTCATCTTCATATCAAATTATGGTTGGCAGCTAGTATAATTGATCACTCAATTTAAAATTAGGTTCGTGACAAGTGCTATACAAATATATAATTTTTGAAATTATGTAATTATGTAAAATAAAAAATACGCTGCCAATTCATTGGCACTTAGCTCCCACAATTGCAGTTAATCGCTCACTATCGCGACATAAATATTCTTGTACTAAAAAGTAGTTAATTTCAATTTCTTTCAATAACATCTGCATTAAATTAATTATTGTATACGTTAGGTTCAGAAAAATGACTTGCCTATGTTAGTAAATTAAATAATTGATTTCCAAATATCGTAAATTACAACAATTGTTATAAAACTAAAGAATATCGACGAATATGTAAAATTTATTTTAAATTTTAAGGTTTATCAAAAAAAAATTAATTTTACTTATTGTTATAAATGATCAAGATGTTCTCTAGATATAAGTAATCAATACAATTTTTCAAAAAATACATAATTTAAAATATTTTAGAAAATCATAAACTTTATGATCGAGACAAATTAACAGGTCAAGAGATAGTAAATAGCTACCTTTTGGTTTTAATATCCCTGGTCGCAATAAAATTTAAGATTTGTAACTGTTACGCTTGAATCTTTTACACAGGATCACCATACTGAGCGATCAAAAAAGGACATTTTTATAAATTTTGAAAAAAGTTTTCTTCAAATTGTTTAAAAAACCTCAGATATAAACTATAACGCTTGAAGAAATAACGTGTAATAAGTTAAGTGTAAAAGATATGATAATTTGAAATTATAATGCGCTAATGCTATTAGTATACCTATGTAGTGGTATACAGTACGTACAAAATTCTATGCCATCTAGCCGTTTTCGGCGTATTGAAACATTTTTAGATTTCTTATTATTAGTTTAATGTTTCATTTTATTTATTAAAAGGTTGCATTACCAGTAATGTCATATAATTACGAATTTTCTTGAAAATTAACTTTATGACTTGATTGTTAATTTGAGAACTATCTAATGACAAATTGAGATTAAATTAAGTCATATTTTTATATTGCCATACGATTCTTTTATGCACAACAGATTTTTTAAGATGGTGTCAAAGACAATTTTTATCCTCCCTACCTTACCGACCCAAGAATTCTAAAAGATTGGCTATAATTAAAAGAATAAACAGAATTACGAAAATAAGAGGTCATTGCC
The DNA here is from genome assembly GCA_949152435.1 of Gastracanthus pulcherrimus. Classification (NCBI taxonomy): domain Eukaryota; kingdom Metazoa; phylum Arthropoda; class Insecta; order Hymenoptera; family Pteromalidae; genus Gastracanthus; species Gastracanthus pulcherrimus. The sequence continues at coordinate 1,419,361 of OX424576.1, forward strand.
CTTTGTTTTTTAATTATCTACCACTGTACAAAGTTTCAAGTAAAACTTTTGCGTATTACATCAATGGCATTGGAACTAAATTTCGTGATAAAACAGAGATCTACGAAATCTGATCCGAAATTTCGTTCTAATGCCATTTATATATGTAATAATATTATTACCTGAAACTTAGCAGAGTGATAGAATGGTACAAAAGGAAGGTCAATGATGTCTTGGTATTTAATAATTCAGTTTATTTATTAATTGTAATAAGATATTAAAACTACCACCCATGAATTGCAACTCTATTTTTATAAAACCAACTAATAATTTTGAAATTTTACAAATAATTGAAAATATGAAAATAAAAAATGGCGGTGTTGATAAAATCCCAACAAAAGCTTTGAAAATACTATCAAATCTAATCGTAAATGCATTAACTCATATATTTAATATATGTCTAGAAAAATCAATATGGCCTGAATCATTGAAAACAGCTGAGGTAGTACCTATCTTTAAAGCTGGAAACAAAATGGAAATATCAAATTATAGGCCCATATCCTTAATCTCAAATATAGCAAAAGTTCTAGAAAAAATTGTTTTTGTAAGATTACAAGAATTTTTTGATAAATTTAAACTATTAACTCACAATCAATATGGATTTGTAAAAAATAAAGGTACTAAAGATGCTCTTAGTTATATAACGAAAGAAATATATAGCAATTTAGACAAAAGCAAACCAATAGCAATCACATTCCTAGACTTAGCTAAGGCGTTTGATACTGTAAACCATTCTATCTTATTAGATAAATTATATAATTATGGTATAAGAGGTAAAGCACATAAACTAATAATGAATTATCTAAGCAATAGGAGACAAAAAGTTAGAATTGGAATAACAGAAAGTCAATATGAAACAATAGACACAGGTGTTCCCCAGGGTACTATACTAGGACCACTTCTATTCATAATTTACGTTAATGATTTATTAATAAATAGAACTGACAGCACTATCTCATATGCTGATGATACAGCAATTATAGCATCTGATGATACCTGGGAAAAAGTTGAAAATAAAATGAATAAGTACTTGGATGATATAGCTAATTGGTTAGCTCTGAACAAACTATCTTTAAATATAAATAAAACAACCTACATAACATTTGGCAATTACTGTGATAGTGTTCCTAAAGATATGAACATAAAAATACAGGGTACTAAAATTTGTAGGGTAGAATATTGTAAATATCTAGGTATTGTATTTGATTACAATCTAAAATGGGACAGACATATTGAATATATAATAAAGAAAACAAAATATATATTATTTATACTTTACAAAATGTCAAAATACATGCAATCTGATACACTTAAGATAATATACTATGCATTTTTTCATAGTATAATTACTTATGGAAATATAGCTTGGGGTGGTGCATACAGAAACAATCTGGAGTTACTTCAAAAGACTCAGAATAGAATCCTAAAAATTGTTAATAAAAATAGTTTCAATCAGGACAACCCATTAAATTTAAAACAAATTTTTGCTTATGAATGTGTATCGTATCATTATAATGAACTCAAGAATTTATACTTAACGTCTAAAAGCAAAACCAGAAATAAACTTATTATACCACCAAAATGTTCAAAAGCTGTAAGTGATAAGAGTAATCACATTAGAGCAATACAAGTTTATAACTGCTTACCAACAATTAATATAAATCTTAAAATACTAGACATATCAAAGATTTATAATAAGAAAAAATTAAAAAAATGGATAAGTACGAATATATTATAAACATCAACAAGTCACTGTTACTTTATCCAAGACAAATATGTACTTGGACACTTAGGTTTTAAGTTAGTTTTTAGTTTTACTTAGATTGTAAGTTAATTATTAAGTTATTATACACACCGGACCTATGTACAGGTAGCTCTGACTACCTCTATAGGATGTGGGTTACTCCAGATATAATTAATATATCTGGAGATTAACTACAACATGTATTACGATGTATTACTCTGGTTAAATAAATAAATAAATAAATAAATAAAATCAATTGTTTATACCTCGGTCAAAGATTTAAGATTAGGAATTTCGGTGGGCAATTTGAATGGTTTGACATCATCTACCGTCGACCGGGGTACTGCGAGACCACCGGGAGTAATGCAGGAGCACTTCTGAAATCTGTTGAACAACTTATTGGAGTGTTTTGCAGTAAAGATATGAACTGATATGATGATGACGTTAGCATCATGTAAATTTTTCTGATACACTCAAAAATAATTATCGGCTAGTTCTTTTCCAGTAAGTGATAAAATTGCTGACGCGAATGTTATCTTTAGTCCATATTAAGTACAAATCATTCCAATAACACGCCATTAAGAAAATATTCTATAACAGAGTTTGCCTGACAGATTTCGGATGTGGTTAAAGAAAATCTTGTTCTACCAAGGGAATCTCTTGGGTCGATGGAATGTTTAATTCACTATATTAAAATAAATTATTATAAGCTTGGCAACCCGGATACAAATGAATTCATATATGCTCATGCATGATTATATACGATCATATATGAGCATATACAAAAATGTAGTACGATCATGTATGATCATATATGCGCATATTCGAAATTTGATGATCATTATATGGATGATATATGAAAATACTAATTAATAATTATTGTTTAAATTAACTTAGCCCTCTAGTTTGAGTATTATCATCCGCATGATACAGCCTAAATAGGCAACTATATCTTTAGTAACTCCATCTGAACACGAAAATTCTACTCGAAAATTCGTTTAGGTTGTATCTATATATATGACCATACATGATCATTAATATTAATTTGAAAAAAGCTGCAGAGACAAAACGAAGTACGCAATGCATATGAAAAAATGTAGTTAAATATTTGTATTTTCTTTAAAATTGAAGTAGTTTTAGTAAAATGGTTTTATTTTGCTCCGTAGTTTTGGAGAAAACAACTTTTAAAATATAATTTCCTATCACAATACATGATCATTTTATTTAAATTAATTATGATTTTGTACTTACAAAGTTACCATTGCAGCGTATTGGCTACAGCTGCTTGTATAACTATGAAAGTATTTAAGTATCAATACGCTATATAAATGTATATCTTAATTGTTATCAGCACTATAGCACTACATTTTCTATCTTAGATCAGCTAAATTATTTGCTGTAAACGAATTATCCAAAAACCGTATTAAAGTAACGAAACTTATGTTACTATTTCGGTTTGTTGAAAAAGGTATGGAAAAACCATTTCTCTGCAATAACATTTAACATCTGTAAAAAGATTCTAGTTCCGGTTTCTATAATGCTCCAAAGTGCTCAATTCGTTTCAATTTGCAAGCCTGTACAAAACAACAAAGCATGATATTTCAACATTTACGCGAAAATGTATTTATTCATTCATGCACAACTTACTATTAAATTTTAACATTGGTTTATGTCTAACCCACTTTACTCCTCGTCTATGCATTTAGCTAATCGTGACATAAGTAGCCATTATTAACAGGTCCTAGTAAAGACAACATCCTTGACGTAGTTATAAAGGTGCTCGCTCTTTTTTTCGTTTTGCTATGATCCATTCTTGTATACAGGTACTAGATACTATTGTACTAATAACCTTGATCCGCAATAACTGCAGTTCCTTATGTCGGATTATGATTCATCAGTCTTTAACGAGCGTCACATTGACCTAAATACAACGCTAGACTGCCTCTCTATTAATTCTAATTTACTTGATGCAATTAACAGCTTAACACCATTAAAGTGAGTTAACCCTCGCAAAGGCCGTTCACCCTGGATGGCCGCCGAATTTGAATAACTGAATAAAAACGTGACGCGACTTGCAGACGAAATAAAAGGACTGGTGATGCACGGTTGTATAACGAGTTTATAGAACTGCGAAATGAATCCTTACTTAGAACATAGTAAGCTCACTTCGCTTATTGTCAAGGAAGAATACTGTGCAAGCAGCAGTGTGATTTTTTGATAGAATTGCGCAATCTAGAACTTTTTCTCAAAGCCAGGGGATGGTTGCATGGGTTCATGGTGGAATAACATAACGGGAGTCGAAACATTGAACGACGAAGATCCTGTTTAGTATTAAACTAGTAATTTAGTATTAAACTAGTTATAAAGTGTGGGCCTGTGCAAAAGCTCGGAAGCACGAAACCCCCTAAAGCCAGTTTGAAAAATCGAAGTCATAGCTAGCTCGCGATTATAAAAAGCCTTTATAAATTTACTTAACGTTGTTCTCCGGCTTTAAGTCGACCCATGTATTACATTATGTAATACCTATGTATTACAATTTTTATAATTGTTATAAAGCCCTCATAGTTAAAATGACATTGTAATATAAATCAAGAATATTTCGTATTTTAAAGAAAAACCGCTGTCAATTAATTGGCACTTAGCTTCCTCAAACTTAATGAATTGTGTTGTAAATTCTAATACATTATTTTAAATTGCTATATTTCTTTCTAAACAGGTGGGTTGGGTTTCTTTATCATCGATTGTTGTCAAAAGATAAATTACAAAAAATTATAAGCTTGCGATCATAGATTGCATTAACGATTTCAAAATATTTAAATATAAAAATCGTTATAAAACAAAATCGAATCGAGGAATCTTTAATTATTTTTTCTGATTTCGTATGTTTATCAAAATAATAATTAAAAATTGGTTTGTTTAATAGAAAATGACCGCGACATCTTTCAGATATAAGCAATAAAATTAAAAAGAAATATAACCTCAAATATCTTGAAAGATAAGAGACCATACAGTGTTGGCAAAGAGCTCAGCCAAGAGATAGTGAAAAGCTACATTTTTCACCTTAATTTATTTCAAACATTTTCCATCATATGATTCCGAGATATCGCCATTTAAACAAAAACTGACGTTTTCGTGAATAACAAAAGAAGAAAGATATCTTATAGAAAATTTTGCGTCGGGGAAGATAGATAATTTTATTCTCTTTCGTGTGTATTTAAAAAAAAATAAATAAACTGGTTCAAAAATTTTTCTGAACGTTTATCTCATTATTCTTAATTATCTCAAATTTTTTCAAAATTTTTTCGTCATCTGTTTCTGAGATATTAAATTACCAATTAAAAAAAAATTACGTTTTCGCGTGTAATAAAAGAAGGCAATAACCTTCAAATGCCTTATCGCTGGTTTAATGATATTTTTTCTAAGGTATTATAAAACCCGAAAAACTAAAACTCAAAAATCAAAAAACCACTAAAAAAACAAAAACGCATCGAAAAACAAAAAACATTATTTTTGTGCCACCTTCCGTCAAGAAAAACAATAAAAAACGAGCCCTAAAACATTAATTTTTACCGTGGATTACTCGAGATATGGTGTAAAATTATTATGTTGGCCTATAAATGCATCTTTTGTATAATGTTACAAACCTGAGAAAATAATCTATTATAATTATATGAAATTAGAATACAGTTAATATGAATAGCTTTATTCAAAATCTATACGCAGATATAATATACATACGCTAAATCTTTTATAAATTGAATATTAACTATTTAAAAATATTTTACGAAATAGGTTTAAACGCTATATAGAAATATACAACGATTCGCTTTTATAATATTAGTCAGTCAAAATATCGCGAGATTATAAATGAAAGGCTTTTGTTTTTAATTATAATAGTGTCGACTTATCTTTTATAAATGATTGTTTCTCCGCTGGCCCCCTCGCTCGAGACCGTCGATCTCTGTGTTTGGCTCATTTTTGCATGTGCAATATGCACTTGATATTCGCCTGGGTCTCAGGAACAAAACGCTCTGAAGCTTCCAGAAGAAGAATTTGCGTCCTTCTCCAGCACACAGCAAACAGACCACAGACGAGGTCAGAGTGTTGAAGTCCGACGGCTTTGGTGTCTCGAGCGAGAAGAAGAGCGAGCGCAGTGATTTACGGAAGCGCCAAACATGATATTCGATATTCGCAAATCATTACACCTTTCGGATATCTCAGTTGTAGTTAGTTATGTTTTTCGCAATAAGTGGGCTAATATTTAAGTAGCTCAAAGGCGAGATCGTCACAATCCGTGTAGCCAAAAGCGACGCCTACACATTTATGGTATATATAGATATACTTTTACACGGGTCGGGCATCGGTTTTGGCTGCGCTGGTCACAATGGTGATATACATCCATACATACACACAGACACACACACACATACACACACACACATACACACACGCGCGCTCGCGCATGCACACGCACACACATACAGACACATACACACATTCATACGTATATTTTCTAAAAATAGTATATTTTGATTCCAAATGGTCCAAAACATATTTCTAACATGTTTTTAAGTAAACTTATTTTTAACTATTACAAAGCTTCCCTTAAGAACATCAATTTAAATATTGCCAGCGTAAATATTGCGCACTAAATAAAAGTAACCTAAAGTTCTTAAAACTGTTGTATTGTCCGTGCACGATTTCAGGTAGGGTTACCACGGGGAAATTTCGTAAATTATAGATGATGTTAGCTTCATTCAATTCATTGCTAAACTCATCCATAATTTCCGAAATTTCCCCGTGGTAACACTACCTGGAATCGTGCAAGGAAGAAAATTAGCCCACATACGTTAAAATCGACTGAAAAATAAAAAAGATTTAAAAAATTTGAGTGACTTTTCTTAAATAAGTAATATTTCCACCTGGACCATTCAACTATTTGTTAAAAAAATTCCATCGCATGAAATACTCTTGTTTTGTAGTACAATGTGATTTTAACTATGAGAAATGATAATATATTTTATGTATAAGGCAGAACAGTTAATTGTTTATAAAAAATTGTGAGAAATTCGCCTCAAAACCCAATTATTTATTTGTTCAAGAATGCTTTATAGGAGTATAGTAAAAAATCAGATTTTTCGACGGTTGATGTGAAGATATAAAGGAGAAATATAAGCCTTGAAAAAGTAAAATTAAATCTAAAATGGAGATTTTTAGAGTAATAAAGTGAGTGCATTTTTTAACTTAGCAATATCCAATCTCAACTAACATAAATTAATATGAAATATTTTTGTTATAACTCTTAACACACATATTCATACAGATTCTTGGATGCCATAACTTAAGTATCGAAGCAAGAGTCATTGAAGCGATTTGCTAACCATTTGCGAAATGTAGGAAGCGTGATGAGAATTCAGTAGAAATAATCGAGATGAAATAAAAACTTTCTTGTAAGAACGAATTACATTTAATCAGTATAATGTTTTTGGGACTGTATTATATAAATAATACTTGAAGGTCCACTTATAGACACCCCTCAAAATCTAGATTTTGTTGTTAATAACAAAGGTCACGTGTCAGTAGTTACGGTGCACATGTTAGACTATTAACTTGACTTAAAGAAGGCACAATTCAGGTCATTTTAACCCCCGTAAAATTCATTATAGGGCGATAGTAAATCCATGAACAGCGAAACCTGCTTTATTACTAAATACGCAATTTTTATGACAATTTTAATTGGCTTGTTTTACAACTTTCAAGATATTTCTAGTACATATATCTTCTTCGTATGAGTAGAGCTAATTAAAAAAAAATCAAAATCTTTATTTTGTGTTCATCTTTATGATTTTTTTAATAATAGAGAAGAAATGTTTAATGAAACTATCTTGAATAATCATTTGTTGAGATAGTTTTTTTTTTTCAATAGTTTAATTTGTTTCATTATTTTGTTAGTTGAGATTGAATATTGTTAAGTTGAAAAATGCACTTTTGCTACTGTAAAAATCTCCATTTTAGATTTAATTTTAATATCTCAAAGTTAATCCGGAAAAAGTGCACTCAAAACCCTGTGCAGATAAATGTGTTTTACGGAGTTCAAATTGACCTCGGTTGAACATTCCTCAGGTAAAATTAAAAATATGTAACATTCTTTTAAATTCAGTTGTTGGGAATTTAAGAATTGTTATTTTTTTTAAGGATAAGAATAATAATAATCTTTTGATATTAATATTAATTTTTTTAATATTACATAATCCAGGGGATGCGCCGAATAACGATATAACTCGAAAAATTGCATGTAGAAAAAGACGAGAAAATCGTGGGAAACCAAGTAAAAAGAAAGCTGCATCAAAATACTTTGACAGGAATATAAAGTACTTAATTATACACCTATAAATATAAAAAGTATAAAATAAATTGAAAAACTAACTGTTTATTAAAAAATGAAATTTTCGAGTTATGCCGTTTCTTTAAAGATAAAGTCTATTTTGTATAGTAAAAAATTATAGTAAAAAATTTTGTTTTCTTATTATTTGTTGTATTACTAACGATTTCTTTATTACTAATCATCTTCTTGTTAGTATACTTTGAGTTATACCGTTATTCCATAGATCGTTTTAGATACTCTACCTAAATATATGTATATCATCATATAGTCAACGTATTAATAGTTATATAAAAATTATTTACAATTTTATCATATCACGCTAAAAGTGTTGACTTTTGAGAGTACAGGAAACTGTTGAGTTTCTTGGAGTTGCTCATACAATGCAATAGTTTTGATACATGATCGATCAGAATGATTGATTTTCCATACAAATTTTTAATTGTGCCTTTGGCATATAACTGTAATAATCTTAATAATATCAAATAATATATAGCTTACAAAAGAAGTTATGTAGCAGGAATACTATTCTGATTTTTTGTGGAAAATCACACAGATTGAACGTCATATATGAAAAGTCTATTTTTATATTATATATTTCTTGTCTATATTATAAAGATATTTCGCCGCCGCTGCTGCCGTGTCAACCCCCACCCCACTTAACTGCCCTTTCTTCTTTTTCTACGCGATTTTTACCTATTTACTTTCTTACGTTATTTTATGTTAATTTACGTTATTTTACAGTATATAATGTCCAAGGAACGGAATTTATACCATATCTCCCTTTTTCTACGTGATTTATACCTATTTTACGAAATTTTTTGTTAATTTTACGTTATTTATGAATTGTTTAACGTTATTTTACGTCGTACACGTTATTCTACATTAAATTACATTCGAAGATCAAAGCCTGCTTCGTATATCCTTTGTTCTACGTGATTTTGCCCGATTTATCGAAATTTTTGTGATTTTTACGTTATTTATTACCGTTTTATAATTTTATGGACTATTTGTGACTATAGGAACTGAAGTATATGCTATAGAAATTATAGATTTAATTGATTTCGTGCGTGCGTACTGCAATTGGGAATGTGTATGTGCATAATTTAGTTGTTACGATAAGCATGTGTATATAGAAGTAATTGAATAAAAAATATCGAGCGCGTTAGCGTCAAATCGATCGAAAGCGCCGAAAAGTTTATAGCGCGTTAGGGCACAAATTAAATACTCTGACTTTGAGAATATCCAGGACATAAAATGCCAGCAATATATTAGCAATACTGAAAGGCTTGAAATGTATAATGTACATTGTATTTCAAGAGAAGGAATTTCATTATCTCCATCAAGAATAAAATATTGAATTTTTATATTAAAATTTAATAAATTTTAATAATGACAAAATAATATTTTAAATAAAACCAATATGTTGCACTAGGCAAAAACGATTAATAATATATTAATCATATTTGTAACAAATATTAGACAATCAACAAATTTAGAAAACGAATTTCAGTTATAGACGCTAATATACATATTACAGGCATAAAGGTGGGTTGGCGCGCGCCATATATATGTATCCATATAGAGACCAAGTAAAATATAGCCAAGGGTATGGAGATTTTATAATAAGTTGTTATATAAAAATGCACCTTAAGATGTTCTTGCATGTATCTTAAATAAAATAACAATACTGGTAATATCTTAATATTATAAAATTTTACTATGAATCTAAATTTACAAATATCTTAAAATAACCCTATTTTATAGGAACAAAACGTTGATAGTGTACGGCAAAAAAGGAAAGTTAGTTAAGCTTTAAAAAAAGGTATTGTTTTTCGAGTTTTAACACAAGTTTACTCAAAAAATGTCAGCAAATCTCGAGTAATTCGTGTTCTTAATCGTTTTTCGACTCTATAAGACAATTTATACCAGCAGTTACGTGGATCGTATAATCATTAGAATGCAAATTGCTTAAAGTTACGAAAATCGGCACGGTCGAGAAAAAGCACCTCGGTCGAGTGAATTAATGAGGCATAAGATTTTGCAAGAACAGTAAGATGAAGCGAAAGAGCTTGCAAGTATTTCCCATAAGTATGCAAAGGCATAAAGTTCGGAGGATTTTGATTGGTGCAAGCTGCTTTAAAACGGCGTTTGCGCTCGGAGAGTCGCGGAGATAAAAGTTTGCGCAGTTGGCGCGGACACGCGGCGCATTGATATTCATAACTGTCTGTATAAATAGTGAAATCAATAGCAGCCGGTCTCTCGGCCTTTGTACATTTTGCTCATGTGGTCGCGGTTTGTGTGCGCGCGCGCTCGTGTGTTTGCAGTGGTCGCCCAGGCATACAAAGTGGAAGTGGAGGTGATCGGAGGCGCCTCTCGAGGCTGCACGGCCGTGCTGCGCTGCGTCGTGCCGAGCTTCGTGCGGGACCTCGTTCGAGTGGTCTCCTGGCTGCAGGAGCCGGCCTTCTACATTTATCCCTCGCTACAAGGAGGTAAGACGACATCGACGGCTAAGCTATCTCTGCGCGGGAGAGCTTCCGGTAGCTCGACTTTAACGTCCACTGCATCCGGCCCGAGGCTGCGCGTGCAACTCTCTCTCTCTCTCTCTCTCTCTCTCTCTTCCCCTCGAAACGTCAAGTCGAGAGCTCCCGGCAGCTACAATTCTCGTTCCCGCTTTCTTCGGCTCCTATATATAAGTTATAGTTTCGCGCACTCTCTCTCTCTCCTCGCGTTAATAAAGCTGCAGGGGTCGCGGCGGGTGCAGCGCAAAAGTGCATTGAACTCACGCTGAGAGAGAGAGAGGAGCGCAGCGCAGCGTCCGTAAGAAGAAGCTGGTTGGTTGCGCTCGGCGAGAGATTCGAGAGCGAAAAAAAGAGAAGTATTGAGAGAGAGAGAGAGAGAGAGAGAGAGAGAGAGAGAGCTCTCGAGGGGGCATAACGGGCACGGATATCGAGAAAAGAGAGGAAAAAGCAATAAAGAGCGGGCCGCGATGTAGAAAGGCTCGTTAGTCTGATTCGGCTTGGCAGCCGCGCACGCAGGTATGGTATCGATCGCCGGGGGCTGGCGTACAACCGTATAACTGTATAACTGCCAGAGAGATAGAGACAGAAGGAGGAAGGGGGTACGAGTAGGTACGATATACTTTTGTCGTAGACGGCAAGTTTCATCTGCTGCCGACGGGCGAGCTGCTGGTGCACGGTCTCGAGTTCAGCGACCAGGTGCCGGGCTACAGGTGCCGGACGATGCACCGGCTGACCCGGCAGGTCGTCGTCAGCTCGGTGGCCAACGTCAGGATAGCCGACCACCGGGGCGTCATGCCGCCCGTCATACTCGATCACTCGGAGAACGTGCACGTAGCCCAGGACGAGTCGACCTCCCTCGTCTGCGTCGCCCAGGCCTGCCCCACCCCCGAGTACAGGTACCTATACACCTATACACGGCCCGACGAGAGGTCCGCCGGCTTTCTACCTACTCCACGTCGCTCTGTACCTTTTGTATTTCCTTGCAGGTGGTACGCGCAAACGGGCGCCGAACCGATGTTGGTGCTGCCGGGACCGAGGACGAGGCTGCTGGGCCCGGTCCTGGCCATCGAGGCGGTCACGCTCGAGGACAGCGGCGTCTATCGATGCGCCGCCTCGAATACCGGTGGTGAAGCCAGCGCGGAGCTCAGGTAGGAGCCGTGCATTATAATAGACTCCTTCGCGCTATCCTGGAATGCTGCGGCCTGAAGCATCGAGTTTCAAAACTCCGGCTCTCATCCATCATATCGCGGATGTGAGAGCAGCTGCCTACTCGGAGGATAAAATAATAACCATTGCTATAGACTGTCTAGTAAATTTGATACATGGGGAAAAAGGATGATAACCGTTACTAGAATGTCGAGTAAACTTCATACAATAACAAATTGAGGGATTCCTTGCAAGACAGATGGACAATTAATGCTATCCGCCATACTTCCAATAACTTGATTATTGAACCGTTTTTCAGGTGAAGAATCACACGAGCAAGGATATAAATATATCTATATTGTTACTGTATGTGTTTTTTATTCTAAAAACATTTAACATTAGTATAATGTATAAAGTAATCTAACGTTATTTATCATTTTCACTCATGGAACTCAGTTCTGCATTTCTTATGATTTTCATTTACCAAGCATGTTTTTAGTCATCAGTCCTGTCCCCTGCTAACAACCGTTATTATTTTTTCTTGCCGCGTAGAATAAGAAAGAAGAATTAGAGCTTGTCAAAATATGACAAATGAAGGGGAAATTTTAAAATAAAGTGAAATTCAATACAATTAGTGAAAAAATCAAGATTTCATCAGACATTCGGTAGTAAAAATTAAGAAAATTCAGATTTATTGTAATTTTCTCTTTATACCGAAGGAGATCGTGTAAATGTTTAAAATTTTATGGATCCCTCGTGTTCACATCAGTCTATGAGCATCCTCCTTTACAGATTCATTAAAAGACAGATGGACGATGAATGCTATCCGCAATAACCCCAAATATTTTCATCATTGTCGAATTTTTCAAAGACAAATCATATCGGCAAACAGCGATGAGCGTTATTATGTTTTCTCTCCGAGTGGGTAAATTTGTGAAAAAGTCCCTTATAAGTGAGTTATGCTTCGTGGATGTTGCGAATAGGCTAGTGGTGACGGCGCCGCTGCACGTGGAGGTGACGCCGGCCCTGCTGTCGGTGCACCTGGGGGGCAGCGCCGAGTTCCGCTGCGAGATCGGCTCGCACCCGCAGGCCGGGCCGCACTTCGTCACCTGGTACAAGGACGGCAGGCAGCTGCCCGGCACGGGCCGGCAGTCGGAGCTCCTGCGCATCAACAGCATCGGCCGCGAGGACCGGGGCATGTACCAGTGCATCGTCAGGCGGTCCGAGGGCGACACGGCCCAGGCCTCCGCTGAGCTCCAGCTCGGAGGTACGCCTACCGCTGCTAGAGCACGCGGCTCGGAAAAATAGAGCGCTGGATCGATACGAGCGCGTGCGCGCGCGCGCGCGCCCCTGCGAGGTGCGAAACACCTCCACTGCACGGACTTTGTTTTTTCCTTTCAGACGCACCGCCGGTACTTCTTTACTCTTTCATCGAGCAGACCCTGCAGCCCGGGCCGGCCGTATCGCTCAAGTGCTCGGCCGCGGGAAATCCCACGCCGCAGGTCTCCTGGGCACTGGACGGCTTCCCGCTGCCCACCAACGGAAGGTTCGTGTGTATACTGCAGCCCCCTCCGTCGCGCGCGTTATTACCTTCTCCCAGCCCCCAGCCCAGCCCCCAGCCCAGCCTCCGCCTCTCGCTGCACGGTTCGATACGACCCGCGGCAAAAAGTTATAGCGAAACTTTGCCCAGCTCTACGCTATATATCCAGCTTCCTGTTTTCCTCTTATATTACCTTCCACCCCAGCGTATAAACTCTCCCTCGCACAATATGTCCCAAAAAAGCGAATATAATGGACTGCCGCTGGTAAGAAGGAAAATGTTTCGTTCCCGAGGACAATTTATCGTCCCGTCGTGAAAATTCTCCCGGACCCCCAGCTCTAACTAAACAATAATAATAATACTTTAGCAGGCTGCTGCTGCTGCTCCTGCTTTTTACGAGTCATTGTTATAATTTGAGAGCCGCGAGCTCGCGAATTCCGCCGCCGAAAAGTTCGAGCCGCGCGCTACTCGCTGCAAAAGAAGGAAAATTAAATAGAAGCGAATAAAGGTCAAAAGGTAAAGGGCAAAAAAGCGGCTGTAACACAATGTGGAAGAGCAATGGCGCCCGGGGAAATTGAATTTTTTTTCTGCTCTTTGAGTCGCGCGCGTTGAGCGAATGAAAAAAAAAGAGAAAAAAGGGCCGACCGAGCAGCCGCGGCCAGTACAACGTACGCGCGTGCCGCGGCAAAAGTTCTATAAATCCCGGAATATTTAGAGAGATATTTCACGAAGGGCTTCTTCATTAAAAGTTGAATGGGCGAAAGGGATCGTTTGGCAGGCATGTATATGCTCTCGCGGAGTGGCTATTTTTTTTTTGATAAAGAAAGCAATTGCAGCGCCGGACCGTTTGGGGCCGTGCCAAGCAGCGGAGCTGCGGAAATAAAACTATTTAGTCGCGGTTCTACCGGGGAACGATGGTACTGGTATTGGACGGGCACGCGTGCGTGACTATTATACGTGTTTGTGTGTGTTGTGTTCAAGGTTCGTGATAGGCCAGTACGTGACGGTCCACGGAGACGTGATATCGCACGTGAACATTAGCCATGTGGTGGTGGAGGACGGCGGCGAGTACTCGTGCACGGCCGAGAACCGTGCCGGCAAGGTGACGCACGCCGCCAGGCTCAACGTCTACGGTAAGGAAATGCCACTGGAGAGATCGTGTGTGTGTGTGTGTGTGTGTGTGCGCGTGCGACAGCGCGTCTGCCCACACGAGAAGCTCGATCCCTCGCCTCCTGGCGCTTGTCCGAAATACCGAGCGCGCGCACCTCTATTTTATTCATGCGCCGCGTGGTCTACATTCATTCATACATGAAAGGCTAATAACCTGCAATTGCCTAATCCTTATTGTTGTTGTGAATTATAGAGACGAGAGCACTTTTTCTGCATTGCTGTTTAGTAATGTATTTATCTCTTACATTCTTTTACATCTTTTATCTTATGATAGTAGGATAAAATACGGCGCATTAGTATGAATTTTACGAACTAACAAATATTTTAGTGCTTGTAAAAGCTCGTAAAAAAGTTTTTCATGCCCGCTACTTCCACAAATTTCATGCCTCTTAGTACTTATTTCAGCATTACTGCAAATATAGGTGGTAGAAGGTTTCAAAGAGAAGCTCGCACATACAGTACCATTCTAGCGTGTAAAAATTTAACTGTCGTGCATAAAGTTTTAAATTTAATACCTCGTTAACCTTAATTTTCTTTCGATAAGAGCTATTTTTGGGTCTGCGCACACATCTCAGCTTTAATATATGCAGTAGATTTTTATAATCGATAACTGTATATATTACCTTATATCGAGTCATACTACATCTTCTAAAACATTTATTAAAATGCATACTCTTTATGAAACTCGCTAAAGAAAAATGCCCGCAGGTTATGGGAATATCTTATACCGTGAAGGATCTCATATGGTCTACGCTATTTTATAGAACATAAAAATGTTAGAAAATATATCGGAAAATACATCAAGTTTTCTTATGTCCCATATGCACACTCGGCTCATTCTACTTTTATCATCATTCTAATCCAATCAGGACATTAACATATCGGCCAATCTCTCAATCTGTTAGTATCTATGTCCCGAGAAATTACTTGCATTTATTAAGAAAATAAGCTATTAATAACTCTTTTGTATAGATTTATCTTGTTTAATGTAATTCAAATATATCATTGCAATGATTTATCTTGTATTCTTTTTCTTTCAAAAATCAATTTAATCTATTAATTGAATACGTAAAATGTTCAAATTTTCAAATCTCTGAATACTGTTTTCAATATTATAGAAACTATAATATGTGCAAATAATTTTATAAATATCTGAACAAATTATTAGTGACTATGAAAATTCGCTTGAATGTAAATAATCTGAAAAATAATTGTATACTACTAAAAGAAAAAGAAGTTACAAACATCTGCAATTTATTCTAGAATTTTTATGTCGCTTCCGCAACGCGCCTCATATATTAATAAATGTTATCTAAAATAATTTGATAAGTATGTTAGTGGCATAGATAATAAACTTTATACTTTACTTAACATATGCTGAATAGTACATTTTAACATTTTAAAAGTATGTGAGAAAAAATTAGAACTAACAAAACAATGTTGCATCCGCAACGCTCGTTCGTAATGTCCGTCAACAACATCGAACTATTTAGACATCACAAATTGAGCTGTTTAGAAACCGCGTAACTACAGAGAAAACATTAAGGAGTTACGCGGTTTCTAAATAGACCGCATGAGATACGTCTTTTTTATTATGAGCCATTGATTCATATAATTTTTGGTACCTAATATGTATTATTTCAATTTAATTGAGTTATATTATACTATAGAACATAGCATAACATTTTTTTTATTACTTGCATTTCAGTATTATACGTAATTTAAGTAAAGATTAAGTCTATTTTCAAAATATTAATAATCCTAAAAGGCATTTGTTCTGTCCTTGTTCATGGGTATATTATTAAAACTTTTACGCTTACAGAAGTCGCATAAAATTTGTCAGATATGTGCACCTATATATTTAGTTCAGTTAGTTCATCATATTTAGTTCATCATTTTCCTGCCTAAAAGATAAAAGTTGAAGAGATTTTCTAATACTTATACATATTCTAGGGAGAAAAGTAAATTCGAGCACGTGACGGACCAGTCTCGCCAGTTAATACTGATTGATTATATTCACGCGTATTGGCTCTGGACTGCTAGGGCACAAAATTCGTTGAGAAAAACGTGATAAAAAGTCGGAAAAATAAGTAGAAATTCCCGAGTGTGGTTAGACTTTATACATTGCTTTAAATGGCATTAATCCATAGATATTATTCTTTATAGCTATCCCCGCACTTAGAGGGGTTAATATTTGTTGAATTTCATATTTAAACCATAGTGTTACCTCCTTGGGGTGTTTTTCCTAAAAGTAAAAGTTGTCCAAGTTTGAGTCTCTCGTCGAGTAATTTCTGGCGTGGGTTTTCTCGTGGGTAAGTAAAAGAAATTCCAGTCGAGTATAGGTAAGCATACGCCGGAATGCGTCTATCCGTATACGAAGGGAGACATCCTGCTCGCAGGTCTGCCTTACATCCGGCTGATCCCGAAGGTGACCGCGGTGGCGGGCGAGACGCTGCGACTCAAGTGCCCGGTGGCCGGCTACCCGATCGAGGAGGTGCGCTGGGAGCGCGCGGGCCGCGAGCTGCCCGACGACCTGCGGCAGAAGGTCATGCCCGACGGCACCCTCATCGTCTCGAGCGTGCAGAAGCAGGTGGACAGCGGCGTGTACACCTGCTGGGCCAAGAACAAGCAGGGCCACAGCGCCAGGCGCAGCGGCGACGTCGCCGTCATCGGTGAGTCGAGCGCAGCCACTGGGGCGCCTCGTTTCTCTACTTTTCTTTCTTTTTCCTTCTCTCTTTCTCTCAATAGGGGAGCGGCACTCGCTCCTGAGCAGAATTGCCCCTGGGCTTGGAGCACCGGACCGGCGGCGCGAGCATGGACAGAGAGCCTCTGCTACGGTAGCGAGAGACTCTGGAGAGCCAGCGCTCGCGAGTTGGCGGCTCACGCGCACTCTGACCGGCAATCTTTTCTTTTTCTGACGTTCCAGTTCCTCCCAAAATTAGCCCATTCACGGCAGATCACGACCTGCACCTCGGCGAGCGCACGACCCTCACGTGCTCGGTCTCGCGGGGCGATCTGCCCCTGACGATCTTCTGGCTGAAGGACGGCCGGACCATGGGCCCCTCGGAGCGCGTCACCGTCACCAGCGTCGACCAGTTCAACAGCATACTGATGATCGAAAGTTTGTCGCCAGATCACAACGGCAATTACTCGTGCGTCGCTCGTAACCTGGCCGCTGAGGTGTCCCACACGCAGCGGCTCGTGGTTCATGGTAATCCTCCTCTAGGCCCCACTCGTGCCTCTCGGCGGCTGACCGCCCCCCAACCCCCACCACTCACCTTTACTTACTTCTTATACTTACTTACTTACTTACTCTTACTTACTCTCTTCTACTTTTTCTCTTCTCTTTTACTCTTAATCTCCGTGTCTGTGTGAGTGTGTGCGAGCGCGCCTGACGACTGGTGCATCTTGGCTTGGGACGCGAATTAGCGAGAACACTGCATGCACAGGAGCTGAGCCCGGAAGCAGGAGGGAGCAGCTGCGCGCAGGTGAGTCTCGTTCGTCTTGAGCGAGCTGCATCCGAGCCGATATATAGTCTGTGCGTCTGGTAATTGTGTGCGCGGAGTGTGCGATGCCGATGATATGAAACCTTACATTACTATATATATATATATATAAGCGTTTATGTGCAGTGCGTGAGCGCGCGCATTAGGCGGTGCGTGCACGCGCGCCCGTGTGTGTGCGTGTGTGTCTGTCTTCTGTATTGTAAAATACTTATTTAAAGAAAACGAAACGGGGGGCGGCAGGAGTCCGTTTAAGGCGGGGCCACAAATCTCTCCTCTACATTGCTACGTTATATACTTCTGCCTCTACTGTACATATCTATATATATACATATTATATATATTTCTCTATATATATATACATAATTGTACTATACTGCTACTATACTGTCTGATTCCGTATTACAAATACATATTATATATATATTAAATATTTATTATGCATACTGTATATAAAATAACGATGGCCTGCGCCCTCGGCCTGCCAGGCGGTCGCAGCCCGATGTGCGGGTCAATCGGGACAATCGTAAATATACGGTAGACGAGTTGCAGTGGTTGCGGCCGCGTGTCGCAGGGCCTGGGCCCGAGCCGGACCAACTGGTACGAGTCTCGTTGCGTTTTTTTTTTCTGGTGCCATCTTTTTCTTGCTCTCACGTATGGTTCTCTCTTCTCTCTTGACCTTTTTCCAGTACCCCCTATAATTGAGCCATTTAACTTCCAAGAGGGACTATCGGAGGGGATGCGGACGAGGACGGTGTGCGGGGTCGCGGCGGGCGATCCACCCCTCACGATATCCTGGCTCAAAGACGGCCAAAGCCCCTTTCCCCTGCCCTCGAAGCTCGCCTCCGTGGTCAACGTATCCCAGCTAGATCCCTACTCGAGCCTCCTTAGCATTTCCAATTTAGCCGCCGAGCACTCGGGCGACTACACCTGCGTCGCCGCGAACCCCGCCGCCGAGGTCAGGTACACGGCCAAGCTACAGGTAAAAGGTAACTACCGAACACCAACGACAGAACGCCCGAATTCTTATCTGTTCCCCCCTCCCTGCTGCAGCTGCCGTCTCTCCAAAGCCGCTGCGCTCCTTGCGAGCCTTCGACTTCTACTTGTTCCTATTCTTTGGAGAGATGGCAGCCTGGCCTATCTTTTGTCGTCGCGATCGCATATTATACATATACATACATACGTTCGCGTCCGCTCACTCACTCGCTCACTCACTCGCTCACTCGCGTTTTTATTATGCCTTTGTTTCGCCGAACCTTCTTTTGCTTTATCATGATTTCCGAAGTTTTTGTTTAACTCGGATGCTTGGATCCGATTTTTCATCACCTAAATAGCAGAGAGCGCGCGCGCGGCCGCCTCGAATCCGCCAAGTCCGTAAATGAGAAAACCGCTCCATTTTAGTTGGCAAGTTTATCGAGCGGCCCCCGGTTCGCCGATAAAGAGACTAAATCTAGCTAGAGTATATCGACAACCTCCAAGTCCCGACCAATACAACCAACGATCCAAAATCCAGAATTTTGTAAACCCTTGAAAGCATTGTTCCACAACACACAGTGTGTATTACACGTTTACGTTGCTTTGGCTCTCTGGGAATGCGTCGGTATCTCGTGGACCCCGAAGGTTTGCTTGACTTGACCAAAAACATAAAGGTAACAGAGTTGCACCTTCCTTGATTTGCATCGACGACAGCCGTCTCACCCTCTTTGCATGCACTCAGGCTCTTCCCCCCCTCAGCCCTTTCTCTTTCTCTTCTACTGTAAATCGCTCACTCTTTGTTTCTCACTGTTTCTGTCTGCGTGAAACTCGACGCCAAATACGACGAGTAACTCGAGCATGCATCTATCTTTCTCTGGATTTTTTTATTATTATATAAAGTGGCCTCTCACGACAATGTCGTCTCTCGTTCGCTCACCGACCCTTGGCTGACGCTGGCTCTGCTGGACACACGCTGGAAAGACGAAACCTTCTTTTTTCTTCATTTCGCATGCCTATGTAATATACTTTTTTCATTATCTTTCTCTTTATACTTCACTTTTTCCTACATTTTTATAACGTTTTATCTATTTACTATTTCTCAATCGATCAATCTCTAAGAATTTTTTAACGTCTTATATGCCTGTACGACACAATTTTATCGATGTTTTCTATACCTTTCATATTTTATCTATCTATATGTATTTGTAATTTTTCTATACGTTTTTTAAACTTTTAAGTGTTTTTACACCTTCATTACTTAGTCCGTTTTCAAAGTGGTACGGGCGATTAAGAGCGTTAAATACCGTTCGCCGTAAACTAACAAAATTGCTATATCGTCGATCGCAAGTACCACCCTCAGTAGTAAAGTAGTCATTTTTTTATTAATTATAGAACTTAGTAGCACATTTTTACTATTTTCAATATATCTAAGTGTATTATATAACTTTGTAGATAAACAATTAAAAAACATACATTAAATCAAGTTTTTTTTAGCTTACGATTATAAAATATATCGCCGAATCCAGTAATCCCTAAATCCTTGCCACTTTTACACTTTTCTAGAATATACATATATATATGCGTTTTCTTCTTCACAGTCAGAATAAAACATGTATATTTACATGCATCTTCCATCCGTGCACTTTATGTATTTATTCTGTAAATATACACAAGATACGTGTATACGTTTGCTTCGTACTTTTTCACTCTTCTACTTTTTTATCTTTCTTTTTTTCTAGCTTTCTCTGCTCTTTCACTATCGTCGTGTGAAACGTATATTATTGAATTTCCAATTCACCAGTATTTCGCTTGTGCAGCGTTTTTATTCACAACTGTAAAAGTAGAACCTGTCAATCTGTACACCCCGAAACCCAGTCTTTTATATTTTCCACACAAGGCATTTTATCAGGTATTTGAACGCTACGTTTTGTTCTTTCTTGACAATAATAATACTAAATAATATTTTTAATTAAATTGAAACTGTATTATCCATAATGTGTACAATTTTATAATTCAATCACTTAGTTCATATTAGCCGTGTCTTTTGCATTATTTAATAAACTTGACTGAATATTACAAATTTTAACGTAATTATTCGAAAACATAACAACGTAATGAAATATGTGCAGAGACATTTATAGCTGAATTACCTACAATGTCGTTGTTGATGCGCACGAAATCGTTAATTCGTTAAGCGATACTTTGATGATTACAATTGCTCGTTACTAGTTATTGCGCTTACATGATAAAGAATGCCATGAAATCCAAAATGTTAAATATCGTAATAAATTAGAAATAATTACACTAGTTAACTATAATCAAATTTTCGTATTTCTAATATTTCTTTTCAAATTATATACGTGTAACACGTAAATATTGATAAACAACCTACCAAAATGTCTTGTGTCAAATGAAAACTCAATTCCAAACCTCAAACACCTCTACCCCAAGCGACCTTAATTTTCTTACTTTAATTTCTTTCATCGCTGACATATATATGCGTATAATACATTACAATCGACCTTATATTCGTTCGTTATAAAATTTTATTGTCTTATATTGCTTTTAATTTTTTATTCGTACATTCATACAAATTTTAAGACTCTTTTTATTGTGATTTAAAATTTTTGTTCTCCATCTTTAACGAATAATATATATATATATGAAATTGCGAAAGTTCAATTAGTGAACTTTAAATTATCTATTATAAAATTATTTTAACGACCTATTTTAGAATATCTTTTTGACTCAAAAACTTTTAATAGGCTTTACATTAAACTTTTTTAATTTACTCTCTAGATATATCTGTATATATTATCAATGTTCTTGAACGTTAACTAGAAGGAATAAAATAACTTTTTTAAACTGTAAAATATAAAAGTGTCACCTGATCTCTTGAGACCATTTCCTTCTCTATCTCTCTTTCGATCTTTTTCTGTCTGTTACATTTTAATAATTTAATACATAATCTTAATAAAATCGCAATAGAATGTGCGAAATGCCAGACAAAGAAAATCATGTAAAAGTCATGTAAAAATCATTAAAAAAAATTATGAAAAAAACAGAAGCAAAAAGAGAAAATCCACGCAGTTTGAAGTTGCTTAGGAAGAGCGAACGGGGGATAAAGCGAATGGTTGGTAATTTCAGTGCCGCCGCGGTGGATCGTCGAGCCGAGCGATACGAGCGTCGAGCGAAACAGACACGTGGCACTCCACTGTCAAGCTCAGGGCGTGCCTGCGCCCAATATCGTCTGGAAAAAAGCTACCGGTAAAGTATAACACAGAGCGTGCGCGAGGTTTTTTACCTCGCGAGCAGTGACCTATTGACTGCAGCCGCGACGCATACGTATCTATACATAGAGGAAAAAGTTGCCTACTCGTTTGTTTGCTTGTACAAGGCGGCAAGTCCGGCGAGTACGAGGAGTTGCGCGAGCGGCCCTACACCAAGATCTTGAGCAACGGAACTTTGCTACTTCAGCACGTAAAGGAGGATAGGGAGGGCTTTTACTTGTGCCAGGCGAGCAACGGCATCGGCTCGGGCATCGGCAAAGTCGTTCAGCTCAAAGTCAATTGTAAGCATGCACTCCCGGCGACTGTGCTCTCTCTTCTCTCTCTCTCTCTCTCTCTCTCCCTCTCCTATAGCATACGTTGTGTGAATTGCGTAGCCTCGCCGTTCTTCGCCGCGCCCTCGCGCCTGGTCACCGTCAAGAAGTCCGACACGGCGACGCTGCACTGCGAGGTGCACGGCGACAAGCCCGTCAGCGTCAGCTGGTTCAAAGGTGGCAAGGACGAGATGAACCCCTCGACCAACTATCGGTGAGTGCGTCGCAGCCCGCTCGAGTGCACTTTGGTGGCTTGACCGGCTGCCTACTTGATTTCAGGGTGACGGTGAAGCAGGAGTCGACGCCCGACGGCGTCGTCGCGCAGCTGCAGATATCCTCGGCCGAGGCCTCGGACAGCGGGGCTTACTTCTGCCAGGCCAGCAACCTCTACGGCAGGGACCAACAGCTCGTACAACTTCTCGTGCAAGGTTAGTCCCTCCGCCCCTCGCGACCCTCTATACCCACTAACGAACTTTTCTGCTTTCTATCCCGTGACCCTATCGTAAACTTCACTGAAATATAACTTTATCAATTCATCGAAATTGAAAAATATCGCACGAAACTTTTATTCGCGGAATATCTTGTTTTCAAATGAAGCTCGCTATTTTTATCAAACTTTTCGCAGCGCGAATATAAAAATTTGTTCCAGTTTTTGCTTTTGCTTAGTCAATTTCAGTTTGTTATTAAAACTGTTCCTATTCGTACAAGCGGGCAAAAGTTTTATTCTTGCTCCAAGTGAATAGAAAAAGTAATATATAATATAACTTATATAGGCATCGCAATATGTCCCGATAAACCATTGTTTTTTAATTGAATAATATCAGAGAAGATTATGGATCAAAGCCTATAAGCTAGCACATAACAAAAATTCACTGAAATTTCCAAGGCTTTATTTCTAGGATTATTCGAGTCAATTTATCATTGTCTAAAAAAATGCATTTTTTATATATATATATATATATATTGTTTTGCAATCAATCTTATGAAATATAGTTATGTATGATGCTAATATTCAGTAAAAATTCTATTGAATTATATCTTATAGGTTTCAAATTATAGATATTTAAAAAAAATATTAATCACACGGTATAAGAAATAAACACCGACACATATCACATCGTTTCCAGTCACAAAATAAAGGATTTTATTCTCGATTTTATTAGTAACGATAGAGCGAGGTGACTTTAGGCCAGTAGACTTCAGTTTACTTAACCTATCGTACATATAAAGGCAAGCACTTGTCCTTTACAGGAGTTCTATTTTATATTGATATCTGATAATGGAAAATATGAACCATACTAGATGCGCGCACTTGTTACAATTTCAAAGGACGGTCGGGGACATTTAGTTTTATGATTCGGGGAACGATAATATTACTCGGTCTTTTTCTACATTATGAGCTGTAAACATAATTATGTGGTTCCCTAAAATAACCACGTAAGTCCAGTTTTTGTTATTAAACTGAGTTTATATAGTGATTTTGTTATCTATGAAATGTATAGTTTTATATAAAAAGTAAAAAATTGCAAAAGTTTGTTCGTTACTTTCCTTCTTTCATGATCTATGCTATTATTTTGCATAGCTTTAAATGGCAATAATTGAAAAATTTCAACATCAATATTTTTACTTTTAAAAAAATGGAATTAAGTGGTTATGCCTCTAGTCCTGATTTCTTTTAAAATTTTGAAAAGTCATGAACATGGTTTCCGGGCATATTATGTGTTCAAATCGTAGTTTTCACTACCGTCACGGACCCAGTTCCTAATCAGTACCCAGTTCCTGATCATTTGGTTACATTTATTACTATTTTCACTTTAATGTATAAAAAAAATTGTTTTAAAAAAGTAATTAGTAATAGTAAACTATTTCGTAGTTATATAAAAGAACTTTAAAAGTTACTAGTAAAATACATTTTTAAGATAAAAAATGTTAAAGATGGACGTTGTTGACAACGTCATGATTGACACCATCTTACTGTAGTTGACTACAAATGAGCATACAAAGAAATTTACATCATTTCTTTAAAATTTTGTAATAGATCGTAGAAAAACTTATGTAATTAAGTTATTCAACAGTTTATTTGTATAAATCACTTAAAACATTCATATAAAATATTATTGATATTTGTAAAAACGTGTGATTAGAAATAGGGTCCAAATTCTTATCGTTTACCCAATTCCTGATTAGTATTAATAACATGTTTTATGTGTGTTTAAAAATCTTAAAATACACAAATATTTGTAATAACATAATTCTATAACTTTTAATCCATGCGTAAATAATTTATCATGCAAAAGTCGCAGAAAACGTGACAATAAATCACAACACTATGTGCATTTTATAGGTTAAAATATATGCTCGCACGCGAGTCTATATCGTGCAGTAGCCCGAGTACGAATAACCGAACACTTTTACCTCGCCTAAGTTTCACATTTATAATCGCACAACCAAAAAATGTTATAGTTTAGTACATCTACTGTATTAGTATTGCTTAATAAGTTTTTGTTTATCATATAAAATACTTATGCGTCAATAATATATGTGATCAGGAATTGGGTCTTGATATGATCAGAAACTACTCCCATACAAATCTTGAGTGATCAGGAATTGCTCCCACGGATTTTTTTCTTTGAGGCTTTATATTCAACTTAATTTCGATGATTTATGTGTTTTTTCAATTTTATATTAAAGATTAACAGTTATATTTGTTATTAGAAATATAATTTTCCATGAATACCTCATCTTTACACTTTGACACAACAAATAACGTGACGACGTGCCTTAACTGATCAGGAACTGGGTCCTTGACGGTATTTCAGAATTCGGTCAGATACCCAACAGAGTGGAAGTATGTGTTCCGAAGCGATCAAAGGCATTTTTATTTGGAGTCTTGACCCTTTAGATGAAAAATCGTTGAAAGAAAGAGAAAAAAAGTAAATGTAATAGTAATTCTTATTTTTTGTTTAATACATAAACAAAAATGTAATCAAATTTTTAAACTCGAATTTTCGGTTTTTATCTTATTAATTCTTTACTGATGATTATTTATTATCATTCCATCTTTTTGTACATACATTGTAACTAGGTACGAAATATTTATACAGAAATAAAAAAGTGTCTCAGAGCCTCTTTAATGAGAATGACTTTGGCCAGGCCATTTTTTCATACTTTTGAAATATTATTCTTGGGGTTTAAATGTAGGTATACACTATAAATCAATAATCTTAAGAGTAAGGTAGGCCAGTTAATTATTCTCATAACGTCAGACTGGTTGAAAATCATCTCGCTCTACGTGATACGAATATACACATATAAGAAATCGTTCCCCGGACAAAAAAAAAAAAGTCTCATTGGTGAAATCAGAGCCGCCGATGCCGCCGGGCAGCCTGGAGACGGCGATGGTGAGCAGCCGCAGCATAAACGTCAAGTGGCAGCACAAGTCGCAGGACACGAGCGAGGTGAGCAAGTACATCCTGCAGTACAAGGAGGGCGAGGGCATGTGGCAGCAGCAGGAGCTGAGCGGGCCGCCGCTGCCGTACGCCGCCCTGATCGACGAGCTCAAGCCCGCGACGCGCTACACGATTCGGGTGATAGCGGAGGGCCCGGCCGGGCGCTCGGTCCCCTCGAGCGAGCTCGTCGTCCGGACCGAGCCCCAGCGGCCCGCGGGACCGCCCCTCAACGTCGCCGCCCGGGCCCTCTCCTCCGGCGAGATCCTCGTCACCTGGCTGCCGCCCCTGCCCGAGCTCCGCCACGGCGACATCGAGGGCTTCAACGTCGGCTACAGGGAGTCCAGCTCCTCGAACCCCTCCTTCAACTTCACCTCGGTGCCCGGCGACGGCGAGGAGGGCGGCGCCGAGCTCAGGCTCACCGGACTCAGGCCCTACACCCGCTACACCCTCATCGTGCAGGCCTACAACCAGGTGGGCTCGGGCCCGCTCTCCGAGCTTCTCACCACCCAGACCCTCGAGGACGGTGAGTATGCAGTGAATTTCCTCGATAAAGATACCCTTGAAGAAGACAACACAACTGGAATAAACCGAATTTTTTTTATAATTACCCATTTTCGTCAATTTTTCTATCCGGAGGAATCCGAAAATTCATCTATTTTAAAAATGTTCGCGCTTCTAATTGAGATATCGAAATTTTCTAACAGTAATTACCGAAATGTTATCATACAGACAGAATGATTCACATTTGAGCAATATGGGTTTTTTTATGAAAAAACATTAATACAAAAGTAGTAATAGCTTTAAATTTAAAATATCCAGGCCTTCGTAATTTATATGGTATATTTAAAAATTGTATACAAACTTTATAAAATGTTTACAAAACTTTTTCACTGATTCTGGAACGAATTAAGAAAAATATTTACCCACATTCGGACATGATACCTTACTTGTATGTAGCAAATGAATCGTATGTACTTGCTACAAATGTTCCATTCATCAAGAGTTAAGAACTCCTAGTTGAAAAAAGTTCGTACGAGCAAGAAAAGCACGCAGAGTTTTCTTTGCCGCAAGTGATCCTTCCTCTCGGTGTACAAGGTTTATTATCGTTTCTTTATTCTGCATATACTCCCCGCGCATACAGTTCCGGGCATGCCGCCGGAGGACGTGAGGTGCGCCGCGCTCACCTCCAAGTCCCTCCAAGTGTCCTGGCAGCCGCCGCCCAGCTCTCACACCAACGGCGC
Organism: Gastracanthus pulcherrimus; assembly: GCA_949152435.1. Taxonomy (NCBI): domain Eukaryota; kingdom Metazoa; phylum Arthropoda; class Insecta; order Hymenoptera; family Pteromalidae; genus Gastracanthus; species Gastracanthus pulcherrimus. Next base: position 1,446,673 of record OX424576.1, read on the forward strand.
CATACAGGGCTACAAGCTTAATTACGAGCCGAACTTCGGCGAGTCCTGGCCGAACATCGACGAGATGGAAGTAAGTCCATCGAGCGCATCTCTCGGAACGTTCAATTAAAAGAGAAACGCTCGATTTGTAAATTGCCGTTGCTTGTTGCAGGTGCGAAAAACGAGTGCTCTGACGACGGTGCTGACGGGCCTGCGAAAATACACGAATTACAGCATACAAGTGCTGGCATTCACGAGGGTGGGCGACGGTGCGGCAACGCGAGTCACTTATTGCCACACAGAGGAAGACGGTACGATCGAATCTATCTATCTATGACCTATTTTCCCCGTTCTTTGATAAGGAAGCCGCGGAGCGTGCAGCAGCTAATCGATTTGCTTTGTCGAATAGTGCCAGGTAGCCCGGCAGACATTAAAGTCGTCGTGAGCTCGCCGCAGGCGCTATTTATCTCCTGGCTGCCACCTCTCGAGCCCAACGGCCTCATAACCAAGTACAATCTATACACGAGGTCTGTACTCTTTTTTCTCATTCGCCTTTATATCGAACACATAAAGCCGGCTATGCTCGCTCTTTTACTTTATTCCCTCCTTTTCATCCTCTCTGTAACATATTTATTTGTCAATATAGATTTATTATTATTTTTTAGAAAATTGCCTTTTCAAATTATTATTCTATTTATTAATAACGTTTCTCGAAGAAAACATTATTATTAAAGAATAATTTTAAAAATAAATACTCACAAAGTTAAAAATTAATAAAGCAGTATATATCCGAGCATAGTTAGACACACGTGTTATGTTGTCTTTAATTGCCTTTCGTCTGCAATATTATTTATAAGTCTTTAAGCGTGGTTTTTCTGTGGTTAAAGATAAGTTCACAGCTATTTGGTAATTTTTTTATTAGAAGTAAATACTTTACTGAATTTCAATCCAAGAACAATAATGTTAGAATTTTATTTCGCTTCAACATCACTTATTTTAATAAAATCATAAAAGAAGACAAAAAATTTATTTTAAAACTTTTTTAAATGTTCTGTTATGTAGTTGTTATCTTGAACTAGGAGAATAAAGATATGAAATATAAAACCAAAAGGTAAAAAGAAATTTTAATTAAGGAGGAATTTTAATTTTATTTTAATTTTAAAGAAGTGTATGTCCTTAATTGTGTTATTCATGTGCATTACATTGCGAAAATGTTGTACATAATTTACTTTTTCATAAAACGTCAATTTTAATTATTATTTTATTATTATTACTTATTTAAACTTTAGTACTAGTTTAGTAGAGTTGCATTATAAAATAAGCAATAAATTAAATTTAATAAAAAAGAAAATAAATCGAGCAATTTATTTTTATTGTTGTTAATAATGCAGAAAAATACTTGATAGGTGGCTTGTAATAAAATAAATAAGCATGTTAAATATACATATGTTAAATATACACACACCTTCCATGAATAAACATTGTAAAAGAAAGTTGTTAACAATGGCTTATCGGGTAATATAAATCAATGTAAAGCTTGGAAAAGGTAATTTGTCCTTGAACTAACCGGTGCTTACTTTACGGGGGCTGGGGCGCGCAGGGTGGTGGACGGGCGCGAGGAGCTGAACCACGGCAAGCGCACGCTGCCGTCCGGCGACACGTACTTCGAGGCGACGGGCCTGCAGCAGCACGTGGAGTACCAGTTCTGGGTGACGGCGAGCACGCGGGTGGGCGAGGGCCAGAACTCGAAGGTCGCCGCCCAGGTGCCGACGAACCGCGTGCCCGCGCGCATCACCTCCTTCGGCGGACAGGTGGTGCGCCCCTGGCGCGGCTCCGCCAGTCTCAGCTGCAGCGCCGTCGGCGAGCCGACCACCCGCGAGTGGTACAAGTCGAATCTCGAGCAGGTGCGCACGGACTCGAGTCGCAACATCCAGATACTGCAGGCGGGCGAGGTCGTGTTCTCGAGTCTGCAGCCGCAGGACGCGGGCAACTACACCTGCCAGGTCGAGAACTCCCAGGGCAGCGACAGGCTCCACTACTCGCTCATCGTTCAAGGTAGGAGGGGACTTTCGGAGAATACGACTTTTTGCATTTTTTGCATTTTTTGCATTTTTTGCCCAACTCGCTGCTCGGAGAAGGGGAAAGCGCTTTGTATCGGAAAAAACTTTCCATTTTCCGCCTGGACTTTTCATGAATAAATAAGCAGCAAAGTTTTTGATATTCCGTTGAGAAATATGCGGCTATTGTGGCTATTCGAATGCAGCGACGGTTCTAATAAAAGTGTATGCTTCGGCTTTTGCAAAAATACAAAGCTGCTCACGGGGGGGGGGGGGGGGGAGGGGGAATAGAAGCGCGCGGTTATTGCGAGTACGTAAGGCGAGTATAAAATTCCGGGCTCGTTTCTCCCTTGAATTACAGTTCCGCCGAATGCACCTGTGCTCTTCGTGTCGAGCTCGACCTCGAACAGCATCCTGCTGCATTGGATGCCGGGTTACAACGGTGGCGCATCGCTCACCAAGTACACCTTGCATTATCGCACCACTCACGGGACTCTGGAGGAGATGCAGCTCTCGCGGCGCGCCACCAGTCACGAGCTCAAGGTGCGTATACGCCGATCTGCATTTTTCATTTCCTGCCCCCGCTTACTTTATAAATTTGCAAATTTTCATCTTTCACAACGCGGACCGCCCCTTTTTTCGCTCTGAATTATTCAAATGAATTTGCTCGATTAAAACTTCGTTAAAGCTTCATAACTCATATTCAAGCTTTTTAATTAGAAGAAAAGCACACAAAAGACCATTTTTGATAATTAGAAAGTTGAAAATATATCGTGAGAATTAGCGGTTAGAAGTTGAAAATTTTTAATGCCCTAGCTTTTCTGGGCTCTACAATATCACTACTATATTGTATGAATCACTTTTTTATAATAAAATTCGTCCCTGTGATTAATTTTGTTCTATAATATATAATTTTCAACCATTTGTACGATGTTTCGATGTTTCAGTTAAAAATGCACAAATTATTTAAATTGGTGAAATTATTAAGGCATATTGATTGTTCTTATTTCAAAATTAATTACGTAATTGAAAATAATTACTGCTGTTAACATCTTGAATAAGTGAAAATGCAATTATTCTACGTTCAAAGTTGTTTACTTATTGCAATTGGTTTTTAATTATTCAAGATTTATAAAGTGATTATCGATGGTATACGTACTCAGCTCAAAACATGCTATCAACTCAAATTTAAACACGGATCCTAATTCGATCACCAAACCTTATCTGTAGATTTCTGGAAAAATAAGTCCTTTTTTTGTTTTTGTCGAAAAATTAAAGTTTTAATGTTTAGAGTAACATAAAGTCAAAATGTAATTATTTTTGTGCATAATTAGTTCTTGTGATGGATATACAAATATTAAATAAACCAATATTATGTTAATAATTAGGGAAAAAACTCCGATAAAGTAAAAAACAGACTAATGTGAGTCATTTTCAATCCAACTTTACTCAGTGTTCTCTTTTCTCGAAGAAAGTTCTCAATAATTGGCTCACGCTTTTTCGCAATGTACTAATTCCAATTATATGGTTATATGTTTCGGAGTGTCTTACTATTTTTGTGTCACAAAAACTTATTATAACATGTAACATTTTATGTAAACTCAATTTTTTTAAAAGTGAACTTTGATCACTGGTGGTACGCCATGTTGATAATTATCTATTTTTTTATTTTAAAAGTTATTGTTTTTTTTTTATTTAAAAAGTTTTATTTACATTTTCTAAGGAAAATGTGCAAATTGCCTATTCAATTATGCAGTTTATTAAAAATAAGATTTCGAGAACCTTTAATAAACCATAGAGACGAATCATTATATTAGCAAAAGACAGAGTGTAGGTATCTCGCGTAAGTAGAAATAATGAGTTTAGTCGGGCGTCCGTTACTACTGAATGCAAGAAGTAAAGTGTGCCCCTCTGTACTGAGCCGATCGGCCCGCTGAAACTTAAGGTAAAAAGAAGAGCGAGGAGAGCTAAAGGAAAAGTGTGTTGTGCTTAGGGTCTGTTGTGCGGCAACACTTACCAATTGTACCTGAGCGCGCACAACAAGATAGGCAGCAGTCCGGCCTCGGCCGTGCTGTCGGTGCGCACGCAGGGCCAGCCGCCGGGCATACCGCCGGCCGCGGCCTTCCTCTCGCCCAACTCGACCTCGCTCGTCCTCAGGCTGACCGCCTGGCCGGACAACGGCTGTCCAATCCTCTACTTCGTCATCCAGTACAGGCCGATCAACGAGTTCCACTGGACCCTCGTCTCCAACAACGTCAAGATGCAGCGCCGCTTCGTCATCACGAATCTCGCCTCGAGCTCCGTCTACCAGCTCAAGGTCGAGGCGTACAACATTGCCGGCAACAATCAGGCCGAGTTCACGTTCGTCACGCTGACCAAGGAGGGCGGTGAGTCCAATTGTGTTAACCAAAATTAATATCACATTCAAGGAGTGCGCTTGAAGCGTGTTATCAACGTGTTGCTTGGCTGGGGTAAACTATAGAGAGAGAAATATTACAATATAATATTATTATAAATTAGTATTTATGCCTGTAACTAGGTACAAAACCATGATTTCTTTATAAGACCACCAGAACTTTGTATTCTTCTCATTTAATTATAGATTCCAATTATTCTACTAAAACACCCGGTCACTGCTCAAATACAAATCAATGTATTGATCTCCACGAGCATTAATATGTTTTTGTTATGTTGTTTTAAAATATAGATTTGTTTGTAGAAATTTCAAGCTTCAATTGTAAAGAATCGGAATTAAATTCTTCGTGGAAAAGTACACAAGCATTTATATATAGAAATTCTGCGCACATTTCGTTGTATATTATTAATTATTAACAAACAATGAATGTGACTATTTTAACAGTAGACATAAAAATGTGAAACTTTGATAATTTGTAGCTTTCTCTCAGTTCCTGTCAGCACTAAACAATTCTATTCGTCTTCGGTAATTTCCATTCTCAATGACTTGGAATTATCAAAGTTTCACTGCGTATTATTATTCGTGTATTATAACTTAGATTGAGATTATCAGTATAACAATTGATACTAAATCATTTTTAGTGCTATAGCGTTGATTGTTAAAAATAATGGTGTGCCCCCCACGGGGCTCTGCGTAGATACGAGACTACTCAACTGAGAGACTGTAACCCTTTCGTGCAGAATTTATTCTATAAAAATTCATTTTCTTCTGTGTTAGTTAATTTGTAGAATCGTAATATTATGTAAGGATTTATTGCTTGGGAAGAAGTGAGTGAAATTTGAGCTTTGCACTAATCGAACGTTCGTGGAGCAGCCCCACCGGCGGAGCTGTCGGAGCGCGGCATGGGCGGTCCCGTGGCCTTCTACGCCGACCTGAAGATCATGCTGCCGCTGATGGTGGCGGTGGCGGCGCTGCTGCTGGCCGCCGCGACGATAGGCGCGCGCTGGCGCAACAGTGAGTCTTTGCTTGGGCCATAACGCCTCCCCCTCCCTCCCCCGTCCTGGCATTCCTAGCTCACTCGGGCTCACTGCAGGCTACCGCTGTTGCAGGGTACTCGACCGAGCGGATCCAGCGGCCGATGAAGGAGTCCCAGGAGAACCAGCAGAATGCCGAGACCCAGCGCGAGAGGTACTATGCGACGATACACAAGGTTGCCCTGCAGGCCAATGCTGGCGGCCCGGACAAGATTCCAGGTGACACGTCGTTTCTCGATACATCCCGCTCCCCTTAGCGCCCCCTTGCCCCTTGGTCGAGGCCGATTTAAAAGGTAGGCAATGCCTCTGATGGCTTACAGAGACGGCGGAGGATATCTCTCCGTACGCTACGTTCCAGCTGTCGGAGGCCGCAGGGGCCGGCCTGGGCGGCCTGGCTGGATTGGGCGGCCTGGCAGGCGCGGCGGAAGTCTCCGCCTCGCAGCTCCACAGCAACAACACTCTCCTACACAGCTTCATGTACCACGAGCATGCGATGACGGAGGGCTGCGCGAGCCCTCCGCCCGCCACCACGGTAAGTAGCGATCGCTAAATTCACTCCTCCACACCGACGGACCAAAGTAACCGCGCGCCTTTCGTTCTTCCCGTCCAGACGCTGAAGAGTGTGTCGTCGCGACGACGTCAGCAGAGGAAGCAGCACCACCAGGGCGACGTAGAGAGCGACGAGAGCGAGTCTGACGCGGACCAGCTGACGAGCTCCCGGACCGAGTCGTCGAATCAGCTGGACGCGGGCAAGCTCAAGCACAGTCAGTAGCGCTTCTCCTTCGCCATCTCTCTTGCTCGATCCTCGCCCAACTAACTACCCCCTTTTCTGCCCTTGCAGTTCGAGCCGTTTCGGACTTCATGTACCACGGCACGTCGAGCACTTCCTCGGACATATCGCCAATGTCCGAGCAAAAATCACTGCCACGAAGGGGTCGCTCGAGGTAACTCTTTCATACGATTCCATACGACATTCATTTTTGCTTCTTAAGCCCTTTTTATTCTCCCTCTCCCCCTCTCTCTCGTTTCTTATATTTATTCAAAGGCACGCCTAATTATTATCAGTTCGTCATTCTTAGCATGCTGCACAAAGTTAAGTTAAGAAAACCGGACCACCTTGAATTTTTTAAAGATTTTTCGAACTTTTTGGTTTTTGTCATATTCTCTTTGTTTATTCGACTCTATAATATGTATATCTCATCAATCACTTCTCCTGAAAAACTGTATTTAGTATGGTATACATATGTTGTTCATCTGGTCTAGAATAATGGAGGATTTTTATAACGGCAAATACTAAATCGTGCGCGCGCCGAGCGAGCTAGGCCGAGAGAATACAGATTTTCAGCCGAGAAGACGAGGGAAGCGATTAAAAAGTTAAAGGTGGGTCGGTCCTTCCCATAGGTTTAGTGCGCTGTAAAATCTGACTAATGTTGCTTGTGGCGCGTGTGTCCGATTTATGCGCTCCCCCGAGAAGATGGCACGTGCCGAGCAGGAGCTCCCTGCGCACGATACTGCCCCCGGTCTCGGTGGCGGAGACGGCCTTCGGCGGCGGCCAGTCTCAGCAGGCCGACCACCAGCAGCAGCAGCAGCAGCAGCAGCAGCAGCAGCAGCAACGAGCTCACCCGGAGCTCGGCGAGACCGAGTGCGACATCGACTCCCTGAAGAAGCTCAAGCTCGGCCTGAGGAGCTCGCTCTGGTCGAGGCCGGCCGGCCAGCAGGGCAACCCATCCTCGGACTACTCCATCGCCGTCTAGCTTCACCCCGGACACCGCCGCCTCCACTGCCTTAGCTCCAGCTCGTCAGCTAAGACCTCCTGCCCCTCGAAAACCTTACCCCCTCTCCCCTCCTCCTCGTTCGATTGAAGATCCCCCATCTCTGTACATATTCCTCCGGCGGTTCCTCCTCCCTCTCCTCCCACCCCTTCGCACCCACAGCTAATTTAACGCGCGCACGCTCTCTCTCTCTCTCTCTCACACACACACACACACACACACACACACACTTTTTTGTCACGCAGCTCGGCTCGCTCCACTTGACGAGGCTCAAGTGGAGCGAGCCGAGCTGCTGCCTGCTGTTAAAAATACCTGCCAACCTGTGCGCGGATAAAAATGCGCGTGGACTAATTTGCAATGCCGGCTCGGATATCGCGGACCTAACAGAGAGCAAAGACTACTACTTAGGCCCTCGAAATGCACACTCGCACATGCACGCGCATACGCCCCGTCGCTTCGGTACAGCGACAGGATCAACGGCTCCGCTTTCACCGGCGAGCGCAGTTGCCATCGGCTAAAGTATGCCGTCAATTAATCTGATTAGCGCGCGCACTGCACGACGCAACACACACACACACGCACACGCACAAGCACAAGCTGGGCGATTCAGGTTGTGTCCACGCTGATCCACGCGTATTAATTCTAATGAGAGATGGTATTATACAATAATATATGCAATGAGAGATAATTGTACATAGAGGAGACTACTTGCGGGTAAAATAAGAGAAAAAAAAAAGACGACGGAAAGAACGAACTAGGAGGTGTTTATGATACTCGGTTACACGACGCATGGGGAGTGTCGCGCGCGATATATATGACATTTTCAAATGTTTGTACATTGTATCCTTTTATATGCTCTATAATAAAGGCCAGGCCCCCCATTTCCACTGCCCCTCCCTACCCTCCCCATCGAATTCAAGCGACTCTAAGCGATTTTACCCCCCGTGCTATATGGGCATTCGGCACGCGTATCTCGTAGGGCCGTATATTTACGTAGCGTCTGACGCAGGGCCACGGGACGCGCGAACACACAAAATAAATAAAAAAAAGTCTAATAAACGAATTATTCGCATTCACGTGTAAGAGATGGTTGATGATCGAGAGAAAGGGACCGAGAGAAAGTGATAACGCGTGCGAGACCACGAGAGAGATAAATCAAACGTTTATTAGTTGATTTCTATTGTCATATACATATAAATATATAAATAATATGGCTGTTGATACTATTATTATTACTATTATTATAGTATTATATATAATAATGACTACAATTACCATTATTACATTATTAGTATTTTATAATAAAAAAGTCTGTACAAAATGAGATCCCGAGCGGATGGCGCGACTGTATGTGTGTACAACAACGTATGGCTTTGCGCTTCGGTCATTCCATTTTTGACCAGCCGCTGCGGTCATGCCGCGAACGGCGCGCGCGAGACGCGAACGTTTGTTAATGTATATTATCCGCGCGTGCGCCTGTCTTGGAGAAAACAAAAAAAAATGAAACAATGCCATGCGCAAAGTCATATGACAATTAGAAGCGATGCCCACGGTGCATGATACTCTGCCAATGAGCACAGTCTCGGTTAACCCGTGCATCTTCTCTTAAGTATTACTTATAGATCGTTTTTTCGAGATTACTTATTCGCGGCGATTTGAACTTTTCTTTTTTATAAAAAAAAAACAAATATTAAATAATATATGATAAAAAGTCGCGTTATAGACAATGTTGTTTCTATATAAGACTATTCAAGTGCCAAAGATTTGACCCAAGGACTAATCACTCTTAAAATCTAGTTTACGCAGTGAAATATCCTTATTAAGTATCCTTCTGATATTATCGTAAGTTTTACGTTCGGTATTTATGAAACGATTGTTCTACATTTGCTTTAAACAAGACTCCTCTTTGTACTCTATACCCATTGAATCACAAGAAATAGTATTTTACACTCAATCATTATCTATAAATTTTGTACATCGCCGCCAACAACAGTGCGGGCTCAATGGCTCGTGCACAAGCTCATTTAATCGAGTCTTCTTTAAAGCAATGATGGAGAAAATAAGCGCACACGCTTAACTGCCAAAACTCAACTATTATCAATGTTCACTCTTACATATCCTGAATTTCAGCGAAAAACTTTACAATTTTACTAAAAAAAACAAAGACTGCAAAAATACGTTCGAATACGAATACGAACTGAAACAAATGTCTACCAAATTTTTATCACGAATTTACTATGCCAAAGAGAAACTTTGATAATCAGCAAAAGGAATTAATATTCAATTAAGTAAGATTTTAACCTTTAGGTAAGAATGAATCCTATTCTAAGGTGGAGACTGTGCGCGCGACTTTCGCATCACGAAGTTTCATCGGGCTCTAGCGGCTTGAACAAAACTTGTAATCCAGAAAGTACGTACAGCCTCCTTGGCATTTTAAGCCAGTATTTGAGTAACTGAGACTTATTTGATTGAACAAAATTTTTATACCTCATAATCGTATGATACCCCCGTTTTTGGAGTGATTAACCTCTTGGATATGACTTTTCGAAGGCTGAAATTCGTACGACCGTAAGCATCAACCTTGTCCGTTTAGATGTTATGCGAGAGGCAATTGACAGTCAATCGACAATGGCTTATTTCAGACGTACGACAAGGTCGCTTTACGATTTTAGACGACCAGTAGAATGACTGTACCTAATGTTCGACTTCGAAATTAGGAGACGCGCAATTAGAAAAAAAAACACAAGTACTCTTCAAATGAATGTATTAAGACGATACAGCGTTTCCAAGTATTATATGTCGATCACATTGACGGTCGATTAAATAAATTGACATCGTTTAAGGCAAACTTTCAACTGAATTCTTTATTTACTTACCCTCTTATTCCAATTCCCAATTTTTACCCTGATTTTGTTTTATTATTATTATTATTAGTAGTAGTAGTAGTAAAAAGTATTTTTATTATTGTTATCATTATTAGTATTATTATTTTTATGGTTATAATTATTAGTATTATTATTACTATTATTATTATTATTGACGTACATTAAAATTAATTGAATATATTATCAATTTATTCATTTATTTCACAAAAATACAAACAACGGACATCAACTCGTTTAACATGCCTGGCATTGTGTACGAGAATATACACCCAGAAATAGCGCGTAGAAGAAGTTAAAAGAGAGACAGAGAAAGAGAGAGAATGTAAGAGAAAAAAGTAGGCACTTTTAGTAGCCGGTCAACTCGGCGAACGTTGAATCCAAATCATCACACATATACTTGTACTTTTCTTTTTCTTTACGCAGCCGCTCTGAAATATAAATAATTTAAGTACTGCCGTCCATAATTTTTCTAATGAGCTTGTACATTATATATGTAGTTTCCTACCTTCCCTTAGATCGAGTTCGGCTAGGTAAGATTTCACTGACTTTTCTGCAAAAACTGCTCGTTTTTCAGTTTCATTTAATCTCATTTTTAAACTTTTTAGTTGACTCTTGAATTCTTCCACGCGCTGATTAGCCTAAACACAATTAAAGAACAAAGATTTTATTTCTACTTTTACAAGAAAAAGGACTCACCTATTACGAGAAACGGATTTTGATGACGACTCGAGAGGTATTTTCTAGTAAGTCTAGCACCTGTAGTTTATTCTCATAAACCCCTCATCTCTATATATGTAATAGATAGTTGACCTAAATTAAACGATTTTTTATAGTAAGGTACGTGTACTTTTGATCGCAACTTTTAGAAAATTTACGCTGAAAACCTTTACTAAAAAGAAAATAAAACTACAGACGGGAAAAGTTTTAATTTAAGTTTGGTTTCGTATTATATTACTCCAAAGTTATAGCTACTGAATACGCTGGCATTGAAAATTCCACGAGAATTCAAGAATTTTCATCTCTTTTTAATTACACGAATTTTTGGTAACCATGTTCAACAGTTATTATAACTTCGAAAAATGTAATATTTTTATACGAAACAAAGCTCAAACTAAAGAGCTTTTGTATTTTCATTAATTAATTTAGTATTGTAGGATAAATTATGGAAAAGTTATGATTAAAAGTACTACTGTCCACTGGATAAATAGTTGTATGTAGCAATGTGTTGGAAAATGAAATAAAGACGTAGCTATATAATCAAAACGAGTCAAAGTATAATGTTACTCAAACTTCGTTTAGTGCTCTAAATGGTACTTGTTTTTCTTTTCATATAATATTCAAAGCATCTTCTGTTACAAATAAAACAGAAAAAAAATTTCCTGTGAAGAAATGCTGTAATCTTAACACGGAACTTTGCAATATTCTTATCGACAAATATTGAAATAGTGACTCACAACAGCTTTGCTGCTTTGGAATGCTAATGTTAAAATGGTTCTTTCATAAGAATTGACTTTAAATATAAGAATTTATACAATAATTCTGTTGTAAAAAGGAATAACAACTTAAATCCATTTTTGGAAATGTCGAGATATCAAGGTTTGAATTTTTAAATTGATAATTAAACCTATGTATAATACAAAAGCATACATTATAAAAATAGGAAAGTAATAAATAAACTTTTGCATCTTTTAACTTTTTATGTGAAAATATACCATGCATATATACCAAAATAACTAAAAACTCAATTTATAAAAGAACAGTAAAATTAAGTTGTTATGCCTCAAAGTCAAAGAATTTGTTTACTTAGTATATAATATGAGAGATATTATAATATGAAAAAGGGTATTTTAAGTGGGAAAGAAAATTTTCATGAAAATTTAGATATTGCTAAATTATATATTGCGACAGCTAGAAAATGATTGAGCAAAAGAACCACGTCTTTGTAACTTTGCAGGTTTAGACTATTGTTCGATTTTTATATGGTTAAGTCACTGTGATATCTTTTAAGGAACAAAATATAAAAGATTTGAATCTTTTGTTAAATCATTCTTTAGTTGTCATGATATCTAATTTTGCAATATTAAATTTATTATTTATTTTTATAATTATATACGGGCGTTACTGCCCTTGACAACTTAGCGGGTTGCAGGCCCGATCTTCGCAACTGAAAAATCCGGAAAAACATTTTCTTTAAATGTCCCTGAAAAATTCGGATTGATGGGGATTCGAACCCCGTTATTTGATGAATTTTTATATTTAAGGTCGACTCTCATTAAGGGATCACTTTACTTAATGTAAGTTTAGTTAAACCATATTCAGGGCTACTAATCTTAGAAATAATAAGATTATGAGTTTAATATATATGTATGACCTTTCTCTGAAATAAGACGAATGAGATAAACTGGCTTTTAGTATCATAAAACAGCTCTGAAAGCCTCATCAAAATCCGGTTGCCAAAGGCGAGACACTCTCATTGTTATAAATCAAAATGCATTATTTTTGTATTTTTGTACCTTTTCCTCTGAAACCTCCAATGATTTAAGAATGTTACCAACTATAAAAAGCTTATCCTCTTTCTCGGCTATTTTGCTAAAATATTAAAAGAGAATAATATTTCAAATATTAATGAAGTATATTATTGTATAAAATTACGTATATGACAAAATCTATATAACAATACACCTTTTAGGGTCCTGAAATCGCAAAAAAATTTAAAGCTGGAGTTTCCAAACCTTTTCTATCTTATTTTAGGGAACAAATTATGAATAAAAACGCATTTGAACAATGAAAATTGGCCATGTGACTATGTTTTTCTGGCAAATTAGGTGTTTTATACATACGGAAAATAAAGGGGTTTTACTGCGCAGTTAATAACTGTGCACACAAAGGTCGATAAAAAAGTATATAAAAGTAGGAGAAAAGACCTTTAATTAAAATTTTTGTTCGTTGAAAATGGATGTTCCGGTGCAAAGTTATGACCAATTGAAAATAGGGTAATAATTTGTCGAAAATCTCAGATTCTGCCAAAACATGGAAATCCGTCCATTTTTACCCTATTTTCAACGAAATATTACCCTATTTTCAATTGATTATAACTTTGCACCAGAACATTCATTTTCAACGAACAATAACTCAAATTATAGGTCTATTCTTCTACTTTTATATACTTTGTGGGAAAAAAGATTTACACCTTGGTGTGCCCAGTTATTAACTGCGCAGTAAAACCATTATCTTTGCTATATATATATAAAATACCTAATTTGCCAGAAAACATAGTCACATGACCAATTTTCATTTTTCAAACTCGTTTTTCTTTATAATTTGGCCCCTAAAACAAGATAGAAATGTTTTGGAAACCCCAGCATTCCAATTTTCTTTTTCTAATTTCTGTAGCCAAGAAAGTGTATTTTCTTTTAGATTTGGTCATGTATTTCGTTATATATTAGTAAACGTACGCTTCAGTGATTTTCACTCTATCCTCGACGGCCTCGAGCTCGTCCTCCACAAGAGCCAATTGCCGGGAGATCTGTTCCGATTTGGCATCAGCGTCCTCGGCTTCGAGTCGCGCTTCCTTCAGCTGCGCCGTCAACAAATCCATTCTCTCCTCGTCGAGCTTGCTGCGATTCTCCAGGACCCTGCAGATCCTGTGTAGTACACGCGCAAGTTAAACACGGAGTGACTCGGCTCGCTCGCGCGCGTTCGATACTCGAGAGGCTACGCGAGGCCGATACAAAAAAGAGAAAAGAGAAAGAAGCTTAAAGAGAGGAGTATAGAAGGAAAGCCTGGGCACAACCTTTTTGCATCCTCGACCGTGTGCAGTGCCTGCGCGAGTTTCGTTTGGGCGATTGTTCGGCGCTCCTCCGACTTTTCCAGATTACCCATGCGCTGCTGCATCTTTCTGTTGAGCATCGCCAGTTCGGATTGCACCTAATTAAAAAAGTTCGACCAGTTAGCGCTCGGAGGCAAGTTGGCCGCTAGTTACAGCGCGATAACAAAGGAGCACAAAAGGGATGATGATTCGGCGCACTCGTGACTACGTAGCGTGGAACGAAAGGCACGAACCGGAGGCGCGATCCGATACTGACCATTAGATAGGCTTTTTCCTTGTTTTCGAGGTTCGCTACGGATTTTCCGAGCTGCAATCTGCTCACTTCCAAGTCGCTTTTCATCTGCGAAAGCTTTTTCTCCAGTTCCTCGACCTGATCTTTTAGCTTCTCCTCTCGTGTGCTCGCCTCCTTGGCCTGGAGATCGCAGGCGTCGGCTCGATCTATCGCTAGATCCTTTTCGGTCTTCAAAGTTTGCAATTTCTTCTTGATCGCATTCATAGTCAATCTCTTTTAGTTTGCTTAGTGTTTAAAAAAAATAATAATGAAAAATGCTTTATTATAGATACGAATCCTTCGGGGTACTTAAAAAGTTACTTCAAGCAGAGAACATTAATTATAGAAATGTACGAATACTTAAATATAATTGATTAACATCCGCAGGTATGAAGAGTTCACGTTTCAAGCAGTCGACTCGTTTCAAGTGTTGCGATACGACTCCGCTGAGTAGTTACAGTACTTTTAAGTAGTCAAGGTAAGTTTCAAGTGGTGTATAGCGTAACAAGTAGTAACAAACGAATCGCAAGTTGGTGGGTTACTGTACTCGCCGGCCGACAAGAACATTGCTTTATAGACTCGAGGTAATGCAAAAAAAACCATGGCAGCTGGGTTCTTTTTTAGCAGTTGCATCCCAACGAATTCTTCAACCCGTGCGTATGCAGTACGGGCATGCGTCGCTCAAGATTCAGAGCTTCGACACTCATCGTGCTTTCCTCCCACCACCCCCTTCTCTCTCTCTCTCACTCTCGGATTTTTCTTTTTCTAGATCCTACCTCTCTGCTCTCTTGTTCTCCCACCCCATGTCAATTGAACTTTTCACTCGTGAATAAATAAAACTTCGCAGCCTGAATCTAATCCTTAATTAGATAGATCAAATTGATATAATGTAATCTTAGTGATGGAATAGGATATTTGAATCAATATAACAGGGAAATATAAATAGACTGTTGAATTATTACGAATAAACAAATTATATTATCCAGTTAAGTTACATCGATTGGTACATGATTGATGTTTTATTTAAATTACTGCAGTCTTATATCATTTATACATGCGAAAAATAATAAAAAAAAAATTCAGCGAAAAATCAACAATAATATAACCGAATACTTTAAGCATAAAAAAACAATAAAACGCATTGTAGCACACCTGAAAAATACTTAATAGCTTCATGTCGTATTATGTGATATTGGCAGCCAAGCCAAGCCAAGCCAAGCCAAGCGAGAAAGCAAGCAAGCAAGCAAGCAAGCAAGCAAGCAAGCTTCGTATGAGTATGTGTGTGCTCTAATGGCATGAAACGGCGATACCCAATCGACGCGCAAAATTAAATTATATCAAAGCAAAAAAAAATGATGAAAGGATCATGGTACATGAAGCACGACTGCAGCCTGGCATAGCGTGGAATAAAAAGAGTTGTACAGAAATACAGCAAGTTATCATCTAGAAGCCCGTGAGCTCGGCGAACGTTGAATCCATATCGTCGCAGAGTGCTTTGTATTTCTCTTTTTCTTCTCGCAATTCATCTGAAAATAATTAAAGTCTTTTATCACCCATTCGTTCGTTTAAAAGCAACTAGAAGTAGGAATGAGAGATAGGTAGCAAGCAATCAGTACCTTCTTTGAAATCGACATCCTTGAGCAACATTTTCACCGTTCTCTCGGCAATAATGGCACGCTTTTCCGCCTCCTTTAATTTCTTTTTCAGTTCTTTCAGTTGGTCCTTCATGTCGGCCACTCGTGCATTTGCCTACGAACACACAGAGCAGTAAAATCAGCAGTCGAACGACTAAAGTTAAAAAAAAACAATCGCGAAACTGACTTTTTCCTCCGACACGACCAGGGACTTGACAATGTTCTGTACGATGAAAAGCTCATCCTCTCGCTCGATGATTTTCCTGTTGATCGGAAGTCGTATGAAATTAAATTGAGGCCTCAGGTAGAGGGGGAGAGGGGGGCGGCTGGTAATAAATATAATAAATATTGGGTTGTACTAACGCTTCGCTCGTCTTGACCCGCTCCTCGGCGGCTTCCAGCTCCTCCTCAACGAACTGCAGCTTCTTGGCGATGTCGTCGGACTTGGTGTCGGCGTCCTCGGCGAGCAGCCTCGCGTCCTTGAGCTCGGAGGTGAGCTTCTCCATGCGCTCCTCGTCGAGTCTGCTCCTCTCCTCGAGGACTTTGCACATTCTGCAAGTCGATCGCAAAGGGTCGTTGTCGTTGTCATTGGGCCGAATTAGGGTGAAATTAGCGGGAACAAACAATACTTACCGCCTGGCGTCGTCGTTGAGCTCGGTGGCCCGGCCGAGCTTGACCTGGGCGGACTGGCGGAGCTCCTCCTTCTTGAAGAGCTGGGTCTCGATGTCCTGGACCCTCTTGGTCATGGAGGTGCGGTCTTGCTCGGCCTGCAAGCAGCGAGCGAGCGATCAAGCGATCAAGCGATCGAGCAGCCGTGGCTGAAGCTTACCTTGGTGTAGGCCTTCTCGCAGCGCTCGAGCTCGGCCGTCGAGGACTCGAGGTTGACCTTGCTGACCTCGTAGTCCTTCTCCATCTGGACGAGCTTCTTCTCGAGGTCGCGCACTTCGTCGTAGATCTTGTCGGCGCGCATGTTCTCCTGCTTGGCCTTCACCTCGTTGGCCTCGACCTTCTCGTTGGCCCCGTCCATCTCCATTTTCAGGGCCGCGATTTTCTTCTTGATCGCCTCCATGGTGGTGCTGGTGGTGCTGGAGTCGCTGTCAGAGCTGAAAGCTTGCTAAGGGGAAAGCGGCCGGCGAGGCAGTAAGCGGGAAAGCAGCGAGCGGCGGACAAGCGGCGAACACCGGATAGCGTACCGGCGAACAGAGTGCAGGGATCAAAGGGCACAGCTGGTAATCATGGAGTTCGGAACTCGGCGAGGAAAAGCCCGGAAATCGAGAAGAAAAGACACTCACTGCGCGTTGCGCTACCAGGCGACAGCTCCCCGACGGAGAATGTGCAACTGGATGCCTTGGCTAGCCGAGCTAAAATAAAACGAAGAGAGCGACGCGGCCCTCCGCGGACTCTCCGCTCGTACCGAAGACGCAAAGACGCCCGATGCGAAGATCCAATCCAATTCTATAATTGCTTTCGAGCTTTGGCTTACGTCCCGATTTGCGCCCTCTCTTCGCTCTTGGCTCTGCACCGGACAAACTCCGTCACTGCACTGCACCGCACTGCACAGTGACGGAGCTAGCCCGAAATGCGATCTCCGCCTCCCCAAGTGCTATTTTCGGCAAAAAGTCTCGCCTTCCTGTTTTACGCGCGAGTAGCACGCGCGCAAAGACCGCGGGCACAACCGCGACGGAGAGCAAGAGGCGAGGCGAGGACCAGCATTGCCATTGTTGTAAACAGAAGCGGCCTTTTCCGAGCTTTACACCCGCGGCCTTTTGAATCTGCCGCCCCAACCGATCGATCCGATGCGCGCGCACGCGCCGCGTGTCTCTTATCGCCGCTGCTTGCGCAAAATTCAAATACACAACACATTGCTTTTTCTTTTTTACTTCTTTATTGTTTATTTCTTTTATTCGAATCTCGTGTATAAACTTTCGAAAGCTTCGCTATAGCAAGTATAAAAGAGATCAAACGGACAATAGGTAGCTTGTATATTACGCTCCAGGTGCTTTCGCTAGCACATTTAGCTATTATGCCAAGTTCTCTCGCGCGCACATCGCAATCGCTATGAAAACAACGCCGAGCGAGCACATACAAGCGAATTTTATCTATACAGTACGTGGTAGAGCGATAGAAATTTTATTATAAATACTGTGTGTGCCAACTTATTTGTAAATTGATTTGTGCTGCGATTGCGGACACGGTGTTAACGCGCGAATGTCGCGTTGTACAAGAAAGAAAATTCGGTATTATTTTGCAATACGTGCTCAGAATAACATCGATCAAGGTAAAATATTTGCATTATTACAATAGAAAACGTAACTACTCTGCCTATCGAGAGAATCGCAGTTAAACATCTACGATCTTCATAATAACATTTTCAAGTACAAAAGACACTTGTTTGCGCACAATACGTAAATATTGTACTTTAAGCACCCGCAATAAGTCATAATAAATATGTAAGAAATATTTTGCTTATATAACATCACTTGGAACTTGTACTCTATGGCGTATGCATAAAAAATTGAAAAATTGAAAAAATTTTAAAAAGCCATCTTAACTAATACTTAGCATTAGCATTTTCTAAGTACGTTATAATAATAAACGTACAAATTAATCGTTCTCTTGTAAATATTGTACAAAATTCTATCACAAATTAATAAAAGAAATAAAAATAGTAACCTAATTGTGTACGAACTATGATTTATCGATAACAGTGTAAAAATGTAGAATATTTGCGTGTTTTCCTTATCACTGAATCATATTAAATTAGATTGTATTTTCGGCAAGCTTGATTAATGCAAAAGCAATAAATATATGGACTTTATTTCATATTTAAGATTACTTTAAGTTGAAAATTTTATCTTGTTTCGTGCAGTAAATTTTTCATAAAAAAGCTTTTAAGATCCTTAAGAAAAGTAGGATCGTCATCTTGAAAGATTGGATCCAGTATCAGACTCTATAGCATTTGACATTACATAAGTAGGTGTGAACGATAGCAAGACTTTTACAGCATCTTCTCTCCCCAGAGCTCTAAGTTGTCGTATCAGAGAACCAACTGTACATTCAGTTCCAGCGCAACCGAGTATCCTGTGACATAAATTAATGATAAATATAAATGACAATTAAAAATACATTGACTTTAAATAATTTTCAAAACTACTATTTTTCGAAAAACCTACCTCAACGTAGGGCTGTTGATTGTACTGTCAAATTGTGCAACCTTATCCCCTAAGCCAAGTCTTACAGTCAATAAACACCAATCTCTACCGAATGAATCGGGAGGATCAAGTAATTGTGCCAAACGTCTTTGAATAGCTGGCTTAATATTTTTGACGGGTTGCTTCGTTCCAGGAATGCAATTCTCCATCCAAGGTAAGCCACATCCTATCATGTCCCATACGCTCTCACGCTGCCCTTTAAAAGGATTTTTAAAGCATGCTTCTTGAAAGTTTCTCTCCAACAAAGCTGCATTAATCAACGTGGGTTCCCATGAGTGTATAACCTGAAGAATGACAATTATAAAGCTCACAAGATGTAAATAAATGGAAAAACAATTATAATAAAATCGTAAAAAAGACAGAAGTATCAGTTTTACCTCATCATAATCGCGTAATTGGCTTGGACTTTGCCAATGCCTTTCTAATAACATTCCAGGTGCAACAATTTCAATAGTAGCATCTACAGCATCAACAATAATGCCGAGAAGAGAAAAACATTGCGACCCCGTTCCACGAGGACCGCGAACCCACACTTGAATACACCCTTGATCTTCTTCTTCTAAAGTAACTATGCATTCACAAGGACCCAAACATAATTTTGAACCTCGCCACCACTGGTATAAATCAGATTCATGACAATCCCATGATTGAGTAATCTTTCTTAATTGGACCTAAGTCATGCATTTTTAAAAATTAGTAAGAATGAAAGAATAAATCGTCAAAGTATTAATGTCATAATGAAACATACTTGCAAATGTGGGAAAATCGGCAAGAGATTGTATAATCGAGCTTCTACGGGACACAATCGGAACCCTGCATGCGGCGAAAGCATCAAAGTAGAAGATGTCCATGGTTCCCACAACCCTGGTAATCGCTCAATCAGATTTAAGCAAGGAATTTCATATTCTAAGTCTTCGTCGTCAACCTCACACTGCAATTCAAAATTTTATTAAAAACACATATTTTTTAGCAGTTATAAAAAAGCATTTTTAATTATTTATTTTTTTACTTACAGAAACACATAAATGAAAAGCTTGCAGAACTTGTAAAGCTTGATTAGCTGGACAAGGGCAACGAGCTTGAAAATCTTCCGTAGTGTAGACACCTGTTGTACGAACACCTAAGCGACTTTTCTGATCTGGACTTAATTGCCAGCCAATTACATCTCTCCAAAGCCATTCAAGGCTTAAAACGTACAGTTCTCCAGGCAATAATAGACATTCTCCAAGAGCCTAAATTAGCAAAACATATATAAAGTCTGCTTGTTAGTATTTGATTAAAACATTATAAATAAAATTACTTTTTAATAGAAACATACTTGTAACTGCTCTCCAAGTTGTTTGCAATGCTCTATAGACACTAATGGATTGACTTGCCTAACCTGATTAACGAATCCTTTTAAATCTAATAACATAGGAGGTTCTTCTAATGATTGTATGTTGAGACGCCAGGCTTCCATAAGTCCATTCCATGTTAAGTCGTGTGTACTCTAAAAATGTTGATGTTTAATGTAATAATGTATTAATGAACTTGCAAACTGAAGAATAAAATTGCAGAATAGTTAATATTTGTTGTAATCCAATAAATGTTCTTTATGATAAAATCTAATAAGATGATTTTAAAATTCTTCTTACCTCAAGAAATTTCGTCCTAGAATTGTTCAAGTAAGTTCGAAGTAATTTTAAACCAGGACAGGATGGATTTGTAGCATCTAAAGCAACAACAGAAGGTTCTTCTCCCAAAAGTGGAGTAAATTCTTTTAACGAAGCTAATAGAGGTGCAAGAAGATTTATTCCATTTGCATTATGCATAGGTGGTTCAGGAGCATATGTTCCAACTAGAATGACCTGTATTTCAGCACACTTCCCTGCAAAACCTATAAAAAATATATTTAAATTAATTGCTAGTATAATCATGTCAAAGAAATCAATACCCAAAATATAAATTGTTTAAAAAATTTAAAACTAAACTAAAAAATTTAAAAGCAAACTTAAAAAATAATAATTACCTATGTTATCTGGTGGAATTCTGTCCATTATAAATTGCAACCAAAATCGTGCTTGTTGCAATTGAACAGTAAGTGGTTGGCGCAGACTTATTGTTATTAAATGAACTTGCATTGGCTGATGGACCATTAATGCTCGATGATAAGAAACTAAATAATCTTCTCGACCACATAATTCCCAAAATACACATTCTCCACCTATTATGACAAAAAAATATTTTTATAAACTTCATATGCAATTTCATAAACTATATTATTAAGTTGAACTATCTTCTTACCTATGTTACCTCGACTTATTTCAACGCCAATTGTGCTTTCGTATTCATTATCGCTATGTTCAAAACTAAGTGAATCATGCTTGCTTGTTACATCCAACTCAATACTAGGATCACGCTAAAAGGAAAATTCAAGGTATATGTTTTATCATATTGAATTTAAACAATAGTAAAATATCAGAAATTTAAACTTCAAAATACTTAATAATAATCATTAGCAACATACTTTTGAAGCATGACTTTGACTTCTTGATCTTTTGAAAAACCCAAAATTAAAAATGCCCGATTTTAAGGAATTGACAAGTGAAGTTTTTCCTGATGCACAGTGCCCCAAAAGACGAATATGCAGACAATCTATTGATCTCCGAGTAGGTTGTAACTGTTTGATGTACACTTCTCTTTGAATTGACTAAAAGAATAAATAATTATGCATTAAAACACAAATAATATATTTAACAGATGTCAATTTTGATTTCTAAAAAATTTACATTTCTCAATTTGTCTAATAAATTTGCAATATTGGAGTGACCATATTTAATGGCAGTAACATCTGCTCGAATACCACGATTTGTTTTGTCTACATCACAGCCTGCTGTGCATAAAAGTCTTGCGATATCAATATGGCCATATTTTGCAGCAATATGTAATGGAGTTAAACCATCTTTATTGGTTGCATCTAAATCTATTCCATGGTCTATTAAAAGTGCTACTATCCCTTCATCTCCAGATTTACATGCAATATGTAACAAGGTATCTTGGTTCTGAAAATTCCATTAATTGACTTGGATTATTTTTATCAACATAAATAAACATTGTTATGTGTAATAATGAGACTTACAAAGTCTTCTATGTCCAGTGGTGCTCCTTGTTGCAATAAACGTGATACAGTTTGAATACATCCCCCTTTCACAGCGCTGATAATAGCTTCTCCAAGTCCTTGACAAGCTTGAGTTTCCTGCATAGTAGCGTAAAAAATGTCACTCACTGACTCGACGGCGAACAACTTGTGTATCGAAAAAACTAAAAGGAAAGGTTGAGTATTTGTCCAGCTCGTGGTTCCAGTGGTTTCATTTAGTGCACGCAATGCGAATTCCAGAATAATAATTCATTTTAAGAACACTTTTTTCATAAAAGAAATTAGTAAGACATTTGTTTGAGCACCAAATTTCAATTGTGCTAATATTTATTCATTTATAATTTCAGACCTAAAACTAAGTTTTTATTCTAAATGAATTATTTAACTAGCACTACAATTGCTCAGGAATGTATGTCACATGAGGAACATTTGCATTCTCACAATATATGAATCCACTGTACACACAACTGATACTAATATTAATCTCAATCAGCATTCTGTAGAGTGTGTGTATGTAGGTAAAACGCAAATTAAATAAAAACTAATGTGAATAGAAAATTAATGTACGTAAGTGATTAGTACACCAATAGAAACACAAGTCATAAAAAGCACTTGAAAGTAAAGTATAAATCAATCTCTTGAATGGAGGAGAGAACACACCGTTACAATCCAGGGATGTGTGAGACAGGATTCAGCAGTTCCCCTTTTCCTGTTAAAATATAAGAGAAAAAATTAATTTTTAAAACTATACTCAATAAATCAGTCTGTATATTTATTAATGAAATCAAAATAACACTTACTTGGGATCCTTGATTAATAAAGACTGTATGAAATCCTTGGCAAATTCAGAAATGTTGGAAAAATATTTTTCATCGAATTGATATTGACATGCTGCAACATTCGCATAAGTTTCTTGTTTATCTTCACCTAAAAATGGTGATGCACCACTTAACAGTATATATGTCAAGACACCAACAGCCCACAAATCAGTTCCTAAACTAAGTGGTTCATAATTCACTATTTCTGGTGCAACAAATTCTGGTGTCCCAAAAAGTGCTCGGTGTTCAGAACCAGGTATCAATCGATGAGACAAACCAAGATCTGATAATAATTAAAAAAATATAAACTGTTTGTTTGAATTTCAAATTTAATATTAAGGTTAATAAATTATATTACCAATTAGCTTTATATTGGGCATTGGTGGTGATGAACATAAAAGAATATTTTCAGGCTTAATATCCAAATGTGCCACTTGATGAGAATGCAGGTGACTAAGTGCTTTTAGGACTTGCCCAACCTTGAAAATGAAGTAATAACAATAAATTGTTAATATAACAAGTACTAAAGAATAATTTTGTGAATTATAACTTACTACATGAGCAGCTTCGGCTTCATTAGATGGCATCCAATGAAACAATTCTCCACCAGTAATTAATTCCAATAATAATACTACAGTGGTTCCAGTATCTATTACTTTGTATAATGATACAATATTAGGATGTCTTAATTGAGCTAATAGACCAGCTTCTCGAGCTGTAAAAGTTAATTTTTAAAGAAAAACTAAAAATAACAGAAATTTTGTATACTGATTCAAACACTCTTTGTATATATACCAATGTCAGCTGCAGCAACACCTCGAGCAACTCTTCTTTTTCTCATAATTTTTGCAGCATATTCTGCTCCAGTTTTTTGTTCCACACATTTTCTAACAACAGCAAATTGACCTCTAAAATAGAAAATTATTTATTAAAATCAAAGTCTGCAGATTTTTACGTGGATAATAAAAGAGGCAAAGATGTAGACTTACTTGCCAATTTCTTCAAGTAATTTGTAATTCTTTTCAATAGGTTCATGAACAACTTCCATCAACGTATCCCATTCAAACCCTATTGAAAATGAAAATCATTATTATTATCAATGCATAAGAATGACGTTTATGAAGAGTATAAAAAAAATAAAGAAATAAATGAGAAGTATATTTTTGGATGTATTAAAAATTTAAAATACATGAATGCAACGATTTAGATAATGCTGAATAATAGAGCAAAGTTAAAATGAGGTGCAGACTGCAAGATTATCAATAATGTTTGGAGTGCAGCTTAATCGAGCGTGCGTATATGCAAAGAAGTATAAGGCAGAAGACGTTATTGGAGAAACATCTGTCAAACGACATGGCCAAGAGAAGGATAGCAGGAGCTGCAGGAGTGTTAGCTTGGAGTATACCTAATACCGAGGCTGCTGTAGGTTATGGAAAAGCAAAAATCGTACCATCGCTGCAAGTTCCCGATTGCCGCGAGCTGGTCGGCATCATCTCCCGCTCATGAAGCGATGATTTTATCGTCCGATCTGCCAGGCGAGTCTGATGCGCTTTCTTGAAAATCCGTTACATCGCGGCATTTGTCATGAAGCAGCAGCGGCCACTGTGCAGTTGGGGAGTCGGGAGTCGCTGCGCGATGCACGGGCCGCGAGCACCAAGCCACCATCAAGGCACACGCCAACACCTACACCATTACACATTTACACCAACCATTGCCGCCGGCCAGCGCAGCCAAAACCGACGCCCGACAGAAGTGGAGGCAGCGCGAAATTCAAATAATGTAATTTTTACCCAAAAAAAATATATCCAAAAAAATTTTTTTATACCCTGATAAATTATCTTAAATCACAAGTAAACAAGTTACAATGACAGAAATAATTATTTATATTTCTTTATCTATATTTTTTCAATTTTAAAAATCCATCATTGTAACATGATTTCTTTTAAAAATGGACTTATTGTCACTTAAAAATAGTAAAATAAGATAGTTCAATGATGTACATAAAGTATGCATTCGATATAAAGTGGAAATAATTAGTTATTACCGTTATTAAAGTAATTATAAGAATAATGAGTTGATCACGCTTCAGCGCTACGTCGTTTGCCGACTCGGCAGGTAAAACAGCGTGGATGCTATAGTTTCCGTAAACTCAGGTAAGATCAGACGCCAGATGGTGGCACTCGTGATTTCTTTAAGGCTTTTCATTATGTACTCCGATGTTGATGAATTTTTCAATATCTGATAGAAGCTTTAATTCGCCTAATTGTTTATTTAATATCAAATATTTTTTTTTCGGATAAACAACTAAGCGTCCTTGTAAATTGCATTTATTTCTGTGTACACAGATAATTACAAAAAAATTAATTTTTTGATAAACTAATAAGTGTTTTTGAGTAAATTGAATTTATTTATGTCTAAACTGATAAATCAATAGAATGGGGGTTTCTGCAAAAGTATTTATATGAGTATGCACATAATTAGAAAACAATGTTTATCATTGCCGTGATTTCCGACTACATAGGATATAGTATGTGCATAGTGCAAAAGTCTTTAAACGCGGGGTTCTGGTTTATATCATATTAAATACATATGCTTTGTAATCTAATATTTATCGATGAGTTGACTACATTTATTTCTGAATACACTGATAATATAGAAGACTACGAGATGCACTGCGGCGATTTTCAGTCTGCAATTAACGTAGATAGCTAAAGTGCAAAAGACTTTAATTGACGTAAATGTTTATTTTGAATACAATTTTTTTTAAACATCTAAGTGTTTTACAGTAAAATTCATTTTTTTCAGAGTATGCATATGATTGGAAAACCATGTACTTCATTTAGGCGATTTTTGAACTACATCCAATGAAGTATGTACAAAGTACAAAAGTCTTTAATCACGGGGTAATGGTTTATATAATATAATATAAATATTTTTTATAACTAATATGTGTCCATACTTAGACTTCATTTATTTCTCAATACGGTGATAATATAAAAGTCTACGAGATGCCCCGTGCCGATTTTCAGTCTGCAATGAATGTACATAGTTAAAGTGCAAAAGTCTTTTATTCGCGTCATTGTTCACTAATATTAAATAATTGATTTTCGGATAAGTCGCTAAGTGTTTTCGATTGAAATGCATTTATTTCGGGGCGTGCTAATAATTTGAAAACAATGCACTTCATTACTGCAATTTTGCAACTGCATCGAATGAAGTATGTACAAACTGCAAAAGTCTTTAATCGCGGGGTAGTGGTGCATATAATATTAAATAAATATTTATTTGAAAGTAATAAGTGTCTTTGAGTAAAATGCGAACTTTTCTGACTACGCTGATAAGTACAGGACTGTATGTACTCGTATTACCACTGCGATTCCCAGGCCGCATGGAATGTGCACAACGAAAGCGCAAAAGTCTTTAATTGGCGTAATTGTTTATTGCGAATTATATTTTTTTTAATAATAACTCAGTGTAGTAGAGTAAAATGGATCTATAAATGCATTTATTTCGGGGCGTGCTAATAATTTAAAAACAATGCACTTCATTGCTGCAATTTTGCGACTGCTACGAATGAAGTATGCTCAATATTAAATATAATATTAAATAGTTATTTATTTGAAAGTAATAAATGTCTTTAAGTAAATGGCGATTTTTTCTGACTAAGCTGATAAGTACAGGACTGTATGTATTATGACAGCGATTCTCAGGCCGCATGGAATGTGCACAACGAAAGTGCAAAAGTCTTTAATTGGCGTAATTGTATATTTTGAATGATATTTTTCTTTTTTATAAATAACTCAATGTAGTTGAGTAAAATAGATCTCTTCTGAGTATGCATATGATTAGAAAACAGTATACTTCATTGATGCGATTTTCAGACTATATCGAATGAAGTATGTACAAACTGCAAAAGTCTTTAATCGCGGGGTAGTGGTGCATATAATATTAAATAAATATTTATTTGAAAGTAATAAGTGTCTTTGAGTAAAATGCGAACTTTTCTAACTACGCTCATAAGTACAGGGCTGTATGTATTATCATAGCGATTCTCAGGTGCGTGGAATGGGAATAACAAAAGTGCAAAAGTCTTTAATTGGCGTAATTGTTTATTGCGAATTATATTTTTTTTATTAATAACTCAGTGTAGTAGAGTAAAATGGATCTATAAATGCATTTATTTCGGGGCGTGCTAATAATTTAAAAACAATGCACTTTATTGCTGCAATTTTGCGACTGCATCGAATGAAGTATGTGCAAATTGCAAAAGTCTTTAATCTCGGAGTAATGGTGTATATAATATTAAATAAATATTTTTTAAAAACTAATAAGTGTCTTTGAGTAAATGACGATTATTTACGACTACGCTGATAAGTTCAGAACTGCATGTTTTCCCACTGCGATTCTGCCGCATGGAATGTAAATAGCTAAAAAGCCAAAGTCTTTCATTAGCGTCGTTGTTCACTAATATTAAGTAATTCATTGACGAATGCTTATCATTGAGGGTATGAAATAGCACTCAACTTGAGCGATTTTCCATACAGGTTTTGTTATAAAAAATCTAATTGTTATGTGCATTGTAAGAATTGAAGATGTTTGCGCTTCCCGATTATCCGGTCCGACTTCCTTAAATTACCCAGAATATAATGTGGTAATTTTTCCAGAGACAGTGATGTACATTTTGCCCTTTTTAACAATTATTTGTTAATTAGTGAAAATTAAATTGCTATGCTCAATTGACTAATGAAAGATCTTTGCACTTCCGTTATACCCACTTTGGCTTCTCTACCTTGGCAAAAGTGTGCGATAACAAGGGAGTAAGAGATATTAGCATAAGTAAAATATTTAACTTATAATAAATTTGCTGATAAATTTATTATATAAAAAAGGCAAGACAACAATTTCCTTGTTAAAATTTTTCTTAGAATATGTAAAGTAAAAATTGAAGATCTTTGCGCTTTCCCGATTTCGTTAAATTACCCAGAATATACTGTGTTGATTTTTCCACGGTTAGTTATTAATATTTTTTCCTTTTTAACCGTCAATTGTTTATTTACATTTAAATGTGTTTACTAAGATTGATAATTAAAAATTGTTCCGCTTTCTTTAACCTCGATGTGACTCTTGTACTCTGACGTTAGTATGCAGTGAGAACGGGGTAAGAGATATCGGCCTCGAACAATTTACTTGTTAATAATACGTCTAATATATATAATAATAATAACTATTGTCTTTATTCATTAAATTATTGAGAAAAAAATACGTTCATCACAGTTGCTGTAAAAAGTATCATAGCATATTGTGGGTAATTTATGGAAACAACTGGCCGCGGAATGAGAACGCGCAAAAATCTTTAATCTTTACTATGTACATAATAATTAAAATTTTTGATAAGTACATTATTGTCCAAAGTCTTTCTCAATTAACATATTAATAAACAATTGATTATTCTTAGCTGAAATATTTAACATGCACCAATACCTCTTATCAAATTTTCATTGCATACTTTAGTCGAGGTACACGAGCTAAACGGCGAACAGTATCTCATTTTGGTTTTTCTTGCTTTAAAATCAAATATCTTTTGATCTAATCGATGATTCGTCGTGATTCTTTTTTTAAATTGAAGCTCAGATAATCAGGTATTTTGAAAAAATATTTAATAATGCCTTTTGAAGATATATAAATCAGGAAAAATTGGCGAAGTTGATAACTTTTGCAAATATCTAACAAGACTTACTTCATCCTAATGAAATTTGTATTTTTATAATTTGTAAACCTAATATCCGATGTAATAGGTCATACTTGACTTGCTTCAGCGTCTAAACGTTTTCTGGATTTTTTCTCTTTTCAATGAATGAGCAGAACTGTATAAAAATGCCAAAATTCTGATTTCTTTCAATTTCTGAGGATCTAGTTTCATTCTGAATACCTATTAAACTAATTATGAATAAAATATTATTAATTAACAATTATATATACTATTGAATCCATAAACTCCTGTACACTGTAAATTCATAACCTTAACCTCGACAAACTTTAATCCCGTGATCCTTTAACTCCACAAATGCTTAAACTTATCAATTTCTATACCCATAAACTCCTAAAACCTTGATTCTATAAACGCTTGTATCCATAATCCTTCATATCCTTCTCCTTGCAAACCCTTAATCCCGTAAATACAGTAAACTCGTAGACCTTTTCATCATTAATTTTTTAATCCATAAACCTCTATCCCCTTTAACCTATAAGTACCTGATCCCAATCGGCCAATCTACTTTCACTCACCCTTGCATACAAACACACTTATAAATAATTATTCTATTTTATAACAATTATAGACCCTATTTTACAACTTGCTAAATGTTTTTTACACAAGACCTTAACACATTTTTTTTAATAACATCGAATAACAAAGTAATCAAATTTTAATTTAACTATATGTATACATTCAAGATTCTTTACAAGAATCTTCAAGAAAATCTGGACTATCAATGGTATCTTGAGTACTAATACTTTCTTCGTGTTCAACATTTTGCCTAAAAAGTAATAGGGCAACATTTAAATTCTGTCTTTGTCTATCTTATTTTTATAGAAAGCAAATTGCTAATTGTATAGAATAAAAATCATTTTTTCAATCTCTGCCTTATTGAAAATTTTTCTCAAAATCTTACATAAGATTTTACGTAAGATCTTACATAAGATTTTACGTAAGACCTTACATAAGATTTTACGTAAGATCTTACATAAGATATTGACTACAATCAAAAAATAATGATGTGTTTTAAGATCTTATTTAAGATCTTACGTAAGATCTTATCTAAGATTTTATGCAAGATCTTATGTAAAACCTTACTTAAGATCTTGTATCCCATTCAGTGTAAGATCTTAAATAAGCCATTAACAAAAAATATTTTTGGTATATGAAATCACAATCTTGTATAAGATCTTACACAAGACCTTATACAAGACTTTACACAAGACCTTACATAAAATCTTACACAAGATCATCTATAAGACCTTTGAAATGAACTCTTTTTCATTGCCATATAAATTTTTTTTATGATAAGTAACTCAAGGTCTTACGCAAGATCTTGTATAAAATCTGGTACAAAACCTTGAGTAACTTATTATAAATGAATTTATAAGGTAATAAAAATAAGATCTTGTGCAAGATTTTATATAAAATTGTTTGTAAAATCTTATGCAAGATTTTGTGTGAGAACTGGTGTTAGTTCTTGAGTAAATTATCAACAACAAACAATCCGTATGTCTATGAAAGCAAGATCTTGTATAAGGTCGTGTATAAGACCTTGCGTAAGATCTTACGTAAGGTCTTGTGTAGGATCCTATGTAAGATCTTATGCAAGATCGTGCCTTTGTGAATTAAAAAATTTTTTTGTTAATGGTTTACTTAAGATCTTACACCAAATCTGACACAAGGTCTTACTTAAATGTGAATATTTCACAATCACTGAAAATAAATGATATTTACTTGTGTCTGAGATATCTATTCATTTCGACAGTAACTGGTTTCTCCCATTGGCCGTTTAATCGATTTTCAATATATATTACTGAATTATATTGCAACAATTTCCTAATAATAATTAAAATAATTCAGAAATATTCCAAAAAAATATTTCATGAAAGATTTCTGAATTATTTCACCAGAAATTTTCAGAAATATCAAACATTAAAATAATTCTGAAATGTTTTCCGAATATTCCAAAGAAATATTTTATGAAAGATTTTTGAAATATTTCAGAATTATTTTATTAAAAATTTTCGGTAAATATTTAACACTGACATAATTAACAAATAATTGAGAAATATTTAAAAGAAATATTTTTTGGAAGATTGGTGGAATATTTTAGAATTATTTCGCAAAAAATCCTCAGTAAATTAGAGGTCAAGAAATCATTCGGAAATATTCCAAAAATATTTCAAAAAAATATTTCATGAAAGATTTCAGAAATATTTTGGAAGTTTTTTGTGAAATATTTTAATGGAAGAAATTCGGAGACATACATTTCTTCCAGGAATATTTCATTGGAAGATTCCTGGAAAATTTCAAATCTTTGTGCCAATATTTCGGAAATATTTCGGAAATATTTCATGCTGTGTGGGTTGTGTGTGCACGCGTGTATGTATACAATTAATATACATAATCTTGAAAAGCGAAAAATAGAGTATTAGCATTTAATTTCTAAAATTTACGCGTTTATGCTTTGGTAATATCAATTTTTTAAAGGGTTAAAAGTAGAGTGCAGCTTCATAATTAGCGATTCGACAATAAAATAAGAATAATTAAGATGATGAAAATAATCGAGTTTTACAGGTATTCAGAGTTACATCAAATACTGAGCAGATGAAAAAACTCGAACTCTAGCGTTTTTATACATTTCTGCTCATTCATTGAAAAAAATTTTATACACAGAATGAATCAACTCTAGTATGACCTAATACATCGGATATTATATAGGATATTAATATAGGAAATTATGGATTCAAGGGTTAACGGGATTAAGAAATTAGGAGATTATAGGTATAGGAGTTTATAATTTTAAATTTCTATGGGTTACAGGGGTTATCAGACTACAGTTTTGCGAGGTTAAGGTTATGGGTTCAGCTGTTTATATGTTAACAGGAATAGGGGTTTATGGGTTTGGAAATTTAATGATGAAAAGGTCTACGAGTTTGAAGGCCAACGAATTTAAGGATTTATATTATGAGTTTACTGTATTAAGGGATTAAGGGTTTGCGCGGTTCAGGGTTAAGGGGATTATAGGTTCAAGAGTTTATACTATTACGGGATCAAAGGTTTGCTAGGTTAAGGGTTTCGGGGATTATGGGTTCAAGAGTTTATAGAATAAAGAGTTTACAAGTTTACTGTATTACTGGATTAGGGGTTTGCGAGGTTAACGGTTTAGGGGATTATAGGTTCAAGAGTTTATAGAATCAAGAGTTTACAAGTTTACTGTATTTACGGGATTAAGGGTTTGCGAGGTTCAGGGTATGTATTCAAGAGTTTATAGAATCAAGGTATTAGGAGTTTATGGGTATAGAAATTGATAAGTTTAAACATTTGTGGATTTAAAGGATCACGGGATTAAAGTTTGTCGAGGTTAAGGTTATGAATTTACAGTGTATAGGAGTTTATGAATTCAATAGTATGTATATAATTATTAATTAAAAATGTTTTATTCATAATTAATTTAATAGGTATTCAGAATGAAACTAGATTCTCAGAAATTGAAAAGAATCAGAATTTTGGCATTTTTATACAGTTCTGCTCATTCATTGAAAAGAAAAAAGATCCAGGAAACGTTTATAAGATGAAGCAAGTCAAGTATGACCTATTACATCTGATATTAGGTTTACAAATTATAAAATACAAATTTCATTAAGATGAAGTAAGTCTTTTTAGATATTTGCAAAAGTTATCAACTTCGCCAATTTTTCCTCATCTATATATCTTCAAAAGGTGTTATTAAATATTTATCCATGATTCGTGATTACCTGAGCTTCAATTTAAAAAAAAATCACGACGATTCATCGATTAGATCAAAAGTTATTTGATTTTAAAACAAGAAAAACCAAAATGTCACACTGTGCGGCGGGTAGCGAAAGCGCAAAGATCTTTAATCATAAACCCTGGTAAACAAATTTAACTTTAAATAAACAAGTGCTTGATAAAAAGGACAAAATGTTGGTCGCTGTCTCTGTAAAAATTATAACAGCATATTCTGGGTAATTTAAGGAAGGCGGGCCGGGTAAACGGGAAAGCGCGAAGATCTTCAATTTTTACTCTGAATATACTAAGCTTAATTTAGCAAGGAAATTATTGTCCTGGTTCTTTTTATTAATGTGTTGAGCAACAACTTATTTATTAAGTAAAATATTTAACCTATGCCATTACCTGTTACTAACTTGTTATCATACACTCTTGCCAAGGCAGAGATGCCAAAGTGGGGGTAAGGAAAGTGCAAAGATCTTTCATCGGTAAGCTGAGCATAGCAATTTCATTATTCACTAACAAATAATTATTGTAAAGGGCAAAATGTTCATCACTGTCTCTGGAAAACTTACCACGGCATATTCTGGGTAATTTGCAGAAGTCGGGCCGGGTAATTGGGAAAGCGCAAAGATCTTCAATTTTTACTCTGCATATTCTAAGAAAAATTTTAACAAGGAAATTATTCTCTTGATTATTTCTATTAATGTATTTATCAAAAACATTCTTTTTTAAGTAAAATATTCAAATTATGCCAATACCGCTTACTCCCTTGTTATCGCACACTTTTGTCAAGGCCGAGAATCCAAAGCGGAGGTAACGAAACCGCAAAGATGTTTCATCGGTAAGCTGAGCATAGCAACTTAATTTTTTCTGTAACTAATAATTCTTAAAAGAGCGAAACGTGCATCACTGGCTCTGTGAAAATTACCACAGCATATTCTGGAACCTCCCTAAACTTGGCATGGACATTTTCTATTTAGGTTATATAAACTAATAGATAATTTGCCGTAATTTATCCGTGAAGTCGAAAAATTTGCCGCGGATTTATTTTTAAAAATAATCGGGTACCCTGCTAACTTTGGAAAAAGTTAGCAGGGTACCCCCTTAAAACTACCAAGGAAGCATTCCACGTCATTGGGACAGGGCTTAAAATTTGCCGCTTTTTTGCCGTAAAACAACCCTACACTCAGATTTAGACGAACATTTTTTTAAGCGCTCATAAGCGCCAGAATACTCTAACTCAACATGAAGTTGGCAGGGTACTCCCGTAAAATCCACTAGACTAGATCGTACACTATTGGGTTAGAGCTCAAAATTTGCCGTAAATAATCCGAAAATTATCCGTCGAGGCGAAAAAATTGCCGCAGATTTATTTAAATTTAAATAACCGGGTCCCTGATAACTTTGGAAAAAGTTAG
Source organism: Gastracanthus pulcherrimus (assembly GCA_949152435.1). Lineage (NCBI taxonomy): Eukaryota > Metazoa > Arthropoda > Insecta > Hymenoptera > Pteromalidae > Gastracanthus > Gastracanthus pulcherrimus. Next base: position 1,480,648 of record OX424576.1, read on the forward strand.
CAGGGTACCCCTCTTTAAACTATCAAGGCCGCATTTCACATCATTGGGACAGAGCTTACATTTTGCCGCTTTTTTGCCGTAAAACAACCTTGTTCTCACATTTACTCCAAACATTTTGTACCGCTCATAAGTGCCAGAATTTTCTAACTCAAGATAAAGTTGGCAGGGTACCCCCTTAAAACCCACAAAACTCCATCCTATACTGTTAGGTAAGGGCTCAAAATTTGCCGTAAATAATCCGCAAGTTATCCATCGAGATGAAAAATTGCCGCGGATTTATTTTTAAAAATAACCGGGTCTCTGCTAATTTTGGAAAAAGTTAGCAAGATACCCAGTTAGTTTTAAAAATAAATCCGCGGCAAATTTCTCGCCTCGACGGATAATTTACGGATAATTTACGGTAAATTTTGAGCCCCTACACAATAGTCTAGAACGCAGTTTAGTGTATTTTATGGGGGTGCCCTGCCAACTTCATTTTAAGGTGGAAAATTCTGGCGCTTATGCGCGGTACAAAATGTTTCGAGTAAATCTGAGAACAGTGTTGTTCTCATCGGGTACCCGATTATTTTTAAAAATAAATCCGTGGCAAATTTGTCGACGTCACGGATAATTTACGGATAATTTACGGAAAATTATCAATTAGTTTATATAACCTAAATAGAAAATGTCCATGCCAAGTTTAGGGAGGTTATTCTGGGCAATTTAACGAAATTAGGTTGGGTAATCGGGAAAGCGCAAAGATCTTCCATTTATACCATGCATATACTAAGAAAAATTTTAACAAGGAAATTATTGGATTGCCTTTTATATTAATGTATTGATCAACAACTTTCTTTTTAAGTTAAATATTTAACTTGTGCCATTACCTCTTACGCCCTTGTTATCGTACACTTTTGTCAATGCAGAGAAGCCAAAGCGGGGGTATCGAAAGTGTAAAGATCTTTCATCAGTCAACTGAGCATAGCAATTTAATTTTCCCTAATTAACAAATAATTGTTAAAAAGGGCAAAAAGTTTATCACTAGCTCTGGAAAAATTATTGCAGCATATTCCGTGTAATTTACGGAACCGAAGAAATCGAGGAATTGTGATGCGCAAACATCTTCAATTTTCACTACGCATATAACAATTAGATTTTCTATAAGTAAACCCGTACGGGAAAATCTCTCAAGATGAGTGTTATTTCGTACCCTGAACTGAAATTTATTCGAAAATGAATTATTTAATATTAGTGAACAAAGACGCGAATGAAAAACTTTTGCACTTTAGCTATCTACATTGATTCCAGACTAAAAATCGCAGTAGTGCACATACTAGTCTTCTATATTATCAGCGTATTCAGAAATAAATGAAGTCTACTTATGGACACAAAATAGTTATAAAAAAATATTTATATTATATTATATAAACCATTACCCCGCGATTAAAGACTTTTGCACATTGCACATACTTCATTGGATGAAATCCGAAAATTGCATAGATGAAGTATATGGTTTACTAATCATACGCGTACTCAGAAAAGATCCATTTTACTCTACTACACTGAGTTATATATAAAAAAAATTTAATTCACAATAAACAATTACCCCAATTAAAGACTTTTGCACTTTCGTTATTCCCATTCCACGCGGCCTGAGAATCGCTGTGATAATACATACAGTCCTGTACTTATCAGCGTAGTCAGAAAAGTTCGCATTTTACTCAAAGACACTTATTACTTTCAAATAAATATTTATTTAATATTATATGCACGACTACCCCGCGATTAAAGACTTTTGCAGTTTGCACATACTTCATTCGATGCAGTCGCAAAATTGCATCAATGAAGTGCATTGTTTTTAAATTATTAGCATGCCCCGAAATAAATGCATTTATAGATCCATTTTACTCTACTACACTGAGTTATTAATAAAAAAAAATATAATTCGCAATAAACAATTACGCCAATCAAAGACTTTTGCGCTTTCGTTGTGCACATTCCATGCGGCCTGGGAATCGCAGTGGTAATACATACAGTCCTGTACTTATCAGCGTAGTCAGAAAAGTTCGCATTTTACTCAAAGACACTTATTACTTTCAAATAAATATTTATTTAATATTATATGCACCACTACCCCGCGATTAAAGACTTTTGCAGTTTGTACATACTTCATTCGATGCAGTTGCAAAATTGCAGCAATGAAGTGCATTGTTTTCAAATTATTAGCACGCCCCGAAATAAATGCATTTCAATCGAAAACACTTAGCGACTTATCCGAAAATCAATTATTTAATATTAGTGAACAATGACGCGAATAAAAGACTTTTGCACTTTAACTATGTACATTCATTGCAGACTGAAAATCGGCACGGGGCATCTCGTAGACTTTTATATTATCACCGTATTCAGAAATAAATGAAGTCTAAGTATGGACACATATTAGTTATAAAAAATATTTATATTATATTATATAAACCATTACCCCGTGATTAAAGACTTTTGCACTTTGTACATACTTCATTGGATGTAGTTCGAAAATCGCCTAAATGAAGTACATGGTTTTCCAATCATATGCATACTCTGAAAAAAATGAATTTTACTGTAAAACACTTAGATGTTTAAAAAAAATTGAATCCAAAATAAACATTTACGTCAATTAAAGTCTTTTGCACTTTAGCTATCTACGTTAATTGCAGACTGAAAATCGCCGCAGTGCATCTCGTAGTCTTCTATATTATCAGTGTATTCAGAAATAAATGTAGTCAACTCATCGATAAATATTAGATTACAAAGCATATGTATTTAATATGATATAAACCAGAACCCCGCGTTTAAAGACTTTTGCACTATGCACATACTTTATCCTATACAGTCCGAAATCACGGCAATGAAAAACATTGTTTTCTAATTATGTGCATACTCATATACATACTTTTGCAGAAACCCCCATTCTATTGAATTATTAGTTTAGACATAAATAAATTCAATTTACTCAAAAACACTTATTAGTTTATCAAAAAATTATTTTTTTTGTAATTATCTGTGTACACAGAAATAAATGCAATTTACAAGGACGCTTAGTTGTTTATCCGAAAAAAAAAATATTTGATATTAAATAAACAATTAGGCGAATTAAAGCTTCTATCAGATATTGAAAAATTCATCAACATCGGAGTACATAATGAAAAGCCTTAAAGAAATCGCGAGTGCCACCATCTGGCGTCTGATCTTACCTGAGTTTACGGAAACTATAGCATCCACGCTGTTTTACCTGCCGAGTCGGCAAACGACGTAGCGCTGAAGCGTGATCAACTCATTATTCTTATAATTACTTTAATAACGGTAATAACTAATTATTTCCACTTTATATCGAATGCATACTTTATGTACATCATTAAACTATCTTATTTTACTATTTTTAAGTGACAATAAGTCTATTTTTAAAAGAAATCATGTTACAATGATGGATTTTTAAAATTGAAAAAATATAGATAAAGAAATATAAATAATTATTTCTGTCATTGTAACTTGTTTACTTGTGATTTAAGATAATTTATCAGGGTATAAAAAAATTTTTTTGGATATATTTTTTTTGGGTAAAAATGACATTATTTGAATTTCGCGCTGCCTCCACTTCTGTCGGGCGTCGGTTTTGGCTGCGCTGCCGCCGGCCGCCCCGCGCGCACTCACACAATCGATACACTGCACACATGACCCGCGGTGTACGTGCACAACACGTACACACACGCCCTCGAAGGAGCGCGATCCTTTTTTTTATCGCGGCTGCAGTCTGCACAGCAGAAATGCAGATATAGCTATAGCCCACACACAGGCAAAGTGCAAACTCGTCGTAAGTGCAGACTGCAGACGTGCAGTGGTGTAGGCGACAGCCCACGTGTACGTGTTTTAAAGCTTGCTGAAGTATTTTTTTTCTCGCTCTTTTCTCCTCTAGTCTAGAAGTTGCAACTGACTCGCTCGTCAAATCTGAATTTCTAATTGTCATTTTGCATAATCGAGATACGACGATTTATGGACTATGATGTTTTACATTTGAATTCTGATTCTATTTTGGTATGAGCTACTATTTATGTTCATCCGCGATACCACCACTTAGTTACCGCAAACTGCACGTATTATAGTATTTCATTTAAATGGAACTGAGGCTCACATGCTATATGCGTAAAGACAGATAAAACTCTACATAATAATGGCACCTCGCCGGGAGAATAAGCCTAACCCTAATTCTAGTTTTATAAAAACATGGTATAGACAGTACAAAAGTTGGAGCAAAAATCAGGAAAAATGGAAAGATCTTCTGGCATTTGCTACAAACCCAAGAAAATTATTTTTACCCGCTGTATTATTTATTATTTTAGAAGTAATAATAAACATAATTGTGATTGAGAAAGTGCCTTATACAGAGATCGATTGGAAAGCTTATATGCAAGAAGTAGAAGGAGTTTTAAATGGAACGTATGACTATTCAAAGTTAAAAGGTGATACTGGACCATTAGTATATCCTGCAGGCTTTGTTTACATCTTTACGCTGCTATACTACATTACATCACAAGGAGTCAACATCAAACTTGCACAATATATTTTTGCAGTATTCCATGTTATATTACTCATTCAAGTATTCAAGATTTATGAACGTACGAAAAAGGTTCCACCATATGTTCTAATTTTGGTATTCTCCACCTCGTACAGAATACATTCAATATTTGTTTTAAGACTTTTCAATGATCCAATTGTAATGGTTCTTCTTTTTGCCAGTATAAATGCATTTTTGGAGCAAAAATGGATTTTTGGAAGTGTACTATACAGTTTGGCAGTATCGGTCAAAATGAATATCCTGTTATTTGCACCAGCATTGTTAATAGCTTACATAAGTAATTTAGGATTTTTCAAGACTGTAATACATTTATCTATTTGTGCAATTGTACAGCTATTATTAGGACTTCCATTCTTAATAACAAATCCAGTTGCGTATATTAAAGGAGCATTCAATTTGGGACGGATTTTTGAGTTCAAGTGGACTGTGAATTGGAGATTCTTATCGGAAGATTTATTTGTTAATCCTTACTTTCACATTATATTATTAACTTTACACATTTTAACTTTAATTTATTTTGCACCAAAATGGCTAAAATATTTAGACTCGTATAACAAATTAAAGACTGTTGAAAAAGATCTTTCTTCACAATTTGATAAGAAGACTAATGTTGATATGTCTACAGCTTCTCAATTATTTATT